>OY757922.1:42514591-43144591 GCA_963585895.1 Sepioteuthis lessoniana | reverse complement strand
TGAATCTCGCTATTTCGTTTGCAATGGGTTAAATACTACCATTACCATTGTCCAACAAGGATGGCTTTGGCATTAATCAAGCCACTAAACAAGCCATTAAACAAAGAAACCAAAACCAACCAAAGATACCAGAATTTTATCAGTTCAAATGAAAGATTATAGAATCAAAACGGATATCATTAGGTGAGATTTATGACCAAATTCATCTTGTTCATTTCTCTCTCTCTCTCTCTCTCTCTCTCTCTCTGATTCTGTTTATATCTATCATTTATTTTATTCATTTTTCGATAACTTGCTTGCTCAATTTTTCATCTTTCTTTCTATCTCTCTATCTAATTTTAACTATCTTAATTGCTGTAACTTTCACTTTCAGGCTAATATTCTTGGGTAAGGCAGGAACCCCCCCACTATTCACCCAGAGTTAAATAGTACGAGTACTATTCTTCCATAAAAATGACTTTGGTATTAAATAACCCACGAAGGCTGATATGCCATTAAACAAAGAAACCAAACCTATCTTAGTTGGTTCATGCTTATCTATCTCGCTTTCA
Source organism: Sepioteuthis lessoniana (assembly GCA_963585895.1). Classification (NCBI taxonomy): domain Eukaryota; kingdom Metazoa; phylum Mollusca; class Cephalopoda; order Myopsida; family Loliginidae; genus Sepioteuthis; species Sepioteuthis lessoniana. The sequence continues at coordinate 43,144,040 of OY757922.1, read as the reverse complement.
GTTTTTGTTTCTTTGTTTACTGGCATATAAACCTTCGTGGGTTATTTAATGCCAAAGCCGTCCTAGTAGAACAACAGTAGTTGTATTGTTTAATTTACAGCTTGGAGGAATAAGGGGGTTCGTTCTTTTCCCAGGGAAGTTTGTCCGAAACTGAACGCAATAGCGCGACTGGAGTTCGAACTCACTTACTACGATGCCGCAGTCCAGCACGTTAGTCACTATGCCACGAGGACTAATTAATTAATTAGTAAATAAATAAATGAATAAATCTATCTATCTATCTTATGCTTTAGCCTATACAAACTATTTCCGCACATTAGAACGGAAATATCTTCTTAGAATTATTGTTATTCTAGTTTTTCACACCAGCCTTAGCTGATGGTCTTTCACTGGAGTCTGAGTGACAACAAGTCTCCTCAAGTCTCCAGGACTCTTCTCGGTATTCCGGCCGACCTTAGTAATGCTATAGTTTGGATTATCCCAGCTCGTCCTATTAATATTATTTTACTCCTTAAGAGTTTTTCTCATCGGCGTTAGCTGATGGTCTTTCACTGGAGTCTGAGTGACAACAAGTCTCCTAAAGTCTCCAGGACTCTTCTCAGTATTCTGGCCGGTCTCAACAATGCTGTAGTTTATATTGTCTCCACTCGTCCTCTTACTTCAAAGTCTTCTAGTCCTTTTACCAATCCTTTGGTGACTGTATCAAAAGCACCAATTATAATTGGTATAATCGTCACTTTCATGTTCCACAGTTTTTTTCAATTCCCAAACATGGTCGAAGTACTCATCCTTCTTTTCGCTTTCTTTCAACTTTACTCTGTGGTCAGCCAGGACAGCAAAGTTCACAAATCTGCAGGTTCTCTTTTTGTTGTTGTTGTTGTTGTTGTTGTTGATTATTATTATAAGGTCTGTTCGTCTGGCCGAGATTAGGTGATATGTTTGTATCTCAAAATTACAAAGGAGTATGTGCGTGCGATTCTCCCGGACAGATGTTGGGTTGTGCATATACCATTTGATTGTATGGCCAAATTTATTGTCATTATTGTCGTTGTTGTTGTTGTTGCAAATCTCGTTATCCAGTTGCGTCATTAAAAGGTATGATTTATTACCAAACAGTACAGCTTTCCATCCTCGTCAACTAGAGGACATCTGCATAAGGGTAAGATCCCACCCCACCCACGACAACGAGGTTACCTGTTGGCCGTGTGTGGCGACCTATAATGCCAGGATCCTGATGGCTGAGCACTCCTTGACCCAGGAACCAAAGTGTTAAAATGACCAGGAAGACTTAGACCCATATTGGTCTAGACAAGGCCCGATTCGATCAGTCCGCCCGAGAACCTATATCATTGTGCCGAACGTATTCTTTAAATTTTGCTCTTATGGCAAACAAGTACCCAACCCTATTTTATCTTAAAGGTTCAAGAAGACAATGGCTGAGGATCAATTGTACAAAGATTGCAACGCTTGAAACTATTTATTGTGTGCAAACAAATGATTAATATTAGATAGAATTGCCAGTATTACATCGCAATACTTACAGCCAAGTCCACTCTCACACGAAGTGATAGTGCCTGTTAATTCACATCTGTCGATCAAATAGAAATATTTAATCATTTTCTATACTTGAAATCATTCAACTGTATAAAAACAAATGACTGATGTTCAGTCCAATTATTTGTATTACATAGCAATACTTGAAACCACTTAACGGTATGCAAACAAATGATTGATATTGAATAGAATTACCAGTGTTTGATAGCAATACTTGAAACCATTTAATAGAAAGAATTATTTGAGTTAAATAGCACTACTTGAGACTATTTAACTGTGTGAAAACAAATGAGTTCTAACTCGTTTAACAATAAAGTTACCTGAAAATTATGAAACTAAAACTCACACACACACACACACACACACACACATATATATATATATATATATATATATATATGCGTATGAATTTTAATCGAATAGTTTGCCGGTCGCTAACTTTATTGTTAAACGAGTTAGAGGTCATTTGTTTGCACACAGTTAAATAGTGTCAAGTATTGCTATTCTATATATATATATATATATATATATATCTCAAATAGTGTCAAGTATTGCTATATATATATATATATTTGGTGGGGGTAATTTTTTTTGTATATGAACTAAAACTTTTAATTAAAATTGTGATTAGTTTGTAAATTATGTTTGACCAAAATATTATTTGCGTTTCGTTTTTTCAAATCCCGAATGTCTTGAGATATTCGTTTTTTAAGGTTACGAGAAGTTTCCTCCACATTTGTTGTTTTTTTTTTAATTTTGTTTTCTTTTTTATTTCAGTATAGACATGGGATATCATAAACTCTAGCCATGGATTTGAGGTGGGTATTGCATACTAAAAAAGAAAGAGAAAGGAGAGAATAGAAATGAGCAGATTCTTTCTATTGTGTTCGTCTCTCTCTCTCTCTCTCTCTCTCTCTCTCTCTCTCTCTCTCTCTCTCTCTCTCTTAATCCTTCATTCTCTTTCTTTCACCTTCTTTTTCTCTCCCTCTTTCTTCCCCCTTCTCTCTCCCTCTCTCTCTCTCTCTCTCTCTATATATATATATATATAAGCCTGTGTGTGTGTGTGTGTGTGTGTGTGTGTGTGTGTGTGTGCAAACGTATAAAATTTATTGTCTGTCTGTTGCTCTCTTTCTGTCTCACAAACCATCTTTTACCATCTTTTATTTGGCAAGTGATACAAAGAACCAAATTTAGTCGTTCCCACCCCCAACATCCAAATGATCGACCAGGATGCATCCGCCCACGCAACGAATAAATCGTGTGGCTTCTGCAACTACACACCGAAGTCAAACTGAAGCTTTCAACTGAGATACGACTGCATATTTACGAATGTACACCGTATATATGTTGGATATCTTTACAAGTTAAAATGACCTGCACAACAGCATGCGCGCGTGTGTATGTATGTATGTATGTGTGTGTGTGTGTGTGTGTGTGTGTGTGTGTGTGTGTGTGTGTGTGTGTGTGTGTGTGTGTGCGTGTGTGTGTGTGTGCGTGTGTGTGTGTGTGTGTTTCTCTTTCTTTCTGACTGTTGCTTTGCGTCTTAAATTAATTTCTATCATATTTTCAGACAAAAATAATCGGAGAAAAAATATAAATGAAAAGATTAAGATAAAATAGTAGATATTGAAAAACTGGGATAGATAGATAGATAGATTGATAGAAGACTGTAACATATATATATATATATATATATATATATATATATATATATATATATATACATGAATTTTCTGTCACAGTCAGTGGATCAATATATATATGTGTGTGGGGGCACGCGCGCCTCTGTGTGTGTGTGTGTGTGTGTGTGTGTGTGTGTGTGTGTGTGTGTGTGTGTGTGTGTGTGTGTGTGTGTGTGTGTGGAGGGGTGAGTGCATGTGAGTGTGTGTGTGTTTATATATGTATTCATGTGCGCAGGTCTGTGAGAGGTGCAATTATTTATGAACGATATATATATATGTGTGTGTGTGTGTGATAGCTAGATATATAGATTCTTATATGGTTTCGTAATGTGTCAAATGTTTTTTGCAACTAAATTCTCTCTCTCTCTCTCTCTCTCTCTCTCTCTCTCTCTCTCTCTCTCTCTCTCTCTCTCTCTCTCTCTACTTTATTTTCGCCCTTCCGTAGATAATATCTGCTCGGATATCTCCGCCTTATTAAAACAGCCTGATTGATAAGAAGCGTCGTAAGTATGTATTTACCGGATGTGGAAAAACTTTCCCTTCAAGTCCTTAATCGTTGGCTACATCGCATTCACAAAACGCTAATATTCCTTGTCCTACTGCATAGCCAATGGATTTCCTTACCCAGAAAACAGTTTTTCGAGTAAAAGAATTGTTATATTTTGGAAGGCCAAAGATTAAGCTGAAAGTATTACTTGCAGTGAAATAAGTGAGAGTCTACTGAAAATGCTTTATGAAGCTCGGAGAAATTTTTTAAACGTCACAATTAGAGGACGAGCGTTGTAATAAACACATTTTTAACAGATATTTTGCGTTCTAATGTGTCATTCAAACAAGCTGGCATTGCTGCTCAGAAATATAATTTGTATAGGTACAAGTAATTCATAAGATAGATAGATAGATTGATAGATAGATAGATGTGAACAAGCTAAGCTAGCTACATAGATATGTATGAACCGATTTAGATAAAAATAGAATTAGATAGATTGATAGATAGATAGATAGATAGATAGATAGATAGATAGATATGGACAAAGTGAGCAAGCTAGACGGAAGTAAGAATAGACCAAGAAAGATTTTTTAAATGACATTGGTAGTGAACAAACCAAGCTAGCGACCAAAATAGATAGATAGATAGATAGATAGATAGATAGATGTGATCAAAGAAAGAAAGAAAGAAAGAAAGAATGTTCAAGTTATTCATATTAAGGAATTCTCTTTGAATTCCACCAAAGTGAACTTTTTTCTTTTCGAGCGAACTGTCTTTAGGTAAAGGAGTTTGAAGCCTATCCCAGATCGAAAGATTTTCTTCGTTTCCGATTCTCATAATAAATCAATTTTTCATCGACACTGATTATCTTACCCTCAAATGGCTATTTATTTATTTATTCCAACGTCTAACAAGAAGAGAAAGATGATACGAGTTTAAACACCGACTGATGTTCGTCTCCGTAACCTCACGGAGAGGGGAGCTGAGTTTCGACTTATTTTTCCTTAAGGCTCGTAAACGCCGTTGATTGATTGCATAAACAATCACCCGGGAAACTTGAAAGGCACTTTTTAAGATCTCTCTCTCTCTCTCTCTCTCTCTCTCTCTCTCTCTCTCTCTCTCTCTCTCTCTCTCTCTCTTACTATCAATTGCCTGTTGCAATATAGCACTAAAATAAATGTTATTCACAAAGTTTATATTAAAATCGGAAACAGTTCGAGTATTCATTTTGCTCTCTCTCTCTCTCTCTCTCTCTCTCTCTATCTATCTATCTATCTATCACACACACACACACACACACACAACCATTTTCTTATACTATCTTCTAACTCGGCAAGTGATACAAAGCACCAAATTAACACCACATCCAAATAATCGACCAGGAAGCATCCGCCCACGCAACGAACAAATCACGTGGTTTCTGCAACGAGAGAACCAAGTAAAACCGAAACGTTTTGCATATTTGCGAATGCACTGTTAACTGAAATACAAAAAAAAAAGATTAGAAAGTTACCTAACAACATGTAATTCCTCCCTTCACCTAAATAACGGTGGCATGGGTTTTCCGATATGCTGGAAATGATGTGCGGGTTCATCTATCCAAACCCGTTCCAAGACAGCGCCTAACCTTCTTGGGTGTGGCTGTAAAAAATTTAGTAGGGTCTCCGACATGTCCGAATTATACAAAGTAAGGTTTAAATCTGATGGAGTTCATGGAAGACAACTGAGTTCTCCTGCGACCAGTGCATGATGGATCTTGCTGGAACAAATGCTTGCTATTGAGAAACGCGGTGAGGCCAATGTACCCGATTATGTAATGCTTTGTTAATAACAATATGATGAGCATAATTGGATGAAAATGCTTTGCTAAACGATTCGTGTTTGTTGCGCTTATCAAAACAGACACCTGTTTCATTAATAACTGATTTGCGAGGTTAGCGTGCTAAGCATTTAACCACAACGAGGTGTTTAAGTTGGCGACCTTAGTCGAGGGTAACCCAAAGGCTCCCTTTTCAATAGCTACTACACCAAGTTGTTGGGGAGAGCGCTACTTTACCTTTCTTTCTAACCTTATAATGCTGATTGTTTAGTAAGGCGGCTTAAGTACCATTTTTTGAGTCTTTGTAATGACTCGACCTGGGATTGAACCCCGGTCTCCCGGACCATTGGCGCTCACTCTACTCATTAGAATAATGGCCCGGTTTCTAACAGGTATTAGTTAAAAGGCAAAATGGCGACAAAGCGCGAATTTCAATGAGGATGACATTAGAGCGCTTAATCATATTTACCCAACCCCTCCGCTCGGGCAGGATATGACACAAGGTCAATTCTTAAGAGGAGTTTAACAGGTTTGAATTCAGAGTTTTCCTTCTCCTAGACTAGTTGCCTCACCAATGCTGAAGAACCTAGTCTGCCCTACTATTTACCCATAGCTGGAGGGAGAATAATTGGATTCATACCTTTCCCAAGAGTATTAGTGCTATGTGAAATGCAACCAGTCTCGTCCAGGATCTGAACTCGTGTCGCCGTGTCCATTTCCTGCGACAATAACCATTACACCACGGGCATTAGAGCGCTTAATAAATAAAGAAAACGTAATTTTACGTCTTTTTGGTGATTAACTTGTTAAGGGAACCTAAAAACACACATGTAAAATAGCATTTACATTTTCTTATTGAGCAAAGAAGGCCACAGATTGCTGAAATCTGTTGTTGAGATATTCAACAAAGAAAATATTTTCGAAATTCTCCTCTTAAGATATTTAGAAATTAAGCGCGCTTAACTCATTAGCGTCTACAAAATGCGAAAATAAGTTGTTTTCAACCTGTTTTCAATGTTTTTCAGCATTACCAATTTTTAAAAATCATTCGAAATGTTTAAGCCTTTACACTTCTCTGATATACTGGGAGTGTTTATCATCAAGCTTGAAATACCATTTACAATGTTTGTTTTTTCCTAGAATTAAAAATCTGTATACAAGTTTATATGTTTTTAATAAGCATCTACAAAGTTCTTAAATGTCTTGTTTTCACAAATATTTCCGCATCAATAACTTTGGCAAATTATCACAAAGTTTTCAGGCTTTCCATTTATTAGATATACTGGAAGTGTTTATTCTCAAACTAGAACCAAAAAAAAAAATAAGTTACTGATATTAGTAGCATTGCTGCCAAGATGGATTTATAAATATTTTTGGTAAATTTTGCACAAATCTCTGAGATGAAGAATTACCATCCGTCATTTATAATATAAATAGAATAAGACAAAGACTCTTTTGCTTGAATGTCACGCCCACGCGTCACCTCAGATAAATAATGGGCGTTTTGATTGTATAAAAAGAAAGTGAATAAAAAAGCACGCTACACGTCAGGAAAAGAAAGAAAGAAAGAAAGAAAGAAAGAAAGAAAGAAAGATATAACGCCATACATCACGCGCTTATTGTCTGCTTCAGGGTAATGAAAGTAAGGAAAGAGGGCAAAAAAAGAAAGAAATGGAAGATAAAGAAAGAAAAAACGTAAATGATAGTCAGATAGAGAGAAAAAAATGTTCCAAAATGACTTTAAAAAAAACGCTTACTTTGAAAATTTACTTGAAAGTTTATTTTGAACAAAAAATGACGTTATATTTCATCATCCTGTCCGCTAGGGTTGTACAATTCATCGACTACACCTCTGCAGAGGGGAAAGACACTCCCCCAATGAGTGTCCTGGCATGACACTGAACTGCATATACCGATGAGGCTCCAGTCCCTAGCGTTTGGGGAATGTGGAGTACTCCTTCATAGCCACTACTCTCGGGTTCCCCCTGAATCGGATTAATAGTACCTTTTAGGGTCTTATCTATGAGTAAAAAAACTATTCAGCCATTTTCCAAGACTTATTATTATTTGTTATTTAAAATCATTCAATTATGTGCAAATTATTTAAATTACCTACGAATGCTTGATATCTAGAATTACTTAGGTTAAATAGTCATACGTGAAACCATTTAAATGTGTATAAACAAATCATTAATATCAAATTGAATTATCAGTATTAAATAGCAATACTTGAAACCATTTAACTGTGTGCAAACAAATGATAAATATTAAATAGAATTATTAATATTAAATAGCAATACTTGAAACTATTTAACTGTGTACAAATAAATGATCAATATTGAATAGAATTATTAGTAGTGAATAGCAATACTAGAAACCATTTAACTGTGTTGAAACAAATGATTAATATTAAATAGAATTGTTAGTATTAAATAGCAATACTTGAAACCATTTACCTATAAACTATTCACTTAAGAACAGGACTTAGCATTAAATAACCCACAAGGGTTGATGTGCCATAAAACATCAACCAACCTACCACGATATTTCATAAATGATAATAAAATCTTCCGAAAATCGAGAAATTATTCAATTCTAATAAAATGTTCGGTATTCATTCATTAAGAGATGAAAATAATTAACTGAACACTTAATCTGATTTGGCCCATTTATTTATTTATGTGTCAGTTTGTTTTTGATTTGGTTTTTTGTTGTTTTTTTTTGGTGGGGGTTGTTTATCTGTTTTTGCAATGAAGCGAATAATTTTTAATAATAGATAAATCATGATATCCATTATTTTGATTTACACGAAAGTAATTTGCATAAGAATTATGATACAACGGCAAAACCAATTTAACTATGAGAGCACTAGGAGGAGTAAATTGACGAATAATTCTTTTTATACCTTTTTACAGCCTGATGGCACTCACTTTTCAAATAATTAGAACACCTCGGAAGACCGTAGAAATGGATCGACCAAAACATTGGGTTGGCAATATCAAAGACACAAAAACTACAAAGCGAAGTTAACCGGAGTAAAAATATCTAAGTATCATCAAAACGGAGCGTTTGTCGCAAAGCATAACATGAAATTGAGTCTCGCAGGCCATTGCGAGTAAGTTCGATTCTCGGTTAGTTTGACCAGAGTTTTGCAAATTTGATCCTCAATAGGATATTGGGGTCTTTTTTCTTTCTTTGTGTGTGTGTGTGTGTGTGTGTGAAAATTTTAAATGACTTCATATTCATATCTTTACGGTAATTTAAAGTTTTAATTATCAAAGTTTATAAGAAAATTAAATTATTTTTTATTCGTTTCAAAACCATGGAGATAAAACCCTGTTTTTCTTATAAGATTAACAAATCTATCATTGAAATCTTTTAATTAGATTGATTTAAGGAATTTAAAAAGATAATTAAAAAGTGATGTTTGTTTTTTCAGAGTTTGCAAAAGGGTTTTTAAGTTCTGTCGCCCGAGAGTCTTCGTGGTGTAATGGCTAACGTGTTGGTTTGCGGTATCAGAGAAAGCGAGTTCGACCTCCCGTTGAGCTATTACGTTTATTTTCAGTCTAATACCCACTGGTAAAGCATGAACCTTCTTATCCCTTCCAGCTATGAGTTAATTTGGAATACGTCCTATGGGGTCGAGACATCAAATTAATGTTTTTTTTAATTGTTATTATATCAGCTTCCAGGACATGCAAACTTTTTGAGTTTCTTGTCTCAGTAATAAATCATTATCATATTAATGTGTCGCTTCTATTTTGAGATAAGTTTAAATTATTTTGTCTCCAAATAAATTGTGACGTAAAATATTTTTCTTCTCTTATCCTAGACATTGTGATCATGGATTAATATTTGTTATAGTATACTATTTTAAAATCTGAAACAAAAAGAACAACATTATTAATAGTAGAGTTATTAGCAGTCACATGAGTCCCATGTGTATGGAGACACTCTATATAATCGACTATAATTGATATGCATTCCCAGTCGGCTGAGGCTGTAGAATATGCTGATTGTATCTCTGCAGAGGAGTAAAAACCTCCCCACTAATAAGTGGTCTGGATATGACACTAAACCATCAGATTGTAAGGCTCAAATCCTATAACATTAGAGATTGTGGTGTATCCCTACGTAGCCATTACTCTCAGGTCCACGCTGAACCGGCTTTGTAGTACCTGTTAGGGTCCCATCAAATAACACTGGAGTCCTGTGTATGACACAAAACTGCATCTGATCGCAAAACTCAATTTCTGGAGTTTTGGGGAATGTGGTGTACCTCTTCATTGCCACTACTTTCAAGTCAACTCTGACCCGGAGAGGTAGTACTTGTTAGAGTCCCTTTCTATCGATCAAATAGAACTGTTTAATCCTTTACTATAATTGAAACTATCTAACTGAATGCAAACAACTAATTAATTTTAAATTGAATTATGAGTATTAAGCAGCAATGCTTGAAACCATTTAACTGTGTGTTGGTGTTGAATAGCAATACTTGAAATCTTTTAACTGTGTACAAATAAATGAGCTCTGGCTCGTTTAAAAATAACGTTGCCTACAAAATATTTATTTAAAAATCATATATTTAGGGATTAGAATTAAATACCCATCAAGAGTTGATATGCCGTTAAACCAAATAACCTAGCCGAACAAAAGCAATTACTGTTGAACAGCTTCGTGGGGGTTACCCAAAATATTTAAGTAATAGATCGGGTCTTTTTCCTTCTATAAGTAAAGTTGGCGACCTTAGTCAAGGGTGACCCAAAGGCTCCCTTTTTAATAGCTACTACACCTAAGTGTAGGGGAGGCCGCTACGCCATTCCCTAGATTGCTCCACTTTACCCTTAATCCTTACCTTATAATGCTGATTGTTAAGCAAGGCAGCATCAAGTAACATTTTTGAGTCTTTAGTATGACTCGACCTGGAACTGAAACCCGGTCTCCCCTCAACAGATACGAGTAAGAGTCCTAAAGTATATAAGTAAGACATTCTAAAAATCTACTTTAAATTGTGCAAATCTTGAGTCAAGCATAGAAAACGATTGAATAAGTTTTGAATCGACCAAATAAAGGAAAAAGTAAATAAACATAAACTATGAAAGCAAATTCACTGAACGAGACTAGCAAATCGAGTCACACTCCGACCGTGTTTCTAGTCGCAAGGACCGGTTCGTGTGGTCTTTGTCACATTTCTTCGTCACGTCAATCAAGGCCACCTGACATGCGTGTTGGGGAAATCTTGCATTCGTGTCGTATAGCTGAGACCGACAACTTACTTAGACTCTGGGGGCCGTCTTCACCTGCTTCTGCAGAGTCAGGGCTCAAGGCATTTTTAGAACTGGACACACATTTGAGCTTTGGCTCGTCCACTCATATTAAAAAAAAGGCCATGCGCTACACTTTGTCTTGGTGGGGAAACGAACAAGTGTCTACTAAATTCACTGACAATGTATTCCTTTAGTGGCATTATCCAGCAACAGAATCGCAAACTGTACTGAGATTTTGTGTGGAACTTTAGTATAAATTACCTTTCCCAAAAGTGATTTTTTTTTCTATGACTTCTTTATCGAGTACACTGGACTTGAGTTGCTTAACAAAAAGTGCAAGAAAAAACCCAAAACTAAAGGTTCCAAGAGCAGAAAAACCCAAAACTGAAGGTTCCAAGATGCAGCTACTTAGATATTCAAAAGTATTTCAGTTACCCAATCAAGAAATATTCCGTATTTCTCTTTTAAGTTTTTCCTTCGTATTATTATTTCACCCATTGCGTGTTTTTCACACCAGTGTCTTTCACTGGAGTCTGATGGCCCTGTCGGTTGGGGCTGTAGAATACACCGACTGCTTCTCTGCAGAGGGGTAAGACTCCCTCAACGAGTATCCTGGATATGACACTAAACAATCTACTGGTGAGGTTCCAGTAACGCTGGAGCTTTGGGGAATGCGGAGTATCCCTTTATCGCTCCTAGGTCCACTCAGGCCCGGTGTGGTAGAATCTGATAGGATTCTATCTATGGGTTAAATAGAACTAAGCCGTGTACTCATGCTAAACAGAATTGTTTGAAATAAAACTGTTTATATCTATAAAATTGGATTTAGCATTAAATAACCTACAATGGTTGATATGCCATAAAACTAAACCAAACCTAACCAAACAAAACTGGAGTCGGAGTGACAGCTAGAATTTTCTGAGTGCTTTAGCAGATCTCAACAATACTGTGGTCTGTCTGTATGGTCTCGATTCTTCCTCTAATTTCCAATTCCGCCCGTTTCTTTTCCAATCTCTTTAGAACAATTCATAGCGCACCAACTATTTTTGGTATCACCGTCACCTTCATCCTCCACATTATTTTTATAAGTTTTTCCTCACCAGCGTTAGCCGATGATCTTTTAACTGGAGTCTGAGTGACAGTAAGTCTTCTCAAGTCTCCTGGACTTTTCTCAGAATTCTAGCCGCTCTGGGTAATGCTGTAGTTTAGATGGTCTCTGTTCGTCCTCCGATTTCCTGCTCTTACAGTCCCCTTATCAAACCTTTGGGGACCGTTCCTAGTACACCAATTATAATTGGTACCACCGTCAGTTTCATTTTCCGTTATTATTATTATTATTATTATATTTTCGACTTTACTTTCAGTATCCTATAATCCTTCGCCGGATCTAAGATGAGGGAAGGTCCTATTTACCAACCCCTCTGCTCGGGCAGGATATGACACAAGGTCAATTTTTAAGCGGAGTTTAACAGGTTTTGAATTCAGAGTTTTCCTTCTCCTAGACTAGTTGCCTCACCAAGGCTGAAGAACCCAGTCTGTCCTACTATTTACCCATAGCTGGAGGGAGAATTATTGGATTCATTGTCTAAGATGAGGGAAGTTAGGGATTATATGGATTCTATGTATTTATACTTTGGGGGGCTGCCTCTTGGGTGATATTTTTCAGTCACATTGATAGTACTCTCCAAAAGAAATGAGCAGTTCTGCAAAATGCAATTTCTTATATTTCACACAGGCTGAGCCTGTCAAGTATCTTGATAATGTGTTTATCGGTCTCTTTCTTTATCGTAGCCAGAGATCCTGCTATTAAAAGTATGGTAGTACTTTTAAGGTACAACATTTTTTATTGCCATTTCCATGTATTCGTATTTACTTATTTTATTATATTATTTGAATGATAAATTTTATAGAATGCTTTTAATCACTACCTTCCTTCACCCTGTGTTTTGGGTTAAGACCTCAAGAAGGATCGTACGTATTTACCCAAACCTTCCGAACGAGCAGGATATGACTCAAGGTCAATTTTTCGGCGGATTTTAACAGGTCTAAATTCAGTGGATTTCGCCATTCCAGCAAAATACTGGGTGAAAGTAAAAGAAAGCGAAAAGATAGACAAATACTTTCAAGAGTTGGTTATATAGTGATAGAGACGAGATTGTTAATCACGTCATAAGCAAATGAAGCAAACTAGCGGAAAAAGAGTACAAGATTAAACGAGACTGGGTAGGAAAGGTAGTCGACTGAGAATCTTGCAAGAAATTGAAATTTGACCATACCACTAAATGGTATAGGCACAAACCAGAATCCGTCCTGGAGAATGAGACACATAAATTTCTCTGGTACAAACAGATCACCGAATATCGGCCAGAAGACCAGACTTAGTGATCGTTAACAAACAAACAAAAATAAGAGAACCTGCCGACTTTGCCTTCCAAGGGAACTACAGAGTGAAAATCAAAGACAACAAAAAGAGAGACAAGAACTGTGACTTTGCTAGAGAACTAAAAAAAAGCTATGGAACATGAAAGTGATGATACCAACTGTAAACGGTGCGCTCGGAATGATCTCCAAAGGCTTGGTAAGAGGGTTGGAAAAGTTGGAAATTGGAACACGATCAAAAAACGTAAGAACTACAGCATTACTAAGAGCGGACAGAATACTGAGAAGAGTCCTGGAGATTTGATGAAACTTGCTGTCACTCAGACTCCAGTGAAAGACCACCAGCAAACAATGGTGTGATAGACTCATAAGGAACAATGATAATAATACAAGCTGGACTTGGGTAAATTCTATTAAATATATCCATAATTTAACGACTTTTGGTAAAAATATATTAGATGCACCTTAGATACATTTTGGTTTCTTTTTTAATGGTATAGCACCCTTCGGGGGTTATTTAATGCCAAAGCCATCTTTGTAGAAAGATAACAATGGTACTATTCAACTTGTGGATGCAGGGATAAAGGGTTCGTGCCTTTCCCACGGGTATTAGAACGAAAATGAACGTATTAGCGCGACTAAACTTACGATACGAGTTTGTGTTAGAGTGCTTTTATGGCATATCAACCATTGGTGGTTATTTAATGCCAAATCCAGTTTATATATATATATATATATATATATATATATATATATATATATATATATATATATATATATATATAATTTATAAACTTAAATTCAACAAAGTTAAATTGTTCCAAGTATTGCTGTGTATCACCAACAATTCAATTAAACATCAGTCATTTGTTTACACACAGTTAAATGATTAAACAGTTCTATCCCTAAGAATACAGTTTAGCATAAGTCATTTGTTTACATTCAGTTTAAATGTCAAACAGTTCTGTTTGACTGATAGAGAGGACCCTATAAGATGCTCCCACTCGGAGCAGAGTGGACCTGGGAGCGATGACAATGAAGAGGTATTATGCACTTCCCAAAGCTCCAGCATTAATGGAGCCCCCACCATCAGATTGTTTAATGTCATATCAAGGACACTCGTTTTCTTACCCTACTGCAGAGATGCAGTTGATGCTACTTACTATTACAATATAAATACATGTACAGCATTAAATTAAGAAATTTCAGTCTTGTTTTTATTCGATAGGAAATTGTGCAACATAAGTAAATGTATCACTTTGAATGTTTAATCTAATTTCTGCGAATTTACCAACTATTTTGCGTATCATCTGGTAATGAGTCTCCAGTTTTTGAGCTTTAGGGAGTGTGGAGTCACTTCTTCGTTGCCATTACTCCCAGGTCAACGGTAGAACCTGTTCAGGTGTCATCTCTGAATTAAATTGATCTATATGAGATAATATTAAAAAAGATTTTGAGAAACATTAATATATTGACTCAAAACATTGATATTGAAGTATGAAGTGTTTAAGATGATTGTGAACTTTATTGATACACTGGCTCTTAAAATATAGTAATTTAAAATATATATTTTAACTTGATACAACTACCGGCAAAACGTTTGTATACTCTATATTCCTTTTTTTTAAACACTTTAAAATGAGATATTTTTGTATTTTTTAAACTAAAAGATAGAAAAGATGGGTTAGGTTATTTGATTTAATGACTTATCAACCCTTGATGGTTATTTAACACCAAATCATGGTTATATATATATATATATATATATATATATATATATATATATATATATATATATATGGTTTGTAAATGAATAGTTAGAGCTCATTTGTTTGCGCAGTTAAATGATATATTAAATGGGTTAGATTATTTGATTTAATGGCATATCAACCCTTGATGGTCATTTAACACCTAATCATATATATATATATATATATATATATATATATATATATATATATATATATATATATATATATGGTTTGTAAAGGAATAGTTAGAGCTCATTTGTTTGCGCATTTATATGATATAAAGAATTGCTATTGTTTGCACACAGTTAAATGCTTTCAAGTATTGATATCTAACGCTGATAATTCTATTCAAAATGAATCATTTGTTTACTCATTCTGAAGTGGTTTCAAGTGTTGCAAATAATTCTATTCAACAGCATTCGTTCGTTTATATACAGTTAAATACTTCCAAGTATTAATATGTGATTCAAATAATTCATTTTAACATCAGTTTACTCTCAGTTAACTGGTTTCAATTATAGAAAATGATTAAATATTTCTACTTAAGATGAGACCCTACAGATAGTATCACTCCGAGTCAGAGTGAACTAGGGATTATTGGCCATGAAGGAGTACTTCACATTTCCGAAAGCTCAGAACGGGAGCCTCATCATCAGATACTGTTTAGTATCATATTCAGGACATTCGTTGGAGGAGGTATTACCTACAAAAATGAAATCGACTGAGCTCATATAAAAAGAAAAAGAGGAAGGAAGCCTGAAAAAAAACGAAAAATATAAGCTACTCATAAAAATATAAGTTACTCAAATTTCATCTTTTACCATAAAAAAATGCAAAAGTATTTCATTTTAAGAATGCTAGACTCAAACTTTTTGCCTCTAGCGTATAATTGGAGACTATAATTATAAAATTATAAAACTGACTTCGGGATAGAATAACACATCAAATCAATTAACTTTATCAATTTTGTATCCAATGCTCCAAAATCAGACGTCTGTGAATTAAAGTTATAATCAAATATCACATATCTGTGTGTTTAAAGGTTTACTCAATAACTTATCAGATATTTGTTCAAATAACTGGATTCCTAAAGTTTGATCAGTCTACGTAAGTTTAAAAAAAACATATTACGCGTTTAATTTGCTAAACAATGTATAATATTACTCTCGATCCACGCTGGAGGGTAGAATAGCTTAAGTGCTGGACTGTGGCTTCAAAGTAAGAGAGTTCGAACTCCTGTCGAGCTGTGACATTCGCTTTCGCTTATGAACCTCCATATCCCTCAGCTATGGGTTAAATTGTACCACTAGTGCTCTACTATGAGGATGGCTTTGGTATAGAATAAACCACAAAGGTTGATATGCCATTAAACAAAGAAACCAATCCATTCAACGTTTATTTTCACTCTTCTTTTTCTTTTATTTTTCATTCTTTGTTTCTTGTTTTTCTTTCTTTCTTTTTCGCTTTCTTTTTTTTTCTTTCTTCTTTTCTTTCACGTTTCTCTTCTCATTTTTCTTTCACTCTTCGCTTTTTCTTTCTTTTACTTTTCGCTTTCTTTCTCTTTTTTTTTTTTTACTTCTACTGTTCTGGTCTCTTCACTTCATTCATTCTTTCTTTCTTTCATTCTTTCTTTCTTTCTTTCACTTTTCGCTTCTTGTCTTTCTTTCAACCGTTCTTTCTTTCTTTTTTTTCTTCCTTTCTTTTACCCTTCACTTTATTTCTTTTTTTTTTTTTTTTTACTTCCACTGTTCTCTTCTTTTCACTTCTTTCATTCTTTCTCTCATTCTTTCTTTCTTCGCTTCTTGTCTTTCTTTCTTTCTTTCTTTCTTCACTTCTTTTTTCTTTTTTCTTTTTTTCACACTCTTCACTTTTTTCCGTTCACTCTTCGTTCTTTCATTTCCTCATTCTTCCTTTTTCCTTATTTTTCCTTTCACAGTTCATTTCTTTCTTTCGTTCCTCATTTTTCTTTCATAATTCACTTCTTTTCTTTCTCTCTCAGCTTTCTTTCTTTCTTTCTTTCTTTTTTTCTTTCTTTCTTTCTTTCTTTCGTTTTTTACTTTCACTCTTCTTTTTTCTTCACATCTTTCACAATTTCTTTTTATTTATTTATTTCCTTCTTTCTTTCTTTCTTTTTCTTTTTTTCACTCTTTACTCCTTTTCTTTCACACTTTTCTTTCGCTCTTTGCCTTCTTTCTTTCTTCCTTCCAGTCGGTTCGGGGATCTGTTGAATATACCAATTGCTTCTCTGCTAAGAGGTAAAACCCTACTACCCAACGAGTGTCCTGATATAAAACGAAATAATCTGATGGTGTGGTTCCGGTAATGCTGGAGCTTTGGGGAATGCAGAGTACTATTTCATTGCCACTGCTCCCAGATCAACTCGGGCCCGGAGTGGTAGCACCTAATAGGGGTTTAATAGAATTAAACTGTGTTGGTTTTGATGGGACTGTTTTGACATTCAAACTGCGTACTTATGCTAAACTGAATTGCTTGAAATAGAACTACTTTTGACATCGGAACTGCGTACTTATACTAAACTGAATTGTTTGAAATGGAACTGTTTTGTATGCTAAACTGAATTGTTTGAAACTGAACTGTTTTTGACATTGAAACTGTGTATTTATACTAAGCTGAATTGTTTGAAATATAACTGTTTATATGTATAAAAATAGATTTGGCATTAGATAACCTACAATGGTTGATATGCCATAAAACCCAACCAAACCAAACCAAACTAACTTCCTGTGTTTCTTTCTTTCTTTCACGGGCTGATAGTCTCCGCGGCGTAATGGCTAAAGTGCTTAGACTGCGGCCTCAAAGTAAGTGGGTTCGAATTCCAGTTGCGCTATTAAGGTCAATTTCGAACTAATACCCTTGGAAATGGTATATCCCCAGCTGTGGGTTAATTAAGATCACTATCGTGCTTCTGTAAGCATAGCTCTGGCATTAAATATCCTAAGAAAGTTGATATTCCATTAAACAAAGAAATGAAACTTTTCATTCATGCTTAGCTTATTCTTTTAAACAGAATTATCCATTATTAGTCTGAAGTGGTGTCAGACAGTGACACACACATAAAATAGGTAAGTAGTAACAAATAACCGTATCAATATATAGATAGTAACGTCTTAGTCTTAGATCTTTAAATGTGTTCATGAAAAATCACTGAAGCAAAGGACTATAATACTTTTGATAGACCCTAATATAAAATATCTATAGTCAAAGACAAGACAAGAAAGTTTGTTTTTTTATTGTGTGTATGTGTGTACGTGTCTCTATATGTAGGTCTTTTTATAGCAGTGCGTATATACGCGTTCGTATCCGCAGAGAATTTGCAGCCATCGAGAAAAAGAAGAAGGTGGTTTAATTTGACGAATGGGGTAGGGGTGTGTGGATATTTTCGATTCTCTATTCTGCACGTACCACTCTTTGTCACGTGCTATCATCCGCCAAAAGAAGGCGTTAGGAATAGGGACGAAAATAAACGTGTATTTTTCTCTGCCAATTCAAATATTCTACCAATCGGCTGGAAGCAGACGACAACGAAACAGACGCCCACTCCCCCAATCCCCTTGTGTCTTCTCTTCTACATTCACTACGATTGGATCATAACGACAAACTGTAAATGTTCTTCTCACTCGTTCTTTTTTGGACGTTATTTATATTCTTTTATATTCTTCTGAGGATAAAGCAACTACCATTTTGGACTTCAGTGTATATATATATATATATATATATATACGTCTGCGTAATGTTGGCTAACTTTTGCACTATTTATGGGATCTACAAATACAGGATTTTGTCCACGATTCTGACATTCAGAATTTACTTAGAAAATACTTTGAGCATCACTACAAGGTCAGTCCAATAAGTAATGATCATTAAACAATTATCATCGACATAATGAAAAGTCAACTTGATCTCCATCAAAATGGTTCCTAGGGGGTGTCCTCGTGGTGTAATGGTTAAAGCGATGGACTGCGAAATCGTAGTAAGCGAGTTCGTACTCCAGTCGCGCTATTACGTTCACTTGGGAAAGGTATGAACCCCCTTATCCTCCCAGCTATGGGTTAAATAGTAGCACTACTATTCTTCTAGGAGAATGGCTTTGGCATTAAATAACCTACAAAGGTTGATATGCCATTAAAACAAAGAAACCAAACCAAACCAAAATGGTTCCTTTCGGAAATCACAATCCGATGAAGATTTTGCTCCACTCCTAGAAAAACTGTGGAAGTCTTCAACTGACACTGACTTCAGTTCAACCAACTTAATTACAAATCAATTTGGGTTCTTTCAAATTAGTTCCTTAGGGAAGCCACACATTGATGAAGACGTTGTTTCTATTCCTGTAAAAAACTGTGGAAGTCTACAACTGACACTGCCTTCAGTTAGTTCATCAACCAACTTAATTACAAATCAATTTGAACTCCTTCAAAATAGTTCCACCGATGAATACCACATCAGATTCTTAGAGACAGTTCTGGACACGTGCGTTTGACACTGTATTCAATTGCTTCCTCAAGACTTGTTGCATGTTCTCAAACAGTTCGTAAATGATGATCATGGAACTAAGTTTTCATTTTAGAAAATAGAAGGTAATTACAAAGTCTTAGATCAAGATAGATAAGGGTTGTGCAACCGCAGGAATATGCTTTCTTTTGTATCAAAAACTCGTTCACAGAGTGTTCAAATATAAAATATTTCCATACACTTTTATGGTTTCAACTATTCATATTTAATACTAAAATTTGTATGGTTTCAAATAATTGTTTTTATTCAATTATAGTCATTTGTAAGCATTCACTTATATGCTTTCGAGTATCTAATAATATTAATCCTTAGAAAACAATTAAAGCTTCAATAAGTATTCTTAATACAAATGATTCATATTTATTGATAAAGCATTCTTATCGAATAAAAATAATTTGCATGTGGTTGTGTTTCAAGTATTTCCATCTAATAAGGAAAATTATATAGTTTCAAGTAATTGTTTTTATCTAATGATATTCATTTGTTTGCACACAGTTATATGGTTTCAAGTAATTAATAACAGTCCTTATTATTTTTTTTAAATGATTGTTTCAAGTAACTATTCTTAACAGAAATAATTTAAAGTTATATACAAAGTATTCTTATCTAATACAAATTACTTTCACACAGTTGTGTGGTTTTACGCAGTTGTGTGTATTCACTCGACTCCTCTTCCACGATCAGAACGTGATATAAGATCATTTTGTTAAGCAGATTAAAGCTGTTTTGAATTTAGAGCTTTCCTTCTCCTAGTCTGTTTACCGAAACATAAATAAAGAACCCTGTCTGCCCTTCAATTTATTTATAGCTGTATTGTTTCAAATATTCATATATAGTACTTATAATTATATGGTTTCAAGTAAGTATTTTATATTTGTGTCTAAAAATTCATCAGATTGATTTCTTTAATTTTTCAACATGGTAGCTCCGTTTAAAAATCTGCTGGTTAATATTCATTTCTCACATGTCATTCTCATTATCAAACATGGATCAGATCTGATAAGTATCCTTACTTTTGTCGCATTTTCCAAAGTTTTTTTAGGTGATCAGTGGAACAGAACAGAGTTAATCTTCTGCAGTCTCTCCGCCATCGGAAAATACCTTGTAACACCAAAAAACTTGTGCCCCGATTACAATTTGATCTCCATAAGCCCGTGTAAGCTCATTAAATTTTTCTGAATTTTGATGGATTACGATGTTAATTTTCATTTTCGCGCCACATAATTGTAATAATTCAAGATTACTCAGCTGAATGTGAATTCTAGAAGGCAAACATTAACAGAATGTTTTTACACGTATCCAAGGTCAACTTTCCTCAGCTACTTTTTACTCAAGGGTGCGAATCTGAAAAATAAATGTGTCATTATTTTTCTATACTGACTTCATATAACAACGCAGAATTTTGTCTTATAAATATAAAGGAACATTCTTTTTTTACCGATATATATTTACCTAACCCCTCGCATTTGCGACATGTGACGGAAGGTCAAATTGTAAGCAGAGTAAAACATATTTGAATTCATGGATTTTCTTCTAAACTAGTTTTGATACCTGAGTTAAAGAAATCAGTCTGACCAACTATTTAACTATAGCAGGAGGGAAAATAATTGGATTTATAGATTTCCTTGGTTTATTAGCGCTTTCTGAAGTGCAGTCAGCCTCGTCGAGGATTTGAACTCGAGTCAATGAATCCATTTCTTATGACGGTAACCCTTACACAGAGCTCTCCTTTTTTTTATCAAT
This sequence comes from Sepioteuthis lessoniana, assembly GCA_963585895.1. NCBI lineage: Eukaryota > Metazoa > Mollusca > Cephalopoda > Myopsida > Loliginidae > Sepioteuthis > Sepioteuthis lessoniana. Next base: position 43,122,822 of record OY757922.1, on the reverse strand, counting down.
AATTTGTTCTCAGAGTGTGACAAGACCTTTTGTGTCTATAAATTAATCAAACTAATTTTTCATCTTTCCACAAGACAGCTCCGATTAAAAATCAGATGGTCAATGTTAATTCCTGACTTGTCATTCTTACTGTCAAACGTCGACCAGATCTGATCAGATACCTTATTTTTGCTGCATTTTCTTAAGTTTATGAAATGAGTGGTCGACCAGAACGGAGTTCTGCAGTCTCTCAACCATCGAAAAATACCTTGTACCACCTAATAATCTGTACCAAAAGGAACAGCTTGAGCTTCAAGAGCCTGTGTTAACTTTTTAATTTTTTTCAGTCGCATTGTTCGAAATTTTGACACGGATTTTGATCTTGATTGATTGGTTAATTTTAACGGTATCTCAACCCGTCTAGGATTATTTTATGCTGAGATGTCAGGGAATTGCGCTCATTTTTCAAAGGTTTTCTTTCGTAGATTTATATATCAAGTATTCTTACCTAATATGAATAAATTGCACACAACTGTATGGTTTCAAGTATTTCTATCTAATACGTGGCGTAGTGGCTAAAGTACTTGACTGTGGCCTCGAAGTAAGTGAGTTCGAACTCAAGTCGCGCTGTTACAATTACTTTCGAACTAATATCCTTGAGAAAAATATCAACCCCTCTTATCCCCACCACCTATGGGTTAAATAGTGCTACAACTGCTTTTATACAACTATTGCTTTGGTATTAAATAATCCATAAAGTTTAACATGCCATTAAACAAAGAAATCAAACCTAATACTAATGATTTATGCACAGTTATATGGTTTAAGTAACTAACATTTCTAAGTAAAGAATTATAGCTTCAAGTAATTATTCTTAGTAGGAATAATATTCAATTGTGTGGTATCAAGTATTCCTATTTAATATTGATAATCTTAAAGCAGATTTATTTAACTCATAGATGGGACCCTAATAGTTACAACCACTCCTAGTCAGAGTGGACCTGGAAGTAATGGCAATGAAGAGGTACTCTGCATTCCCAAGAACTCTAGAGTAGGACCCTCACCATCAAATGCAGTTCAGAGTCATATTCAGGATATCCTTGTTTTGTTTTTGTTTTTTTTTTTGTTTTTGTGTTTTTGTTTTTTTTTTGCGGGTGGGAAGGTGCAGGGATCTCATCGGCAAGGAGATAAAGCCGGCATATGCTGCCAGGGCTGGATTTTGATCTTCAGTTTCATTGTTGCATCACAACTTTTTGTTGGACCGTGTTGGATATAGTTATTTGTCGGGCACGCGAGTACGACATAAAGGCGTTTTTAAATGGGTCCAGGAGCAGAGCCGTAGCCCAGACACGCCTGGTGATCCCAAAAATGCCTCGGGCCCCGTTAGCATTCCTCCAAAGGTGCGCCTCAGACGATAAACCTACCCCTACCAAGGTGAGTTAAAGCCTAGGAGGACGGTCCCCTCAGGATCGAGTAATAAGTCAGTCTCACCCTCAAGACGCAACTGCTGAGCTTATCCGCAGTCGCGTCAAGCAGTCTCGACCGACAGCGCAAAACAGGACCAATTCCGACTCAGACCGCTTACCCAAAAACAGTCGTTCAAAAAAGACCTGTTTTTGGTATAGTTATTTGTTGGGCGCCCCACTTACACACAAGTATGGCACAAGGCTGTTTTAAGTGTGTCCGGGCACAGGACCGTAGCCCAGACATGACTGGTGGGCACAAAATACCTCGGGCCACGGCAGCATTCTCACAAAGAGGTGACTCAGGCGCTAGGCGATAAACCTTGTGGAGGTGCCCGTGGTGTAGTCGTTATCGTCGTAGGAAATGAACACGGCGACTCGAGTTCAAATCCTGGACGAGACTGATTGCATTTCACATAGCACTAATAACCTTGGGAAAGGTATGAATTCAAAATATTCTCCCTCCAGCTATGGGTAAATAGTAGGACAGACTAGGTTCTTCAGCCTTGGTGAGGCAACTAGTCTAGGAGAAGGAAAACTCTGAATTCAAACCTGTTAAACTCCGCTTAAAAATTGACCTTGTGTCATATCCTGCCCGAGCGGAGGGGTTGGGTAAATAGTACCAAGGTGGGTTAGAGACTGGAGGGACAGCTTCCTGATTCTCAAGAAATAGGTCAGTCCAGAACAACATAGCTGTGACTGCTGGGCTATCCCGGCAGTCGCTTTAAGCAGTCCAGACCGGCTGTAATATCTGCAAAACTATCCAATTCAAACCTAACCAACTACTCCAAACGACTGGTCAGAAAAAGGACAATTTTAGGGTATAGTTATTTGACAGGCGCCTCACTAATAAGTGTGTGTGTCACAAGGCCGTTTGTAATTGGATCCAGGCGCAGGACCAGAGCCCAGACACACCTGGTGGGCCTAAAAATACCTGAGGCCCCGTCGGCATTCCCACAAAAGGGCGACTCAGGCGCCAGGCGATAAACCTACCGAGATAGGTTAGAGCCTGTGGGAACGGCCTTCTAAGGCTCGAGAAATGGGTCAGTCTCGAGCTACATAGCCATGACGGCTGGACTATCCCAGCAGTCGCTTCAAGCAGTCCAGACCGACTGTAATTACCACAAAAACCATCCAATCCTGACCTAACCGTCAACCCTAAACGGCCGATCCTATTAATGAATTTTTCCGCCAGAAGCAGCCACTCACGGCAAAAATTGACCAATTATAGACGAGAACTGAAAGAATTTAATATCAGTTGCAATTATCCTCAGATACTCAATTACTATTTACAGTTTCTACCGGAAAGACGTATCTTTTGTATTACCAACACTGAATTCTTTGAACAGCAAATCAAAATAGTGGCAAGAATTCTAACACTTTTTAATCAAGGTTGCCAACCTGAAAAATGAAAACATCTTTATTTTCTATATTACAACCCTGAATTTTCTCCTGTAAATATACCTACTTATTTCTATGTTCTATGAATTTACGTTCACTTTTTAAAAAGTCACTGCTTTTCTGGTATCATTCTACAGCTCTCCTTAATTCTGAAATAAGGAAAATTCGTTGACCTTTGAGCTATCAACAGCAGCAGCAGTACTATCTTCGTCGCCAAATTAGGACCACGTGTGAAAAATATCTAAAGAAATAACTACACAAAAAATGTAAACATCAACATACAATGTACGCAGTTCCCTAACCTCAAGGCATAAAATAACCCTGGACGTTGATATGCCATTAAGATCAATCAACCAGAGATTGCCAAAGAGCATGAGAGAATATTGAAAGTAACGTGAAGAACATTTTGAAAAATGTGTTTCTGGAATTAGACCACAAAAAAGCGTAGCATTCTAGGTATTCATTTGCTAAGCTTAACTTGACACATGCCCAAAAGTATGGGGTACCCAATGAGGATCGAACTCACTAACAATGGTCTGCTAGCCCAACTCACTAACCTTTAAAATCATGCCAGGCGCCCCAGCAGCATTCTGAATAGGTTTAACAAACTTTTACAATAATTATTGCTTGTGTGATAGTTATATGACAGTAGCTTTCCCAAGAGCCAATTTTATAATAATCTACGTCATTTTTTTAACAAAAAAGTGAAGATCATACTCAATGCTATGAATGAAAAAGAGACTGGTTGAGTACTTAGTATAACCACTATCCCATAACTAGCTTGCTGCTCAGATATTTGCAAGTATGACACTACATTAAGTTAGACTTACCCTTGGCTGATTTTACTTTCATGTTCGCTCTGACCTGGAGTGATAGTGCCTGTTAGGGTTCAGTCTATGTGTCAGACAGATCTGTTTGAAATAAAAATTCACCCGCTTAAAATGATTGTAAAATTACATTTTTAGAGACAATAGTTTTTCATTACTAATATCTAGAGGAGACCCCCTTTGCGTATTGGCTAAACAGCTGGACTGCAACCTCAATGTAAGCGAGTTTGCACAATTAGGTCCACTTTGGAGTAATGAGTAAAACATTCACCAATGGTCCGGGAGACCGGTATTCAATCTCAAAGACTCAAAAAATGGTACTTGGTGCCGTCTTGCTTAACACTCAGCACTATAAGGTAAAAATCAAGGGTAAAGTGGAGTTATCCAGGGAATGGATAGTGCCCTTCTCTACACCTCGGTGTATTAACTATTGAAAAAAGAAACCTTCGGGTCACCCTCGACTACAGTCGCTAACTTTACTTTTACTTTGACTAATACCTTTGGGAAAGGTATGAACATGCACTTTTCCTCCAAGCTCTGGTTAAATAGAACAACTACTGTTCTCCTACAAGGAAGGCTTTGGCATTAAATAAACGACGATACCATTAAACGAAACTGTAACTAATATTTGACGCATTTCAAAAAACTTTCTTACTTTATTTTGAAGTTTACATCGGTCCTTATAAAAGTGATACCGTAAAACATAATTTAATTGGGAAACTTTTGATGTGGGGAGATTTGACCAAGTGGAGAGGCCTAAAGTTCTTCGCTACTTCAGGACTCAAAATTGGGGCCAACGGCTTTGACACTGGAATAAATTAAGGATACAATAAAATGCTAAGAAATAGAACGTTTAAAACGAGAAATCTTTATGCTACAAAGAATATTAGATGCCTTAAAGCAGGGACGAACTCATAAGTGATGTACTCTTATGGACCCGCACACGTGGCCGTGCAAAAGCAGGACGACCAGCACGAACATACATTCAGCAACTATGTGAGGATACAGGATGTTGTCCAGAAGACCTGCCTGAGGCGATGAACGATAGGGAAAAGTGACGAGAGAGGGTCAAGGATATCCGTGCTACCAGCACAACATGATGATGATGATGATGATGATGACGATGATGATACATACATATGTGTGTGATTAGTTGGGTTTTAGGGCATATCAACCCTTGTAGGTTTATACATTTATTAGATATACATGATTTGTAAGCAAATAGTTTGTAGGTAACATTTTTAAATGAACCAAGGCTCATTTCTTTACACACAATTAAATGGTTTCAAGTATTGCTATCTAACGCTAATGATTCTATTTACTATTAATCAATTGTTTTTACAAAGTTAAATGATTTCAAGTTTTCCAATCAAACACGAATAATTCTATTCAAATTGAGGTTAGTTGGGTTTTATGGCAATCCTTGTAGATAATTTAATGCCAAATCCTGTTTATACATATATTAGATTTTTAAATGAACCAAGGTTCATTTTTTTGCACACAGTTAAATGGTTTCAAGTATTGCTATATAACACTGATAATTTACTTTAGCATCAATCATTTGTTTGCACACATTTAAATGGTAATCCATATATGATGTGTGTGTGTGTGTGTGTGTGTGTGTGTGTGTGTGTGTGTGTGTGTGTGTGTGTGTGTGTGTGTGTGTGTGTGTGTGTGTCCCCGCTTTTTGGAAGTTTGCTTAATGCCATTTTGCTTTTATGAAAGATTTACACTTGTAGATTTCTGTCTTTATACGTGGTGCATTCAATAAGTTTCCAGCCTTTTTTCTTTTTTTTCTTTTTTGTACAAGCATTTAAAATTGTCATAGACTCTTGAAAATTCAGTATGTTATTGCTATACATCTTATGAGATGACTGACCATTTTTTATGATTTCAGCTTCAAATGAGCAGCTAGCAGGAATTGGAATACACCCTCTTTAAGCCTGATTGTCACAGCTGGTGAATTTCAAAAATCCAATCTGGACGTGAGGACACTTTAAAAGAACGATATGCAATAAAATTATGTTTTAAAGTTGGAAAAAATGCCACAGCAACGTATGGAATGCTTCAAACTGCTTTAAAACCAACTTCCATGAATCGAGCATCAGTGTTTGAGAGGCATAAGAGATTCAAGGAAGCCAGGGAGTCTGTGAGGGATTATGAGAGGTGTGGGAGGAGTAAAGAAGTCAGAACACCAGAGTTGATTGCCCAAAGGCTTAGGGTTAGGCTTAGGGTTACTATGTTGAGGTTTTAAGTGAGTTCAGCAAGAGATTCCGTCGGAAGAGGTCAGCACTCTTCAAATCGGGTCAGTTGCATTTCCACCAAGACAATACACCAGTCCACGACTCCATCCTTGTCACAGACTATTTGACCAAGATGGGCATCAAGACAATTCCTCACCCTCTCTATAGTCCAGGCCTTGCACCCTGTGACGTTTGGTTATTTCCTAAGCTCAGAGGCTGTCGTTATGAGACAATTAAAGAGATGAAAGAGGCTGTGACGAAGGTCATTGACACGCTCACACATGAGGACTTCTATGGGGCCTTCCAGAAGTTTTTGGAACGGTACAACAAGTACATTGCAGCTGGAGGAGATTACTTCGAAGGGGACTAAAGTTTCATGTGTGTACTATCAATAAAAGTGCCCATACGAAAAAAGTCTGGAAACTTATTTAATGATCCTCGTACATCTACCCCGTTGGCCTGGCCGGGAATATGTAACTGCACCCCAAGATCTCTCCTTCGAAACACAAAACTGCTTCCGGTGGTGAAGCTCTTTTTCTGATGCTATGGTTGCCATTACAATCCCATATACTCCGACCAGGTGTAGTATTACCTGTGAGGGTCACATCTATAGGTCAAATAGATCTATTTGCAATAATATCTAAAATGATTTTGAACTGCATTTGTTTTAAAAACAACAATGAATGAAGTCGAGGAATTCCTGTAGAGTAGGAACTGCGATATCGTAATCAGTGAGTTCGAATTCAAGTCGTGCTATTAAGTTCACTTTCGGGCTAATACTCTAAAAAAGGATATGAATGTCCCGCTATTATCCTTCTACAAGGATGGTTTTGGCATTAAATAACCCACAAACGTTAATTCCCAATAAACAATGAAAACACATAAGAGTTTATCTGTTTAAAATGATTGTGAAGATATATATTTATACCGTATATAATTGGCAACCATAATTGTTAAACTGATTTAAAACTGGCATAAAATAACCCAACAAGGGTTGATATGCCGTAAATTATGCGACAAAATTAACAATATTTTGGCCATCAGTATGGAATGCACTCAAGATATAAGTTCTTTCATCAAACATCTTCCATATCCATTAAATAAGCTAAAAAAAATCCTATAATAAAAGCAAGAAATCTAATCTGTGTCCATTTAAATTGCCTTGTTTTAAATTGTAATGTTGGTATCGTTCTGAAATGATGGACACATCAACTGTTAATTGCTTTTGCATCAAAAGAAGTCAGAGAAGGGAAAATAAAAGGGAAAAGATGAAGAAAATGACTAAAGAACAGATGAAAGAAGATACTAATAATTAGATATTATTCGCAGTGAAAGAAAGAAAGAAAGAAAGAAAGAAAGAAAGAAAGAAAGAAAGAAAAGCGATAATCTCAACTGAAGATGTGACGTCACATCCGGCTGTTTTACAAAAAATTGCATGCTATTAATGAAGTAATAATTTTCTCTTCTTGGGACCCTAAGATAGTTGTGAAATTGACCAACCATAAATAGTTAGTTCAAGAAATTGAATAACAAACCCTGAAAGCAGTGCGCTCTATATTTCCACCCTTGTGCCACAACTTAACTAAGCTTTGTAAATAATTATGATTTCCTCTCCAAATGATAATCCCGATTGTTTATTTATACTTGGGAGTCTGTATGGCGTTGTGGCTAACTGTGACATCGTAGTATGCCAGTTCGAACTCCAGTCACGCTATTGCGTTCACCTTTGGACTTATACCCTTGGAGAAGATATGGGTTAAATTGTACCCCTACTGTTCTTCTAAAAGGATAGCTTTGTCATTGAATAACCCACGAAGGTTGATTTGCCTTTAAAAAACAAAGAATCCGAACCAACTCCTCCGCCACGAACAGGATGTGGCAAAAGACCAGTTTTAAACAAAGTACAGCTGATTTGAATTTAGTTTTCATTCTCCTACATTGGTTGATCTGATTGAATAACAGTAGAAAGAAGACGCTAATAAGTAGACATTATTCACAATCGAGGGAGGATAGAAAGAAGGCGGTAATCTCTACTAAAGAACTGACATCACATCCGATTAATCTTTCTAAAAAAAAATACTCCACGAAAGTAGCTTGATGAGAACTACACACAGATGTTGCATACAGTTTTGAACAAACCCTGAAAGCAGCTGCCGAGCAAATTTCAGCGTTCAGTTTGTACATGTCAAAATGTGATTGTCGGCGGCTTGGAAAAAATCTAAATAATTATAAATAAGTTGTAAGTAAAGTTGTCGACCGTAGTCGAGAGCGACCCAAGGCTTCCTTCTCAATAGCTACTACACTGAGGTGTTGAAGAGGGCGCTACTCCTTCCTTTGGATTATTCCACTTTATCCTTGATCCATACCTTATAATGCTGAGTGTTAAGCAAGGAGAGACCAGGTACCATTTTTTGAGTCTTTGGTATGACTCGACCAGGGATTGAACGCCGGTCTCCCGGACCATTGGCGAACACTCTAGACATTATACCGATATAAATTAATCATAATGCCTAATAGTTATCTCTTATATGCTGAACAGATGAATAGTTTCTATAGAAATTCATTGTAAGGATGAATTCTCTACCAACTGGTCTTCCATAGAAAATATAATTGACAATATCGAGGGACTCCAAGACTCGTTCACTTTTATCTTCAGTTTCAGTTTCTTTGTTTAATGGAGTAGCGCGCCCTCCCCTACACCTCGATCTAGTAGCTATCGAAAAGGGAGCCTTCGGGTTACCCTCGACTATGGTCGCCAACTTTACTTACTTACAATGGTTGCGAAAACAGAAAACTATGACCAGTGAGTTCAATTCCCACTGAGTGCTCTGTACGTCTGCTATTGTACCTCAACTAAGCTAAGCTTAGCAGATAACTATAATTTCTTCTTCAACTGATTATTACTGTTGTTTGTATTTACCCAACCTCTCTGCTGGCTTGAGTTTTCCTCTTCTTGGCAGGTTGCCTTAGCAAACCAAAAAAATCCAGTCAGCCCACTTATTTACTCATAGCTGTAAGGAAAGCAGATGCCTTCATGTCTTTCCCAAGACATTAAATAACCCAGGAAGAGTTGACTAGACTTTAACCAACCAACCAACCAACAATAACCTCTCTCTCTCTCTCTCTCTCTCTCTCTCTCTCTCTCTCTCTCTCTCTCTCTTACTTACACACACTAATTATTTTAATCAATTGAAAGTAAACAGACTAAGTAGAAAAGGTAAGAGTTGTACTCTGATAAGGGAATCTTAATTGCTTGAATATTCTTTGGACAAAGAAAAAGATTTATATATCCAAAAATAGAATGAACTATGTAACACCTTAACTTGGAAAGGGATTAATCAACTGAGGCCAAGCAGATCAAGTAGAAAGGAATATGGTCGTACTCTTATGAAAATCTAAAACACTGGACAAAATAGAACACCCAAAAGACAATCATCCTCCAGCAGAGCCCACGTGGATGTTGTTTGCATTAGTAGGTATCCAGGATGAAGTTCTGATAAGAGAATTTTAATTGCCTATTATTATCTAGACAACTAAAATTTGGAAACAAAAAATAAGATCTGGACCGTCTCTAAGTTTATCATAAAAGACAAAATTGGTTGCATTAGAAAAGTCTGGGTGGCCGATCTGATAAGGAAATATTGGATTAATGATCTTTACTAACTCCGCATCGCATACGCATTTTGAAAATTAGATTCGTAACAAAAAGACTGTTGTGCTCACCAAGGGAGGAAGGTCAAGTTGAATTTAGAGAGAGTGAAAGGAATAGAGGAGTTCTAAAACCCTGCTGATACCAGGTATAGGTGAAAGATACAAATTAAAGTAAGTTGGACTGAAGAGGTTGGATCCAACCCTCTGACCACCAAGAAGGGTTTGACAATTCCCAAAATTTGGAAAAGTTGTTTTAATGAAGAATTGACATTATGGATGAGCAAATATTATACCTACGCTGGTTGGACACCGGACTCAATATAAGCTGGAATTTTTGACATCTCAGACCGAAATTCAAAGAGAGCGTCCGGAGAAATATCAGAGCAGTTGACAAAGTCGGATTGTCACCGCTTCAAAAACGAGACTTTGAGCCAGACTTCGAATACTAAAGAATACTTCTAACGTTGCATATTTTAGTGTCACTCAACTAGGGCCGAATAAACGTTATAAACAAAAAGTGTTGTTACATTTCTAACCCATGTTGCGCCACATTGGCCAATTTGGTTAGAGTGTTCGCCAATTGCCTTGAAGACCGGGGTTCAATCCCAGGTCGAGTCATACCAAAGACTCAAAAAATGGTACTTGATACCTCCTTGCTTAACAATCAGTAATAAAAGTTACGTATCAAGGGTAAAATGGAGCAATCCAAGGAAAGGAGTAGCAACCTTCCATACACCTCGGTGTTGTAGCTATTGAAAAGGGAGCCTTCGGGTCATCCTCAACTACGGTCGCCAACATTATTTTGATGTCAACCCCAAGAAGGTTTACAAATGATTTGTCAAGAAATGCGTGTACATAATCCTTTCATTTATAAATCATTATACTATAGATTCTATTTATGCCTCGATATGAAACTTAATGTCCGCAGAAGGCAGCCTTTGAGTATTAACAATAGTGGCAATGCCCTTGTTTATGTCAATATATTTTATTATAAATGATAAAAGATATTGACATAAAGGTATTGCTTTCTGCTTTTGTTGTTCTCTCTCCTTCTTCAACACACGCAAGCACATTTTATTCTTATTTTTGTGATTATTAATTAGTACGTATTAAAACGAAAAGAGAATTAGATAGTAGAAAATAAAAGAAACTTCCTCAGTACAAGAATTGGCACCGTCTGATATAGATCAAATCTAGACGTCTAGACATTTTAAGTGTAGTTGCAGTTTGAGCTACATAGGAAGAACTAATCAAAGGTTGGATTAAATAACATGTCCCTACGAAAATACGTAATTTTATTGGAGGCCCAATGGATAATCTTGGAAATACATACGGGTCTTCCATAGCAGAACACCTAATAAATAATCGTGACTGTAATGATAAGTTTAGTATGGACTTTCTCTAGGTTTTGAGTAAGTCGCACTCTTCATTTTATTTGAAGGTATTGGAGACTATCCATATTTTGTCCCTCAGACTGTCTCTCTGTAAACAGAAGGAATGCCTGCTAGGACTTGATATTACTGAATATTATTTCGGTATAGTCTCCAATATAATTTTTCCCTCATCATGAATATTTCCCTTTTATTAGTCTCCACGATATTTCCGCGATTTAGCTCTGTTGAGTGAGGACGAAACCGATCAACTATCTTCTCACTTTTTTTATGAGCACTCTGGCGAAGGAATTTTAGGCCGTGGCTCGCATAATGAATGAAAGAATTGACCACTCTGGTAGCCGATAGGGTATAAAAATGTAAACAAACGGACGCAGCCTTAAAAATTCCCTTAGCCAACGTGGTACGCTTGTTGGTTGAGAGGTCTAAGACTTAGTTGGATGGGTTTCGATCCCGGCTTCGACAAACTGTACTTACATTTAAACTGTGTACTTATGCTTCGAGCGTCCAACGTGTCTAGCCACACTGAAGAGTTCTGATAGAACGAAATAGTCTGTCTATGGATGACAATATATATATATAATTTGTAAGCGAACAGTCTGCAGGTAGCTTCATTTTTAAACGAGTTGTTAGATTTCATTTGTTTAGAAATAGTTAAATGGTTTCAAGTATTCCTATCTAACACTAATAGTTTTATTTTAATTTTATTTAATATTAATCATCTGTTTGTACTCATTTAAATGGTTTGAAGTATTGCTGCTACTCCAATGTTATATAAATGATTTGCACTCAGCTGTATGTTTTGAAATACCAAATAATGATAATCGATAGTAAATGATTGAGCAGCTCTATTTGACTCATAGATGGGACCCAAACAGGTACTCCCCTCCCAGTCATAGTGGACCCGATGAATGAGCACTCAAAATTCCCCCAAAGCTCCAGGATTGGATTCTCACCATTTGATGTTGTTTAGTATCATACTCCGGACCCTTGTTAGTCAGGATCTTACCCATCTGCAGAGGTAGAGTCAGCGTATTCTACATCCTCAACCAACAAGTTGACTTAGCATTTGAATCAACCGGTTATAGAATGCAACATCAATATACCTTTGCCCAGTCTGCTGTGGGTATAGAATGCACCGACTGCTTCTCTGCAGAGGGGTAAAACCATCCCCCAATGAGTGTCCTAGATATGACACTAAATCATCTGCTGGTGAGGTTACAGTAATGCAGGAGCTTTGGGGAATGAAGAGGACCCTTCATCGCCATCGCTCCCAGGTCCACTCGGGCTCGGAGTGGAAGCACCTGATCGGGTCCTATCTATGGGTTAAATAGAACTAAACTGCGTACTTATGCTAAACTGAATTGTTTGAATTAGAACTGTGTGACCAAACTGAATAGCTTGAAATAGAAATGTTTTTGACAAACTGTACTTACATTTAAACTGTGTACTTATGCTAAAATGGATTGCTTGAAAAACTGTTTTGACATTGAGACTGTACTTAAGCTAAGCTGAATTGTTTGAAATAGAACTGTTTTGATGTTTAACTATGTTATAACAAAAACTATACTTATACTGAACTGAATTGTTTGAATTAGAACTGTTTGACTAAACTGAGTAGCTTGAAATAGAAATGTTTTTGACGATTAAATTGTGTACTCAAGCTAAACTGAATTGTTTGACATAGAACTGACTATTTGTATAAAAATGGATTTGGGGTTAAATAACCGACAAAGGCTGATATGTCATAAAAGCCAACCAACCAACCATAAATTTCCCTGAAAACTTTTTTAATCAATTTCTTGGTTTTTGTTGTCTTTATCACAATATTTCCAAAGCATCATGATCCAGGATTTATTTCTAATAAAGTTGTTTTTTTCCTATTTTTTATACATTTATAATTTAAAGCCATTTTCGTCTTCTTTTTGATTTTATCATTATCAATCTATAATTAGATTATTAATATTAGATAGGAATATTCGAACCATGTAATTGGGTGCAAATCATTTATATTAGATAAGAATACTAGAAACCATATAACTGTATACTAGCATAAAAAAGACTGATTTCGGCATTGAATAATCTAACTAGGGTTAACTTACCGTAAAACCAACCACGTTTTATTTATTTATTCTAATGGCATGTTTACACGTTTTGGGTTATTTTATATCAAGAAATTAAGGAAAGAACGTTGAAATGCCATTAAATAAAGGAAAAAAATAACTAAATAATTGTGTTCCGTGTATATTTTCATCTCTATTTCTTATAGGTGTTTATTCATTTTATCTTATTTTATTAATCTATTTATTGTACACAGCCTTTGAAATATTAATAATCTTTAAATAGTTCTATTTGATGCACCGATGGACCCTAACAAGTATTACCCTTCCGAGTCAATGTGGACCTGGGATTAATGGCAATAAAGCGGTACTCCACATTCCCCAGATCTCTAGCCTTGCGGAGGTAGTTTACCCCTCTGCAGGGATACAGTCCGCATATATAAGCATGAGTTTGTTCTTATATTCCTTCACATACAACTTTCTTCATTGATTTATAATGATGTTTCCCATCTAAATTTTTCTCCTACAAAGATGGCATTAACAGTTTTTCAAGATTTTGCTTATTTTAGCTTATTTTTGCTTATTATTACTATTATTGTCAATATATTTTATCATTTATAACTTATTGCTTTTTCCTTTTGTTGTTTCTTTACCACTACCCGTTGCCTCTCATACATACACACACACCCTCTTTCTTCTTATTCTCGTGATTATTAATTGATGTGTATTGTTCATATCTTTTGAAACTAATTTCGTCTCCGAAATGAGAATTACTTTTCTAAAATGGCGGGCATTAAAGTGATGAAATCGATCGCAATATCAGTTCGGTTCGTGTGGACATTAACCAGGCGAAAATATGAGCGTTTGCATGTGTACGTGCGCATGCGCACGAAAGGAATCGGCTTTTAAATAGGATGTAAATGTGAATGCGTTTCTCGGCGAATCATTACAGTAACGTGTGTGTGTGTGTGTGTGTGTGTGTGTGTGTGTGTGTGTGTGTGTGTGTGACACTGAGAAAGAGAGAAATAGAGATTAGAGACATCGTTAGAGTATGTATGCATGTTTAAGTATGCACATTCGCTTCTCTATTTATAGCTGTCTAATACGAAAGAAAGAAAGAAAGAAAGAAAGGAAAGGAAAGGAAGAAAATATATACAACTGTTTGAATAGAAAAGAAAGAAAGAAAGAAATACAGGGAAAGAAGAAACAAGAAGACCTTAGTCGAGGGCGACCAGAAGGTACCCTTTTCGATAGCTACTACGCTGAGGTGTAGGGGACGGCGCTGCTCCTTTCCATGGATTGCTCCACTTTACCCTTGATACATACCTTATATTGCTGAGTGCTAAGCAAGGAGGTATCAAGTACCATTTTTAAAGTCTTTGATATGACGCGACCTGGGATTGAACCCAGGTCTCCCGGACCATTGGCGAACAAATACTATCATTAAAATAGAAAGAAAGAAAGAAAGAAAGAAAGAAAGAAAGAAAAGGAAAGGAAAGGAAAGGAAGAAAACATATACAACTGTTTGAATGGGAAAGAAAGAAAGAAATACAGGGAACAAAGAAACAAGTACTGTCATTAAAATAGAAAGAAAGAAAGAAAGAAAGAAAGAAAGAAAGAAAGATTTAAAATAGAAAGAAAGAAGAAAAAGAGAATAAATAAATGAAGAAACGACGACAATGTTAAAAATGGAAAGAAAGAAAAATAACAAAGAAGCAAAAACAGTCCCTGAGAAAGAAAGAAAGAAAGAAAGAAAGAAAGAAAAGGCTTAGAATGAAAGTACGAAAAAAAACAAAATAGAAGATTTTGTGAAAAGAAAGAAAGTTTTACTGTACGTCAACCCTTGCTAGGATATTTAACACAAAAGTAATCCTTTTAATACGCCAATTATAATATTGTAATCAATTATTTTCAAACGATTATAGCTTCAGTAATTACTTTTATGACAAATAACGTATACCCAACTAATCATCAAGGCGTCATCTGACTTTCACTCACTATCCGTCCCTATCGTCCAACGCTCCAAGCAGGTCCCCAAGACTGCATCCAGTTTCCTCACAGAGATGATGTATGTAAGTCTTTGCTGGTCGGCCAATTGTGGTGTGTCCGTATGCAGGAGTCCATAGAAAACGTCACTAACGAATTCATCCTTCCTTCTCCAGCAGTGCCTTGTATGTCTTGTCCCTATTAGTGTTTTATGTGATAAGAAGTAAGTAACCGTACAACAGCTGTTCCTATGTAGCTTCCAGTAATTATATCTATATAACTACGAGGATCATTAAATATATTTCCAGACTTTTTTCGTATGGGCACTTTTATTGATAGTACACACATGAAACTCTAGTCCCCTTCCAAGTAATCTCCTCCAGCTGCAATGCACTGGTTGTACCGTTCCAACAATTTTTTGAAGGCCCCATAGAAGTTCCCTTGTGTGAGCGTGTCAATGACCTTCATCACAGCCTCTTTCATCTCCTCAATTGTCTCATAACGACAGCCTCTGAGCTTCGGGAATAACCAAAAGTCACAGGGAGCAAGGTCTGGACTATAGGGAGGATGAGGAACTGTCTTGATGCCCAGCTTGGTCAAATAGTCTGTGACAAGGATAAGGTTGTGGACAGGTGCATTGTCCTGGTGGAAATGCCACTGACCCAATTTGAAGAGTGCTGGCCTCTTCCGACACAATCTCTTCCTGAACTCTCTTAAAACCTCAACATAGTAACCCTAAGCCTAACCCTAAGCCTTTGGCCAATCAACTCTGGTGTTCTCCTCCCACACCTCTCATCATCCCACACAGACTCACTGCCTTCCTTGAATTTCTTATACCACTCAAAAACTGATGCTTGATTCATGCAAGATCGTCGAAAAGCAGTCTGAAGTATTCTATATGTTTCTGTGGCATTTTTTCCGAGTTTAAAACAGAATTTTATAGCATATCGTTCTTCTAAAGTGTCAGATTGCATTTTTGTGTCAGATTGCATCAACTGTGACAATCAGGCTTTAGTGGTGTGTATTCCAATTGCTGCTGTAGCTTTTCATTTGAACCTGAAATCATAAGAATTGGTCAGTCATCTCATAAGATGTATAGCAATAACATACTGAATTTTCAATAGTCTATGACAATTTTAAATGCCCATACGAAAAAAAGGTCAGGAAACTTATCGTGTGCACTTCGTATGTGCAAACAATAATAATCACTTGATTGCACATAGTTATATAGTTTCAAGTATTCTCATCAAATAGAAATAATTTTCACATAGTTATACGGTTTCAAGGTAATCCAAATAGAATTTAATGTAAAAGAAAGTCAACGTTGTAACGTTTCAGTTCTAATGAACCATCATCCGGACTTAGAAAGATTTTACGTTAAATTCTTCTTTTTAGATTACCTTTATTTCCAATCTTTTTCTATATTATTGAATTCATTTCTATTATTCACTTATATATATATATATATATATATATATATATATATATATATATATATATATATATATATTGTAATCGAATAGATCTTTTAAAAGCGCCAGAGCTCATTTGTCTGCACAAAATTAAATGTTTCCAGTATTGCTAACATTAATAATTTTAAAGCCGAATCGGCTGGGGCTGTAAAAGGGTAACACCGACCCAACCATTGTACTGAATATGACATTACGTCATCTGATGGTTAAGCTCGAGTCCTGAAGTTTTGGAGAACGTGGAGTACCCCTTCATTGCCATTACTTCCAGGTCCACTCTGACCCAGAGTGATAGTAGATGTTAGGGTCCCATCTATGAGTCATATAAAACTGTTTGACCAAGAACTATTTAACCCTTTAAATGTGTGCAAACTACTGACTGACTTTGAATTGAATTGTTAATGTTACATAGCAATAGTTAGAACCATTTAACTCTGTGCAAAAAATGAAATATTGGTATTACATAGCAATACTTGGAACCATTTAACTGTGTGCAAATGAATAATGTTCAATTGAATTTTAGAGCTAAATAGCAATACTTGAAACCATTTACCTGTGTGCGAATAAAACTATTTATATGAACAAATATTTGAAACCACTTCACTGTCTGCAAACAAATAATTACAACTAAATAGAATTATTTGTGTTAGATAGCAATGCTTGAAACCATTTAACTGTGTGAAAACAGTAGTAATACTAGTGTGCAACAAATTAGCTCCACCTCATTTTAAAATAAGATTACCACTTACAAATCACACATATATAATACCTTTAACTGTATGCAAACAAACGAGCTCTGGCCCATTTAAAAATGCTATCTACTAACTATTCGTTTACAAATCATACATTTAATATACAGAGTGTCTCAAATTGATACAACCCATTAATATGATAAGATTTATTACTGAGACAAGCGCAATGGCGGTCATTTGAAACACGTCCGGTAAAAAATGTATCGTTTGATCATGAGACAGCAAATCAAAGTTTTATTTTAATTTAACAATTAAAATAATAACATTGATTTGATGTCTTATATTAGCTTCCAGGACATGCATCTTGAGTTTCTTGTCTCGATAATAAATCATTATCATATCAATGGGTTGCATCTATTCAGAGACAGTTTTAAATGATTTTGTCATCAAATAAGTTGTGACCAAGGATTAATCTGAACCAAAAAAAAGAATACAATATTGTTATTAGTAGAGTTTTCACTCTACTAATAATAATGTTGTGTCCCATGTATACTGAGACATCCTATATGTATGATCAGGACTTGGCACTGAATAACCAACAAAGATTGATGTGCCATAAAATACAACCATCCAAACGTTAGTAATTCTATTTGATATTGATAATTTGTTTGCACATAGTTAAATGGTTTCAGACGAAGTAAATGATTAAACAGTTCTATTTCACCTATAGATAGGACCGAAACCGGTACCACCACTCCGAGTCAAAGTGGAACTGGGAGTAATTGCAATGAAGAGATAGTCGACATTTTCCGAAGCTCTAGTACTGGAACCTCACCATCAGATGCAGTTTAATCTCATATCCAGGACACTAGTTTTATTTGATCCATAGATGGGATCCTAACAGGTACTACCACTCTGAGTCGGAGTGGAAATAGGAGTAATGGCTGTGAAGAGAAAGTCCACATTTTTCAAGCTCTAGTACTGGAACCTCACCATCAGATGTAGTTTAATCTCATACCCAGGACGTTAGTTATATTTGATCCATAGATGGTTTCCTAAAGATTACTGCCACACAGGGACAGAGTGAACCTGGGAATAATGGCAATGAAGAGGCACTCTACATACTCCAAATCTCCAGAAGTGAAGCCTTACCATCCGATACAGTTTATAGTCATAGTCAGGACGCCTCTTTATAGAGGAATGTCTGCGAGGGATACAGTCAGAGTATTCGAAGGACGGGAGAAAGGAAAAAAGAAAGAAAAAAAAAGAAGAAAGTCAAGTCGAATGTTTAAACAAGTACAACAGTAGATTCTTTATTTTCCAATAATTGGTTTGGCTGACATCATACGATGGATGAATTCATCTGATCAGTAGCAATAAAAAAAAACATCTAACTTGATCAAAGCGTTGATGCCATATTGAAATATTTTCTTACTCTAGAACCACTACAAAAATGATCTGTTTAATCACTAATTTTCAAAATCATCTCACTGACTTTTATCAAAGGGAGTGTGTTCAAAAAGTATCGAGACATAAGTCTTATTTACAAAGACAGAAATAAACAATGAATAAAACATTAGTTTTCTTCAAAATACGAGGTGCATTCGATAAGTTTCCAGACTTTTTTCGTATGGGCATTTAGAATTGTCGTAGACAATTCAGTATGTTATTGCTATACATCTTATGAGATAACTGACCAATTTTTATGATTTCAGCTTCAAATCAACAGCTACAACAGCAATTGGAATACACCCTACTAAAGCCAGATTGTCACAGCTGGTGAATTTCAAAAATGCAATCTGGACGTGAGGACACTTTAAAAGAACGATATGCAATAAAATTTTGTTTTAAACTTGGAAAAAATGCCACAGAAATGTATGGAATGCTTCAGAATGCTTTTGGAGCATCTTGCATGAATCGAACATCAGTTTTTGAGTGGCATAAGAGATTCAAGGAAGGCAGAGAGTCTGTGAGGGATGATGAGAGATGTGGGAGGAGTAAGGAAGTCAGAACAGCTGCGTTGATTGGCCAAATAAAGAATTTCATGGATAAGGACCGTCGTGTGTCTATAGAGACAATAAGTGCACAGTTTAATGTCAGTGTGGAAACTGTACACAAAATTATTCGCGAGGAACTGAAGATGCGGAAGATTTGCGCGAAGTTTGTCCCGAGAATGCTCATCCTTGTCACAGACTATTTGACCAAAATGGGCATCAAGACAGTTCCTCACCCTCCATATAGTCCAGACCTTGCTCCCTGTGACTTTTGGTTATTCCCTAAGCTCAAGGAAAAACTTAGAGGCTGTCGTTATGAGACAATTGAGGAAATGAAAGAGGCTGTGACGAAGCTCATCGACACCCTCATACAAGAGGACTTCCATGGGGCCTTCGAGAAGTTGTTGGAACGGTACAACAAGCGCATTGCAGCCGGGGGAGATTACTTCGAAGGGGACTAGAGTTTCCTGTGTGTACTATCAATAAAAGTGCCCTTACGAAAAAAGTCTGGAAACTTATCGTATGCACCTCGTATAAGTTCTCTTCAAAATGTATCGAGACTGAAGCTGTATTTACAAATTCAGTTATGAATAATGAATGAAACGATAGTATTTTTTTAAATACTTCCTTGGAATTTAATGCACTTATTCCACTGAGTGTTCCATTAGACAAAGCACCTCCGAAAAGCTACTTTTAATTTGAAGCTGCGCCCTCCACGTCCTCAAATCTCTTATGGTTGAGACGACTTTTCATTTTAGGAAACAAGAAAAATCTTTCAGAGCTAAGTCTTGTAAATATGAAGAACAACTTGTTTCACTAAAAACTGCTGGCCCAGTGTATTTAGACTGGCTATATTTTTCATTTCCAAATTGACAGTGACTCGTCTAAACTTTATCACTTTATCGTAGAAGTTATTCGGCTGTACGCTCATCTTTATTTAAACTCTAGGGATTAATGAATAAATTAAGTTAAAATTAAAGAATCAAACAAATAATACTATACAAGAAAAAATTAAATAAAAAATTAAAATAAAACAAAGAATGAAATACAAGAATAAAATGAATAATAAAATACAAAAATAGAATAAATAATAGAATACGAAAAACAAACAAAAATTAAGAAATAAAAATGAATGAAATACTAAAAAAGCAGAAAAATAAATAATAAAATCCGAATCAAACAATTAAATGCAAAAATGAAACAGAATACCCCATAATTCCACTTACGCGGAAAATTAAACTTTTTGCGGCAAAGAACAGTTTCCTCGGGACTCTGAAGCTTTATGCCCCTAAAAACTTTTGTAAAATTGCTTTTGTTTGATTGTTTTTGTTTTTGTTTTTTGTATTTTTACATAGACGTGCGTTTTGCAACTCTTCAAAATAAACAGCTCATGAGCTTAATGCTTTTTTTGTTATTGGGTTTTATTTAGGGTTTTTTTGTGTGTTTGTTTATTGTTTTTATCATTCTTTTCTTATCAGCATTCCACAAGAGAAGCCCACAAAACAAAACAAAAAAATGGCACCGAGCAAGGCTTGGTTAACATAGAGGACAGTACACTCACAACATCCTTTTTTCATCGAAAACAGTTGTGATGAATTTTCAGTTTAGAAAACGTTTAAATGAGCTAGTTATGGTGAGTGTGGAGGTTGCTGCACTTGCATAATCATGTGTCTCACAAAAAAAATGTTGAGATAAATTTTCAGTTTAGAAAAGAAAAAATTTTGAAAATAAACTAGGTGTGGTGAGTATGGAGAGCGCTGCTTTTGCGCAATCCTGTGTTTCACCAAAAACATTTGAAATGAGTTTTAGTTTAGAAAGAAAAAAATGTTGAAAATGAGCAAAAGGTGTGGCGAGTATGGAGGGTGCTGCGCCTGCACAATCTTGGATTTTGCCAAAAACTGCTGGTAAAAAAAGCAAGACAGTCAAAAAGTATCGAGAATTTACAACGGACTCTTCTAGACATCTAAGAATCGTCACTTTTTTAAGTTCATTAAATTTTGATTCGTTTTTTGTTTGTTTTTTGTTTGTTTGTTTGTTTGTTTGTTTTGTTTTGTTCTTTTTTTCTAATAGAATATCAACCTTCGTGTGCTATTTAATGACAAATCCATCCTTGTTGAAGAACAGTGGTGGTACTATTTAACCAATGCCTGGAGGGATAAGTAAGTTCATGCCTTTCAAAAGAGTACTCGTCCAAAAGTGAACGTAATAGTGCGACTCGAGTTCAAACTCACTTACAATAACCACAACGCCACGGACACTCCCTGCTTTAAATATTAAAATAAAAAATTTGAAGATTCAATTTGGATAATTTTTGCTTACACCACTCATGTATTCCTCAATGAGCATCTCTATATACAATACAATTTGTTTATTGTTTTGACTTTTTTAAATGCACATATCTGTCAAAATTGAATTTTTTAATCTCCTTTAACAAACGTACAACGGCTAAAACTTTCTTTAGGTTTTTATTTTTTGTTTTTTATTCCACCCACCCAAGTCAGCAAGTCATTGGATCTGAATAAGATTTTCAGTACTTGAGAAAAAGAAGGTTTCTTTTAAGAGCCGTTTTTAACCAAAACTCCAGAAACTCTTTTATTGTCAGGTGTCAAAGCTCACTTCATTTGTCACCGAATGATTTTTTTTTTTCAGTAATTTACTAAGATTTTTGCTTAGATGTAGCACTAGGCCGTATGAATAGGGCCAAGAATGAAGTCCGAACTCTCTTGTGGAGGTTTGTTTGGCTTGCTTGCTAACCATTACACCACCCGAGGTTCCTAGGATATTTGCTTTACATTTTTTAGAATATAGTTTCATCGAAAAAATACATTTATTACTTCTTTATGACGCAGTTAAACGAGTATTTATAAGGACACCTTGCTTTGGGGAAAGTTTCAAAACAGTACAATATTACTATTCTAGGCATTTTTTTTTATTTCTATTTTTTAGCTCTTATATAATCAACAACAATTTTTTTGAGATATTTATAAAACTGACAACTATAGATTAAATACTTTTTCGACTACTGACTGGGATTTTGGTTATTTAATGTAAAAAAAACTGAATATAAATATGACATATATATATGCATGTGTGTGTGTGTGTGTGTGAGAGAGAGAGAGAGGGGGGGAGAAAGATTTTTATATGGATGTCTGTAAGTGCTATATACCGTTACGGAGAAATCATCATTTTAATAATTAGATACTTTATTTTTTTCTTCTTCAGCTGTAAAACAATTGTCATTGTGAATTTCTTTGTACAGTTCTTCAAGCTTGTATTTCTGTCTTTTTTTTTTTTTTTTTGTACGAAAAATGGTTTACTTCATATATTTTCATTCAAAAGATATACTATTTAGGAAGCATAAAGCTCAAAAATAAGACTCAAAAGGCACCAATAATTATAACACTTTTGACCTCCATACATGATAAGTCACTCGATTGCAGAAGTAATGTAAGCAAAACACAAAAACTGACCAATTAAGAGCAATATTTGAAGTTATAATAAATGAAAGTAGCTCTCTCTCTCTCTCTCTCTCTCTCTCTCTCTCTCTCTCTCTCTCTCTCTCTCTCTCTCTCTCTCTGTATACACACACACACACACACACACACATATATATATATATATAATCATTGTAGTGGCCAAAGGAATAGATAAAAATCTTATTTCTTTGAAGTGAGTGAAAGTTTGCTGAGAAAATATAAGTACAAAATATTTTCTTGTATCCAAAAATAAAATTAGTCAAAGCTTAGATATTTTCAATTGATATAGTTAAGATTTCAGCCATGAAGAATCGCTGTAATTGTAAGGGACATATATTAATAATAAAGGGACATATTTTATGTGTAAAAATCCTTGTACAAGTTTTTCACTATGAGAGAGAGAAAATGTATTTATGCCTTAACATAAATGTATCTGACTGCTGCTGATAATTTATCTTCAAGTTTGCGCTGTAATATCAATATCAAAAACTTCTGATGTAAACATTAACAAATCCGCTTAATAGATAATTGATCTTAAAATAAAATGAATTCTTGTCAGATGAGAATGTAGATGTTCACTCAAAAGAAACAAACCGAAAGGTACTTGAGTAAGTAATGATTCATTACTTACAGTTAATTGAATAAGTATAGACAATTCCATACTTACTGAAGAAATATTTATTTCTTCGCTTATTTCTGCAATTTGATTTTTTTAGATTTTGGTGACCTATCTTTGAATATAATAGACTAAAAAATGTATTTTTAACAATCTAAGAAGGAAAAGATTTCTTAAATATTTTTTCGTTTTAATTCTTCAATTTTTTTGCCGCAAGTCCAATGTTATCGTCTGAAAAATATCTCGAAATTTAAAATCTAGTGCGAATGAGACGAATTGGTCAATAAATACAAAATACAGATACAAAAGCTATAGCTTCTAGAGCCTATTTTTTGGACAAAAATTAAGACTTGTTTTAGTATGAAAATCAGTTATTCCCATATATATATATACATATATATAGGACGAGGTTTGCTCCAGAAAACGTGCTTTTGGGGACAGGAACTTCACAATCTATATTTAAAACAAATTAAAAATGTAAAATTGTCCTTAATATTTTCTTTTTTTACTCTCTCTCTCTCTCTCTCTCTCTCTCTCTCTATCTATCTCTCTCTCTCTCTTCTTTATCTGTCTATACATCTGTCTCTCTTTCTATCTTGGTCTTTCTCCGCTTCTGTCTGTCTGTCTGTCTCTCTCTCTCACTCTCTCTTCTTTATCTGTCTATACCTCTATCTCTCTTTCTATCTTGGTCTTTCTCTGCTTCTGTCTGTCCCTTTTCCCCCCTCTCTCTCTCTCTCTTTCTCTCTCTCTCTCTCTCTCTCTCTCTCTCTCTCTCTCTCTCTCTCTCTTGCTCAATGCACTCTGAATGAATTTTTTTGCTACGTATCCTGGATACTTCGATAAAGAATTGAGAGATTGTGTTGGTTCGGCATGATCCATAAACTCGTTGAACTTTAGAGGCAAACTGAAATTCTTTTCAAAAACTTCCCTCTTCTTATGTTTATTATTAGAAGGCTCTTTCTTTCTTCCTTCCTTCTTTTTGTTCTTTCTTTCTTCCTTTCTAATTTCCTTCTTTCCTTCCTTCCGTCCTTCCTTTTACTTTGAAATTACGGCATTGCAATACGAAAACATTAAACCAGAAAGCGATGAAAAAGATAGAGAGTCAGACAAATACTTGCTGAGAAAGACGAAGAAAAGAAGGGAAAAGATATATATATGAATACTGAGATACAGACGAACAAACAGATAGGCAATTGTAGAAGAGAAGGATGAAGAAGGGAAAAGACAGACAGACAGACAGACGTAGAGGGAGATGAAAAGAGGGGGAAATACTGACAGAAACAGAACAGTCAGAGAGAAGTAGTGAAAGCAGAAAAAGGAAAGAAAGAGACTGAGAAAGAGATATGGGAGTCAGTGTTCGTGCCTGTTAGGATCCCATCTGTGGGTTAATTTTTCGAAAAATACAAAATATTTGATAGGAATACTTGAAACTATTTAACTGTGTGCAAATAAATTATAATTGTTATTATTCCTTGCGAGTTTTTCACACAAGTATCAACTAGTGGGCTTTAACAGGAGTTTGAATGACAGCAAGCCTCCTTAGGTCTCCAAGACTCTTCTCGGTATTCTAACCGATCTCAGCAATGCTGTAAATTTGGATGGTTTATGTTATCCTTCTAATTTCCAGTTTCTCCATGTTCCTGGGGGCCATTCCGAGTGTACCGACGATAATTGGCATCACTATGACCCTCATGTTGTACAGCTTTCTCTGTTCGCTGGCAATGTCCAAGTATTTTTCTATCTTTGCTTTTTATTTTATTTTCTCTCGGTAATCGGACTGAATGGCAAAAACCACAATATGATAAATTCTCTTTTTCTTTTGTTAATTAACACAAGGTCTGGTCTTATGGCCAGGATTAGGTGATCCGTCTGTATCTCAAAATCCCAGATATCTTTATTGGTCATATCCTCTAACATTGATCCTGGGTTGGTCGAAAACCATTTAATAGTATGGTCAAACGTCAATCTCTTGCACAATTCCAAGTGGATCACCTTTCCCAACCACTCATGCCTGGTCTTGTACTCCAAGTAGTTGTAGAAGTTATCTCCAGTTCATAAAGAAGCTATCATCTAGTCAATAATAAAGATATGAAATCTGACTTATATATTCTTATTGTTCTCTCAGAGACTCCATCTACATTTAACGACCAATCCATAATTCTTTTCCTTCAGGGAGGTCGTGTCAAGTCTCTATATGTGAGCATTGGGAGGAACCATAAAAGGAAAAAGTACTTTTCAGATGTTGTTGTGATGAAATAAAACCTACATTGATATTTTGAAATTTGTTTCCGAAATTACTTGTTTCAAAATAGATATCCGTGATACTCAAGAAACATTTTATTGCATTCTAAGAATAAAGAGACGTAATATGTTATGAAGTGTAATGAATAGTTGTTGGAATAAAAAATATAATGGACAACATTCATTTTGCTGCGATCGCCCGGTTATTTCGTACGGGTTACTTGAAGGTATGTATTTTAGGAAAAAAAGAAAGAAAAAATAAAAGAAAGGCAAAGAAAGAAAACTTATACAAGTATAAAAATGGAACAGAAAGAAGGGAAAAAAATACCGAAAATGTAGAAACAAAGACAATTAAAATAGAAAGAAAGAAAGAAAGAAAGAAAGAAAGAAAGAAAGATGAGACGAAGACAAGACTTAAAATGTAAAGAAAGAAAAAAAAAACAAAGACTTAAAATGAGAAAGAAGAAAAATGACAGAGAACAGAGAAAAAAAACGGGCATTTAAATAGAAAGGAAAGGAAAGGAAAGGAAAGAAACAAGTACAGTCATTAGAAAGAAAGAAAGAAAGAAAGAAAGAAAGAAAGAAAGAAAGAAAGAAAGCATAAACAACTGTTTGAATGGAAAAGAAAGAAGGAAAGAAATACAGCGAACCAAGAAACAAGTACAGTCATTAAAAAAAAAGAAACAAACAAACAAACAAAGACTTAAAACGAGAAAGAAGATAAATGACAGAGAATAGAAAAATAAAAACGGGCATCTAAATGGAAAGAAAGAAAGAAAGAAAGAAAGAAAGAAAGAAAGAAAGAAAGAAAGAAAACATATACCGCTGCTTGAATGGAAAGGAAAAGCGGAATGAAATACATCGAACGAAGAAACAAGTACAGTCATTAGAAAGAAAGAAAGAAAGAAAGAAAGAAAGAAAGAAAGAAAGAAAGAAAACATATATAACTGCTAGAATAGGAAAGAAAGACGAAAAGAAATACATCGAACGAAGAAACGTGTACAGTCATTAGAAAGAAAGAAAGAAAGAAAGAAAGAAAGAAAGAAAGAAAGAAAGAAAGATACAGAGATGAGTCTTAAAAAGAAAGAAAATGAACAATGAGACAATGAACTTACAAACAAAGAGACAAAAATACTAAGATACTTAAGAGTTCGCTGTAAATGTCAGTGGATGGGAAAAAGGACATGAAATAGCCGTGACGTAAAAAAAAAACTTATGTGGATAAAATAAAATAAAAAAAATCGAATCGTAAAAACGAAACATTGACAATTATTAATTGCCTGGCACAATCCAAAATAGACGTTCCACTCTGACCAGCAGTCAAATTGCAAATAAACCTAATCGCTAGGGACTATTTATGACCCAAAACATAAACTAAAAATGTTTCAAAATCTCAGATAAATATTCCTGTTTCATGGCATAAACTGCCGTCGGTAATTAGCTACGTGAAGGGATACAACCCTTGATGGCACCTAAGATAGTGTGTGTGTGTGTGTGTGTGTGTGTGTGTGTGTGTGTGTGTGTGTGTGTGTGTGTGTTGTTTTAGTACCATGTTTAATTTTTTTCCTCTAGTGAGGATGTATGTGGACATTAGTAGGGGGAAGGTTTTAAATACAGACATTCCCCTACATAGACTTGGGTGTTTTTTTTCTGCTCTGTGAATAAAATAACTGAAAATGTATTGGTTTCGATTAACTTTAAATCGTAAATGATAATTGCGGTTAGCTGAACTGGGGTCACTGGAAGATTTTAATCAATTTAAATTAGTAGATAGATAGATAGATAGATTGATAGATAGATAGATATGAACAGAATTGTAAAAAGAAAATCAAAAATGCAAAATTGAGAGAGAGAATAGATAGATAGATAGATAGATAGATAGATAGATAGATAGATGAGCAAAAATGTAAATGCAAGACTGACATAGAAAGAGAGGGGATGGAAAGAGAGAGGGTGGGGAGAAATTAGATCGATAGATAGATAGATATGAACAGAGATAGAGAGAGAGAAAAATTGAAAATCTGGTTAGATACATAGAATGAGAGAGAAGTTAGGAAACAGGGAAAAGATAGATATGAACTGAGAGAGAAATATATATGCATCAAGTTGTTTACCCTCGTACGGAAATGGTCACCCATCTAAGTACAGTTCAGGCTCACTGCTTAAATGTAGTGACCTGGTGAAAAACCGATGGATTAAACGGGAACTCAATCTGAGCCGTTTATACATTCCTCAGCTTGCTTAATATACCTGTCGTACCGAAATAGTGACCCATCTAAGTACAGGATTATCGTTGCTTAACTTTGGGAATCTAATGAAAACCGATCCTTTAAACGTGACTTCGTACTGAGTCTATTACATAGGTCTCAAGTGGCTTATTATAGCTGTCAAACCGAAATAGTCACTCATCTTAGTAGTGAATAGGCTTATGGCTGCTTAACTTTAGTGATCTGACAGTCACCGATGATTTTCAGCGTGACTTAATCATAAGTATATACTAGTGCCTTCAATAAGTTTCCAGACTTTCTTGTACAGACATTTAAGATTGTAGTAGACTCTTGAAAATTCAGTAAGTTATTGCTATACATCTTATGAGATGACTGACCAATTTTTATGATTTCAGCTTCAAATCAACAGCTACAGCAGCAATTGGAATACACCCTACTAAAGCCTGATTGTCACAGCTGGTGAATTTCAAAAATGCAATCTGGACGTGAGGACACTTTAAAAAAACGATATGCAATAAAATTCTGTTTTAAACTAGGAAAAAATGCTGCCACAGAAACGTATGGAATGCTTCAGACTGCTTTTGGAGCATCTTGCATGAATCGAACATCAGTTTTTGAGTGGCATAAGAGATTCAAGGAAGGCAGAGAGTCTGTGAGGGATGATGAGAGGTGTGGGAGGAGTAAGGAAGTCAGAACACCAGAGTTGATTGGCCAAATAAAGAATTTCATGGATAAGGACCGTCTTGTGTCTATAGAGACAATAAGTGCACAGTTTGATGTTAGTGTGGGAACTATACACACAATTATTCGCGAGGAACTGAAGATGCGGAAGATTTGCGCGAAGTTTGTCCCAAGGGTGCTCAGAGAAGATCAGAAAAAAAGACGTTGACATGACAGCAGGGAGATGGTCGAGCTGATCAATTCAGATCCCACAGTTCTTGATGCTCTGGTGACCTGCGATGAAATCTGGATCTACTGCTATGACCCAGAGACCAAGAGACAGAGTTCCCAGTGGAAGCATGCTGGGTCTCCTAGACCCAAGAAGGCCAGACAGAGCAAATGCACCCACAAAATTTTGATGACCCCTTTTTTTGACAGCACTGTCATGATCTATATGCACACTGGGTTCCCTCTGGATATACAGTCAACAAGGAATACTATGTTGAGTTTTTAAGGGAGTTCAGGAAGAGATTCCGTCGGAAGAGGCCAGCACTCTTCAAATCGGGTCAGTGGCATTTCCACCAGGACAATGCACCAATCTACAACTCCATCCTTGTCACAGACTATTTGACCAAGATGAGCATCAAGACAGTTCCTCACCCTCCCTATAGTCTAGACCTTGCTCCCTGTGACTTTTGATTATTCCCTAAGCTCAAGGAAAAACTTAGAGGCTGTCGTTATAAGACAATTGAGGAGAGGAAAGAGGCTGTGTCGAAGGTTATTGACACGCTCACACGAGGACTTCCATGGGGCCTTCGAGAAGTTGTTGGAACGGTACAACAAGTGCATTACAGCCGGAGGAGATTACTTGGAAGGGAATTAGAGTTTCATGTATGTACTCTCAATAAAAGTGCCCATACGAAAAAAGTCTGGAAACTTATTGTGTGCTCCTTGTATTTTCTTTTTTTATTCAATTACAAAAGGAAAAATTATATTTTAAAAAAATAAACAGATGTTTAACTTAACTTTATCCTATTTACCAACCCCTCCGCTCGGGCAGGATATGACAATTTTTAAGCGGCGTTTAAAAGGTTTGAATTCAGAGTTTTCCTTCTCCTAGACTAGCTGCCTCACCAAGGCTGAAGAACCCAGTCTGTCCTACTATTTACCCATAGCTGGAGGGAGAATAATTGGATTCATACCTTTCCCAAGAGTATTAGTGCTATGCGAAATACAATCATTCTCATCCAGGATTTGAACTCGAGTCACCGTGTCCATTTCCTACGACGATAACCATTACACCACGGACACCTTTAACTTAACTTTATCAATATTTTTTTAATTACCAGTTCAGCAGCAGAAAAAAGTTATTTAATAAAAGCGACGACAGCCTCAAGACGTGTTCGGTTGATTTTACGGCATTTCAACTCTTATTGTTACGATAGAATTAAATGATATTTGTATTAAGTATTATATTGACTATTGTACATTTTGTATGTAAGGAAAATAGTTGAATGCATACCGTTCTCAAAGGTATGTTAAACGCAAATGCTCCATCCACGTTTTGAACTTGGGTCACCGTGTCCATTTCCTACGACAATAACCGTTAAACCACCAGCGCCTCCAAGTAATGTTATGATTTCAAGGATCTATTCCTATCTATATTATATTTCTGCTTGCCGTCCGTTAGTTCGGTCACTTGGCAGTCAAGAGGGATATTCTTCCACCCTAACCTTCCATCAAGCGGGTTATTCTTCTACATCTCCTCTCCACAGCCGAGTGGGATTTTCTTTCAATCTCTCTCTCTCTCTCTCTCTCTCTCTCTCTCTCTCAGTCAATTGAGATATTCTTTTACATAGAAGTTGCTTTTTCAGATCAAACACTGTGTTCAACTCCGGATAGATGAAGGTAATACAATGCAATTCGATTTGCATTGTACTACCATCATCTATCCTCACTAAGTAGCATTAAAAAAAAAACAAATTATTGTATATCAATTTGCTGAAGATCTGATGTGCCCCGTCGATCTAATGACCCGTAAAGTTCCGATAAAACCGAGCAAAATGCTGTCGAAAGCTAAAATGGAAAAAGAAAAAGAGCTTTGAAGATTCCTCGGTATCCACAAAATAGAATATGCAATTCCATATTGAGCTTGTAGTTGCGATAGAATTAAATACTAACAAATGATATTTGTTTGTTTTGTTTCTTTGTTTAATGGCATATCAACCTTTGTAGGTTACTTAATGCCAAAGCCATTCTCCGAGAAAAACAGTAGTGGTACTATTTAACCCATAGCTGGGGGGATAAGGGGGTCCATACTTTTCCCAAGGTATTTTCCCCGAAAGTGAACGTAATAGTATGACTGGAGTACGATTCCGCAGTTCATCGCTTTAACCATTACATCACGCGGACACACCCCAATGATATTTGTATTAGGTATTATATTAAAGATTATTGTACATTTTGTATTATTTTTTGCAAAGGCAACGATAGGATATATATGTAATAAAATTGCAAATCATTCTTTCTTGCTTAAATAGCTCTTCTTGACGTTTCCTGTTCCATGGAATTTTCACGGCTCATGCTAGTATAATAATATATATTTACCATTCCCAAAATTCAATCTTTGTTTTTTTTCTCGTGCAATTGTATCTTCCACACAAGCAGGATCTGACTCAAGGTTTAAGTGGAGTTTAACAGGTTTTAATCCAGAGTTTTCCTTTTCCTAGACTGGTTGCCATAACAAGGTTAAATAGATCAGTCCTCTGTGCCGTTTATTCAAAGTTGTAGGAAAAATAATATATATATATACCAACCTCTCCGTACGAGCAGGATACGACATAAGGTCAATTTTAAGCGAAATTTAACAGGTTTTAATTCAGAGTTTTCCTTCTCCTAAACCGGTTGCCATACCACTGATAAATAACCCAGCTTCCCCTACTGTTTACTCATAGCTGGAGGGGAGAATGGTTGAATTCATAATTTTCCCAAGAATATCAACGCAATGTGAAATGCAAATAGCCTCGTCCAGAATTTGAACTCTGGTCGACGCGTCCATTTCTTACGACGGTAAACATTGTACCACGAACACCTCTTGCTAGTTAAGTAATATTGTTTATAATCAATTATAACTTTAAGTAACTATTCTTAATACATATTTTTTACACAACTGTGTGATTTTATGTATTTCTATCAAATACTAATAATTTGCAAGCGACAATAATTTCAAGTATTCCTATTTAATACTGACAATAAGGTTTGGTTTGGTTTGGTGTCTTTGTTTAATGGCATATCGACCTTTGTAGGCTATTTTAATGCCAAAGCCATTCTCCTAGAAGATCAGTAGCGGTACTATTTAAACCCATAGCTGGGAGGATAAGGGGGTTCATATCTTTCCCAAGGGTATTTACCCGAAAGTGAACATAATAGTGTAACTGGAGTACGAACTCGCTTACTACGATTCCGCTGTCCATCGCTGTAACCATTACACCACGAGGAGACCCCCATTGACAATAAAAATTATTTGCTAACAATCATATATCTTCATATTTTTCCCAAGTACATTCGGTAGGATCTGAAACTATCATCCTCCTTCTCTTTATATGAAAGTAAATGACTCGTCATTGTGTTTGTCATTTTACTATTCGTTCACCCAAAGATTGCTCCTTGCCCAGTATAGATTACACCCTCTGCACCTCTACAGAGGTGTAAGACACCCCCCCAACGAGTGTCCTGGATATGACGCTAAACAATCTGATGGTGAGGTTCCTGTAATGCTGGAGCTTTGGGGAATGCCGAGTACTTCTTTATTGCCATCGCTCCCAGGTCTACTCTTGCCCGGAGTGATAGCACCTGATAAGGGTCCTATCAATGGGTTAAATAGAACTAAACCGTGCTTCCTTCACTATACTGATTTTTGTATTTAAACTGCGTATTTATGCTAAACTGAATTGTTTATAATAGAACTGTTTTGACATTTAAACTGCGTAGTAATGCTAAACTGGATAGCTCGAAATAGAACTGTTTTGACGTCTAAACTGTGTACTTATGCTAAACTGAATTATCTGAAATAAAACTGTTTGACATTTAACTCTGTGTATTGCACAGTCGGCTGGGGCTGTAGAATACACTGACTGCACCTCTGCAGAGGGGTAAAACCCCCCCCCCCCCCGATGATTGTCCTGGGTATAACACTAAACAATCTGATCGTGAGGTTCCAGTAATGCTGGGGCTTTGGGGAATACGGAGCACCCCTTCATCGCCATTGCTCCCAGGTCCACTCTGGCCCGGCGTGGTAGCACCTGATAGGGCCCTATCTATGGGTTAAATAGAACTAACGACATACTAATGCTAAACTGAACTGTTTGACTAAACTGAATAGCTTGAAATAGAAATGTTTTTGACAAGTAAACAGTACTTACATTTAAACTGCGTGCTAATGCTAAACTGAATTATTTTAACTGTTTGTTGACATTGAAACTGTATTTACACTAAACTGAATTGTTTAATATAAAACTGTTTTGACATTTAACTGTGTGTAAACAAAATCTGTACTTATACTAAACTGAATTAGCCAAATTAGAACTGCTTAACTAAACTGAATAGATTGAAATAGAAATGTTTTGACAATTAAACTGTGTACTTATGCAAAAATGAATTGTTTGAAATAGAACTGATTATTTACATAAAAATGGATTTGGCGTTAAATAACCTACAAAGATTGATATGCCATAAAACCCAACCAACCAAACCAAACCAAAGATTTTTCCAGTTGAGGCTGAAAGTACTTAGGAAAAATATGGTACTATTTACCCAAACCCCTTCGCTCGGGCAGGATATGACACAAGGTCAATTTTTAAGCGGAGTTTAACAGGTTTGAATTCAGAGTTTTCCTTCTCCTAGACTAGTTGCCTCACCAAGGCTGAAGAACCTAGTCCGTCCTACTATTTATCCATAGCTGGAGGGAGAATAAGGGGGTTCATACCTTTCCCAAGGGTATTTGCCCGAAAGTGAACGTAATAGCGCGACTGGAGTACGAACTCGCGTACTACGATTCCGCAGTTCATCGCTTTAACCATTACACCACGAGGACACCCTTAGGAAAAATATGGTGCCTTCTTGAATTCATTCCATCAAGAAGTCCAACGATTCACACGAAAACTTGAACGGATCGACGATAAAATAGGCAGAAACGAAGTGTCTGTCCTATTCAATTAAACAGATTTTAAAGAGAAAACGCTGCGAAGATATACATATACATGTGTGTGTGTGTGTGTGTGTGTGTGTGTGTGTGTGTGTGTTCTTATCAGATGATTGCATTTTTTTTTCTTACTCACCCAAAAGAATACATAAAACTGATAGTTATTGGCCTAATGAGTTGAATGTTCGCCAATTGTCCGGGAGACCAGGGTTCAATCCCAGGTTGAGTCAAAGCAAAGACTCAAAAATGGTACTTGATGCCGCCTTGCTTAACACTCACCATTATAAAGTACGTATCAAGGGTAAAGTGGAGCAATCCCGGGGAAGGAGTAGCGCCCTCCCTTACAACCCGGGGTAGTAGCTATTGAAAAGGGAGCTTTCAGATCACCATCGACTTAGGTCGCTAACTTTACTTTACTTAAAGGGAGTTGGATGAACAACAATTTATTTTAGCTTTTATCAGGTTCAACTGGCCAGCATTGAGTTCTCATTTGATTTTTCGAAAAAACGATCTTAAAAAAATTCTTTATTTAGGTATGTATATCATCATCCCCAGACAGTTTCGTTGTATTACAGTTCTTCAGTATGGCTAGACATGCGAGATGCTTCAAGCTGGAATCGAAACCCGGCTGACCTTACGTCAGTCGGATATCTTACCCCTGACCATCGTCATTCTCTGCGTTAAACTCGGATTTTTTTTTTTTTACTTTTTACATATACATTATCGGTAACCAGGAGTGCTCAATTCATGAGAAGAGCTATTGCGTTTCTGCTTATGTAGTAGTCGGCAAATTCCCCCCAAGATTGCTCAACCCACGGGGTGAGGGATAATATGTAGATATATGTCTAAAAATATATCGGCATTTTACTAACTTAAGCTTAGTCAGACACAAAACTACGAGGAGTTAGAAATGAGAACCGAAATCATTACTGTTGTAATGAACTACGGGATTACTCCAGGACACAGCGTTTAAATTAATTTCATTATTGCTACATAAATGATTATATTGACTACAAATCACAAAATGTGACTCCAAGGTATGAGGGGGTGTCCTCGTGGTGTAATGGTTAAAGCGATGGCCTGCGGAATCGTAGTACGCGAGTTCGTACTCCAGTCGCGCTATTACGTTCACTTTTGGGCAAATACCCTTGGGAAAGGTATGAACCCCCTTATCCTCCCAGCTATGGGTTAAATAGTACTACTGTTCTTCTAGGAGAATGGCTTTGGCATTAAATAACCCAAAAAGAGCTGATATGCCATTAAACAAAGAAAGAAAGAATCCAATGTATGAGAGTATTTGTAAAAAAAAAAAAAAAAAAAGACTGTGAAATATATATTCTTTTATACCAGTTTCCACTCGTCTTTATCCCAAACTTTAATCTTTTTTTGGGGGGGGGTGAAAACTTCATTTCAGAGAAAGGACAGCGATACTATCATATATTGATTATCTAAGGACAATTTTCTAGCTCAAGGTTTCGGCCACTTCACTCTCCAGCTTTCTCGGGTGCCAGTTGAATTCAGTTTCTTTCCGGAAATTTCAAACAGGCTCATTTATTTGAAACACTGGAGAAAGTTATTCTCATTTATCTACCGATCACTTCCGGTCCCCTCCCTGTAGAGGGGGGCACGTAGTGTAGTGGTTAACGTGCTGGACTGCGACATTGCACTGAGCGAGTTCGGACTATTCTGTTCACTTTCGGACCAATACTTTTTGAAAAGATATAAACCCCCTTATCGCCCAACTATGGGTTAAATAGTACAACAGTACTTCTACAAGGATAGCCCACGAAAGTTGATATGCCATTAAACAAAGAAACTAAACCAAAACAAACCAATAGAAATTCAGAAATTATCATATTTACCAACCCCTCCACTCGGGCAGGATATGACACAAGGTCAATTTTTAAGCGGCGTTTAACAGGTTTGAATTCAGAGTTTTCCTTCTCCTAGACTAGTTGCCTCACCAAGGCTGAAGAACCTAGTCTGCTCAACTATTTACCCATAGCTGGGGGAAGAATAATTGGATTCATACCTTTCCCCAGGGTATTAGTGCTATGTGAAATGCAATCAGTCTCATCCAGGATTTGAACTCGTGTCGCCGTGTCCATTTCCTACGATGATAACCATTACACCACGGGCACCTCCAGAAATTATTCAGAAATTATTACTGCCGACTGTTCGTTGTATTGCCAATCTGCAGTTGACGAAGGAGTTGGGTAAATATATATCTTGTGGAACTTTAGAATTTTTACGCAGAATCCTGGGATCTGAGGTACTCCTTTTGAGAAACACTGTCCTAGATTATGTCTGTACAACGCTCAAACTGTGTTTTTTGTGGGTTTTTTCTTTTTCATCAGTAAATATATTTAAGTCTGTTGGTGCATAAAACTACCATTGCATATTTCTCGGTTCACATGAATATACATAGTTGAATATAATCAATAGTAAGCTATAAAATTACACAGGGTATTTAAGAAAAATAGATATCTTTTCATAATCTTGACCAATTCTCGTTAAAAATGATCTCAAATTTCAACAACCTGTTTAGAAACAATCCAAAATTCTATGTTTAACGTTTACTTTTTTTCAGGTGTAGAAATGTCATTCACATGAAAGGAAAAGGCGATTAAACATTAAACAGAATTTTGAGTTGTTTCTTCACATGCTATTAAAACTTGAGGCTATCTGAACGAGAATTGGTCAAGATATCAAATTACGAAATAATATCTTTTTAAACACCCAGTAAATCTCAAAATATGAAAATGTATAGAGATGAAAAGAAAAAAAACATGTATTTAGTGGATTATTTTATTGGTAGAAATATTTGCCAACGTTAAACGTTTCGGTTCTTAGGCCTTCATCAAGGTGTTTGAGTTACTAAATGAAACGAAATAGATGAGAAAGTTTTAAAACTTTCCATTTCCGCTGGTGGCGTTCTGTTTCAAATTTGTGTGATGCAACTAGAGTTCCAAAGTAGAACGTTTTAAAACTTTCTCATATTTTTTGTTTCATTTAGTAACATACTCGTCCTAGTGTAAGGATCATCGTCGTATGAAATGGACCCGATGACACGAGTTCAAATCCTGGACGAGGCTGATTGCATTTTACATGACGCTGATACCCTTGGGAAAGATATGAATCCTATAATTCTCCCTCTAACTGAGGCTAAATAGTAGGACAGCCTGGGTTCTTCAGCCTTGATTAGGTAACCAGTTAAGGAGAAGGAAAACTCTGAATTCAAACCTTTAAAAAATTGACCTTGTGTCACATATTGCCCATGAGGAGGAGTTGGTAAATGCATAAACGCCCTGATGAAGGTCTAAAAACTGAAACGTTTAACGTTGGCAAATATTTCTACCAATAAAATCATTCACTGAAGACCTTGTGTTTTTCATCTCGATATATTTTCATATATATATATATATATATATATATATATATATATCGGATTTATTTTCAGTTTTTCCCATAGATAGATAGATAGATATCTCAAATTATATAATTTTTTTAAACACCCTGTACTTTGTCTTTGTTTTAGCCCACACCACCACGCCCTATATCCCCCTGAACAAATAATGTGGAGAAAAAAAGACAACCAAGCTAGTCGACCTGAGACCTCAGTTACTAAACTTTTCTGGTGCAGTCACGGTTTTCGGTTGCCGCCCACGGAAGTGAGTGTGAATTACGGATACGATCAGTTCTCTAACAAATATCATTTGACAAAAAGAGGAAGGGAAATAAAATGAAAAAATAAACATACATTGTTACCAATTCGTCACAAATATAGATTTACAAGATTTTTTTTTTTTTTAGTTTTTCGCTTCGTTGCTTTACAGAACCTTTCTTATTCATTTATTTCCAAGTTGAAGACTTTTTTCTGTCACTAAAACAAAAACAAAAAAATGAAGTTACTTTTCTTATGTCTAATGTCCATTAAGACTTCGAATGAATGAGTCAAAGAAATGGCGGAGAAAAGAAAGAAATGGCGGGAAAAAGAAAGAAATTGGAAAAAGAAGGACTTCCTTCAAACAGAATTATAATGTGGTCTTCGTTGAAACATAAAAAAAACTGTGCCTTACCAATCGATTAGTTTGGGGTCGGGCTGTGCTCGCGTGCAACGTTTTATGTATGAAATAAAAATATTATTCAAATTTGATGGACCAATAAAACATTACTACAATGTAGGAGTCCAGCACGTTATCCGCTACGTCACGGGGACTCCTCACCCCGATTACACATAGTACGGAGACCTATAGATGACATAAACTTCTAAAAAATAGCTGGTTGGTTGATTTCGTGGTAGACTTTACGGTATAGCAAGCCTACATGTTTACGTGAATGTTTTTGATAGATAGATAGATAGATAGATAGATAGATAGATACAAAAAGAACAAGGGTATATATTAAGTCACCTAAAATGGTCTTCAAGAGGAGCTAACTGGCTTATGTGGAAAGTGAATTATATATATATATATATATATATATATATATATATATATATATATATATACAACCCCTCTGAACAAGCATGATTTTTAAGCAGAGTTTAACAGGTTTGAATTCGGAGTTTTCTTTCTCCTATACCGATTGCCATATCAAAGTTAAATAGCTTAGTCTGTCCGACTATTTATCAATTGCTGTAGGGAAAACAGGTGGATACCTTTACCGATGGTATACGCGCTCGGTGAAATGCAGTTTCGTTCACGATTTGAATTCGGGTCGCTGTATCAATTTCCTATGACGATAACCATTATAATATGAGTGCCTTTATATATATATATATATATATATATATACGAGTGTAGTCCAGTAAATAAGGTGAATTTTATCTAAGGAGTTGTCAATAGGAAGCACTGTTTATAGTTTCACATTTTTAAAGGAAACCAATAACGATGAGTCCTTTCATGCCCCAAAAGACTGCCAGCATGACCTTCTTTATTCACTGCTGCGCTAGGAACTTTCTCTTTACTGGATTGTCAGTGCGTTTCCACGATATGGTTTGTCTTTTCGAATCCGGCTTGTAGTAGGAAAGTCCACAATTTAGTCTGTTCTCTTTTTTTTTTTTTTTCTTTTTTTTTTGTGACTATCACTTGGTCTGGTCGTAAGGCCGAGATTAGGTGATCCGTTTGTATCTCAAAATTCTAGAGAAGTTTGTGCGTCTCATTCTCCTTGAGAGATTCCGGGTTGTGCAAATACTCCTTGTTCGAATGGTCAAATTTGAATTCTAAACTCTCACTGGATTACCTTCCCCATCGAGTTGTGTCTGGTTTTATACTCTTTTTGAGAATAATTGAGTATAATTTACAACATTCGCTGATTTTATAATTGATCGTTTCGTCTCTATCACCACATAATCAACATTTACTATTTTGTTGCGTCTTGTCTGTTTTTTCTTTAATATAGTTTGTCCTTATGGCGTTGTTTTGTACTGTTATTAGGAGTGATTCAGTTTATCTCTTAAGGTTTCCCTTTCTTAGCCATATCCAAGTCTCCTTGTATAAGATTTCGCTTGTTTGTCGCATGATATGTCCATACAATAGTTTTTCTTACCATTTTTGTTTTCTAGTTATCGTTATGTTGATCCTTATCGATGTATCGAACCTATCTTCAATGCAGACAAATCTTCTTCCTCCTTCTTTTCTGAAAACATATAGTTTGTCTCTGTCATCTCTGGGATGTCAGGCCTTATGCATCGGCATAAGTTTTCTTATTTTCTGGTTCATTTGTTGAAGTTCTTCTTTCGTCCACTTTAAAAATGATCCTAAGTATCTTACGAGAACACCCTCGGTGTCTACCTCTTTGATGAGATTTCTGCTTTATAGTTTGGTTTCGAGTAATTTTCTTGTTCTCCTTGGATGTTCTTTTGTTTTTTTTTTCTTTCATCTCCGCTTGTTTGATGGTGTCCGCATCCAATGTTCCCATGTATTTGTAAGTTTCCTTTTCTCCGAGCGTTCTGATTTTTTCTTAATTTGGTAGTTCTATTCCTTCCATCATTTGCCGTTTTCCGCTTTTCATTATTAACATGCCACATTCTT
Organism: Sepioteuthis lessoniana; assembly: GCA_963585895.1. Classification (NCBI taxonomy): domain Eukaryota; kingdom Metazoa; phylum Mollusca; class Cephalopoda; order Myopsida; family Loliginidae; genus Sepioteuthis; species Sepioteuthis lessoniana. The sequence goes on along the minus strand of OY757922.1, from coordinate 43,083,210 downwards.
CTATGCCAAATTACATTCCTATATCATCACTATGTATCCTCACTACCCGTATTAGGGTTTCCAATTCTTTTTCATTTTTGGCAAACAGTCTGATGTAGTCCATGTACATATGTGATTCAGTGACATCATCGCTATTACAAATAGCAATGGTGAATGTGCATCTCCTTGGAAGATTCCGCCCGGGATTTTCACTTCAGCTAAACTTCTCCTGCTATCAGTCCCACTCTCCAGTTTTTCATGGTTTTCTCGATAAATTTTATGACTTCGTCGGATATCTTGTACATTTTGAGACAGTCTATTATCCAACTTTGCGGGACTATATCATATGCTTTTTTGTGATCAATCTACGTCATTGCTACATTTTTTCGTCTCGTTTTGCTCTCCTTGAGGGTGTGTTGATCAATGTATAGTAGATCTCCCATCCCTCTTGTTCCTTTGTGGCATCCTTTCTGTTCTTCGGGGAACAGTTTGCGGCTTATTAGTGAATCGTAAATCTGTGCTGTAAGTATTTTCCACATCATTAGCAGGCAAGTTATGGGTCTGTATTTATCTACTGTTGTTCTTTCTGATGTCTTTTTGATCAGGGTGATATTTCCTTTCCTATTTCGGTATGTCTGCTTCCTCTAATTATCTATTCATTTCGATAGCCAGTCTGTCGTGGATAGACGTGAATATTTTAAACCAGTATCCATGTATGCCACCATGGCTTGAGGTTTTCGAATTTGGTACTTTTTTTTTTTTAGTGTTGTCTGAGTGAATTAAGGTGTATTTTCGCTGCAGGACCTTCTTCAAGTTCTTTTAATCCTTTTTTCATATTGTATCTCCATTCGGCCTTTCTGTTACTTTCTCTTGGTTCCCATATTTAGTTCCAAAATTATTGTTTCCTTGTCATCCAGTTGTTGGCATGTCTTCGTGCATTCTCCCCCAACTTACCAGTAGAATTTTCTTTTGTTGTTTTGGAATCTCCTGTTTCGTCTATATTGCTTGATCCTGTTTTGATATATTTTTAGTTTTCTTTCTTTCGCCAGTACCTTCTGATTTATTTCCTCGAGTTGTATTGTTTGTTTTACTTGTGTTGCTTTTCTCTTTCGCCCTAACATGTTTTAGCATTTTTTGTCTGTCTTATCATTTTTTGTTGTGGTCGGAGATTTCTTATCTGGGTTTCCAGTCTAATTTCCCATTCAGGTTTTGAGTTTCTGTTCGTGTTCTCTAGGAGAACACCAATTTTGTCACAGACTAATATATATATATATATATATATATATATATATATATATATATATATATATATATATATATATATATATATATACCTCGGGTGGTGTAATGGCTAGTAAACTAGACTAGCAAACCTTCCCGAGTAAGTTCAAATCTCATTGGGTGCCCCATTCTATCGGCCTTGTCCCACATCTATGCAAAAAGCTTTGTAAATTAATATACATAGAGAGAGAGAGATAGAGACTGACAGACAGAGTGGAGAGACAGAGACATAGAGAGAGATGTAATTATGCGGAATCCAATATGAATAGGTGTTACGCACGCAAGGAAGAGACGGACCTAGTCGTTTCGATACGAAAATTTATTTGCCGTCTACAACATTTACCAGCAGTTGCTAAACGAGAGATAGAATGAAAGAATTACTGGTGTCCATTAGAAATGCAGAAAGTTTCACACATTGCAGGCGAACGGAAACCACAGACTTCACCTTCCTCGCCCAACAAAGCCCTACCTCAACTCCCGACTGGATTGGAACACGAAACTGCTCGACTAATTCATCGACTGCTAACCCACTGACGGACCACTAACTGACTCTGTTTACATATATTTTGCTAATTTTTCTGCGAATCAATCCGACAATAACACATAATGTTAAAACTTTCTAGCCACGTCATTCAAATCTCAGCTAACATCACTCCAAAAATGTTTATCTTTAATATCCTGTCCATCGCCGATTTCAAAACACCTGTCAATCTTATTTTGACATGCGGTGTGATATGTGTATGCTTTTGACCTTTCAAATGCGAATTTACACTTAAGAAGTCAAACTCGAAGTTTTTTTTTTACCAAGCTCATAATTTACCACAAAAATAAAACGATTAACTAACATAATCGATAACTATCCTTTATTATATTATATCCCACCCATAATAACGAAAGAATTTTTTTCTTTGAAAAAATTCTTAAATTCTTGATAAAGTTGCTAAGCGAATATTATCTGCATTTGTAATAATAATGTAATTAACTTCTCTCGTATCGCGATGACCAAAAGAACATATCAAGTAATACAGAGAAAAATGAAAAAATCAAAAGAACACAAAAAATACAACACTTGAATTGTTCATAGATTTTCGTCCTCTGTTTCCTTATTTCTCTCTCTTTCTCTTTTATCTTGTTAGAAGTCTGTACATTTTTCCTTCTTTTCGTATCTTTCTTTTTTTGCTTTTTTCTTCTTTCATTTTCATTTCTTTCTTTTCCACATCTTTTTTTTGAGGGGGTAGAGACTATGCAGTCATTTTTTTCTTGCATCTTTCTTTTTTTTCTTTTTTTTATTATTCGTTTTTATTTAACCTATACCAATTTTCTTTTTTTTTATGGTCGAATGTCTTTCTTATTTTGTTAATTATCATTTTTTTAATGTCTACTGCTCCTTTTTTTTTTTTTTCCTTTTCTTTTTCTATACCTGTAAATCACTTCTTCTCAGTCTTTTTCTCATCTCCTCTTGTCTCTTTTCCGTACCCTCAGGCCCGCATATGTTTATGCCGTAATTTTTTCAGTTAACTAATAAGTACTCCCACAAAACTAAACATGGCCCGTATCTAAAATGGTTTCATTTCTCCCTTTTCTTTTTTCCGATGAAAACACCGTAGAATTCGTTTCTTGCTCACCTACTCATTGAGATAATATGGGACCTTTCCTACTTAACACAGACGTTACGTATTTTTCCTGTCTTTTTCCCCGAGTAGAACGTTGTAAGAACTATGTGCTCACTTCACAGTGAGATATATTCAGGACATTTTCCCATCTAACACCAACGTTTCTTCTTTCTCCCTTTTTCTCCATCTTCACAACCTCGTCCCTAGCTTCTCAATTCCTTTGGACCATATGTGCATTCTCTTTTCCGAACTATTATCACCCCGCAACTCGCGCACGAACCAAAAACATCAACCGGTACCAAAAAACCCGGAGATGTCACCCACAAGTCGTACCATCCGAAAAAAAAAATTTACTCCTTTAAAACAAGCGGAACAGGCGTCACTACTATTTATCTCATTACTTCTTCGAAACTCCAAAAATGCAGCTACCTAAGCCTACGAAAACCATCGTTCTATTCAATTTCCATGGAACATTCTCCCAAACCGGGATCATTTCTCGTGGAACTGCGGGTTTCTCTACAGATCCAACTTCATTTCTGCATCTCCACACAAAATCCCAAACAGAAACAGAGTGAACTCTCGGATAATTAGGTTCGACATCAGACTGAACCGAACGAAAAGCACCAAGGCGACCAATACATCCAAAAAAAGACATCATATCTCCTAATCTTTCCTCTGCCGTCCATATTTTTTCCATTTACTACCTCCCATCTTTTAGTTTTTCTCACTTTTTCTTTAAATCTATCAGGCACGATGCACGGAACTTGAAACAACTAGAGACAAATGATAATGAATAGTAGAAGTAACGTAACTAGTTCTAATTGGTAGCGTGCTAGTTTGTTTTTTTTTTATATTTTTTTCTTCTTTCTTTTCTTAGGCTTTTTGGTTCTTTTCTTTCTTTTTGGTAGCTTAGTTTATTATAGTTTTTCTTACATTTTTTTTCATTCTTTTTCTCAGTTCTTCCTTTTTTTTCTTTTTTTTTTTTTTTGTCTTTGGCTTTTTTTTTACTTTGTCTTTTGGTGTTTCCTTTCTTTTCAGTTGGTTCTTCCATTGTTGTTCCTTTTTCTCCTTTTCTTCATCTTGTTCTTTCTTTTCAGTTGGGTCTTCTATTATAGCTTTTGTTTTTCTTCTTTTCTTTATGTTCTTTCTCCTCTTTGTTTTTTTTTTCTTTCCCTGTCTTGAGTTTGATCTTCTTTTCCTTCGTTTTTTCCATCTCTCTCTCTCTCTCTCTCTCTCTCTCTCTCTCTCTCTCTTATGAAACAACAGGCTGTTTAAACATTTTTCATCTCCCAATGGCCATTTCTTTTTTTTTATCTTCGATCGTCTTGTGGTCCGTTGGGGAATCTTAAGCTTTATTCTGGCTTGAACTCACGTCATGCTGGCGTGAATGGTTACGGCAACCAAATAAACATAAGTGTAACACTGCAGAATCCAATATGAATAGGTATTACGCACGCAAGGGCAAGACGGACCCAGTTGTTTAGATACGAACATTTATTTGCTGTCTGCAACATTTACCAGCAGTCGCTAAACGAGAAAGTTAGAATGAAAGAATTACTGGTGTCCATTAGAGATGCAGAAAGTTTCACACTTTGCTGGCGAACAGAAACTACAGACTTCCCCTTCCTCGCCCCGACCAAGCTCTACCCTAAAGGGTCCGCTCGTCTCAACTCCGGACTGGACAGGAAATCGAAACTGCTCGACTAATTCATCGACTGCTGACCCACTAACTGACTGACCACTAACTGACTCTATTTACATATATTCTGCTAATTATTCTGCGAATCAATCCGACAATAACACGTAATATTAAAACTTTTTAACCACTTTATCCTAATCTCAGCTAACATCGCCCCAAAAATGTTCATCTTTAATATCTTGTCCACCGCCGAATTGAAAATACCTGTCAAACCTATTTTGTTATGTGGTGTGATATGTGTATCTTTTTGACCTTTCAAATGCGAACTTACACTCAAGATGTCAAACTTGGAGATTTTTTACCAAGCTCACAATTTATCACTAAAATAAAACGATTGACTGGGATTGGTAGAGAGAGAGAGAGAGAGAGAGAGAGAGAGAAAGACAGATGAACAGATTGTCATTATATACATTTGTGTATAATGTTTGTTTGTTTTGTTTTGTTTTGTTTTGTTTTTGGATTTTATGGCATATCAATCTTTGTGGGTTATTTAATGCCAAATCTGTTTTTATACAAATAAACAGTTCTGTTTTAAATAATTCACAATAGCATAATTACACAGTTTAATTGAAAAAAAAACATTTCTATTCTAAGCTATTCAGTTTAGTTAAACAGTTCTTTTTCAAACAATTCAGTCTGGTATAAGTATAGCTTTTTGTTTACACACAGTTAAATGTAAAAACAGTTCTATTTTAAACAATTCAGTTTAACGTAAGCACATTTTAAAATTCAAAAACAGTTCCATTTCGAACAATTCAGTTTAACACAAGTAGTCAGTTTACATATCAAAACAGTTTTATTTCAAGCAATTCACAAAAGAACAAAGTTTACTTCTATTTGACCCATAGATGGGACCTGGAAGCGATGGTAATAAAGGGATGCTCCGCATTCTCACAATTAGATTCTTTAGTGTCCTATCCAAAACATTCTTTGAAAAGGAGGGGGCTTACCCTTCTACAGAAAAGCAGTCGGTGTATTCTGGGCGATATTTGTGTATGAATCAGTATTAATCATAAGTACTTGAAACCGAACGAATGTATGCAAACAAATGATTATGAACAAAAAAGTATTCCACAACTACAATGAAACATTGAAAATTTACTTATTACAATTAAACTACTCGAAATGAATAAAATTTCCTCATTGAATAACCCCATAAGGAGTTGGTATGGTGTTGAGTAAATAAACCAAATCAAACGTAAATAATTATTATTACAATCAAACATATACAAATGAATCAAATTTTGACATGAGTTGATATACTGTTAAAGTAGACAAGTTGTATTATACTTGTACAGTTTATCGGCCATATTTTTGCTTTCTCTATTCGTTCTCACCTATTTTGGCTTTCTTTGTCATTTTCTCCGGTTTTTGTTTGCTCCCAGTACTCCATTTTTCATAAATAAAAGTTGCTTTAAAAACACGCTTACCGTATGGATCTGATTGGTTGGCAGGTTGTGTTTTATAGCATATCAACCCTTGTAATTTATTTAATGCCATATCCTGTTTGTACATATATATTGAATACATATGATTTGTAGATTAATAGTTTGTAAGTAAGAACTTTTAAACGACCCAGAGTTCATTTATTTGTACACAGTTATATAGTTTCAAGCACAGCTAACACGAACACTTTTATTTGCACACAGTTAAAGGGTTTCAAGTATTGCTATTTAACTCTTTTAATTCTGGTCTTCATTATTCATTCGTTTGCTCAAAGTAAAATGGTTTCAAATATAGAAAAAGATCAAATATTTCTATTTGACCCAAAGATGGGACCCAAACATGTACTACCATTCTGGGTTTGAGTGGATCCGGGAGTAATGACAATGAATAGGTACTCCTCATTCCCCAAGTCTCCCGGACTGGAGTCTCACCATCAGATGCTTTAGTGTTATATCAAGGACACTCGCTGGTTGGGAGTGGTCTTACCCGTCATTTTGATTAAATTCGACTTGGCAACCTTTCACTTTAGGGACGTTGTAATTTGGAAAGGGTTTTGATATCTGCTAATGTTCGGTGTTTATTTATCAAATATTGAAAATATCTAAAGCATCACATCTCAAGCAAAAAGATATCTTATTCACTGCATGATTTCTTATTTTTTGGATTAAGGATTTGGGTATCTGTAGCTGTCGTTTGCATCTAATTTCGTATTAGATGCGAGTGTTATTCATGGTCATAGATCTAATGCGAGTAGAAATATTTGTTTTTTGTGTGTTGGTTAATATATAATCAGATTGTATTATATATATATACAAAAACCCACCGTAAAATGCTGCAATGCTACAATTACAAATAGTGCTCAATACTAAGTAGAGCTAATTACAGAAATTAAATCGCGAGTCGGGACTATCCTACAACTGTAGTAGGATAGTCCCGACTCGCGATTTAATTTCTATATATATATATATATATATTGTGCGATGAGGAAATTGCTGCCATTTTAGATTATTAATTTTGCATATACGCTCTATTTGTTTCAGATGTTGTCTACTGTGCAACAAATGAGAGTCAATTGGGCAGTGTCTGCGAGAAAAGCAGCACCATTCATTTCTCCAGAAATTTCGAAACCGGTTTACTGTACTACTTAGCATTCACGCCGTAATAGTAAGATTTCACACTGCTTTGGTGTCAATCTGTGGACAGATTCATATTTATATGACTGAAAAACGAATACCCAGTCAACATCATGGTGTTTGGGTTGGTCACTAACCATGATGATGTTATGCCTCCATTCCTTTTCCAACATGGTCTCAGACTCAATAGCCTAGTGGGGTTGATGTTGTAGAATACACCAACTGTATCTCTGCATATGGGTAAGGCTGCCCCAACGAATGTCCTTGATATGACATTAACCAATCCGATGGGGAGGCTCCAGAAATGCTAAAGCTTTGGGGAACACGGAGTATCCCTTTATTACCATCGCTCCCTGGTCCACTCGGTCCTGGAGTGGTAGTACCTTACAAGGTCCTATCTATGGGTCAAATAGAACTGTTTAACATTTAAACTGAATGCAAACAAATGACTGATGCTAAATTGAATTGTTTGAAATAGAACTGTTTGATCACTCAAGTGTGTGTAAATAAATGACTGATGTTTAATTAAATTGTTTGTGATACATAGCAATACTTAGAACCGTTTAACTTTGTTGACTAATTGATCATTTAATTGTTTGTATCTACAAAATGTGTTTATTTAATATATATATTTAATATCTACGTAAAAACAGGATTTGGCATTATATCCCAACGATGGTTGATATGCCATAAAACCAAACCAATCAGACTCAGCATATATCGTGCTTGGAAGAGGTAGTGTTGTCTCAGTTCGAGAGAGTGGCTGCTAGATGAATCTCTGTCTGGCAATAGGGACTTGTGTGATGCCACACAAGCAGGAAAACCCTGAGTTGGCTGCTAGAAAATTTCTGCAGTCACATCAGCCCTCACGTGGCTGCTTAACTCTCCAGATTGCCATCTTTTTAATTATTATGTGTGAAGTGTGGTTGAGCGAGACACCAATAAAACTCTGTGCAACACCAAAGATGAACTGAAGGTAAAGATAGCGGCAACATTAACCAATTTAAACAAGGATACTGTCGGAAATACTTACCGAAGTCGTCTGGAGGTTGTGGTTGAAGCTAATGGCGTCTTCTTAGAATAAATCTAATCAATAGTATTTCGAGCTATGTTCATGTAATTTTGGTAAAGGCATTTGATAAAGTGAGACGTCAGTGTTATCTTTATTTTTGCGTAATCTAGACAATCTACCCATCGTACCCTCTGTGTGTGTGTGTGTGTGGAGAGAGAGAGAGAGAGAGAGAGAGAGAGAGAGAGAGAGAGAGAGAGAGAGAGAGAATTACCCATCAATAAATGCAGCACAACGATCTTTTTTCATAAAAACTTGATTTTCTTCTAAACGAAGGAAACTAAGAGTTTCTTTCTTTACAATTGAAACACATGTAATTAAACGCTGACTCCAGTGTAATGCTGCTTGCATATGAATGTATGGATAGCATGGACCACACCCTTATATCAGAAGTTTAATGGTTATTTAATGTGACTGTTAATTGTGGAGTAATTTGGAAAACCCTGCATACAGTTAAATGGTTTCACTTATTTCTTTCAAATACGAATAATTCTATTTACTATTAGTCATTTGTTTGCACCAAGTTAAATGTTTTCAAGTATTGCTATTTACCACTAACAATTCAATTAAACATCAGTCATTTGTTTACGCACTGTTAAGTGATCAAACTGTTCTATTTCAAGCAATCCAGTTTGGCATACGTCATTTGTTTGCACTCAATTTAAATTTCACCGTACAAAGTTTAAATGTCAAACAGCTCTATTTAAGAAAGCTGAACAGTTTGGAGATATAGAGATAGGGGATAGAGATTACCAGACTGAGATAGATAGATTGATAGATAGATAGATATTAACCGACTGGGATTGACGGATACATAGTATTAAACAGATTCAGATAGATAGATAGATAGATTGTAAGTAAGTAAGTAAGTAAGTAAAGTTACTAAAGTTGACGACCGTAGTTGAAGGCTTCCTTTTCAATAGCTACTACACCGAGGTGTAGGGGAGAGCGCTACTCCTTTCCCTGGATTTCTCCACTTTACCCTTACCTATATTGCTGAGTGTTAAGCAAGGTGGTATCAAGTACCATTTTTAAAGTCTTTGGTATGACACGTTCTGGAACTTCACCATATTGTTTCGTGCCATATCCAGGACACTCGTTGGGGACAGTCTTACCCCTCTGCAGAGAAGCGGTTGGTGTATTCTACAGCCCCAGCCGACTGGGTAATATTTATATGGGATAGGAATACTATAAACCATATAAAAAAAAGTAAAGTTGGCGACCGTAGTCGAGGGCGACCAGAAGGCTCCTTTTTCAATAGCTACTACACCGAGGTGTGGGAGAGGGCGCTACTCCTTTCCCAGGACTGCTGCACTTTACCCTTGATAAGTACCTTATATTTCTGAGTGTTAAACAAGGAGGTATCAAGTACCATTTTTAAAGTCTTTGGTATGACACGTTCTGGGATTGAACCCAGGTCTTCCGGACCATTGGCGAACACTCTACCCACTAGGCCAATGCGAAGACTCATCTCTTTTTCGTTTTTCTTTCCTTTAGTTATTTTCTTCTTTTTTTTTAACTTGCATATTTGACAAAAAACTATACCTTTCTCGTTTCCCTCTTAAGGACGTTTTCTCTCCAGTAATCCTTGTGATCCATTGAACACAATACTAGAGAATAGTACACAGCATACAATACTCTAACTTTTCTTGCTTACATGCAGTCATGTGTAATAATTCCATACATTCAACAACAAAGGAACTCTCTCAAATATGTATGTCTCTCACAAACGTTTCAATCTCTAAAAAACTTCGCACTCACGTAAGTACATTTTCTATTAAATACTCTTGGGAAAGGTATGAGCCCCATTATCTTCCCAGTTATGAGTTCAATAGTATCACTGTTGTTCTTCTACAAGGATTGCTTCGGTATTAAAAAAGGTTGATATGCTATTAAACAAAGAAACCAAACAAAAATATACAGCTCGCTAACTTGGGGGCTTCAAAGCCGCCACATTAACCAATTTTTTGCTTGTGACACAAACTGTCGTGGACTTTTTGTAGAGTAGAAGTCACTGTAGAGATTCATTTGTGTACCGACAATCCACTTCCTATACAGTACCTCCAACTAAAACTATTAAAGATATGCCATAACATTCCATCGTGTGTTCAGTTAACACTAACCTGTTACTAGAATTTTGGAAGCACCCACCTTAAAAATGATTTGTGCAAGGATATGAATTCGTCCAAAATGTAAGGGAACAATTTTTTCTTAATTCCGTTTTCCGTTTTGATAAATTCTCTCTCTCTCTCTCTCTCTCTCTCTCTCTCTCTCTCTCTCTCTCTCTCGTCTTATTTTTTTCACTTTTCACTTTATTATATTTCACAGATAAATTGTTTTATAAATATTATTAAAACAGAGAAAGCAACAGCAAAAATCAAAGTTTTATCACATTTAAAGGAATAGCATATAAAATTTCTATTTATTTAACACTCCGATCTCAAACATTTTGATTTTCTATTTGTCTGTGTGTTGTCTATCATCTCAAGAACACTCACAACGCTAATATGAATTGTCAGGTCCACCTCTTCCCACCTCTGATGTTCAAGTTAATTTTCCATTATCTCAGTCGCCCCTTCATCCCAATTCCAGTCACCCGCCTCCCAACGAAATGTCTTGGAAACAAGCCGATGTCGGTTTCTCTATCGTTCTTATAATTTTTTTTTATGGATATAAAATTGGATTATTCAAACTTTTTAGCTTTTGATTTTAAAGTGAAAGTGACTGAAATATTAAAGCACATTCTACTCTTTTCTGGAGAAAAAACTTGATCGGGGGCAAAGGATAAAATACCAAGTTTTAGGAAAATATCAGTTACGAAGTAAGTGGCCGTATAGCTGCTCTTTTGTGAGGTGCTTCTTCCAGGATTTGTTCAAAACAACACACAGCATCCTTGTTTCATTAAAGTCCACTTATATACTAATTTTAGAGACCTGCCATTTAATGAAGAAATGGTACCATCTTGATTAAAACACATGAATCCTGTTTTATCTGAATTCGGATAGATACCAATGCTTCTTGCTGCCAGTTTCAGACAAAGCAGCAGAGATTTGGCTTGAGCAGGTGTATTTACAAAAAGCGCTTGACTGCCACTTAACTCCCATCTCAAAAACCATTCACGTTAGACGAACAAAACATGCTGGGTACTGTTGATATGTTAAAGACGGACTCATAAGCGATGTTCTCCAATGGACTCCTTCATATAAACACGTCAATATAGGCTGACCAGCAAAAACTTATATCTATCATCTCTGTGCAAGTACTGGGTGCCATCTAGAGGACGTACTCAGAGCCATGGCCGATAGGAATTGATGGCGAGAAAAAGTGAAGGGATTCTGTACTGTCGGCATGCCCTGATGATGATGATGATGATTAGTCACGAAAATTGTTCTGCCTTTTGCCACAGAAAGGTAGTTTGCGGGCGGCTTGTTTGGGACCCATGATATAGATGAATAATTTACGATATTCTACGCTTAGAATTTTTCTTTCTACTCTTCGATTTTGCCTTTTTTCTTCGCCGAATGCAAAAGCTAAACAGCATTTGATTCATCGAAAACGAACCAAGTTTTTATTGCAATGATTTAATAAGGCAAATATAGGATTCACAATATGTGCAGTCCAAATTCAAAATGATTCTCCTCCTACGATGTTGATCTCCAATACAGGGAACGTTTGATACACACTGTTTTTCGTCATGTGATTCTATGTCATGTGACTTGATGATCTCCGGTCTGACAAACACTGTGATTCACCATAATCTCTCTTTCGAGCATTAAGCCCATGAAGATCAGCAGACAACTCAGACGAGTGAGAAGCATATGACGCTTTCGCAAAAAAAAAATGGCGACGCCCTTCTCCCCCAAATAAACAAAAGAAATGTTATTCCAGATTTAAAAAAAAAAAAGAAAAAGCATCAAGACTTACTGGTCGATATTTTAAAATAGCATTCCCAGAAATACAACTCAAAAATACGAGATGGCTTCAGAAAATGCTGAGACTAAAGCTGTATTTGCCAAGACAGAAAAAAAAAAGCTAGGAACGAAACGTTAATTTTCTTCAAAATACGAGGTATATCAATAAAAATATTGTGACTGAGGCTATATTTACCATGACTGAAATGAACAATGAATGATTTTTTTTCTTCAAAATAGGACCTGTGTTCAAAAAGTATAAAAACTAAAGCTGTATTTATCAGGACCGAAATGAACAATAAATGAAACGTTAATTTTCTTCCAAATTGTCCCCTTTATTCCAATGTGTTTTCCATTGCTTGAAGCACTTCTGAAACTCCAATTTTGATACAGTGTGAAGCTGAAACGTCATAATTTAAATGTCAAATGTTACATGTGAAATTAATTTTCAGTTGAGGAACCAAAAAAAAGTTGTTGAATGGGGTGGGAGACTGGATTTGAACAATCCTGTATTTTCCCGAAAGCTGCTGATGAAAAAATTTTGAAATTGCTGATCAAAATGCATTGAAAATTGACAGTGACTTATCTAGACTGCTGTCTAGACGTTTAGACATCATCGCTTTATAATATAAGTTGCTCGGTTGCACTTCATTTAAAGTTAAAATTTTTGAATTCAAAATTTAGAAATTGAAGAACAGTCTCATTATTTTTAAATCTAACACCTTATATAAAGTAACTTAAAAGTGTTGGTGCACTCATTATATTTCTCTGTAACGAGTTTTGCATGGTATTACTGCGAAAAACAAAAAAAAATTAATTCACTCTGTCGGTGGAAGTTACAATACACTGCCTGTATCCACTGTAGAGGGGTAAGACCTCTTAAAAAATATATCCTGCGTAGGACACAAAGCTATATCTGGTGGAGAGGCTTCGGTTTTGGAGATATGTCGAGTTTGGAGTACCACTTCATTACCATTACTCCCAGGTCCACTCTGACACGGAGTGATACAACTTGTTGTGATTCCATTAATGTTTCAAATAAATCTATCTGAAAATTATTCGTATGCGAATCTATTAAAAATGATTTCACAAAAAATGTAAATAAGAACATGCTATGAACGCATTACCTTAACTTCTAGGCATGAAATAACCCTAAACGGGTTGACGTGGTGTTAAAATCTATATATCTATGTTTTTCTCTCTACCTATTTATCTGAACCCAATAACTAGTTAATTCTATTAATCTCTCTCTCTCTCTCTCTCTCTCTCTCTCTCTCTCTTTAATTTTTTGAATATCTATCTATCTTAATCTCTCTTTTTGAAAGGTTGATAAATATATGAATTATGTGACACGATGGGTGGCATTCGTTTCTGTGGGTGTGGGCGCCAGTAAGAGGATCCCTTTGTCAGTTTTGGCGCGAAACCTACGCAAAGGGCTTGCGCGCGAGATCTCCCATGAGACTGGAAGTGGACGTGGGAAGGAAGGTCCCAGAGACAGTCGACAGGAGAGAGTAGTCAAGACATGGTCAGTCAAGAGATGAGAGCAAGGTAGAGAGGAGAACAGTCAACAGAAGTCAGAAAGGCGACTGCTAAGACCTATTGACCAACAGATTCCGGGTAGACCAACGCGAGAAGATAAGTTAGCATTGCTTGTAGCTTGTGGAAGTTTCGCACGAGTACACGTTCGCGTTAGCCCACAGAAACACAGAATGCACAAAAGTGTCACCGACTTCTTTCTTGCGCTTGGAGCAAACCCAAGCCCGTGATTGTTTGTTCTTCTTTTCTTCCACCCTCTTTGTTGTGCAATTTGTGTGTTGGTAAAGGAATGTGAAATACCACAGGTCAGAGATGAGAAAAACCACTAGACGGTTCTGATTGCCATAAGTAGTTTGGTTGGTTGAGATAGTGGGGGTCGGCCGGCGGTGTATTGTCACAATTATGTATATAATAACAGTATTGATAATATTGTTGAGATATTGACAATATTCTGTATATGAAATAAAGTTTAGAAAGAAGATATTTAAAAAGCGTAAATACTTTCTGTTTTCTTTGCTTAACAACACATCAATCTTCGCGGGTTATTTAATGCTAAAGCCGGCCTTGTAAAAGAATATTAGTGATACTATTTAACCCATGACCGTGAAAAATATTTATATATATAGTAAGTAAAGTTGGCGACCATAGTCGAGGGTAACCCGAAGGCTCCCTTTTCGATAGCTACTACACCAATGTGTAGGGGGGGCGCTACTCCTTCCCTGGATTGCTCTACTTTACCCTTGATCCGTACCTTATAATGCTGAGTGTTAGGCAAGGAGGCATCAAGTACCATTTTTTGAGTCTTTGGTATGACTCGATCTGGGATTGAACCCAGGTCTCCCGGGCCATTGGCGAACACTCTAACCCCTAGGCCAATGTCCGGTATAAACACCAAAATAATGTGAGGAACAATCAATGGTTTGGGGGATTTGCACTCCAAGATTTTTAAATGATCAATTTGACAATACAGGAAATTCCGTTATACAACGTGCTAAAATAAAACCTTAAAAAATTCAAAGAAGTAAATTTCTATCTGTTAGGGAAGCTTGGGTAGGCAGTATTAGTTGAGGTCGGGCTGGAGTGATGGTGGTGCGTACGGCGTGACATCTACTGGACTGTAGACGTCAAGTATTACTGCCGTGCTGCTAAAACGCCGCTTATATATCTTCTTTGTGGGTACTGTATGGCCATATTTGCATAGCACGTGTCTGTGCGTACAAATACACATGTTCATAAGTCGGCGGTGCTACTTCATCGAAATGTCCTCGAATAATATTCTTCGATACTCTCGAAATTAAAAGCAAAACTTTAAAAAATAATAATACATCACATAAATAGACCTTTTACCTATTAATTCAACCACAAACATCATCGAAAAAAAATCTAAACTACCTTGGAATTAAAACAGTCTCAAACTCTTCAAAAACATTTAGGAATATATTAATAATAAAATAACAATTCCTACATTATTTAAAATAAGTCAGATTCTTCGCTCACATATAGTTAGAAAGATAGATAAATACATAGTCGAATTAAACAGAGATAGAAAGAATTTGGTTTGGTTTGGTTTTATGGCATATCAACCATTGTAGGATATTTAATGCTGTTTGTACATATATATTAGATATATATGATTTGTAAAAATATTTTGATAATAACATTTTTAAATAAGCCTGAGCTCTTTTTTTTTTGTACACCGTAACATGGTTTCAAGTATTGCTATATAACAATCACAATTTAACATCAGTCATTTGTTTACACACATTTAAATAAATATACATATACGATTGGTAAATGAATAGTTTGTAGATAATTTCGTTTTTAAATGAGCAACAACTAATTTGTTTGCACAACAATATTGCTATTGTTTCTACTCAGTTAAATGGTTTCAATTATTGTTATCTAACACTAATAATTGTATTCAATATTAATCATTCGTTTGCAGACAGTGAAATGGCAACAAGTATTGCTATGTAATACAAATAATTCAATTTATGCATTACAGTTAAAGAGTTTCAAGTATTGCTATTTAATACTAATAATTCTCGTCAACATTACTCATTCGTTTGCACACAGTTAAATAATACCAAGTATTGCTATGCATCACCAACAATTCAATTAAATATCAGGCATATATTTACACAGAGATAAATGATCAAACACTTCTATTTCTAACAATTCAATTTAGCATAAATCCTTTCCTTGCACACAGTTTAAACGCCAAACAGTTCTGTTTGACTCATAGATAGGACCCTATCAGGTGCTACCACTCAGGGCAAGAGTGGACTTGGAAGCTATGGCAATGAAGGGATACCCCAGATTCCCCAAAGCTCCAGGACTGTAGCCTCACCATCATATTTTATAGTGTCATATCCAGGACACTAATTAGGGGGGGGGGTCTTATTCTTCTGCAGAGACGTAGTCGGTACGTTCTACAGCCCCAGCAGACTGGGCTGGATAGAAAGAAGTTTGACACTGATAAAGACGGATAGATATATTAAGGAATGTTTATAATTGGTAGATATAAACTAAATAAAATGAATACTAAGATAGATAGATAGATAGATAGATAGATAGATAGATATTTTTAATGAATTTTGGAACAATAATTACATAAAAAATTAGAAACAGAACGCTATCATCGAAAATAAAAAGTCTTAAAATTTTCTCATCTTTTTTCGCTTTATTTAATAACTTATACGTCTTGATGAAGGTCTAAAAGCCGAAATGTTCAACGTTAGTAAATATTTCAACAAATAAAGGTATCCTCTTAAGACCTTGTTTTTTTGTTTGTTTTTTTTTATTTCTTGTAGTTATTTTTTTTTTATCTCCATACATTTTCATATATATATATATATATATATATATATATATATATATATATATATATTGTCATCCACAGACAGATCTGTTTCGTTCTATCAGAACTCATCAGTGTGGCTAGACAGTATCTCCCCGTAGCTGGGATCGAAACCCGGTTGACTGAAACACCAAGCCAAGCTTCTAACCATTTAGCTACAAGGAGAAATTGGCTACGAAGTACTCTCTCTCTCTCTCTCTCTCTCTCTCTCTCTCTCTCTCTCTTTTTTTTTTTTTTTTTTTTTTTAACGGTTATGAATCACAATTAGTATTGTTTACATACATCCGTTCAAACGGCCGCCGAGATCTCAATTCAAATACGAAGAGACTTGCAAAGGCGCTAATGGCAACACGAATACTTCTTCGCTAGAGAACTCAACCCTACGGGGGTAGGGGAGTATATATATATATATATATATATATATATATATATATATATATATATATATATATATATATATATATATATTGAAAAGTGGGTTAGAATTAAAACGTCCCCATTGCTTTTAGAGCAGTTACACTAAGTTTTACTTGTCATCATTGTCATCAAAAGGAGAAGTGAGTCTCCAGTTGTTTGTTTTCCATATTTATAAAAAAGACATTGATTACCTGATACGATAACATAGATCATATTATGGTCTGTTGAAGACACGTGGATATCAAAAAATAATTTTCACTCAACGAATGAATATGCTACGTTACCAGTTCTTTTTTCATCGCTCCTTTTACAGCATACCAACTCTTTTAATCTTTTAAAAACTCTCTAAGAAAAAAGAATCTTTTCTTCAACAAAACATTTTTTCTGACGATGACCTCAGGTCGAAACTAGTTAAGAACAATCAAAAAAGAAATTACACCAAAAATAATATTCCTATTTGTCTTGTCCCTTTTGTTCATCTATCTCTCTCTCTCTCTCTCTCTCTCTCTCTCTCTCTCTCTCTCTCTCTCTCAATATATATATATATATATATATATATATATATATATATATATATGTATAATATATATATAAAGAAGTCTTTTACATCGAAATAGCTGATAGAGTTTGCTGAGGCATTTATTTGTGACATCAGATCTGAGTCATTTCTCTTGAAATATCACGCAGATACACTGTTGTATTAATTACAATTGGGATTTTAAATCTCATTCTATTTCAAAGTCTCAAGTTTCTAAATTTGATGTCCTTCTCAAAATAAATATTGATTATTCTCGCTCGAAGATGGACAGTTTGAGTGTGTTTGCATTTGGTCAATATACATCGCTGTTTGGTTTTCACTCTGAAGGAATTAATATGGGAATTTTGTCATTGGCTTGATAGCCAAACGAAAATAATCATAAATAGTTTGTTTTTGTTTTTTTTTAAGAAAAAAAAAACAAACAATTCTTTAAGAAAAATGAATGTTCAATTTAATAGTGAGATATACCACAATGCTAAATCATGATTTCGTTGTAATGTCTAACTTACCATTCTGAAAAATCGTATCATTTTTTTTATGCTTGACTTTTTTGTCCGTTTTATAAATCAATTTTGGTACACATCGCAGATATAAACAAAAAGCACTGTCCACAACTCATTCGCTCAGTTGCTTTGCCAGAGGGGTTTAGAATACGCTGACTATATCCTCTGCAAAGGGTCAAGAGCCCATTTTCTTAAAAAAAAATGGTTTCCAGGGTATCACGACTGTATCTTGTCGTGAGACAAGTAGTGGGGATTTGAAAAGTCCGTAGTACCCATCATTGCCATTACTCTCGGGTCAACTCTGACTTGAAGTGGTAGTACCTGTTAGGTTCCATCTATGGGTCAAATAAATCTGTGTTTTTTTTGGGGGGGGGTCCCTATGATGTAATGGTTAAAAGGCTGGACTGTGGCCTCGAAGTAAGCGAGTTCGAACTCCAGTCACTTTCGGACTTGTACCCTTTGAAAAGGTATGAACCTCCTTATCCCCACCACATCAATGACTCAAACAGTATCACTGCTGTTCTTCAACAAGGATTGCTTTGGCATTAAATAACCCATTAAGACTGATTTGCCATCAAAGAAAGAAAGAAAGAAAGAAAGAAAGAAAGAAAGAAAATCTATGTGAAAATTATTTGTATTAGATAGGAATACTTGATATCATGTAAGAATGTGCCAAAAATACAAAAGAAACTATGCCAAAAATTAAGATATAAATGTTCAATGTATTGAATTAAATAATCCCAGACGGATTGACGTGCCGGTAGAATCAATCAATCAAAACCTCGCTCAATCCGATCTTGATGAGTGATAACTTTCTGTGACATGAAAAATTACGATAATTTTTTCATACTGCTATCCTCAATCTTTGTTATTTGGATCAGAATATTCGGCAAGTGCACTGTCCAACCTTCTTCAGGATTTTATTATGTCCAGCAATCGTTTCATTTTTTTTCTATTACTATCTCTTCATTGGTTTTAGGCAACATCTCTTCGAAATCTGGCTTAATTTTAAAGATAAAAACCATCGAAGGTGAGAATAGTATATTTCATCAAGTTGTAAAAAGCTTTACACCATTTGCTGGGGAGCAGGAAGAGAAGGATTCATGCCTTTTTAAGGGCATTTGCGCAAAGTGAAACATAAACAGACTCGTTCAGGATTTAAACTCTGATCATTACGTCAAATATGAATACTTTTTTTCTCCCCCATTCCAGCTATATGTTTAAAACGTTAGAACAGACTCTTTTACCTTTGAAAGGTAACCACTCTAGGAGAAGGGAAAACTGAGACTTCAACCATACTTTCAGAGAATTTGTAGCAGCACTTTGTTACTCTATTCCTCTATTATCACCTCATCCAAAAAGTAAAAGTGATCCTACACAGATCTTCGCAACTATAAACAAAATCATCTGTGTAGACAGTTTAACTGTTTACATATTTAACTGAACTGTTGGGCAATCAAACATAATCTTCGTCCGCGAATCAAAGATTAGAATAATTTGTTTGTCATATGATGACTCGATGTCGTTGAGCAAAAATTTCATCAGAGACATCTGGAAGTAAATGTGTAATGTAATGATCCAGAAATGACCACGATGTTGTCGGGTTCAAGTTGAGGAGGTGTAAGAGTCATCGCAATGCAGGCGTCACCTAGAAAGTAGGAGGACTGTAAACAGAGCTGGCACTAATATAAGCTCTGCGTAATAAAAGGGCACTCACTCCTAGACCGGCAGGAAGGCAGTGAGACGCGTAGCATCCGGAAAAGAAGAAATGCAAATTTTAATACCACCGGATTTTAAAGTTTTCTATATATATATATATATATGCAAGCAACATCTCTCTCTCTCTCTCTCTCTCTCTCTCTCTCTCTCTCTCTCTCTCTTACACACCACACACACAGTATATATATGTATATAGAGTATTGCCCATGAATAACTAAAACCCTACAATTTTTTTAATTTGGTAATTTTTTGCTCTTGTTCATAGATAACACCTAATAATACCCGTTTTACTCCTATGTTGCTCTTCTAGAAATGATGAAATTATGGTGTCTTTGGTTTAGAGGAAAATAACATTTGATAAAAAATTATAAGGGTTTCTTATTTATGGTCGTTTATATATATATATATATATATATATATATAAAGAAGCTGAATTTTGATATTTCTCTCTTCCTCTCTTTCTCTCTCTCTCTCTCTCTCTATATATATATATATATATATATATATAAGTAGTATAGGTTAAAGTATATATATATATATATATATATATATATATATATATATATATATATATGCCCGAGTACAGTCATCATCTAATGAAGGCTTTTCTGGTTGCACAGCGGTTTTTGCTTTCATTGTTTTATAGCATATTTATATGATATACCAATGTACAATCCGAATGAGCATTGCCCAACATAAAAAATCAAAATATCCCAATTGATATTAGGTCTATGACAGCAAATAACATCCGTATCTATGACAGTAAATAACACTCATATCTAATACAAGATTATCTGCAAACGACGACAACCGATGCTCAAATCCTTAATCCTAAAATAAGAAAAACCCACAATGAATAATTTATCTTTTAGCTTGGGATTTGATGATTTGGATATTTTTAATATTTAATTAATACACTGAACATTTGCAGATATCCTTCAAAACCCTTCAAAAATTATGACGTTCCTAACGCGAGACGTTGTCATAGAAAAACGTTAGGCCAATAGATTTCCTCGATTTGATAACGTAATTCAAATCTTAGAGTCCCAAAGGAAAGGTGGGATTTATTCGCAAAGGTGTCAATATTTCGATAGCGTTGATTTTATAAGGACAGCAAGAAATGTGTCTTGTTCTTATTTTAGTGGAGGGAGGGTTGTTTCGTTTTGGGTTTGTTTGTTTTTTTGTTTTTTGTTTTTTTGTTGCAGATAATGGTGGAAAACGCTTTGACCCGAAGAAAAAGATTATTGCGTGTATAAACACATCTTCAATCCTCATATGCATTCCTTTATAAGGAAAAAAATTTAGATAAAAATCTAACAAGATGTTCCTTCAATATGTCTTGTTTGCAATCATCATCAAGAGCATCAAGACGTGCAGATAGCACAGTTCTCTGACTCTCTCTCTCTCTCTCTCTCTCTCTCTCTCTCTCTCTCTCTCTCTCTCTCTCAATCTATCTCCATCTATCTATCTATCTCTCTCTCCAGCCGTCCCTATCATCCATCACTCCTAGCAGGTCCTCTAGACTGTATCCAGTGTCCGCACAGAGCTGATATGTTTACCTACCCTTCACACGAGCAGGATGCGACACAAGGTCAATTTTAAGCGGGGTTTAACAGGTTTTAATTTAGTTTTCCTTTTCCTGAACAGGTTTCCATAGAACGGTGAAGAGCCCAGTCCGCCCTTCTATTTACCTATAGCTGGAGAGAGAATAGTTGGATTTATACCCTGAACAAGGGCATAGCACAATGTGAAATGTAAATAGTCTCGTCAAGGATTTGAACTCGTGCCAGCGTGACCATTTCTTACGACGGTATCTATTATATCACGAACGCTTCCAGAACTGATCTATGTATGTACCCAGTGGTCAGCCCACCCCGGGGTGTCCATGGGTAGGAGTCTAATAGGGAACGTCACCTATGAGTACGTCCTCACTTCCCTAGAAGTGACTGGTATGTCTTGTTATTCCTACTTGAATTGTTTGAGAGATGAGAGGAAAGTAGCCGTAGAGCTGCTGTTTGGTGGGGTGTTGCTTCCAGGATTTGCTCAAAACAGTACGTACCATTTTTGTGTAGTTCTCATCTTCCCTTTCGTTTCCTTAGGATCGGGATAATGCATCCATACAACAGTGCTGATACAGTGACTGCTTGGAAGAAATCCAGTTTTAGTTCATCAGAAAGATCAGATTTCCAAACCAAACCAAACTTGACCAAACCTTCTTGATTGATTGACAGATTGATTTTAACGACACGTCAACCAGTCTTGGATTATTTTACACCAAGAGGTTAGGGAATTGCATTCAGTGTAAGTTCCTATTTACATTTTTTTCTGAAGTTGTTTCTTAAGAGATTTTTTGCACAAGATTCTGTTGAATACGAATAACTTTTAAGCAGATCGCTTTTTGACCCCTACAGAGGACCCTAATAAGTACCACCTCTCCTAGTCAGAGTAATGGCAACGAAGGGCTACTCTTGGATCTTCAGATATCCATAACTGAAGCCACAGCACCAAATGTTGTTGAGTGGGAAACCAAGGAATCTCTTGGAGAGGGCTTACCTCTCTGCAAGAGATACAGTCAGCATATTCTAAGCTCCAGAAAAATGGCAGGATACTTTCCTGGCCATGAAGAGGTGCCCCACACTCCCTAGATCTCCAGAATTTGAGTCACACCATCAGCTGTTGTACAAAAGACACCTTTTTATGGAAGTCCTACTCCCTCCCCCCGTCCTCTGAAGGGAATACAGTCAGTGTATACTAGACCCAACTGACACGGCAGGATACTTTTCTGATAATGAAGCGGTGCCCCACATTCCCTAGATCTCCAGAACTTGAGTCTCACTATCAGATGTAATTAGTTGTTGTATTAAGGACACCTCTTAAAAGAATTCCTACCCTAGCGTCCACTGAAGAGGATACAGTCGGTGTATACTAAACCCTGCAAACAGAATGTTTTCATAATTGCTGAATAATGAGATAGAAATAAAAGAAAAAGCTAAAATGAATATATATATATATATATATATATATATATATATATATATATATATATATATATATATATTGAAACACATTATCTATAGAATATAAGGAAAATCCACTTACAAAAGGAAGCCTTCAAAACGAAGAAATAAAAACTTAAAATTTGGGGTAATCTTCGAAATTAAAGAATTCTTCGATGCTATTAAAAGCAAAGAAACGTCCATAATTTACAAAGATTTCATAGGAATGAATGAAATCTTCACCCGAAAAAATAAGCAAAAAATCAAACAGCACGACAAAGAGGAAAAGAAAACCATAAAAGCAAAATCAAACTTTGGAAAATTCTGGGCTCATGTAGAACTACTTGAAGGTAGAACAATACATAACACCGCAAGATATATATCAAGAGAGAGATCAGGAACTATTAACTGAAATCAAAAAACACAATTCCAATCGAAACTGTGGGAAAAAGAATGCAAAAAAGGAAGAAGAAAAATAAACAACAGGTGAACAGAAAGACCACATGGCTGAGAAATTTACCCCAAAAAGAAAAAGAAAAAGTTACAGAGAAAAGGATGAAAAACTGAAACAAAAAAAAAAAAAATAAATACAAAAAGAACCTACACATATACATTACAAAACAAACCCACAAACTCTACAGAACATATGGCCCAGTCATCTGGTGCGGTAGAATACACCGACTGTATCTCTACTGAAGGGTAAGATTCTCCCAACGAGTGTCCAGGATATGACACTAAAAATCTTATGGTGAGGCTTCAGTAAAACTGGAGCTTTAGGGAATGCGGAGTACGCCTTTGTTGCTATCACTCCCAGGTCCACTCTGACTCGGAGTGGTAGCACCTGATAGGGTCCTATTTATGGGTCAAATAGAACTAAACTGTGTACTTATAATAAACTGAACTGTTTGAAATAGAACTGTTTCTACATTTAACTGAGTGTAAACAAAAAAACTTTACTTATGCTAAACTGAATTGACTGAAATAGAACTTTTGATATTTAAACTGAGAATTTATGCTTGACTGAATTGTTTGAAATAGAACATTTAAACAGTGTACATATGTTAAACTTAATTGTTTGAAATAGAACATTTAAACAGTGTACATACGTTAAACTTAATTGTTTAAAATAGAACTATTTTTGACATTTAACTGCGTAGCTATGCTAGACTGAATTATTGGAAATAGAAGAATGTTGCGAGCAATATTGAACAAATCATGACGGCAAAACCCCACAAGGCACCAACTATACGACTACCTGCCTCCCATCACGAAAACTATCCGAGTTAGACGAACCAGACATGCAGGACACTGCTGGAAAAGCGGGGACGAGCTCATAAGTGATGTACTCCTATGGACCCCCACATATGCCCGGGCAAAAGCAAGACGACCAGTACGAACATACATTCAGTAGCTATGTGAGGATACAGGATGTAGCCCTGAAGACCTGCCAGAGGCGATGAACGATAGGGAGAAGTAGCGAGAGGGGTTCAGGGGTATCCATGCTAGCGGCACGACATGATGATGATGATGATGATGTGTATAAAAATTGATTTGGTATTAAATAACCTACAATGGTAGGTGCGCTATTAAACCCAACCGACCAACCAACCATCTACAGAACAACAACCACATGCACCATCATCAACCACAAAGACAACCATGCAATAGAAAAAACACTAAAATACACCCTGCTACACACATACATATCCTCACAATAGATGGAATTATCAAAACATACACCAACACAATCACACACAAAGAAAAATGCATCCCTATACATACCATCACACACAAAGAAATTGGCCCAACGACCATACGCACTCACAAATTCATGATGGGTTGAAAACATCCATTATAGTGCACCCCACAACGTGGGAAGGGACCACACAGACAACCCTACGGATGACAAGAAGGTAAGAAACATTTTTAAGGCAACATGATTTAAACTTGAAACAATAACAACGCAATAGGAAACCATTTTTCAGGCAATACGAACCGAAAAAAAAGACCAGTCTATGTAACATACAGATCAAAACTAACAACATGAAACTTAGAATAATTAATCTATCAATATAAATAAAACAAAAACCAGATTCATTTATTAAAACTAGGTCTAAAATTTTGTCCCACGCCAAAAAGTAATCTAAGAGAATTAAAAAGAGACCTCAAAGAATTTGATCGAAAATTTAGATTGATCAAGATATTTCATAATACAGAAAATATTGATGGTTTCCAAGTGAAAAATAAATCCAAATTCTTTCCAGATAAAGGTAATGACAGTGAGTTAAACATATTTTTTGAAAGGTTCTAGAACATTAACTGACAAGAAAAAACAAATACGCATAACCTTTCACCCAAACAAAACAAGCCTTAAAACATAAACAGAAAAACAACGACATAATTATTTTTAAAAAAAGAAGACAAGGAAAACGCAATAGTCATTTTGAAAAAAAAAACATCACAGAAAAAAAACATATTACTGAAATAAATCATATTCCAGAAAAAAAAACATATTACAGAAAAAAAACATATTACAGAAAAAAACATTACAGAAAAAAGACGTATTACAGAAAAAAAATCATATTACAGAAAAAAAATCCTAATACAGAAAAAAAGCATATTACAGAACAAAAATCCAGGAAACACTTAAGGATGAATCCAACTATAGATTAATTAATACAAACATAGACACACAATGAAACATTCACTAAAAAAAAGAAAAAGTCTTCCTAACTACGTTTCAAAACCAAGCAATTTTTAAGGATTACCAAAAATCCACAAGTCCAAGAAAATAAAAGTTACTATAGAAACACAATAATGTGCATACATAGAAATTCCAAATTCCTGTGACTTCAAATTCAAACCAATAGTAAAAGGCCTATCACCAACAAACTCAGCAAACATAGAGATATTTAACTACAACCATTCCTATATAAGATAAAAAGCTACATTAGAGATAACATCCACTTTTTAACTCCATACAACAAAAATATGGTCCCAATACACTCATAGCAACATTTGACCTCACCAACTAATACAATAAAATCCCCCATAAATTAGGAAAACTAGTCATCTCATTTTGGATAGAAAAATACTAAAAAACATTACCCACAAAATTTCACAAACACACAAACACCCAACAAGACTTGTATTTCAAGAGCTATCACACCCAAAACTGCATAAAATCCATCCTTTACAACCTAGCTTGTAGGATATACACCAGAGTCACGAACAAAAACCCACCAAGAAGAATTACCCATAACTCTCTACCTGAGAGGATATCCTGCAACACTAATGAATAAGGGATTCGAATTTGCAGAAAAAAATACCATTAGAAGAAAAACGGACACCAAAAAAACATAGCACCGAATGACCCTAAGCATATGTCTCAACATAAAAACAACCCAGAACTATTCACAAAAATATCAAAGAATCTAAATCAACTTAAAAGCAATAATAGAATTTAAAGCATTTTAGACAACAAAAATCATTAAAAGCAAATGACTACCAAAAAAACTTAAAACACACACTAACCTCATCTAAATTTAGGGAAACGCAACGCATGGAAACTCAAAATGTAAAAATAAAAGATGTGGAGAATGTAATATAATCATTGAGGGAAAATCCTATACCTTCGAAAACCTGAAAACAACATTCATTATAAATAAAAATTTAAGCTGCAATTCAAAAAATGTTGTGTCCGTAATCAAAAGCACAAACTGCAACACAGTATACATTGGTTTCACTCAAACATTGAGCAAAAAAGTTTCTTTACATAAAGTAATATTAAATTACCAGAAAATAGAAAACTTTATGTATCAAAACTCCTTTATGAATGCAGCAAAGGAGACTTTAAAATAATGCCAATATAGTAGACCGATGAAAACTCATAATTCCAAATAGAAGAAATTTCATAGAGAGATTTAAACCAACTTTAAAAAGTAAGTAAGTTGACGACTTTAGTCGAGGGTGACCCGAAGGCTCCCTTTTCAATAGTTACCACACCAAGGTGTAGGGGAGGGCACTACTTCATTCCCTGGATTGCTCCACTTTACCCTTGATCCATACCTTATAATGCTTGGTGTTAAGCAAGGCTGCATCAAGTACCATTTTTTATTCTTTAGTATGATTCGACCTGGGATTGAAACCCGGTCATTGGCGAACACTATACACATTAGACCAATGGCCCGCTAAACCAACTTTAAACGGAGCCTAACTACAAGTATCCTTGCACACCAATATATATGCACACCAAATAGCTTAAAAACATATCCCTGTAGGAGATCAAATGCATTCTTACACACATTAAATCCACCTAATGCCCTTGAAAAATATATCTATATGCATACATAAATGTATTTACATATATACGTGTGTGCACGCACACAGAGGGCATATACATATATTTGAATATATATATAGAGAGAGAGAAAGACGAGAAGTAAAAAGAAGGGAAAGAACAAAGAAGGACAAAAATCCGCACAATACCTTTGAAAATATATGTGTATACAAATATAAGTGTATATGAGTGTACACACAAGTATATATGTGTAGGTCTAACGTAAAGTTGGGCGGGTTTCAATCCCAACTAGAAGCGCCTTATGTGTCTAGTCACACTAAAAAAAAAGTTGTGATACAACGAAACAGTCTGTCTGTGGATGACAATATATACGCTCCCACCCCGGGGAGATTGAGCACTCTGACGAAGGAATTAACGGCTACCACTCGCATAATGCAAAGCTCTTCGTATGAATTGAGCACTCTGGTATCCGGTAAGGCAAAATGTAAACAAATGAAAGCTACTACATAATGCCTAATAATTCCCGAGCTGACGTATGTCGACTGTTGGCTGAGCGGTATGATACACAGTCTAACGTAAAGTTGGGCGGGTTTCAATCCAAGCTTGAAGCATCCTACGTGTCTACGTGTCACACTGAAGAGTTGTGATGCAACGAAACAATCTATGGATGA
This sequence comes from Sepioteuthis lessoniana, assembly GCA_963585895.1. Taxonomy (NCBI): domain Eukaryota; kingdom Metazoa; phylum Mollusca; class Cephalopoda; order Myopsida; family Loliginidae; genus Sepioteuthis; species Sepioteuthis lessoniana. Next base: position 43,055,539 of record OY757922.1, on the reverse strand, counting down.
CTATATATATATATATATATATATATATATATATATATATATAAAAGCATTTACAGAGACTTTACGGATAATTAATTCCAATGGAGTGTTCACAGACGCAAAATTTGGAATTAACCAAAATCAAAATAACCTAACAAAACAATCTTTACTATAAAAAAACAGCCGGAACTTAACTAAGCCACTTAAATCGCCCGAATAGAAGTGCATAAGTTTATGAAATAATAATAATGATATCTAAATTTGACCATACGAACAAATGTTATATGCACAACCCAGCATCTGTCCTATAAAATTACTCCTATGGGACTTTGACATAGAAATAGACTACCTAATCTCGGCCAGAAGATCAGACCTTATAACAATCGACAAAAAAAAGAGAATTTGTAAAATTGTGGACCTGGCTGTCCCAGCTAACTACAGAATAAAACTGAAAGAATGTGAAAAAAAGGATAAGTACCTAGACCTTGATAGGGAATTGAAAAAACTATGGAACATGAAGGTGACAATTATACCAATCGTGATTGTTGCTTTTGGTACAGTAACCAAAGGATTATTATAGGGACTCGAAGACTTGGAAGTTGGCGGACGAGTGAAGACCATCCAAACTACAGCATTGTTGAGAACGGCCTGAATACTGAGAAGGGTCCTGGAAACTTGAGGAGACTTGCTGTCACTCAAAGACCAGCTGCTAAAACTGATATAAAAAAAACTCTCAAGGAGTAAATAAAAATAATGATAATAATAAGGATAATAATCAGACCTAATAATAATCAACAAAAAAAAAGGGAATTTGAAAAATTGTCGACTTTGCTGTCTCAGCTGACTACAGAATAAAACTGAAAGAATGTGAAAGGAAGGATAAGTACCTCGACCTTGTTAGGAAATTGAAAAAACTATGGAACATGAAGGTGACTATTATACCAATTGTGATTGGTGCTTTTGGTACAGTAACTAAAGGATTAATAAAGGGACTGGAAGACTTGGAAGTTGAAGGACAGAATTATTGAGAACGGCCAGAATACTGAGAAGAGTCCTGGAGACTTGGGGAGACTTGCTGTCACTCAAACTCCAGTGAAAGACCATCAGCTAACGCTAATGTGAAAAACTCTAATGAGTAAATAATAATAATAATAATGCTGACTTTTCCATCTGCCCCAAACCACGTGCAGCCCCCGCCGCAAACTACTGGCCTGGCCTCGGCGAGCCCCGAAAGTCAACCTTCTTCTTCCGACGCTAAAACTCAACTAACTGACTGACTTTTCTCAAATCCCCAAAATCCTCAGCGTGCGCTTGCGGTGTATGACGTCATTCACATCCCCCGGACGTATTTCCTATCTTGGATCTTTACTTTGACATCTCTGAATGACACATCCTCCCCGCGCGCGCGTGAACACCTGCGCTCATGTTGCACCTAACTAACCCATGCGCTAAGCGAAAGATTCTCGGCCTAACTAAACCGAAAGGCAAGATATATAAAACGAAATCCCTCGGCCATTAAATTACATTTGCTCAGGAATTGAAAAAACTGTGGAACATGAAAGTGACTACATTATTGGGATCGGTCAGAATACTAAGAAGAGTCCTGGAAATTTGATGTCACTCAAACTTCAGCGAAAGACCATCAGCTAACGTTGATGTAAAAAACTCTCAAGGAGTATATGATAATAATAATAAGCTAAATACTAAATTTGAAATCATTTGTTGACCTATTCATTTAAAGATATGAAGAAAATAGAAAAACAAAGTAATCCAAAAGTGATGAATTTATTATAAAGGAAAGTCAACGTTAAAACTTTTCAGTTTTAGTAAACCTTCCCCAGGACTTTAAAAGGGTGAAACAAGTGTTGCTAGAACAACGATGAATGTTTTAATGTTTAAAGTTCTAATGAAGTTTACTAAAACTGAAACCTTTTAACGTTGACCTATCTTTTTAATAAATTCATCACCTTTGGATTACTTTGTTTTTCTATTTTCCTCACACTGTTGGATTCATTTCCATAATTTACTTCCATTTAAAGATATATATATATATATATATATATATATATATATATATATATATATATATATATATATGCACTACCAGTTAAAAGTGTTTGACCACTCTCAAAAAATGTTATTTCTCGTCCTAAAAGTGTTATCTTTAATGAAACAAGTTAAACACCACAATGTTTTTAATTTATCATACTAAATACAAGACTTCTTCAGTAACTTTCACCTTATTATAACCAGATATCTTTTGAAAAATTGATTTTAAGGCATTTTTCTTCTTTAGTACTGAGCATGAAAAAAACGTTTTCGAAAAGTTACATCATACCACATGAATTACTGCTTCATAGATACTACCTGTGTTGTGTTGAATTACTGCTTCATAGATACTACCTGTTTTACCTATGCAGAGGACAATTTCATCAGAGTCACCAGCTTGCGCCAAAGAAGGCTGACTGTTCCGAACATCACTGCCCAACTGAGCCAATGTCATAAAAAATGTGTCAACATCTACAGTTAAGAGAAGACTCTATGAAGCTGGCCTACACGGCTGAATTGCTATCAAGAAATCACTGTTGAGTAACCAAAACTATTTCAAAAACTTCCAGTGGACCAAGGCACACAAACACTGGACAACAGAGCAGTGGAATAAAGTCCTTTGGACAGACGAATCAAAGTTCGAAATCTTCGGCACAAATATGAGGGTCTATGTGCTGCGAAGAGTTGGTGAAAGAGCAGCAACTCCCTGTATCAGACCAACCGTAAAGTATGGAAGAGGTTCTGTTGAGGAGAAGGGCTTTTGCCAATTCCGAAGTCGGGAATTTACACCAGGTAAAGGGCAAATTCAGTCAGACCGGCCATCACAACATACTGCACCATCACGCGATTCCATCTGGAACGCGGCTTGTGGGTCAAGGATTTGTAATCATGCAAGTTAATGACCCAAATTCTGCTAGAGGTACATTAAAAGCAAAGAGGAACAGCACGTCCTTCAACTGATGTCTTGGCTGATGCAGTCAGCGGACTTAAATCCCATTGAACTGGTGTAGGATAAATTTGAGCGCGAAAGTTAGAGCTAAACAACCTACAAGTGTGTCTGACCTCTGACAACTCTTACAGGAAAGCTGGAAGAATTATCTTCGGGCTACCTCCAGTCTTTGGTGGAAAGAATGCCGGTGACCTGTGAAGCAGTGATAACGGTTAAAGGGGGTCATTTTGATTAATCAAAAATTTAAGTTTTTGGTGGTTTTTTTGTTTTTGTTTTTGTTTTTGCTTTTGTTTTTGTTTTTGCTTTTGTTTTTGTTTTTGCTTTTTGTCTTTTTTATTTTTTTTTTTTTTTGTTTGCTTTTTGTGGTTTTTGTTTTGTTTAATTTTTGTTTAATTTGTATTTAATGTGGCTCAGGAACACTTGTATTTAGTATGAGAAAAAAATTGTGGTGCTTAACTTGTTTCTCTAAAAATAATACTTTTAGAGTGAGAAATAATTTTTTTTTCCAGTTGCCAGATTCTTTTGACTGGTAGTGTATATATATATATATATATATAGTGAGAAAGAGAGAGAGATTTACTGACATTTTCTTTGTTTGGTAGAAACCTGATTTACAAAAACCTCCTTAGATTGGCAAATGGTCAGAAGGATGGGGTACTCAGTATGAACTGAACCCACAAACAAGGGTCAAATAGATAGATAGATAGATAGATAGATAGATATGAACAGAACATTTTGATTTATTTTATATCATATGACCTTCTATCACATTTTCTAGGAAACATAATTTTAAAAAAATATTCAAAAAATGAGATAGATATAATTGAAAATAGTGAAATGAATAAAATGGCTGATAGATAGATAGATAGATAGAGGGTCTTGACTAGAAAACTTAACCATGTGACAGACAATTATATTCGATTATATTTGAAGATTTTTATTAATTTTATAGGAATTTAATGCGAAACCAACCAATCCCCGACTAAAAAAAAAGGCAATTCGACGAAATTTTAGGTGCATTTGAAATTTTCAAATTCATAATTTAATTTTGAATATTTTATTAAATTATAGCTAGAAATTATCATGAAAATCAATCTTAGATTTTATGTGTGGATATACATGAAGCTTAGTATACGAGCTTGATAAATATGAGGTGTTAACGTTTTTCTTCAGTTGATATATTCACATTTACCAAATATGGGTACTGGTCATACCCTTACTCTTTGACTTGGTTGGTTTGGTTGGGTTTTATGGCATATCAACTATTATAAGCTATTTAATGCCAAATCCTCTGTATACATATTAAATATGTATGATTTATAAACACATTTTATTGATAACTTTTTTAAACGGGCCTGAGCTCATTTATTAATTATTTTTTGCACACAATTAGATGTTTTCAAGTATTTCTATCAAACACGAATTATTCTATTTACTATTAATCATTTGTTTGCACACAATTAAACAGTTTCAAATATTGCGATGTAATGTAACAATCTAAAATCAGTCATTCGTTTACACACATTAAAATGAATATGCATTTGATTTGTAAGTGAATAGTTTGTAGGCAATTTCATTTTTAAATGAGTTAGAACTAATTTGTTTGCGCACTAATATTGTTATTGTTTGCACATAGTTAAATGATTTCATTTATCGCTATCAAACACTAATAATTCGATTTAATATTGCTCCTCGGCGAAATAGTTTCAAGTATAGCTATATAATACCAATTTAGGCGCAAAGTTAATAAGTTTCAAGTATTGCTATTTAACACAAATTCTATTCAACATTACTCATTCGTTTGCACACAATTAAATGGTTCCAAGTATTGCTATGTATCAGTAACAATTCAATTAGAAATTCATCTGTTTCTACACCGGTAATGGTCAAACAGTCCCATTTGACACATAGATAGGACCCTATAAGATGCTACCACTCCGGGCCAGAGTGGACGTGGGAACAATGACAATGAAAGAGTCCTCCGCATTCCCCAAATCTCCAAGGCCGGAGCCTCACCAGATGGAGATAGTTTTATGTCATACCCGGGACATTCGTTTGGTGGGGGGTCTTACTCCTCTACAGAGATGAAGTCGGTGTATTATACAGTCCCAGCTAAGTGGGCTAATTAATATCTGAGTTTTTAAGTTTCCGAGGTATTACACTTAACAGCATCTTGTGATGAGGCTCCGATTATGGAGTTTGGGATAAGTGGAGTAGCCTTTCATTACTATTACTCTCAAGTCCACTTTGACCCAATATGATAGTACTTGTTAGAGTCCCATTTATGGGTCAAATTGAACTGTTCAATCATTAGTTATTTGAAACCATACAACTGTGTGCAAATTGTTTGTATTAGACAGAAATACTACTGTTAAACAGCAATTCTTGAAACCATTTAACTGTATGCAAACAAATGATTAAATTAAATAGAATTATTAGTGTTAGACAGCAGTACTTGAAACCATTTAACTATGTATAAACAGATGAGCTCTTACTCGTTTGAAAGAGAATGTTACCTACACAGGGGGGTCCTCGTGGTATAATGGTTAAAGCGATGGACTGTGAAATCATAGTAAGCGAGTTCGAACTCCAGTCGTGCTATTACGTTCACTTTCGGAGAAAATACCTTTGGGAAAGGTACTAACCCCCTTATCCTCCCAGCTATGGATTAAATAGCATCCCTGCTGTTCTTCTAAAAAGATGGCTTTGGCATTAAATAACCCACGAAGGTTTATATGCCATTAAGCAAAGAAATCACACGTTACCTACAAATCATATATAGATATAAACAGGATTTTGTATTAAATAATCCATAAGGGTTGATATGCCATAAGACGCCAACTAATCAACCTGAGTTTCTGATTGTGTTATTTTTTCTTTTTTTTTGTTTCAAATGCAGGTATGTAATTCTATCATAGTTCGGTTTCTTTGTTTAATGGCATATCAACCTTCTAATGCTAAACCAATACATGTAGAAGAAGAGTAACAGTATTTTTTACCCTTGGCTCTGGAGTATAGGGGGAGTTCATGCCTTTCCCAAGCGTATTAGTCCGAAAGTAAACGTAATAGCGCAACTCACTTACCACGATGTCGCAGTCAAGCACTATGCCATGAGAACTCCTTCCTCTTTATCATTTCTTCATTTGATTCTTAATGATATGTTTAAGTGAATTAAATTCTAAATTAAAAGATTTGATTATCTTAAACTGCACCATTCAAAAATCCGAGTGTTTGTCCTCATTTTGTTGGGAATATTTTTAAATGACCTTGAACTCATTTTTTGCTCACAGTTAAACGATTTCAAGTATTACAGTGTATCACTAACAATACAATTAAACATCAGTCATTTGTTTACACACAGTTAAATGATCAAACATTTCTATTTCTAGTAATTTAATTTGGCATAATTCATTCCCTTGCAAACAGTTTAATTATCAAACAGTTCTGTTTGACCCAAAGATAGGACCCTATCAGGTGCTACCACTCCGCACAAGAGTGAACCTGAGAGCAATGTCAATCAAAGGGGTACCTCACATTCCCCAAATCTCCAAGATTGAAGCCTCACCATCACATTGTTTAGTGTCATAATCAGGACATTCGTTCAGACGAGGGTCTTACTCCTCTGCAAAGATACAGTCGGTGTATTCGACAGTCCCGGCCGACTGGGCTGACACCATGCTAAAGATGATGGAAGTAAATACTGAAATATTTACAAAAATCAATGATTAATTTTCTTGGAATTAATTTTTATTTTATTGCGGACTTTTTGTCCTCATCTTGGTAGTTTTGTGTGTGTTTTTGTGTGTGTTGTTTCTTCTTTCACTACGTTTCGGCCAAATTTCACCTCTGGCCTTCTTCATGTGATTTACCGCGACCTCGGATAGGAATGATGACTCTTGTAACCGTATCCCCAGTAATTACTACCTTCCATAATTGTTGTCTATCGCACCATGTTTTTGACCAAGTAAACCTCTGGCCGGCTTGGGTAGGATTTGAAACCGCTATCTTCTGACAATGCTCACCTGGAACCGTAGAGACTCAACGCCTCTATCCGCTGCGCCACGAAACGTAGTGAAAGAAGAAACAACAAAAAAAACTACCAAGATGAGGACAAAAAGTCCGCAATAGAATAAAAATTAATTCTCAGATTAAGAAGCCTCATCTCAAAATGATTCCAATTAAAGACATTAATTTTCTTGTTTGATTGATAAGTTACATGAAGGCCGTGCAATTTCGTGGTATTCAAAATGGCAGAAGACTTTCGATATATACTTTATATTTATGTGTGTATCTGTTTGGTTAGCAATTTACAGACCTTGAAATGTTAAATGTTTCCTGCATCTGACGTCGGATTTGAAACTCGTCCGACATATCACAATAGCTTGTTTTCGTTTTAGTTAAATCACTAAGTCGGTCACAAGAATGTAGGCGTCCACACCATTACTTTGCCTTTTGATATTAATGACCAATCAGATGACTACAGTGCATAAATATCACCCAATGAAAATGTAGTGATTACTTCGAAGGTTCTGGATAGATATGAAACACGACACTTGAAAACACCTCCGGGAAATAAAGATGTTAATCAAAACATGCATGTAAGAGCCAACACGGAGGATTCTTCGAAATAATTCAATTTATAATTTCATTAATACCTACGAAATAAATAAGATAATTATAAATACGTATATTACATACCATAACAATAAATTAAATAATTTTTATAACAAAAAAGTAACGTGGGGGCTCTCAGCCATTTATAACATGTCAACCAAGTCAGCTGGGACTGCAATATACACCGACTGCAAATCTGTAGTGGGTAAGACCCCCCTTAACGAGTGTCCTGATATGACACAAAGCCATTTGATGGTGAGGCTTCAGTCTGGAGCTTTGGAGAATGTGAAGTACCCCTTCAGTGCCATTTCTCCCAGGTTCATTCTGAGATGAAGTAGTACTATCTGTTAGGGTCCTATCTATGGGTCAAATAGAATGGTTTAACCATTGAACTGTGTACAAACTGTGTGCCCCTGTTAAATTGAATTTTTAGTGTTACATAGAAATACTTGCAACCATTAAAATGTATACGAACAAATTAGCTCTGGCTTGTTTCAAATGTTACCGACAAACTATTTGTTTACAAATCATATATATTTGATATATGTATAAACAGGATTTGGTATTAAATTACCAACCACACACACACACACACACACACACACACATATATATATATATATATATATATATATATATATATATATATATATTCTCATCCACAGACCGACTGTTTCGTTGTGTCACAACTCTTCAGTGTAGCTAGACCCGCAAAATACTTCAAGCTGAGATCGAAACCCGGCAGGATTAACGTTAATCGTATTTCTTACATGAGCGTAAGTGAAGGCATTTTTAACGTATATCTTTTTACATATGCGTTATCGGCTACCTGGTGTGCTCAATTCATAAGTTGTGTGAGTGTGTGTTTGTGTGTGTGTGTGCGTGTGTTCATTCAGAAATCCTTCTTTAAGGCTGGAGAGTCCCCGTGGCGCAGAGACCAACGTGCTGGACTATGACATCATAGAAAGCAAGTTCAAATTCCAGCTGCACTATTTACTTTCGAACTAATACTTTTGGGACATATATAATACCCGTACGAGCTATGGGTTAAATGGAACCACTAGTATTTTTCTACAAGAATGGGTTTCGCATTAAATAGCCCACAAAGGTTGATATACCATTAAGCAAAGAAACCAAACCAAACCGTCTTTGTTGTGTGATTTATTAAAGATGATATTCAAGACGATTTGTTTGTAACTTAACAAGCATTTACATGATGAATATCGCTCGATAATTCAGTTCTCATTGAACGCTCTATACAACAGGCCTTGAGCCATAACTAAGCTAAGTTTAGTAGATTATAATTTCCTCTTCAACTGATTATCACTATTGTTTGTATTGACCCAACTCCTCCACCAGAGGCAAGTTGTGACACAAGGTCAATTTTTAAGCTGAGTACTGCAAGTTTTCCTTCTTCTAAACCAGTAAGAAATACCATAGAACAGATTAAGAGATTTAAAAAAAGTGGATGGAATACATGGTATGAAATGGGGATAACAGCATATGGTTAAATGAATGGTGCCCACTGAATAACAACCGCTCTACAAGTAGAAACAGAAAATGAGAGATAAGATGGAGGGTTTCGTCGGTAGTACAATCACACCATGAAAGTAATTCATTTTGTCCATTAGTTGGCTTGCAATGGGTTATATACAAATATATATATATATATATATATATATATATATATTGGTAGCATTTTCTCTTTTTAAAATGTTTCAGTAAATACGACAGATACTTCGTATCTGCCTATTCTCTCTTTAATGTTTAAGTCTTCGTATGAGTCATTTGGCTTCTGGATGGAATGAACTTAGGAAGGTGCCGTATTTTTCCCAAGTACTTTCGACCCCAACAGGAGCCATTTTCGGAGGAACGATTTATGAAATTACTAACACAATGGCGAGTCATATACATTAATGTAAAAAGTAGGAGGAAGAACCAATGAAAGGCGAATTTTCAGAAGAAAAGAGTTTTATTAGAGGTAAGAGGAAGAATTGGAGGGAAAAAAGTCTAAATTCATTCTGTCAAGAAGTCAAACGAAGACTTGAACGAATCAAAGATAGAATATGCAGATTCGAAGTATCTGTCTTATTTAATCAAACATGCACACACATACACACACATATACACGTTAATACTAAAAACTGAAAGCATATAGTTTTACTAGACGGGACTGCAAGTGTACTGGGTAAGGAAAGTAAATTTTTGGATTGCCAAGTTTCCAAGTGGTGACTTCGACGTGACACCTCTCCTAGCCAACCTTTCATACCTATGCTCTCTTGCTTTCACTGAAATACTACTGTGATAGCAATTGCTTTATTTCTTTTAAGGTCATTAAGTGTAAACCTTAAAAGCTAGCCTCTTTACTAGCTATGAGTAAATAGTAGGAGAAATTGGGTTCTTCAGACTTGGCTAAATTAACTGATCGGAAGAAGATAAAATCTGAATTCAAACCAACTGTACCCTGCTTTTTTTTTAATTGACCTCGTATCACATCTTACTCGTGGTGGAGGGGTTTGGTTAAGGGCATAAAACAGAACAAAACAGTTTATATAGAAAGCACAGTCGGCTGGAGGTGTAGAAGAGGCCGATAACATCTTTGCAGAAGGGTAAACACCTCACACACACATACACATACACATACACACATGGGGTGTCCTCGTGGTGTTATGGCGATGGACTGCAAATCGTAGTAAGCGAGTTCAAACTCCAGTTGCGCTATTACGTTCACTTTCGGACAGATACCCTTGGGAAAGGTGTGAACCCCCTTATCCGCCCAGCTGTGGGTTAAATAGTACCACTACTGTTCTTCTAGAAGGATAGCTTTGGCATTAAATAACCTATAAAGGTTGATATGCCATTGAACAAAGAAACTAAACTAAACCACACACACATATAATGAGTGTCCTGGATATTACACTAAACAGTATCTGATGGTGATATTCTAGTCCTGAAGCTTTCGAGAATGTGAAGTACTCTTTCATTGCCATTACTCCCAATTCCACTCTGATCCAAAGTCTTCGGGTATGTACGAGTCCCATCAATGGGTCAAATAGAACTATATAATAATTTACTACACTTGAAACCATTTAATTGTGAGCAAATGAATGAATAAATGTTGAATAGAATTATTAGTGTTTGATAGCAATACTTGAAACCATTTAGTGTCTTTGTTATGACATTAAACTGCATCTGATAGTGAGATTCAAGTCCATGAGTTCGGGGAATGTGAAGTACTCCTACATTACTCTTACTTTCAATTTCACTTTGGACCGGAGTGATAGTACTCGTTAAGGTTCGTGTGGTAATAGAATATCCCGCACTCTCTCTCTCTCTCTCTTTCAGTCATGTAGACTGATTATATCAGTGACTATATATATATATATATATATATAGGGAGCACGGCATTATACCTGTTCTTTCTTCGAGGATTAGTAGCATGCCTCACTATTCCTTGTCTGTCTTATTGTATCTCTCTTGCAATAAAACCTTCTTTCTTTTATCTCCGAACGTGTTGACCGTTTCTTTCCACTCGAATACAACCTTGTGTTATTGTATCCCTTTTAAGGACACAACAGCTCTATCTATGGGTTCAATCTTTTGCTATTATTATTCATATCAAATAGAATTATATATATATATATATATAGGATTAGGGTTATAGCTGGGGCTTAGGTTAATTTAAACATTTAACACAAAGCTGTATGAAGTCATCATTTGCGGGGTACTTTATTTGCATTCCTGAACTGGCACTAGTTCTATACAAAACATATTATAAATGAAACATTAGAATTTTAAAAGATTGCTCTTTTTATTTGCTATAAGTTTGTAATTGTCGTGAAAAAAAGCTATCAAAAGCAGATTGATATTTGGAGATTTTGATTTAGGGTTAGGATTAGGTCTGTGATTTTAACACGTATATGTATCTTTGAGTTGGATTTTTATATCTTCTTTGCTTAGCAGAGATAAACATAATTTATTCATTTTTGATGAAAAAAAAGAAGGTATGACTCCGCTAAAAATTGACCTAGTGTCGCATCCTGTCCATGGCAAATAGACACATACGAACATGAAATTCAATGAATAAATATCATACTGATGCAATTAAAGATAGCGAAATGCAATAAGAAACTTTAAATATCAGTTCTTATCAACCCCCACCCCCCAAATTTAGATTTTTAGAATTCCGTTTCATATTTTTACATTCTGTTTCTAAATTCTAAAACTGGAAGGAGTCCTTGCGGTCTAATGTCTAACGTGCTGGACAGCAATATCGCAGTAAGCGAGTTTGAACTTCAGTCGCACTTATTACGCTAACTTTCGGAATAACCGGACATTGGCCAAGCGGTTAGAGTGTTCGCCAATGGCCCGGGAGACCGGGGTTCAATCCCAGGTCGAGTCATACCAAAGACTCAAAAAATGGTACTTGATGTCTCATTGCTTAACACTCAGCATTATAAGGTACGGATCAAGAGTAAAGAGGAGCAATCCGGGGAAAGGAGTAGCACCCTCCCCTACATCTCGGTGTAGTAGCTATCGAAAAGGGAGCCTTCGGGGTCGACTATAGTCGCCAACTTTACTTTTCTTCTACAAAGATGGCTTTTGCCCACCAATGTTGATATTCCATTAAACAAAAAGAAAACCCTAAAAATTTATATCATTCTCAGTGTTATCTAAATATGATTTTTTTGTGCAAATCTAACACTGAAATTATAGAAACTACTGGTTAACTTTTCATTAAATTTAACAAATGGAATTATTAAAATTATTTCATTAGATTTAAACTGATTGGTTATTATAAAGTGCTCAAATGAGTAAAAAAAAGGGGTTTAATTTGTGATGTTCCATAAATAATTAAATCCCAGGGCGAGAGCCCATTTTTATGCGCATGTCGGGTTGAATTCTACTCTAACCTGAAGAGATCGATATCTCGGTCATTGTCCTCTGTAGAAGGCTGTTACATAGAATGTATATCGCCGAGGGCAGTCTGGCACTTGACACTCCACAAAATAAATCCCGGTCAAGACTCCTATTTCGGGCGTATGATAAACAGACAAATAATGTGGAGGTTAATTAGGACTTCAGACGTTGGTAAGGGGGTGCCAATTTACTTTCACATACACACCAAGTCCTTTGTCTTCCTAACCCCTCAGATCACGGAAGAACGAACTTTTAGGTTAGATAATATTAACTGTAGACAGATTCCAAAAAATCTCTTGTAATGTTTTAAGGAGGCAATAAGACGTTCAGCAAGAATTAATGAAAGCGGTACGAGGCTGCGACAGGATACATACAGAAGAAATCGACAGAGGAAATAACACAACCAAAAGAGTTCAACACAAGGGTGCATTTAAAATATAACAAAATCTTTATATGCGACGACCAAACAAATAATGATGAGAGTTGAGAAACGGTCCTTTCTTCTTTTCTCTTTTCTTTTTAAAACATAACAAAATGTTAAGCCAACAGGAAAATATCAAACAGAAATGTCTCTCAACAATCCCTTTTCTTATTTCTCTTTTTTCTTTCTTTCCTTTTCTCTTACTGGAGTAAAAGTGTCTAAATCGCCGGACTGATGCTTGTAGTAGTGTTCATTCAATAAATTTAATTATTGGTGAAATAGAACCTTTACAGTCTCTCTTTTTTTTTAATACATATAACTTTCCAATATTTAAGAATTGTAGAAGGGAAACGATTTGAGTTGTACTTATCTTTGACGGGTTTTCAATTTTTCAGATTTCTTTCTCTCCTTTTTACGGGTGAGTGACCTTCCTGGAGCTGGTTGACCTCAGCGATCTGCCTCTGACGCTGGCTTTATCCCAAAAAAAATTCTCCTTCAATTTTCTCTAACGCGTGCTGGCCTTTTTTGGCGCGAAGAGCCTGTGGACCAATCATCTTATTTTCCTCTCCCACCACCTCGCCGAGTCACGACACTTGATTGACCTAGATTTCATTCGTTCAACAGACTACAGGGTATAAAGTGCAGATAGCTTGACCTTCTTTCCCCTGCCATTTTAACGGTCAGTCTTAATGCCTGTTGATTCAAATAAAGGGGTGAGGGTATTGACATCACCTTCACTCTCTCTCTCTCTCTCTCTTATAGCATACCACGTCACAAATTTATTTGTTTGGAAGATTGATTGATTGATTTTAAGGGTATGACAACCTGTCTAGGGTTATTTTATGCCTTGAGGTTAGGTAATCATGTTCATCATACGTTTATATTTACATGTTTTTCGTAGTTTTTTTCTTTTGAGGTTTTTTGCTTTGTTTTGTTTTTCGGTTTTGTTTTTCGGTTTTTTGGTGGGTTTTTATGGGGACACTCACGTGTGTATTTAATACAAATAATTTTCAAAAAGATTTATTTGAGCTACAGATGGGATCCTTCTAGCTACAACCACACTGGGTCAGAGTGGAACTGAGAATAATGGCAATGAAGTGGTTCTCCACACTCCTCAGATCGCCAGAATTGGGGCTTCACCATAAGTTGCAGTTTAGTGTTGTACCTAGACTCCCTTTTTTGCAGGTGGGGGTCTTACCTCTCAGCAGCGTGATACAGTCCACGTATTCTAAGATATTGTGTTCGTCTCTTCGATTAATTCTGTTAATTTTATCTAATATAAATAACTACGCATTATGTGATATTATGCGTAGGTTTTTGACTCTTTCCAACCCTTTTTGATGCTGAAATGTGACACAATATTGGTTTAATATTTGGTTTAATGGCTGTGTCATAACTTGCTAAAAATTAACAAGTCTCAGAATAGTTTAACAAAAGATGGAAAAAATGTAATTTACGGTATTTCTTTATTTTCTAAATTTATAATTAAATTTAAAGCAGCGAGAGTTGTGTCCCTTAAACCCTAAGTAACCAATGAACGCTCGGAAGAGAATGTTTGAATGAAGTACACAATAAAATTTTCATAAAGGGAAAGATTTTACAAAGAAAGAGATGGGAAGGATTCTGAAGACAGCGGATCAGGGGAAAAATGTTCAAAGTTTAAAATATCTCGAAGGGGGAATTATTTTACAGAAGAAATCAGTATTTAAGTTTTCTCTCCCCCGAACGAAAAGAAAATTTTCGGTTTAATATTTATTTATTTATTTATTTATTTATTTATTTATTGTTCCTTGTGTATGTTTAAAAAACAGACTCGTCTGCCAAAAGAATTGACTGATTTTTTTTTGTTTTTTTAATTTTTTGTTGTTTTTTTTTTTTTTTTTTTTCTTTTTTGTTGTTGTTGTTGTTTTTGTTGTTTGTTGCTGTTTGTTGTTTTCATTTTTTTTTTTTAATGGAATAATTATTTAAACTTACGTTGTCTTCTCAATTTCCTCGAGTTTTAACATTTGTAGAAATTGAACATTTTATGAACTACCTCTTTATAAATCATTTAATATTTTCCTGGATATTCTTTTCAAAACAACGGCCAGTTTTACGGCCTTTATTATCTCGTAGTTACAGCTTGAAGAAAAGGTTTGATTTTTGTCGAAGTTGAAACACTTCGTGATAAGCAGCCAGTAGAAACCCTTCCGAGGGGGTTAGGAATGCCCAAAATAGCTTAGTTACGCCAGCATTCAATTTTTGGAAAGCTTCAGACTCTTACGTCTTTTACCCTGGTGATGGAGAGTCAACCTGAAGCTGGGTTGCTTTATTTTCCCACAACCTATTATGTGAATGCGTGAGATAAGTAGTATGTGTATATAAAAAATTAAAACGCGGAGTATCTGTGGTCCTGTCCTGTCTGTAACACACAATAAAATTCTGGCTACTAACAACCTCTTTCCGTCCGGTTTGTTACGCCAATCAATCAAATAGTTTTAAAAATCAGCATTCGAAGTTCTGGTCTTTATCTGTGCTCGACATTTATGAAAAATACGTCCCTACCTCAACCATGAGTACAGATTTTTTCTTAGTCTGGCACAAAGCCGCAAAAGAGAACAGAATTCATTTATGAAGTAGATATTTACAAAGATTTACTTCGTTTGGGCTCAAGATCACTATTTGTATGGCATCCAGTTATGATTATTTCTTAAAATTGAAGATGGTCGGTTATTTTCACTTATCAACATTTCTTTTGAAAAATTAAAGATTCTAGTTCTCGATTACTTCTGAAGAAAAATGGTCAAACAGTTATTTTAGCAGTTAAAAATAAAATAATTTTCATATTAGACACAAAACATGTATAATTTCTCTACTAAAGCTGAATACAATAAATGTTTATTTGTTTAATTTATCTGGTTGTCACACTCACACACACACATACATACACACACATATATACGCGTGTGTGTGTTGTGTAACAATTTAATTCCCAGACTGACTGCAGTGTGGATGAATCTATCAAAAATTGGTATCAGAGAACGTCTGGAGGTGCCCGTGGTGTAATGGTTATCGTCGTAGGATATGGACACGGCGACACGAGTTCAAATCCTAGACGAGACTGATTGCATTTCACATAGCACTAATACCCTTGGGAAAGGTATGAATCCAATTATTCTCCCTCCAGCTATGGGGGAATAGTAGGACAGACTGGGTTCTTCAGCTTTGGTGAGGCAACTAGTCTAGGAGAAGGAAAACTCTGAATTCAAACCTGTTAAACTCCGCTTAAAAAATTGACCTTGTGTCATATCCTGCCCGAGCGGAGGGGTTGGTAAATAGGATCAGAGAACGTCTGGACACACGGTCTAGAGAACCAAATGACAATTGAATTTACGACAAAAGAACTACTTTGTTAAACGAGTTTATAAACTCCTACTTTATAGAAAAGTGCCTAACCTCTTTCTTCTGAATTTTTGTAATTTGATGGCTTCCGAATAGATCGACTAAAAAGCAACAAAAATATATAGAAATGTAGACGTTGATTAACTTAGCTTAGTTTGGCCCAAGCTTTGTGTATGGAAGTTCTGCTCAGGTTTCAGCTGACCACCTAGTCCCAAGGGACTGTCTTCATAGATAATACTTGCTTCCAGGGATAAGTTTATCGCTTGGCGCCTGACATCCGAAAAGATGACTTCCGACGGAATCAACCATTTTTTGTAACGGCCACGCATGATACTCAATTAGTGCAAGCTCCCCTACAATAAGAATTACCTTGAGTCAAATCAAATCTGGTGGGAGGTTAAGTAAACATCCAGCTTAATTTAGCTCACAGATATATGTATAGGGCACACAGTGAGAATTGAAATTGCTAATGATGATGTATACACTATATAGCCCTTCTATATATAGAAATATGAGCTATTTACTGAGAATCGAACTTGCTAACAATTATCTATACTCAATAAAATTCCCATATATATCTGTATATATACATTATAGAGCACTCAGTGTGAATTGAACACCTAGTAATGATCGATACAATATATAATCCTTATATATGTATTTTTGTTGACATTTTAACTCCACACATAGTGTAGATCTCCCATTGCGTATGATGTATGAGTACATATATATATATATATATATATAAACACAATAGCTCTTCGCAAGAATTGAGCACTCCAGATAACGTATGTGTAAAAAGTTATCGTAAAAAACCTCTTTACTAACACAGAAAATGACGATAGCTCTGGGATGAGACATCCAACTGACGTAAAGTCAGCCGGGTTTCGATCCCAATTTGAAGAATCACGCGTGTCTAGCCACACTGCAGAGTTGTTATACAACGAAACAGTTCGTCCGTGAATGACAATATATATATATAGTTATTTTCTTTTTACTTACTTTAATTTTTTTTGTTTAATGGCATATCAACCTTAGCATGTTATCTAATGCATAAGCCATCATTGTAGAAGAAAGCAATTTAACCGTTAGTTGGGGGGATAAGAGGAGTTCATATATTTCCCAAGGGTATTAGTCTGAAACAAAGTAATAATGTGACTGTAGTTCGAACTCGCTTACTTCGTTATAGCAGTCCAGAACGTTATCCATTCTGCCACTGGGATAACTTCTATACATAGTTACCGTATTTGACTGCATATAAGATAATATATACGATGCACGGGTGTATAAAATGAACCCCAATTTCATCAGGGAAAATCAAGAAAAAAACTAAGTACTAATATTAAACATGATGAAATTAATATAATAAATATTATCAATGATAACACTTTTAATCTGCATAATAGTCTTTTAAATAATGACAATAGGTAAATGAAAGTTACTCTAAAGTCTAAGCTAACAGGAGTTGCCAGTTAGCTAATTTCGGCCGAATTTTAAATCTACATATGGTATATAGGAATTTTGATAGATATTTTTTTTTTTTAAGTGCGCCTTACGTGCCGTTAAATACGTTAATCAGTTGAAATAACTATAAGTATGTTAAATATTCAGCACATGAACCATTGGAACACGTGAAGCGCCATTAAACTGATCTTAGCTTAGATTTGGTACGAGGCAACGAGTGTGGGTATCGTAGTAGAGATCGAACTCAGCTTACTAACTGTTCTAATACGTGGAAATTGCCTAAACCAATGAAGAATGTAGTCAAAAGTTATTTGGAAAATAAAAATAAATGAAAGAATGAAAAGAATGAACGCGTCAAACAATGTTCAAGGTGAATGAAAAATGAGAAAAATCACTGCGTCGAAGATGGCAAGAAGAAGAAAAAAAGATTCTGGTGAGAAGTAAATTAAGTAGATGTATACAAAAGAAAGAAAGAGAGAATGAAAGAAAGAAAGATTATTACAGTAGAACAGGACAAAGAAAAAGTGAGAAACGAAAGAAATGAAAAAAGAAACCACAAAAAGAAAAGAATAATGCAATTTGAAGCGTTTGTGATGCGTAGGTGTTGATTGTTTTGTTGCTGGTGGGATGAACGAAATACCGTCGGGGCGTGGCTTGATGGGCGGACACGAGATTTGAAGAACGAGATTCGCTCGAATGACGATAGCAACAACTAAAAGTTGCGTTGAAGAAAGAGATTCCTAAGTCTCTAAAAGATAAAAAGAACTGAAAAGAAGAAAGAACAAAAAATGATAAGATAAAAAGAACTGAAAAGAAAAAAGATCAAAAAACAAGAAATTAGACATGAAAAAAAAAAGATATATGTAGGGTAGATATTTTATGAGCTTATCTTTGTTGGCCATTGAGAGAAAATGAAGTTAAGAAGACTGTATTATACCAATTGTCCAAATTTGTGTTAAAAGTCAGCATTCAAAATTGTAGCTTCTAACCGGGTGTGAACATAGATCACTGGTGCTGGGGAAAACAACGGAACTATTTCTGTAAATAAATAGGTAAAAATTATCTTTTTTTATATTGATGAATTAATTATAAATCACATTAAGAAATTAAGCTCTTCTTGATTTCTTTCTACTTTCTCAGTATAAGACCCATCCACCCATCCGTATATATATATACATATATAGAAGACCTGCCGGAGGCGATGAACGGTAGGGAAAAGTGGCGAGAGAGGGTCAGGGATATCCGTGTGGGCAGCACGACATGATGATGATGATGGTAATGATTATATATATATATATATATTTGTGTGCGTATGTATGTTTGTGTATGTGTGTGTGGTTTGCCATATCTATAAATAAAGAGTGCTCAGTATTGGTGATAGAGCATATATATCTAAATTAGGATAGCAAAGACGCTTGGTGAATTCTAGATTCTCACCAATGCGATCAACGGACAAACGCCATTGACTCAATGTCTACGCTATCCTAACTTATTTATTTATATATTAACTCTTTGCTCGTCTCTCTCTCTCTCTCTCTCTCTCTCTCTCTCAATATATATATATATATATATACTAAATATAGATATATCAATATTTTAAGTCCATATATACATATATTTGTGTGTGTGTGTGTGTGTGTGTGTGTGTGTGTGTGTGTGTGTAAATTTATATACATATAACTATATACATGTATATATATTTAAACATGTATATATAAGTATGTACGTGTATATATATACACATATATACATATGTAAGGCGCCTCTGGTGGTGTAATGGTTAGCAAGCTCGACGAGCAAACCTACACGAGTGAGTTCGAGTCTCATTGGGTGCCACTTTCATATGGCCTTGTGCCACATCTAAGCAAAAAAGCTTAGTAAATTTCCACATATATACATATGTAAATAATATATATGTAAGTATACATGTATCTAAAGGCATATATATATATATTTATGTATACATATATACATGCACATTCATACATATACATATATATATGTATGTATGCATATATATATATATATATATATATATATAGCAGCTCTCCCTTGACATATGACGTATGTAAACGTATAAGTTCAGTTAAAGCTAAGAACCACTACACTGCCCACACAGGTGATTTGTTAATAATGGTGAAGGCTTGTGTAGGGCTAGCCACATTTTCGGGATGATAGGTTGATACCAGAAAAATGGTGCACTAGTGTGCTACAGAATCTGCAAAAAATACTTCTCAGCTTTTGAATTCAGATTTTTTTTTCTTTTCTCCGATGCAAACGAGTTCAATGTTGTCAACTTTCAATTTTTTAGCGAGTTTTAACAGGATTGAATTCAGATTTTTTTTCTTCTCCAATGCAAACGAGTCCAATGTTGTCAACTTTTAATTTTTTAACGGGCTTTAACAGGTTTGAATTCAGATTTTTCTTTCTCCTAGACTGACTGCCATACTAAGTCTGTTCTACAGTTTACCCATAGCTGAAAGGAGAATAGTTGGATTTACACCTTTCCAAAGGATATCAGGGCTATGCGAAATGCAAACAGCCTCATCCAGTATTTGAAGTCGCCTCTCCGTGTCCATTTCCCTACGTCGATAACAATTACACCATATATATATCATCATTATCATGTCGTGTCGCTAACACGGATTTCCCTAACCCTCTCTCGCCACTTGTCTCTATCGTCCATCGCTCCCGGCCGGTTTCCTATGCTACATCCTGTATCAGTATAGAGCTGTTGTAGCTAGGTTCTAGCTGGTCGCCCTAGCCTTGCTCATCCGTGTGAAGATGTCCACCAGAGTACATCGCTTATGCGTTCGTCCTTACTTCGCCAGCAGTGTCCTGCATGTCTTGTTCTCACACTCAAGGCCACAGTTCAGCACTTTAACCCTTACACCACGAATATTCCCCTCAATATATATATATATATATATATATATATATATATATATATATATATATATAGCATTTTCTAAAATACAAGCATAAAGCTTTCCACATTTAAAATATTTTAGTATCAACGCATTTTCATTTTACGGGCTGATTTTCAGTTAGATGGGATGTCGCTTTTCAAAATCTTTTTAACGATTCAAATTCTCTAAAGACTTATGTTTATAAAGATATAAATATTTTCCTGTGCAGAAAATGTTTTCAGTCTTGATACCACACAATCTTCCTTATAAGTTGATGGGCTAGAGACTCTCCAAAAGTTGCAACTTTTGTTTAATTCCATAAGTAAGGGCAACAAATACTGGAAGAGCAATAACACGATTGGATAGAGCAATTATTCTGCCACAAAGCAATATTATCGCCCATGGTCACCACCGCTGGCAAAACTCACAATGAGCAAGAGCCTACACCACGCGCACATAAGAGGATCATTCTTAAAGTAATGCCTCGTATTTTATTATGGTGACATACAACTTCAAAGACAAATATTGGTCATGTAGCAGTAGATGTACAACCTTTCCACTAATAACGCATAAGATGTTTAGTTTTGATGGGGGGGGGCTTGTTTGTTTTTGGGTGGATTGTTGTTTTCTTTTACTTTTGCTTTTTTCGGGTTTGGTTTAGGTTGTTTGGGTTTTATGGCATGTCAACCTTTGTAGGTTATTCAATGCCAAATCCATTTTATACAAATGAACAGTTCTATTTTAAACAATTCAGTTTAGCGTAAGTACACAGTTTAATTGTCAAAAACATTTCTATTTCAAGATATTTAGTTTAGTCAAACAGTTCTAATTCAAACAATTCAGTTTAGTATCAGTATAGTTTTTGTCCACACACTGTTAAATATCAAAACAGTTCTATTTTAAACAATTCAGTTTAGCATAAGTACAGATTCAATGTCAAAAATAGTTCTATTTCAAACAGTTCAGTTAAGCATAAGTACGCAGTTTACATGTCAAAACAGTTCTATTTCAAGCAGTTCAAATTAGCATAAGTACGCAGTTTAAATATCAAAATAGTTCTCTTTTAAGTAATTTAGTTAAGCATAAGTACGTATTTTAGTTCTGTTTGACCCATAGATAGGACCCTATCAGGATCAACCACTCCGGGACATAGTGGACCTGGGAGCGATGACAATAAGGGATAACCCTTATTCCCCAAAGTTCCTGCATTACTGGAAGCTCACCACAAGATTATTTAGTGTCATATCTAGGACACTCGGTGGGGAGGTTTAACCCTCTGCAGGGAAACAGTCAGTGCATTCTACAGCCCCAGCCAACTAGGCAATACACAGAGTTAAATGTAAAAATAGTTTTATTTCAGATAATTCAGTTTAGCATAAGTACGCAGTTTAAATGTCAAAACAATTCTATTTCGAGTAATTCAGTTTAGCATAACTACACAGTTTAAATGCAAAAAGAGCAAACTCTCGAAACCACGGTGTACTTCTATTTGACCCATAGATAGGACCCTATCAGGACACGTCAATACAGTTCTGATAGAACTGTATTGTTAAATATAAGTGTAGTTTTTGTTTACAAACGGTTAAATGTCAAAACAGTTCTACTTCAAACAATTCAGTTTAGCATAAGTATACAGTTTCAATGTCAAAAACAGCCATATTTCAAGCAAAAGTTCCGACAGTTTTATTTCAAATAGTTCAGTTTAGCATAAATACACAGTTTAGTTCTATTTGACTCATAGATAGGACCCTATCAGGTGCTACCACTCCGGGACAGCGTGGACCTTGGAGCGATGGCAATGAAGAGGTACTCCGCATTCCCAAGCTCCAGCATTACTGAAACCTCACCATCAGATTGTTTAGTGTTATATCCAGGACACTCGTTGGGAGAGTCTTGCGCTTCTGCGGAGAATTTGTTTTTGTTGTTTTTTTTTAGTGTTTGTTTGTTTGTTTGTTTGTTTGTTTGTTTGCCTCGTTACAGATAACAGCTGGGTGACAGCCAGGCAAAATGTCGTTCTGTATGGATAGAAATGCTCATTCATCGACGATTGCCCAATGTTTACGAGACCAAGCAGATGGACGCAAGGTACTGGTTTTCATCAACTGTGACCGTGACGTGAAGGAGAAACAACATTCGACACAACTATTGACCCAAAAAATGATGAACGCCTCGATCAACTCATTCGTGTGAATTGGGCAGATGAAAAATGGACTTCACGGAAAACATTTTCCTGTTTAAAAAAAAGAGTTAACTCCACAATTGCATATTTTCACGATCGTTCTTGTTCACCGTCGACAAATATTCATTGCCGATAATAACGATTCTGCATAAGATATCATGTTTCGTAGCTGAAAACATGCTCTCCACAACAGTGTTATTCCGCTCCCTGTATCATATGATAATTTCGTAAAAATAAACATAAAGCATTACTTTCGGGGCAACGATCTTCCAGATAGTGACGGAAGGCACGTGACAGCGCAACGGTTATCGTCTTAACGGCGAACCGGTTTCAAACCCCGTGCGAGGTTATTTGCGTTTCCCTTTCGTGTAAATGCCTATGGAAAGGCAAGAATTTATCTTTTCTCCCCTTATTTATGTTATGGGTGAATAGTAGATTAGTCTGGCAACCAATTTTGGAGAAGGAAAACTCTAAATGTTGTACTACGCTTTAAAATTAACCTTGTATCACATCCTATTCGCGGTGGAGAGTTTGGGTAAATTTATTCTGTTACAGTATAGGCATGTACTTACCCAACTCCTCTGCCACAAGCAGGATGTGACACAAGGCCAGTTTTTTTTAAGCGGAGTGCAGGTAGTTTGAATTCAGAGTTATCCTTCTTCTAGACTGTTTGATCGAGCAAGGTTAAAGAACCCAGTGTTCATGTCTAGAGGGAGAACAGATGGATTCATGCCTTTTCCAAAAGCATTGGTGCCAAACAAAACAAATAGCTTCATCTTGGATTTGAACTTGGGACACCGATTCCATTTCCCCTCTCAGTTATTTGGTCAGGCACAAGGCAACAAGTGCAGGGGACAGTACACTGCAGCAATGGTCAACTAGGTTAGCTTGTTAACCATTACTCCACAGCAAATCGTCCGCAGTAAATAGATTTGTAGTTTTATAAATTCGCTAAACCTGATTTGTCTACTTATTAAGTTTTCTCTTCCAACTTAAGGTCTTCATTTGACCGGCACATTTCATTTTTATTTTCTTTTATTATTATTGTTTAGCGGAGGCCAATTGGCGCAAATATATTATTGATCGGCATTCAGTTGACCATCCAGACCCCTCAAAACACGCCATATTCTAATAGCTCCCCATGTTTTATAGTCAAAGGTTTAAAGATCATTAACCCAGTAGTTTTTCTCTGCATATCGGAAATCAGCTTGAGGCGCCGACCATTTTCTAACTACCTACCAGTCTCCATTTTATAAAATCAACCGCGCTTATTATTACCATCGACTTATCAGCCTGCGTTTAAAAATGAATGACGTCTGCTCTCTTCCATTTTTTTACGGAACAAACTGATTTGGTGCCAAAACGTTATCTGGTTATGCTGGTCGAGCGAAAGTGTTAAAAATAAGATGAAAGGGTAGGTCAAAGTTCAAAATAGCCGTTATTATGCCGAATGATTGGAGGAATACATTAAGGGAAAGTTTAATTTTATATCTTTAGTATGAAAACAGGTATGGCTTCATTCGACGTGTCTGCTTTGCTGGTATTTTGAAATGGTTCGTTGTGATGGATTTATTTATTTATTTATTTATTCAATTCAGGGACCGATCAATTTCCGAGAGCTTTAAATGAATAAATAAAAATAATAATAAAACTTCAAATATCAAGGGTGTCCGAAAATGAATGTAAAAACGTCTATTTACGTCTGCTGTTTGGCAAATTCCAAGAAAGACAGATTTAATATAAACACACACACACACACACACACACACCACACACACACACACACACAGATAGATTGATAGATAGATCTACAACAAATAAGAAGTTTTTACACGAAAAGGGTGCTCGGTGCTATCATAGCAGTCCAGGTATAAACTTATAAATATTAGATTTACGGACACAGTACGTCCGTTACTTGTTTCATGTGTTTTCTATAATCTTCAGACGGTCGTCTGGTAAAAGTGGCCAATCTAGCGTCGATACAGCGTGAGGTTTTAGTCACGTGATGTGGTGTAATTGCACCAGACATCTATAAAAGAGTAATATGGTGAGGTGTTTGAACATCTTTTATTATTTTACTCCTTTAAGATTTTTTCACACCAGCGTGAGCTGATTGTCTTACACTGGAGTTCGAATGATAGCAAGTCTCTTCAAGTCTCCAGGACTCTTCTAAGTATTCTGGCCGATCTTAATTATGCTTTCGTTTGGATGGTCTCTACTCGTCCTCTTATTTCTGAGCCCTCCAGTCCCTTTATCAATCCTTTGGTGACTGTACCAAGCGCACCAATTACAATTGGTATCATCGTCACTTTCATGTTACACATTTTTTTCAGTTCTCTAGTAAGGACTAGGTACTTATCTCTTTTTTCAGTTTCTTTCGGTTTTACTCTGTGGTCAGCCAGAATGGGAAAGTCCACTATTCGCTATGTTGTCTTTTTTCTTTTTTTTCTTTTTCTTTTTTTACTATCTCTAGGTCTGGTCAGATGATCCGTTTATATCTCAAAATCCCAAAGAAATTTATGCGTCTCATTTTCCAGGATGGATTCTGGGTTGTGCATATACCATTTGTTCGTATGGTTATATTTTAACTTCTTGCTCAATTCCCAGTGGATAACCTTCCCCACCCAGTCGTGTCTAGTTTTATACTCTTTCTGTGTTGATTTGCTGCATTCGCTTGTTACATGATTGATCGTTTCATCTCCATCACCACATAACTTAAATTTGCTATTGTGCTGCATTTTATTTATTCTTGCTTTGATATAGTTCGTTCTTATGACGTTGTTGTGTGCTGCTATCAGAAGAGATTCAATTTCTCTCTCAAGGTTTCCCTTTCATAGCCACGTCCAAGTGTTCCCATGTGAGGTTTCGTTTGTTAGTCGCTTGAAATGTCCATAGAGTTGTTTTCCTTCCCATTTTTTTTTCTGGTTATTTCCGTTCGGTTGATGATTGCGTTGTCTGTATTGTTTCTTGTGGGTGTAATCAGTCTTCTTCCACGCTTTTCTATGTAATCTTCGAGTCTTTGTATCGATGCATCAACGCTATCTTGAATACTGGTAAGTCCTCTTCCTCCTTCTTTTCTTGACACATAGTCTGTGTCGTCTCTGGGATGTAAGGCCTTATGCATGGTCATTAGTTTTCTAGTTCTCTAGTCCATTTGTTCAAGTTCTTCCCTCGTGCACTTCAAAAATGGTCCCGAGTACCTTACAAGGGGAAAGCCCAAGTGTTTATCCCTTTGATTACATTTCTGCTATATATTTTGGTTTCGAATAGCTTTCTGGTTCTTCTATGATACTCTTTTTAATTTTTCTATCATCTCCACTTGTTTGATGTTGTCTGCTTCCAATATTCCCAAGTATTTGTAAGTTATTATTTACTCCTTAAGAATTTTTCACATCCGTTTTAGCTAATGGTCTTAAGTCTCCAGGACTCTTCTCAGTATTCTGGCCGTTCTCAATAATGTTGTAGTTTGGATGGTCTCCACTCGTCTTCCAGTCCCTCTAATAATCCTTTGATGACTGTACCAAAAGCACCAATCACGATTGATATAATTGTACATTCATGTTCCATAACTTTTTCATTTCCCTTGCCAGGTCGAGGTACTTATCCTTCATTTCACTTTCGTTTAGTTTTATTCTGTGGTCAGCCGGGACAGCAAAGTCCACAATTTTGCAAATTAGCCTAGTGGGTAAAGTGTTCGCCAATGGTCTAGGAGACCTGGGTTCAATCCCAGGTCACGTCATACCAAAGACTTTTAAAATGGTACTTGATACCTCCTTGTTTAACACTCAGCAATATAAGATACGTATCGAGAGTAAAGTGGAGCAATCCGAGGAAAGGAGTAGTGCCCTCCCCTACACCGAGGTGTAGTAGCTATTGAAAAGGGAGCCTTCTGGTCGCCCTCGACTAAAGGGAGACAACAACTTTACTTATAAGATCTGGTCTTCTGGCCGTATTTTACTCCTTGTGAATTTTTCTCACCTGCGTTAACCGATGGTCGTTTACTGGAGTTCGAGTTACAGCGAGCTATTATTTAGCCATTAAAAGGTGTTAGAAATGGATCGACTCTTGAACTGAATGAATAAATGAACAAAATAAGGGATAAAGCGTAGAATGCTCCCATAATATAAAAGATCAAATTTTTTAAAAATGCCTAAGCTTACAAAGAAGGTAAATATAAGCTACTGGTTGTGTCTAGAAGAAAAATCCTGCATCCTGGAAGATGCTGAGAACAATTTGCTCAACAAAAGAAGCGAATTAGTGTCTAAGAGTAAACATAAACATTATGTCATCTACCACCTGACCCTGTTTAATCCCATAATCTATTCTCGCCTTTTTTTTTTCAGCGGCCAGAGAGAAAAGAAAAAAGAATTGTTGTATTTTTTTGTTCAGTCTATTTGTTTTTTCTTTTGGGGGGGGGTCTTTTCCTCCACTTTCTGTCTTTTGAATAATACGTGTTCTAACATGTCACTCTTTTGCATATGTCTCACGTAATAACACAATATCACGTCATTAACCCTCACTCTATATAGACGCTGGACTGGTCACTTTTACCACTCGGCTTTCTAAGCAGTGTGAAAAATATGTGAAACTTAAGTAATGGACATTATGTGGCCATAATTCTAATATATATATATATGTATATATTAAAGGTAAAGGATTTACCTTCTATAATTATATCACATACTTTGCATCGTTTATTATTGCATTTGGGAACTCCTTGTGTTGTGTTTTCTCCGAGTGTAGAAGAGGTGAGTATTTTTTAAAGATCTTTAAAAAATTCAAAATAAATAAAAACTTAAGCTGCAACTCAAAAAACGAAGTCTACATAATTGAATGTGGCGAATGCAAAGAAATATACATAGGGTCAACACAGGCCCTTAATACAAGCACATCACTACACAAGAGTAATATCAAAATAGAAGAAAATAGAAAATTAAATGTTTCAAAACACCTATACCAATGTAGTCAAGGTAAATCTAAAATGATGCCAATATTTCAAACCAACGTCTACACGTTACTTCAAATAAAGGAAAAGTATTTTATAGATAAATTTAAACTAAAATTGAATAAAACATGAATCGTACAAATGGAAATAAACATATATATATATATATATATATATATATATATAAGTAGACCTTGTACCAGACAATTTCTCCGACGAAAGCATCAAGCTGGAAACATATATATATATATATATATATATATATATATATATATATATATATATATATACATTGATATGTGTATATATATAAATTGACATAAACTATTGGGAAAAGGATTATCAGTAAATTTCAAACCACACTACCACACATACACACATAAAAAATCCTCAAGACACACTCACACACACAGAGGAAAAATAACTGTTAGTGAAATCCAAAACCACCCCAACGCACACACACACGCACACAACGACAAAACATATCAAATATCAAAGAGGGGTAAAGCAGATTAAGATAAACACACCCTAAGAAAAAGAGAGGATGACCTCTATATAAACCAGTAACCAACTGACAATCATTCAAACTGCAAACACGTGTAAGTTCAAGTATCATTGGTAACTCCTTGTTAACAAGGTCTTGTACCATGTATGTTCTCTGACGAAAGTAACAAGCTGGAAACATGCACATATGTAAGAACAAAATAAATAAATAAATAAATAAATAAATAAATTCAGAAAATACAAATTTCTTCGTGGACCTACCTATAAAATATCTTTATTCTCTCTTTGGACCTACAACAAAAATTTATATATATATATATATATATATATATATATATATATATATATATATACAACTATATATGTGTGTACGTGCGTGTGTGTATATATATAAATATATATATATACACAAACACGTATATTCAAATATATATTTATGTGTCTTTATATGAAATGGGCTTGTGTGTGTGTGTGTGTGTGTGTGTGTGTGTGTGTGTGTGTGTGTGTGTGTGGCATATTTCATATAAACACACACGCGCAATATATATATATATATATATATATATATATATATATATATATATTTGGGTGGGGGTAAAGATTCTGTATATTGAAACATTTAAATAATAATTTACTTAATCCTAAAAAAGAAATGATTTCGGCGTGTAGACATAGAACAAAATTCTTAGTATGATTCAAATTGATATATTATTAAAATTAAATATTTAACTACTATTAATTAAGTGATTTATACAACTTTAGGTTTGGTTTGGTTTGTTGGGTTTTATGGCATATCAACCTTTGTAGGTTATTTAACGCCAAATCCATTTTTATGTAAATAATCTGTTCTATTTAAAACAATTCACTCTAGCATAAGTACACAGTTTAATTGTCAAAAACATTTCTATTTCAAACTATTCAAGTAGTTATATGTAACAATTCAGTTAAGTGTAAATACAGTTTTAATGTCGCAAAACAGTTCTATTTGAAATAATCCAGTTAAGCATAAGCACGCAGTTTAAATGTAAGTACAGTTTAATTATCAAAAACATTTCTATTTCAAGCTATTCAGTTTACTCAAACAATTCAGTTTAGCATAAGTATGCTGTTAATTCTATTTAACCCATAGATAGGACCCTTATCGGGTGCTACCACTCCAGGTCAGAGTGGACATGGGAGCGATGGCAATGAAGGAGAACTCCGCATTCCCCAGAGCTCCAGCATTGCTGGAACCTCGCCATCAGATTGTTTAGTGTCATATCCAGGACACTCGTTGGGGGGTCTTACCTCTCTGCAGAGAAGCAGTTGGTGTATTATAAAGCCCCAGCCGACTGGGCTATATACATCTTTAATTTTATATATTGATATATTAATCCATAATTTTTTACAAAATAGACTAATTAATTAATCAGTTTAATATTTTTCTAATATAGAATACAATTAAATTTAATAGATAAAATGTAAAAATGTTTTTATTATAAGATAATGAAATAAAAAAATAATTAAAAAGATAAGACGAATAAACTTATAACGAGTAGGAATTATCCAAATATTACACCGTTTTTTTATAACACCGTTTTTTGCTATAGGTAAACACAGGGTTAAGAATCGAAAATTATTTTTTTTTATCTTACAAATTATTAGCTACATTAATAAAATATTTATTACAGATTAATTCTTTACTTATTACGATTACCTAACGTTCGATATGTGAATTACATGTTAATTCTTTGTTTATTACGATTGACTTAACATTCGATATATCAATTTCTTCTAAACATAAATAACTTGAATTTTTACGATAATTTGAAAGATTAAAATTTGTTTTTATAATTTAAGATCAGATTTTAATTATTATTTCATGATAACACGAATTATATTATCTAATATTGATAAAACATAATAGTCTCATTGAAAGTAGTAAACAAATTTTATCTATAGATATAAATAAGTCGCGTAACACGATTTACTTTTTCTGCGATTTTTTTTTTTTTTAATTTTCAGTAATATGTAAATTAGGGGTAACGAGGTTTTTTTGTTTTGTTTTGTTTTTTATAGGATTGGGTAAACATTATATAAATGAAAATAATAGATATGATATCTTCAACATTAAACAAATGTTTTTCTTGATTAAAAAATATGACGAAATATGTTTAAAAAATCATTTTGATTAAAAAAATATTTCAATTTAAAAAAGAAATTTTTTAAAAAGAATTTTTTTCGAATCCCATTCTCAACGGAAACAATATAAAAACACCCAAATAAAGATTTTGAATTATTCATCTGAGAAAGGTTTTAACAACCTGAAATAAATTTATAATGACACCAGGGAAGCGAATTTTTTCTTTTTGTCTTTATATAAAAGGATTTTTTTAGCTTTGCACGTTGAGTGTTGATCTTTTATTAATCCCAAATTAATTATACATCCCAAATTAATTATACATCCCAAATTAATTATACATTTGTTGGCATTGAGCTCTCAAATTGAATACTCCAACCCCTTTGATTTCCTCCTTGGATCATATAAGAATTAATATATATATATATATATATATATATATATATATATATATATATATATATGCACAAAATTTGTCTTTTTTTTTTATTAAAGATTCCCAAATCAAATCGTAATTATGGTCATATGTTTTCCTGTGGTATACCAAAGTATTTAGCATTTTGTTCATTTTTAGATCCCTTTAATGTTTGGCTATACTTTTCTTTAAATTTCTAAAAGTTTCGCCAATGACTTTTTATTTTTTGTTATTTGTTTTTTGTTTTTGTTTTTGTCTTTAGTTTTTTGTTTTGTTTGGGTTTTTTTTTTTTTTTGCATTTTTTTTTTTTTTGCTTTTTTTTTTTTTTTGTATTGTTTGCAGACTATATCGTAAATTTCTGTTTCAGACGTGTTTTTTTTTTAATCGGCCTATTTCTTATCCTGTCGTTAAGTGTAGATTTCTTTTTTGCGAAACAAAATTTCCTTTCCGATGTTTTATCGGAAAGGAAATATCATCAGAACAAAACATATCAACTCGATCTTATGTATTGCCTTCCTTCTCTCATACCATCAAATTTTATTCTAAACCTTATATATATATATATATAAGTAAGGTTTAAAATTACTTACCTTATATATATATATATATATATATACCTTACTTATATATATATATATATATATATAAGGTATAAAATAAAAAAGATAAAACCGCTGATAAACGCCCGAATAGACGACAGATACAGAAGAGAAAGTTAAGATCGGAACAGAGAATGCTGAAGCGTCGTTTGACCACGGTGCAATATGCATTAAATTAGATTTGGTCGAGAGCGAAAAGTCTTCAGCATGAATGAAATGCACGTGGAACCACCATTCCCATATGATTACGTAACATCAAGAAACAGTTACTGTAAGCGTATAATGACATCAACGGCCAAGAGTAAACGCGTTTTTAAAAATCACAAACTGCACTAAAGATGAAGATGAACGTACAATATAATCTCTGCTTTTAGTTGATCTGGCGTATATATATAATTCTTTTAAATACCCTGCCCGGTAGCTAAAACTGCTTGGTAGTGCCAGGAGTGGCAGTGCCGCCTTGAGCTACCGAAACTGTGTTATTACCCCTGGTTGGCGGCTGATGAGGGCAGGGTATCGCACGTGCTTTCACACGTTATATGATGAAAATGAAAAATAATATATATATATATATATATTATTTTTTAATTTTCAATCTATATATATATATATCGCGTGGGAGAGAAAGAGAGGACAAAGGTGTGGATGATTGAATAAAACACTTATCTACAAATTAATAATTTTTTATTTCTTTGAATTGAGTGAAAAGTTTGTTGAAAGACAGAAGTTACAAAGTCTTCTTTTTTTTTTTGCAAGAAAAGATATAAGTCAGAACGTAAATGTCTTAAGAGAGAAAGTGAAGATTCATGCGTGAAATGTAGTAGTAATTGTTAGCCTTAAGCTAAATGTACATATTTTCTGTGAGTCAAAAATCAGTGAAGTGGGAAAATACACTAATGTGTTAGCCTATATGTGGATGCAGCTGAAATTTTTCATCAGCTGGGGGGAGATTGAAAAGTAGTGAGAATATTGTAAATGCAATAAAAATGTAAAAAACCTATTCGTTCAGTTTAAGATAATTAAATGATGTTGAAATTATATGCATTCTAAAAGGAAGAGAATGTTTGATTTTCACTCGAAAGAAATAAACTGAAAGGTGTTGAGAAATTACTGAATAATTCAGTACTTACAGAATAAATATTCATTTCTTCGCTTACTTATAAGATTGAAGTAAACTCGAAATTAGATATCTAAAAAAGTTGATGATTCTTCTGATTTTAATAGGATAAAAATGTATTTTTAACAATCTAGGAGAGAAAAGATTTCCAAAATTAATTTGGGTTTTGATCCTTCGAATATTGACATCTGCATGAAAAAACTTTTAAAAGAATAGCATACACTCCGATTGGTCATAAAAATGCAAAAATACAGATACAAAGATTATAACTTCTCGAGCCTATTTCTACATAAAAATTAACCCTTTTTTAGTATAGAAATCCGTTGATTGCCCCTATATATATATATATATATATATATATATATATGTGTGTGTGTGTGTGTGTGTGTGTGTGTGTGTGTGTGTGTGTGTGTGTGTGTGTTGTAGGTCTAAAGAAAGAATAAAAATATATTTTAAAATAGGTAGGTCCACAAAGACATTTGTATTTTTTTAATTGATTTGTCTTTTTTTTTATAAATAAATTTAAAAAATACAAATCTCTTCGTGGACCTACCTATTTGAAAAAATATATATATAAGTAAGCAATGAGAGATAGACTGATATGACTAGATTCATGTATGAGCAAATATAGATAGATAGATAAATATGAGGAGACGAAATAGTAAATATGTGTAAAGTTAGGCAGTGAAAGAAAGAAAGAAAGAAAGAAAGAAAGAACAAGCATAAGTATGAGTGGTCTGACAGATAGATAGATAGATAGATAGATAGATAGGGCCTAGAATTCGTTAACGGTATCTCTTGAACACGCGTAAGAACCCCTTAAAACTGTATCCGGTGATGAGTTTTGAGTCACTCCTTTATTGTTATTATTTCCTGATCCATCCTGACTCAGAGTAGCTGTACCTCTGAGGGTCCCTCCCATCTATGAGTGAAATAGAGCTGTCTAAAAATTATTTGAATTGGATAGGAATACTTGAAACCATGTAACTGTATACACATCACTTGTATTAAGAATAGCTACTTGAAACTATAATTGTTTAAAAATGATTATCATTATTAGTTACTTAAAACCATATAGTTGATTGTGAAAAGACTGACTTCGGCATTAAATAACCTATCAAATAACACCAGCCAAACAAACAGATAACTACATATGTGTGTGCGTTTGTACGAACACGTGCACATATTGAACATATTAGACCCTCAAACTCACCGATTTCTTTTTAATTTTCGAAAAAAAACAATTATTTTACATTTTATAAAGAGGTTCACTTTCCCATTTTAATTCAATGTAGAATGATCAGCCATTTCCAGAATAGTTACCGTTGAAAAGGACAAGTCATCAGATAAGGCTTGGGCCACAGAGGAGTAAGATCCCTCCGCCAACGAGTGTCCTGTTTATGACATTCAACAATCTGATGGTGAGGCTCCAGTAATGTTGGAGCTTTGGGAAATGTGGAGTACACCTTCATTGCCATCGATCTCAGGTTCACTCTGGCTCAGAGTGGTATCAACAGATAGGATCCTATTTATGGCTCAAATAGAACTGTTTGACATTTAAACTGAGTGCAAACAAAATAACTTATGCTTAACTGACTTGCTTGAAATAGAACTGTTTAATTATTTATCTGTGTGTTAACGAAGGACAGGTGTTTAATTGAATTGTAAATGTTAAATAGCAATTCTTGAAAGCCTTTAACTGTGTGCAAACAAAATAACTTATGCTTAACTGACTTGCTTGAAATAGAACTCTTTAATTATTTATCTGTGTGTTAACGAAGGACAGATGTTTAATTGAATTGTTAATGTTAAATAGCAATTCTTGAAAGCCTTTAACTGTGTGCAAACAAAATAACTTATGCTTAACTGACTTGCTTGAAATAGAACTCTTTAATTATTTATCTGTGTGTTAACGAAGGACAGATGTTTAATTGAATTGTTAATGTTAAATAGCAATTCTTGAAAGCCTTTAACTGTGTGCAAACAAATTATCAACAATAGATAAAATTGTTCGTATTAGAAAAGATTGAAAGTATTTAACTGTGTTCAAAACACTGAGCCCAGGTTCTTTTAAAAATGTTATCTACAAAACGTGTTTTGAAAATATATATTTAATATATATTTAACAGCAGCAACAGGGGTCAAAAATCAGAGACACGAGTCTCGTACTGATGAAGTTGTATATCTTTATTTGCGCACGTGTTCAGCGTTAAATGCGTACGTTCTCCAACTATACACTCTTCAACGTATAGCCATTCTCCAACATACAATCTTCAACGTGAAAACTCTTTTAGCCTTGCTAGTGACCCACGAAGAAAAATGTCAGTCTCGCATGCCAGTCGATTTGAAAAAGACCAAATTCGCGCCAGCCGGTGTTCAGGCCGGAAGTTCCTCCCGCACCTTCCACCCGGAAGTGACCGGTGCGGGAGGCAAAGTTCAACCTAAAAAACTATACCAGTTGAAACGCAAACTCTTACATTAACAATATATGTATAAAAAGGATTTGGCATTAAATTACCTATAATGGTTGATATGCCATAAAACCAAACCAAACCAAGGTAAGGCAAATTGTTGAAATTTTTCTTTTACTATCGGCTGTGGGTAGTGCTCAGTGTTGAAATGGAAATTTTGTCGAGTGTTTTTTTGTTTTTGTGGAATGTGGAGGCTTCTTTAAAGTAGTATTTTCTTTTGTGTCGGCCTATTTTATCTTTTATCCGCTCAAGTTTTCCTATGAGTCGTTTGACTCCTGGATAGACGCCGTATTTTTTCCAAGTACTTGTTCTTTCTCCGAACCTTTATATAAATGTATATGACTTGTCATTTTGTTTGTCATTTCGCTATTCGTTCCCCTGAGGATGGCTCCAGTTGAGGCCGAAAGTACTTGTGAAAAATATGGTGCCTTCCTGAATCCAACCACGAAATATCTTCTTCAATCAACACACACACACACACACATACACACACACATATATATATATATCAAGTAATCCTTTTTTATATAACCAACTCAATAATTCTGTTGTTGTGGAAAAAATCCAGATAGTACAATTTACAAATAAAAAAAACATTACACAAATCGATATCCGGGGAAAATTCCATAAAAAAAAACTAAAAGCATAATAAACCAATAATGTATACCTAGCCAAAAGAAAAAAGAAAAAGAAAAAGCACCAACATAATTCTTTAAGCTAAACGTAAGTAGAGCGAAATATAAATTCCTGCAGAGTCAGAAAAAGTCTACCAAAGTTTCACTGAAACTGATCATCAGAACATTTTCAGTCGGAAATGTTCTGATGATCCGTTTAGGTGAAACCTAGGTAGATTTGTTCTAACTCTGCAGGAATTTATATATATATATATATATATATATATATATATATATATATATATATTATTATTATTATTATTATTATTATTATTACGACAGACGGAATTACTACGACAGACCATTATTACGACAGACGGAATTACTATTATTACGACAGACCAAATAAAAAAAATTAGAACTCTCGGAGAAAAGGAAACCTACAAATACTGAGAAATATTGGAAGCTGACACTATCAAACAAGTGGAGATGAAAGAAAAAATTTAAAAAGACAATATCGGGAGAACCAGAAAGCTACTCGAGATAAAACTATATTGCAGGACTTTATCAAAGGGATAGATGCCTAGTCTACCCACTCCCTCATGATATATTCGGGGCCCTTTTTGAAGTGAACCAGAGAAGAACTTGAACAAATGGACCAGAGAACTAGAAAACTAATGACCATGCATAAGGCTTACATCCCAGAGACGACACAGACTGTATGTGTCAAGAAAAGGAGGACGAGAACTTGCCAGTATTCAAGATAGCGTTGATGCATCGATACAACGAATCGAAGACTACATAGAAAAGCGTGGAAGAAGACAGATTACAGCTACCAGAAACAATACAGGCAACACGGGGACCAACAAGACGGAAATAACCAGAAAACAAAAATGGACAGGAAAACAACTTTATGGGCGTTTTAAGCGACTAACAAACGACATTTCACTCGAGAAAACGTGGATGTGGCTAAGAAAAAAGGAAAACTTAAGAGAGAAACGGATACTTTTCTAATCGCAGCACAAAACAACGCCATAAGGACAAATCATGTCAAAATAGGAATAGATAAGACGCAACAAAACAGCAGATGTAGATTATGTGGTGATAGAGACGAAACGATCAATCACATAATAAGCGAATGCAGCGAATCAGCACAGAAAGAGAACAAAACAAGACATGACTGGGTGGGAAAGGTGATCCACTAGGAATTGTGCAAGAGGTTAAAATTTGACCATTCAAACAAATGGTATATGCACAACCCAGTATATGTCCTGGAGAATGAGACGCACAAACTCCTCTGGGATTTTGAGATCTAAACAGGTCACCTAATCTCGACCCGACGACCAGACCTTATAATAATCATCAAAAAAAGAGAACTTGCCGAATTGTGGATTTTGCAGTCTTGGCTGACCACAGAGTAAAATTGAAAGAAAGCGAAAAGAAAGATAAGTATCTGGACTTTGCTTGGGAACTGATAAAACTGTGGTACGTGAAAATGACGGAGATATCAATTGTTATTGGTACTCTTAGTATAGGTACCAAAGGATTAGTATAGGGGCTGGAGGACTTGAAAATTAGAGGATGCGGGGACACAATCCAATCTACTGCATTATTAAGATCGGCCAGAATGCCGAGAAGAGTCTTGGAAACTTGAAGAGACTTGCTGTCACTTAACCTCTTGTGAAAGACCATCAGCTAATCCTGATGTGAAAAGGGGAACTAGAAAACTACTCGAGACAAAGCTCTCCAGTAGAAATCTTATCAAAGGAATAAATTCTTGGGCTATACTCCTCGTTAGATACTCGGGACCCTTTCTCAAGTGGACCAGATAGGAACTTAGACAAATGGACCAAAGAACTAGAAAACTAATGAGCATGCACAAGGCATTACATCCCAGAGACGACGTTGACAGACTATATGTACCAAGAAAAGCGGGAGGGAGAGGACTTGCCAGCATCGAAGACAGCATTGACACATCCATACAACGACTCGAAGACTACATAGAAAAACACGAAAGAGGACTACTTACGGCCATCAAAAACAATACTGACAACACGATAGATAACAGAATGACAAAAACTAGGAAACAAAAATGGGAAGGAAAACATGGGCGTTTTAAACGACTAATAAACATCTCACACGATAAAACCTGGACATGGCTAAGTAAAGGAAACTTTAAGAGAGAAACAGAATCTCTCCTAATGGCAGCACAAAACAGCGCCATAAGAACCAATCATATCAAGGCGAGGATAGATAAGACGCAACAAAATAGCAAATGTAGACTGTGCGGTGACTGAGATGAAACCATCAATCACATAATAAGCGAATGCAGCAAATTGGCATAGAAGGATTACAAGGCGAGACTCGCTTGGGTGGGCAAGGTGATCCACTGGGAAATGTGCAAGAAATCTAAATTTGACCATGTCAACAAATGGTTTATGCACAACCGAGCACCTATCCTAGAAAATGACACACATAAACTCCTATGGGACTTTGATATACAAACGGATCACCTAATCTCGGCCAGAAGACCAGACCTTATAATAATCAACAAAAAAAAAGAAAATCTACAAAATTGTCGACTTTGCTGTCCCGGCTGAAAAATTATACCAATTGTGATTGGTGCTTTTGGCACGGTAACTAAAGGATTATTGAAAGCCCTGGAAGATTTGGAAGTTGGCGGCCGAGTGGAGACCATCCAAACAACAGCATTATAGAAAATGGCCAGAATACTGAGAAAAGTCCTGGAGACTTGAGGAGACTTGCTGTCACTCAATCTCCAGTGAAAGATCATCAACTTACGCTGATGTGAAAAACTCTGATAAGTAAAAATAATAATAATATACGGGTTTTGCTCGCAAGAGTCAAATTTTTTCTGCGTAAGTATATAAATAAAATAAAGGATGAGTGAGAATATTTTTGAAATCCCCAAGCATTTAACAGCATAAGCTGCCCTTCCTTCTTTGATTATCACGTGGGCTTTTGAACCGACCAATTACTGAAATAACAACTTTTGTCGACATTTATTTCTAGTGTCTCCACTGATTAAGACAAACTACATCAAAATAGGAACAACGAAATTATTAATTTCTTTTTTTCTTTTTTTTTCTTTTTTTCATCCGTGTAATTTTATTGCATAACCCTTTGTTATTGAAGAAACGGAGAGGGTCAACAAGAGTTGTAACGTTCCAGAATCAACATTAATAAGTCCAATATCTTGAATGGTGGTGGTATTATTATTATTATTATTATCAACTACAACAACACTCATTCCATAAATGATAATACTAAGAATAAAAGGCTGTGCGGGATACTAATAATAATGATAATAATAATGACAGAAAGGAAATAAGGAAAATAATCAAATATCGATAATGATT
Source organism: Sepioteuthis lessoniana (assembly GCA_963585895.1). Taxonomy (NCBI): domain Eukaryota; kingdom Metazoa; phylum Mollusca; class Cephalopoda; order Myopsida; family Loliginidae; genus Sepioteuthis; species Sepioteuthis lessoniana. The sequence continues at coordinate 43,016,510 of OY757922.1, read as the reverse complement.
ACAAAAGCAGCAATGCCATCTTAACTTCAACCCATAGATTTGCAAATTATTTGTCGTAACGGCAATTGACAACGACCTGTGTACAATAAAATAAAATAGCCATTCATTTATTTCAAGTTGTCGTCGTCCTCCTCCGTCCACTGGATCATCTCCATTAAGAGCGGGAACTCTCCTCTCTCCTGCATTTATTTTTGTTATTGTAATTTTGAAAGCCCAGTTAAATTTTCATTTGCCTCCTTGTGATCTTGAAGATATACGGTTTCTTATTCATCTGAAAAAAAGAAAAAAAAATGCTTTCAACGGGAGACGAATAAGAGTCTTGTAATATGGACAATAAATTTCAAGTGTTGAGATTAACCGACGTTTCGGTTCGGTCCAGAGTGGATGAATATTCCGATTCATCCACTTCTGTTCAAGAGCTCTTGGAAGTGTGGAATACTCTCAGGTCTACTCTGACTCGGAGTTACAGTACCTCTTAGGTGGTATAATGGTTAACGAGTTTGGCGAGCAAACCAAAGTCTCTTTACTTCTGATAGCCCAATCGGTTGGGGCTGCATCTCTGCAGAGTGGTAAGACTCCCCCACACACACATACCAACGGGTGTCCTGCATATGACACTAAACAATCTGATGGTGAGGCTCCTGTAATTCTGGAGCTTTGGGGAATGCGGAGTTCCTCTTCATTGCCATCGTTTCCAGATCTACTCTGGCCCGGAGTGGTAGTATCTGATAGGGTCCTATCTATAAGTCAACTAGAACTAAAATGTGTACCTATGCTAAACTGAATTGTTTGAAATTAACTGTTTTTACAGTTAACTGTTTGTAAACAAAAACTATACTCATATTAAACTGAGATGTTTGAAATTTAATTCGGCATTAAATGACCCGAAACAGGTTGATACGTCGCAAAACAAAATAACCAACCAACCAACCAACCCCTAACAAAATAATTTACACACAGTTACTTGGTTTCAAGTATTCCATCCCATATAAATAATTTACACACACATTTACAAGTTTGAGCCGATTGTAAATATTTGATTGTAATCGTAACTAAATTTTCAATTTTTCATAACATTTTTCAAAAATTACAATATCTTTTATTTGTTTATAATTATTCTATCATATATACCGGGCCATTACCCAAGTGGGTACAGTGTATGCCAATGGCCCGGGTGATCGGGGTTCAATTCCAGGTTGAGTCATACTAAAACTCAAAAAATGGTACCTGATACCTCCTTGCCTTACACTCAGCGTTATAAGGTACGTATCAAGGGAAAAGTGGAGCAATCCAGGAAAAGGAGTGATGCCTTCCCTATACCTCGATGTAGTAGCTATTGAAAAGGGAGCCTTCGGGTCGTCAACTTTACTTTTCATTATCATTATCATGTCGCGCCATCAGCACGGATATCCCTGACCCTCTCCCGCCATCCTTCTCTATCGTCCATCGCTTCCGGTAGGTCTTCAAGGCTACATCCTGTATCGGTGCAGAACTGTTGTATGTAGGTTCTAGCTGGTCGTCCTGCCTTTGCTCGTCCATGTAAAGGGGTCCATATTTTTACTAAATATATATATATATATATATATATACAATCATGGTGTTATATATATATATATATATATATATATATATGATTTTAACAGAGATGCTAAGTTCATTATAGAGATTAATCCCTACCACACAAAAAAGAAAGCATTCAGATGCAATTGACAAATTCTACGTCCCAACGACACGATAAGAGAATCAGTTAAGGGTAACGTTGCCGTAAATCGCATTAATAATGAAGGGTGAATCGACCATAAGAAAAAACAATCATGGTAAAAGAGAATAAAACTGATAGAGCAGCAATTTGTATCACTAAAAGGAAATATCCGAATACAAGCCTTTAAAAAATTGATCTGATGCTTTATCCTGTCCGTGTAGTCTGACACACAGCCAGAAGTAAATTGATTTAGTTTGGTGTTATGGCATATCAATTATTATTGATTATTTAATGGTAAATCCTGTTTTTACATATATATCAAATATATGATTTGTAAACACATTTTGTAGATACAAACGGTTAAATGATCAAAACAGTTCAATTTCTAACAATTCAATTAAAACATCTAACAATTCAATTAAAACATCAGTCATTTGTTTACAAACAGGTAAATGATCAAACAGTTCTATTTCTAACAATTCAATTTAGTATAACTCAACTAAGTTAAATGGTTCCAAGTATGGCTATGTATATCTAACAATTCAATTAAAACATCAGTCATTTGTTTACAAACAGGTAAATGATCAAACAGTTCTATTTCTAACAATTCAATTTAGCATAACTCAACTAAGTTAAATGGTTCCAAGTATGGCTATGTATATCTAACAATTCAATTAATACATCAGCCATTTGTTTACAAACAGGTAAATGATCAAACAGTTCTATTTCAAGCAGGTCAATTTAGCATAAGTCATTTGCTTGCACACAGTTTAAATGTCGAACAGTTCTATTTGACCCATAGATAGGACCCTATTCGGGCCAGAGCGGATCTGGGAGCGATGGCAATGAAGGGTCCTCTGCACTCACCAAAGCTCCAGCATTACTGGAACTTCACCATATTGTTTCGTGCCATATCCAGGACACTCGTTGGGGACAGTCTTACCCCTCTGCAGAGAAGCGGTTGGTGTATTCTACAGCCCCAGCCGACTGGGTAATATTTATATGGGATAGGAATACTATAAACCATATAAAAAAAGTAAAGTTGGCGACCGTAGTCGAGGGCGACCAGAAGGCTCCTTTTTCAATAGCTACTACACCGAGGTGTGGGAGAGGGCGCTACTCCTTTCCCAGGACTGCTGCACTTTACCCTTGATAAGTACCTTATATTTCTGAGTGTTAAACAAGGAGGTATCAAGTACCATTTTTAAAGTCTTTGGTATGACGCGACCAGGGATTGAACGCCCGTCTCCCGGACCATTGGCAAACACTCTACCCACAAGGCCAATGAAGTAAAAGTAAGTAAAGTTGGCGACTTTAGTCGAGGGTGACCCGAAGGTTCCCTTTTCAGTAGCTACCACACCGAGGTGTAGGGGGGCACTACTCCTTTCCCAGGATTGCTCCACTTTACCCTTGATACGTACCTTATATTAATGAGTGTTAAACAAGGAGGTATCAAGTTTTTAAAGTCTTTGGCGTGACGCGACCTGGGATTGAACCCCGGTCTCCCGGACCATTGGCGAACACTCTACCATATGACTGTGTGCAAAAGATTTATATTTAAACTAGTTACATGAAACTATAATTGTTTGCAAATGATTTTTCTAATTATTTCCATCATGAAACCGTAGAATTGCTTGAAAAGTATGAAGCTACATAATTGTGTGCAAATCATATGTATTAAATCTATAGAACATTGAAAATCTAGTTATTATCATAATCAAACATTTACAAATGAATCAAATTTCGGCATTAGTTAATCTATCAGAAGTTGATATGCCGTTAGGAGGTGCCCGTTGTGTAATAGTTATCGTCGTAGGAAATGGACACGGCGACACGAGTTCAAATCCTGGACGAAACTGATTGCATTTCACATCGCACTAATACCTTTGGGAAAGGTAGGAATCCTATTATTCTCCCTCCAGCTATGTGTAAATAGTAGGGCAGACTAGGTTCTTCAGCCTTGGTGAGGCAACTAGTCTAGGTGAAGGAAAACTCTGAATTCAAACCTGTTAAACTCCGCTTAAAAACTGACCTTGTGTCATATCCTGCCCGAGTGAAGGGGTTGGTAAATCTGGATATGCCGTTAAACAAATGAACCAAATCAAACCATACTTTAACTGCAAAGATATGCAAAATTGTGTTAGAAAGTTCTCAGACTGACCAAGAACGGAATGACCAATAGCCATGAAACGTAAATGCTATTCGACACATTCATCCCAAAATTCAACACACTTGCCACATCGTTGATCAAGTTTCTTAAACCCTTGAAAAAATCTTCAAACTTGAAATCAAATTGTTACGATTATTTTATTACTAATTTTAAGTAAAACTGATATAACGATTTCCCCAGTCGGCTGGGGCTGTAGAATACACTAACTGCTTCTCTGCAGAGGGGTAAGACCCCCCCCACGAGTGTCCTGTTATATGACACTAAACAATCTGATGGTGAGGTTCCACCAATGCTGGAGCTTTGGGGGATGCGGAGAAACCCCTTCATTGCCATCGCTTCCAGGTCCACTCTGGCCCGGAGTGGTAGCACCTATGGGTTAAATAGAACAAAACCGTGCTTCTTTCACGATACTGATTTTTGCATTTAAACTGCGTATTTATGCTAAACTGAATTGTTTAAAATAGAACTGTTTTGACATTGGAACTGCGTACTAGTGCTGAACTGAATTGCTCGAAATAGAACTGTTTTTGACATCTAAACTGTGTACTTATGCTGAACTGAATTATCTGAAATAAAACTGTCTGACATTTAAATCTGTGTATTGCCCAGTCAGCTGGGGCTGTAGAATACACTGACTGCACCTCTGCAGAGGGGTAAGACCCCCCCTAACGAGTGTCCTGGATATGACACTAAACAATCTGATGGTGAGGTTCCAGCAGTGCTGGAGCTTTGGGGAATGCGGAGTACCCCTTTATTGCCATCGCTCCCAGGTCTACTCTGGCCCGGAGTGGTAGCACCTGATAGGGCCCTATCTATGGGTTAAATAGAACTAACAGCATACTTATGCTAAAAGGAATTGAGTAAACTGAATAGCTTGAAATAGAAACGTTTTTGACAATTAAACCGTACATACACTTAAACTGCGTGCTTATGCTTAACTGAATTATTTCAAATAGAACTGTTTTTCGACATTAAAACTGTATTTACACTTAACTGAATTATTACATATAACTGCTTAAATAGTTTGAAATGGAAATGTTTTTGACAATTAAACTGTGTACTTATGCTAAACTGAACTGTTTTCAATAGAACAGATTATTTACATAAAATGGATTTGGCGTTAAAAAACCTACAAAGGTTGATATGCCATAAAACCAAATAAACGAAACCAAACCTGATATAACGATGTTATGGTGATATACCCTCTGACGTCACTACATATATCCTCCTGACACTATGAATAGTGACTGACTCGATAAACGAATCAAACGAGTCTAGTCAGTTACCAGTAACAGTTACTGTCTGTATTTCCGTAAATATATACTACCGTAAACCTTACATCTCTTTGTGTTATTCATTTCTGGCCCTTCAAGACCACAAAAAAATGGTTAGCTAGTTTGGCAAGCATACCATTTTGAGTCAGATTATCACTAGGTGGTCCTGGTTATTCAAGTCTTTGTGTGTATTTACTCAACCCTTCCACAACGGACAGGAGAAATACTTTTTAAAAAATGCCCTCATACATACACACACACACACACACACACATATATATATATATATATATATATATAATTCGGTTTCGGTTTTTTTGTTTAATAGCAACCTTCCTTAGTTATTCAATGCCAGAGACATCCTTATAGAAGAACAGTAGAAGTATTTTATGCATAGCTGAAAGGGATAAGGAAGTTCATGCCTTTCTCAAATGAATAAGTCCGAAAGGGAATATAATAACGTGACTGGAATTCGAACTCACTTACGATGACTTGAAAATCCAGCGCATTATCCACGACGTCACTATGCCACGGAGACACACTCACTCTCTCACTCTCACTCACTCTCTCTCTCTCTCTCTATCTATCTATCTATATACTTTTACCTTCATTTAAATACGTAATATTACATAAATTTATTAATTTCATTTTTTCTAAAGTGGGAAGGTTATCTCGTCTTCTTGATTGAGCCCAAAACATTTTAAGCCTCACCTCGAAAGACAAACTGTACCCGCCAGAATTCGAAACCGCTACACAGCATTTATTTTCTCGTGGCTACAACCGTTAAGCAATCTTGTATTTCTTGATCTGATTACTTTCTTCTAATTTGTTGGCTGCCCCCTGCCCACGAGAAAATAAACCCTTGGCCGTGATATGGCAAATAATTTGATCTCAGAACGGCCGTCCATCTGGAATGGTAACAAAATCGAAGAAACCCAAAAAGATCGACCCGACGACTAAAAGGGGTCGTTTATCAAATTCAATACTGGGTCGATCGAGTTTAGCAGGAAAATCTTGTTCCTTTCTGTATAAATCTTGATAAAATATAACAAAAAATATTGATAAAAAAAGATCAAGAAAATTATGTGAATAATTTTCTGTGCATTGTATCAACAGTAAAAGAGGAAAATAACATCCAAATTAACAAACGAGGTTTTCAAATTGAGTTTGCAAATACAATCACTGCAAAGAAAATATATATCATCCTGTTCCCTGAACAAATTTCTATTATACATTGAATAGTTTGAGGTGCGCCTAACTTAACGGTTATCGTGAAGAGAAATGGAATTAATGACCCGAGTTTAAATCCTGGGGAACATTGCTTGCGTTTCACTTCATGCTAATCCACCTCTTCTTCTAACCAATCTGAGACCAGGAAAACTCTTAATTCAAGCCAGCTCTACTCCGCTTAATCATTGACATATATATATATATATATATATATATATATATATATATAGTGACATTATATACACATGGTGATACAAACAAAACTACAGCAATGCGACCAGTAAAGTCTTCATTAGATTATGTCACATTAGCTGTATCATATTAGATTATATCACATTAGATGTATCTCCTTAGATGATGTTACATCAAATGTGTCTCCTCGGATGATATCCCATCAGATGTGTTACATCTGATGGGTCACATTAAATGATGTCACATTGAATGTGTCACATCCTGCCTGTGAAGGAGGGATGAGATAAATACATACATTGAATATTTAGGAATCCTTTTCTCGTTTTAGAAGTTTTATCAGATTGTTTGAGTCACTGTATCTTTGAACCATCATCTGTTGTTACTACTATTCATTGACTCATTCGCGCCTGTTTACTTGTCTTTGACATATTTAGGGTATGACACTAAACTGCATCTGATGATGAGGCTCAAGTTCTGGAAATCTGGTGAGTGTACAGTCACGCCCTTGTTTTGATTTGGAGTTGTCGTGCATATTTGAGTCCCATCTACCAGTCAAATAGATCAGCCTGAAAATTATTAATATAACATAGAAATACTTGAAACTATATAACGGTGAGCAAATTATTAGTATTAAATAGGAATACTTGAAACTATATAACTGTATACAAATTATTAGTATTAAATAGGAATACTTGAAACTATATAAATGTGTGAAAATTATTAGTATTAAATAGGAATACTTGAAACTATATAAATGTGTACAAATTAATAGTATTAGATCGAGATACTTGAAACTATATAACTGTGTACAAATTATTAGTATTAAATAGGAATACTTGAAACTATATAACTGTGTACTAATCATTAGTATTAGATCGGGATACTTAAAACTATATAAATGTGTGAAAATTATTAGTATTAAATAGGAATACTTGAAACTATATAAATGCGTACAAATTATTAGTATTAGATCGGGATACTTGAAACTATGTTACTGTGTACAAATTATTAGTATTAAATAGGAATACTTGAAACTAAATAACTGTGTACAAATTATAAGTATTAAATAGGAATACTTGAAACTATATAACTGTGTACAAATTATTAGTATTAAATCGTGATACTTGAAACTATATAACTCTGTGCAAATTTTTAACATTAAGACTTATTATTTGAAAATATAATTGAATACAAATGATAAACATTAACTACTCGAAACTATATAATTACTTCCAAAAAAGACTCAATTCAGCTTTAAATGATCCAATAAGTGTTGACATGCCTTAAAACCAAGCAACGAAACTACGTCTGTTTTCCTCAGATATATGCTACATCCAGTAATTTTTAGTACTTCCCTTTTGTTTTTCATTCATTTTTAAGTCTTGTAACAATTCTTCCTTGACTCATTCGAACTAGTTGCCTTCTCTTTGATGTGTACGTTACTAATCTGCACCTGTTAATGAGGCTACAGTTCTGTAGGTCTAAGGAATTAGGAGTCACTCCTTTGTTGTCATTACTCCCTGGTCCATTCTGACTTATTGTGGTGGTACCTGTTAGGGTCCCATCGATGTATCAAATAGATTTAAGATAAAGTTAAGAATGATTTTGGAGTAGATTAATATTTGACTCTTAAAACATTGATACTGCAACAAGGTATGAAGTGTTTAGGCATTTATTGACCAATCAGCACCTTCGCTTGAGACTTCTTTCTTTTTTTTTTCGTTTTTTAATCTTTTTGAGATGACAGACGATAATACTTGAATTGCCACGCAAATTTTGAAGGATCAAAACCCAAAATAATTTAAGAAGTCTTTTCCTTCCTAAATTGTTATGAATGCATTTTTTCATCAATTAGAATCATAGATAAATCAATCAATTCTTTCTCTAATTTCGAGCCGAATTTTTATAAATAAAGAGATGATATAGATAAATCTTAAGTAGATTACAGATTTATTTCTCTTTCTACTTGAAATTTTCGTCTTTATTTCTCTTTGGGTGAATCTATGGGGCACATGACGGATTTATCTTAGTGGTGGTGGTCGTAGTCGTCGTCGTCGTCGTCGTGATGAATTGTTGGTATTGTTGTTGGGAGATTCTGAGGTTTGTGTCTAACTCCTTTTTCTTCTTACCCCATTCACTTGTTGTCTTCTTTTGAATCTCTAAATGAATTAAGGACGGAAAGGGAAAAGACAAGGATACCTTTAGATTCAAATTTTATTTTGGGGATTTACGACTATTCTGTGGTGTGAATGTTTTTCCTGAACCACTAGAAATAGACACACTCCCCAGACAAGGTCTTTGAAGAACCTCATGGAATTTTCTTGGCAAATTACGAGTATGAGTGTCCGTTGTGCGTCACTGTGTTCAGTGGGTATGTCTAGCAGAGGCTGCTACAAGTAGAAGACACAACGCCCTGCTAAATTCGGGACTCAGCAGGCACATGCGTTCCCTACTACTGTAGAATTGGTCAGGTTGCGTAGGGCAATTAGTTGCGATAGCCGAGAGTAATTAATTGCGTTAACAAAGAGCGATCAGGTTATTGTGATTCTACAACTACAAGCAGAGAGAAAAAGGTGCGTCCGTCTCAGCCGAGGTGGTGAAAGCTTCTGAAAAAACAGTTTCTCTTTGGCGCCAGGAGGCCCCTTTTTTCAGGCATGTACTTATTTTGCTTTCTGTCAGAGGCCCCCTAGGAAACTGTTACTTGTGCATTTTTTTTCATGCTATTGTCCTTTTTCATTTCTTTTCAATCCATACCAATTTAACATTTTGTTCCTTCAACATCGCTTGATTATTTTTCAAAGTAAAATGTCTTGTCTACGTAGACATGAAACTACTCATATTTTTTTGTCTACTGCTGATTTTTTTTTAGCTGTATTTACTTACATATCAGCGTATAAACATACATTGTTACCATTACATAGTGACATACTTACACAAAGATCTTTTACACACGCAAAATATATCATCTAGATTTTTTTTAAATTCTAAACTGCAAAATGAATACCTGAATTTTTCATTCTTATAATGTAAATATTCAAGCATATCTAACATTAACTTTTCTTATTAGAAAAGTTTGTGTAACGTTTGTTTTTCAACAAACTTTTCACTCAAGTTTAAAAAAATATGATTTATTAAATTTGTAGAAATGTATTTTATTCAATAATTTACACACCTTTCCGCAACACACACACACACACACACACACATATATATATATTTATATATATGTGTGTGTGTGTGTGTGTGTGTGTGTGTGTGTGTGTGTGTGTTTATTCAATTAACTCAAATGCATATCCATTTATAACATATTTCGAAGCGATCATAGCGTTATGATCATCGTCGTAAAAAACAAATTCAATGAGTTCAAATCCTAGACGTGGCTGTTTGCATTTCATATACTGCTATTTATATTTTGAATCAACTATTCTTTGAGTAAATAGTAGGGCAGACTGAGCTTTTTAATCTTGGTATGGCAACCGGTCTAGAAAAAGGAAAAGTCAGAATTTAAACTTGTTAAAGTTCGCTTAGAATTGACCTTGTGCTGCATCCTACTCATGCTGAGGGGTTGGTAAATATATATACATATATTACTCTCCCCTCTCTCTCTCTCTCTCTCTCTTTCTCTCTCTCTCTCTCTCTCTCTCACACACACACACACACACACACACACACACACACACCACTTACACACACACACACACACACACACACTGACTTAAAAACACATCTATATATGAGAATAAATACATTCACACACATAAATTATTTTCAATACTCTTGAAAATATGTGTACGAATGTATGTATACATAAGTGTACATACACACACACACATAGATAGATAGATAGATATGAATAATGGAAATAAATCCGAGAGTATGGAGAAAATAGAAAAACAAAGTAATCCAAAAGTGATGAATATATTACGAAGGAGAGACAACGCTAAAACGTTTCAGTTTTAGTAAACCTATATATAAACATATATTCAAACATCATTTTCTGAGCTAATCACGTGATAGATTTTCAAAAAAGAACGCCGATTGAATGATTGAACGGTTATGATCTTTCTCTGTATAAATATCTTTCTTTTCCTCTGTTATTGTATTTTATTAAAACATCCATCGTTGTTCTATCAACACTTGTTTCCCCATCTTAAAAACCTGAAGTTTTACTAAAAACGAAACGTTTTACATCGACTCTGATTTGTAATAAATTCATCACTTTTGGATAACTTTGATTTTCTATTTTCTCCTTATATATATGTATATGTTTACACACACTCATGTTGTTTAGACACAACCATGACCAACGATACAAACACATAATACATATACATCAACATATGCATGCAGAATCATAACGACGACACAATAAAGACGAGCGACACGGTTCTTAGAAAAATATACCTCTCACTTTATTTGAAAGGGTTGTGTGTGAGAGGGAGTTGGAGACCGAACAGAACTGCAACATATTGACCCCCACTCTATTGGCCATAACCGCGTTTCTTTCCCGTTCTCCTGGGTTGCTCAACCGGGGGCCTGGGGCCCCAGCCTCTCTGGGACATGTTCCTCAATCCAGCATCTTCTCACCAACAGGTCTGATCTCCAAACTGCTTAATCGGTGGCCTGAGGGCTCCCTCTGCTGGGTGCTGGCTTTCTCTACCGCATCTTGTCTCCAACTGGTCTGGTCTCCAAAACTAACTGACTTCCTGTCTTCACCGAATTATATAATAGTTCAACGTCCACCTTCTTCTTGTGGGCGTCACAATTTCGCACTCATTCAACCTGTCCACGGTCAAGGTTATAATTCTGATATTCCTCGACCGGAAGCACCTGTTATTTACACAGGTGCATTTCCTATTTTGACAGCCCGACCGGGTCGTAGGTCAGTATACAACACTCATGCATACACTAATGCAAATGATACATACATCCATTATACCCTCACACAAACACAGAATATATACATAGATACACACAAATACATTAATAACAAAGAATACATACATACATACATACATACATACATATATTAGACATAAGAAAAGGTAAGTAAAAGTAAAGTTGGCGACTTTAGTCAAAGGTGACCCGAAGGCTCTCTTTTCGATAGCTACAACACTGAGGTGAATTGTTCCACTTTACCCTTGATACTTACCTTATAATGCTGAGTATTATGCAAGGCGGCATCAGGTACCATTTTTTGAGTCTTTGGTATGACTCGACCTGAGATTGAACCTCGGTCTCCCGGACCATTGGCGAACACTGTGCACATTAGGCCAAAAAATTCTATTAAAAAACGAAGGGAATAACATAATGGTAATTCATTGAATATACTTACATTGGCGTTATTACTGTATTTATATGGCACAACATTTTGAATAAAACGTTATCACAGTTTTAACTATTCTAGACCTACTTGGCACGTTTTGGCCTACCATTAGCTTTCTGTATGTTTGTAAATTGACTTATACAGCAGGTATAGCAGTATCCCAAAGTTTCCAGTTAAAAATCTTGGAATCGACTTATATACCAGATCGACTAGTATACCCCAACTTATGATTATATATATATATATATATATATATATAAGGAGTATACGATACGTTTACAGAATTTTTTGTACAGATATTTAAAATTGTTGTAGACTCTTGAAAATTCAGTATGTCATTGCTATACATCTTATGAGATGACTGACCAATTTTTATAATTTCATCATCAAATGAACAGCTACAGCAGCAATTGGAATACACCCTACTAAAGCCTGATTGTCACAGCTGGTAAATTTCAAAAATGCAATCTGACACTTTAGAAGAACGATATGCAATAAAATTCGGTTTTAAACTTGGAAAAAATGATGCCACAGAAACGTATGGAATGCTTCAGACAACCATCTTGCATGAATCGAGCATCAGTTTTTGAGTCAAAAGGTTAGAGTTAGAGTTACTATGTTGAGGTTTTAAGGGAGTTCAGCAAGAGATTCCGTCGGAAGAGGCCAGCACTCTTCAAATCGGGTCAGTGGCTTTTCCACCAGGACAATGCCCCAGTCCACAACTCCATCCTTGTCACAGACTATTTGACCAAGATAGGCAGCAAGGCAGTTCCTCACCGTCCCTATAGTCCAGACCTTGGTCCCTGTGACTTTTGGTTATTCCCTAAGCTCAGAGGCTGTCGTTATGAGACAATTGAGATGAAAGAGGCTATAACGAAGGTCATTGACACGGTCACACAAGAGGACTTCCATGGGTTATTCCAGAAGTTGGTGGAAAGGTACAACAAGTGCATTCCAGCCGTGGGAGATTACTTCGAAGGGGACTAGAGTTTCATGTATGTACTATCAATAAAAGTATCCGTACGAAAAAAGTCTGGATACTTATTGTATGTACCTCGCATATATATATATATATATATATATATATATATATATATCGGATGTAAACGATAACTTGACACAAATTAAGTTTTAAAATATGTTATTACTAATAGATAAAAAACACAAAAAATAACATTTTTGTGAAATCATTTATTATAAACGCCATTATAATTTTTTTAATTCTATATGGGACCCTCCGGCATCAATTAAAAGCTGAATACGCCTTCTGAAAGATTTGCTTGTATTCACAGTATGATCATGATTAATTGACCGAAAGCCTTGCTTAATTGCACTTTATAAAGATCCAATGCTGATGAGAGAGTCATTATTAGACACTTTTTCAACTTCGCACCATAACCAGTAATCACAAAAATTGAGAATCTGGGGAACTAGATAGACAAACATCTTTGGGCACAAAAATCTCTCATAAGCAGATCTTGTAAGGTTTTAGATCCATAATCAAGCGCTGAGTCTTGGATGAATATAACTCGCTCATGATTGTAATATTTTTTGATCCAAGGCATCAAAACTTCTTTCAAAATACTCATAAGTATTGATTTTCATTGGTGAAATGAGAAGGCATAATTCTGCCGTCGCTCGCAACAGCCGAAAAAACTATGACCGACATTGGATGTTTGTTTCCATCACTGCAGGAACTTTTTCGCGCCTTTTTGCAGTCTCTCGCGATTTTTTTTTTTTTTTTAATCGTCTAAAACGAGTTTCCTTTCATCCACAAAGATCATAATATTTACTCCTCGATTCTTTTGGTGAAACAGTGGACTCTTTTCAAACCTGATGGCTTTTGATTATGCACTAAGTATACAACGTTATTGTCTGCAATAAGATTTCATTTTCAAATCTTTTCTAACTGCTTTTGAGATTATCATTTTGCTCACATTTCGTGATTTTGCCAATTTTGCCATGGGTTTGAAAGGGTTTGCGTCAATGCTTCGTTTTAATCCACTTAACAAGCAAGGAGTTCGTTTTTTATCACTTCTAGGGTTGTGAGTTTTTTTCGCTATTATGCGATAAACTGTTTTCTAAATATACTTCGTTAACTTTAAAATCGAGGACGTATCGTGTCCAGCGCGATACAATTCTGCTATTGTATTTCTTCGGGCGATTTCGGAGGCTTTAGGCATTAACATTTTTTTTTTTTTTCAATAAATAGGCATGTGGTATATAAATAATTCAGAAAAAATGTTTCCGCGAATTAATCTAAAGCTCTTAAAACTATTGAAATAGTGCCAATTTATCGTTTACATCCTATATATATATATATATATATATATATATATATATATATATATATATATATATACTTCCCTGGTCATGGCTGGGCCGTCTGGCATTCATGCCGGATGGGGTATCGAAACCAATGGCAGATTCGAGGCCGAAAGGCACTCAGCATCGGCTGGGCCACCTTCGCGTGGGCGAGCTGCAACATTGACACCTTTGTCCCCTATGTATTGCACTAGACCTTCCTGTCTAGTTTAAGCTATAACCTGGCACCCGTGCCTGGACCCAGATTTGGGTCCAAGAAACAGCTTGGCTCATTAGGCCCACATTACACTAAGTGAGTTAATGAGCAGCACAGACAAGCAGGGTTCGAGCCTCCGTTCGTGCCCTCCCCTCCCCTAAATCCCCATTATAATCGGCCTTCGGGTCATTGACCTTGTGTCAAGTCCTGTCTGGTGGTAGGCAGCGGCAAATATATATATATCCCCACATATGGCCGAACAAAAGCAGGACGACCAGCTCGAACATAGATTCAGCAACTATGTGAGGATACGGGATGTAGTCCAGAAGACCTGCCGGAGGCGATGAACGATAGGGAAAAGTGACGAGAGAGGGTCAGAGATATCCGTGCTACCAGCACGACATGATGATGATACATATATATATATATATATATATATAAAAGAATGGGTATTTTAAATTAGTAATACAAGGGAGATAACTTGCAGTTGTCTTAATTTTCGAAACCAATCTGCATGTCGAGAGAGTCCCCGCAATGTAATGGCCAACGTGCTGGCCTGAGGCCTTAAAGTTAGTGAAATATGCTTTGGCATTAAATAACCCACGAAGTTTAATATGCCATTGATTATAAACACAAAACACACTGATCAGCATCCTTGGAAGACGAGGAATTAATGTAATCCGTTATATTTCCGGTATGTTTTATTAAAGTGATCAACATTTTCAATCGTTCTAATCCGTAATGACACTGCAAATACAGAAACCATATATGAAAATTATTTTGCTGAAAAAAGAATCGCAAATGATTTTACTAAAGAAATTTATTGGATTTTTTTTTTCAAGAATATATGCAGAACACAATACTGCAACTAGCAAAAATTATGAAATTAGTATCCTTCGAAGATTTTCCCTAAGGAGTTGTTTTATTTTGTAAATTTTTCAGTAAATAAACCAATAATAGATAAGACACAAAACACTTTTCCTTTTAGAGCTGAATATTCTGGTTCCATAAAATGTTTCTTTAACAAACTAGAGTAAATTATCTACATTAATGGTATAATTTTTTTCAAAGCCATGCAAGAAAGATATTCTGAATAACCCAATATTGAGGAAAAAAATGATGGAATGTTCTTGCCATTCAAACCGGCTGTACTCCTCTTAAAAGTTAATTTTTTGTTATGCCTTGTTTGTGCCAGAGAGGTTAGGTAAATAAATACTTACCTTCACCAACCAGATAAGAGTAAGTTTCACTTATTTCCTCCGTATTTTTCACACAATAGTCACTTTTTTGTCCCAAAAATTATATATCAATAACCAACTGTAAGTCACCATTTTCTTTGTGGTTAAGGAAAGAAAAAACTAAAGAAATATAGCAGGTGAGTAAATTGTACTGAGTCGAAGATGTGGTTTTTTAATGTTCCTTTAAAAAAATAAAGATAATGACTGAAACTTCCTTTTATCTGGTTAGTGAATGTAAGTATTATATTCTTTTAAAAGTTTTTAAGTAACCGTAGACATTTATTTCCACAGCAGGCTTCATTTTTCAAAAATTTATTCATTTGAGGCTCTGTGTGTGTGTGTGTGTGTGTGTGTGTGTGTGTGTGTGTGTGTGTGTGTGTGTGTGTGTGTGTTTGGTTTTCTGTCTCAGATCTTGATGCTGGTTTAGGAGCTCAAGGGAGGTAACTCCATTTTTTAAACTCAAATTATTTTATCCTCAGGATAAAAGATCCTTTTTTTTTTTACTCAGGTCACAAAAGCAAAATCTACTGAGAAACATAAATATTTTCTATTTACTTTGAGCCATAATCGATTGGAAAATAACACTTTCTTCCCAGGAATGAGAAAAAGTAAAAATTTTCTAATATATTTTTTCTGAATCTTATCTGTCACCATTTCACTTTTGATAATTCACCAGCCGGTCTCAAAACAGAAAGGTAATATTTTTTCTCTCATTGTCAGTAGAATTATTCAGATATTTTTCTTTTTAAACAAAAGTACTCGTTTCCTAATGCTCGTATTAGATCCTCTTTTGAATAAAAAGATCAAAGAAAAATTATTATATGCTAAGTTTGGCTAACTTGCTGGTCTGTGATATTGTAGGAAGTGAGTTCAAACTCAAGTTGCACGATTACATTCACTTTCAGACTAGTAACCTTTGGAAAAGTATGAATAGTACCACTACTGACCTTCTACAAAGATGACTTTGGCATTAAATTACTCACAAATGTTGATATGCCATTTGTAGGGGTGAATAAAATAAATAAAATAGAAATAAAATTTTTTTAAATGCAGAAACTCCCAGGAGCCCCTGACAGGAAGTCGGGCAATGCATGCACCAAAAATGGAACCATCCCTGACAAAAGAAGGGATTTGCTCTCACTTCAGCTGGAGCCTTCAGACTGAATGTACTTTTCTTCCACCCTGCTGCTAGCAAAGTAGCACTCCTGTTTTTCTAAGTCCCCTGGGATTTGCATGCAGGTTGTGAAAGCTGCTAGCAAGCCAACACACCTAAGCAAGCAACATGAAAACACCACTGGACACTGAATTTTGGCTTATTAGCCACCGAGGACGACTAATATATTTCAACACCTGACTTAGGAGAAACAACGGTTCTTAAATAGTCCAGGAAGACATTCCTCACAACAGAGAAGCTGTGCAAAAATCCCAAAGGAAATAAAATTGAAATTAAAAAGATATCTTCTCTTGCCTCTTTTCATTCATTGCAGCCTTCACAGACAAGAAGACACCAAGTGAATTAAGATGGAATAAAAAGAAACTAACAAAGTCAGATATTAATAACCAACTATGACCAAAACATTCTGTAACTCCATACATTAAAAAAGAAACTAAACTAAACCAAACCTACACATCTAATCATTTGGAAAGGGACTGCTTAAAGAAAAAAATCCTTGACAGCCAATCCTCAATGTGTTCAACTAGTAAAGTATAGATATCAATAGCATATGGGAGAAATTTACCCAGAGCCTTTGAACTTGTTTGAGTCAAATACAGCCAATCAGAAATTATTGTACAAATTAAGTAAACAGCAGTAACTCAAAAAGTAACTGAATTGATATTTGTTAAATTTAAACACGTCCATTTCCACCCTAAGTAAAATATTCAACTAAATTTTCTGCCATTTTTGACGATTAGTTTTAGAGATATTTGAAATTTACAACAGCAAACAGACAGAGGTTAGAATACAGATTAAACTAATATTAACTAAAGACCACTGAAATCTACTAAAAACTATTTTTTTCTTTTTGTCTATAAGTTGAAACATGGGAAAAGTGAAAGATCTAACAACTATTAATGAAGGAATGTTCACTTTGGAAATATCAAAGAAGCTTTGAAAAGATCATTGAACAATAAAGAAGTCTGTTGAAAATATAACTAAGTTGAGAACTCAAAACAAAGAAAAAGGCTTTATGAGTCTGCTTCCTCAAGATTAAAGTAAACTAAAGCAAGTAGTTATAGACAAACAACCAATTTTAACCAGCACTCAGATCTTTGAAAAGGCTGGAATTGGGGGAGTTAAGAAAGATAAAAGGCATTGAATACTTTTTTGATTAGGATCTGTTAAAAGTCTCCAAAGCAACATCCTAAAACAAATATTCTAAAGCATCAAAACTGGACCAAGAAATAAATGAAAATTGACTTTCTAAAGTAATTTTCATAGATGAATCTTGAGTGACATTTGATGTACCTGAGGGATGGCTCAAAGGATTGATTTTATCCAATTCTAACATGCCTGTGGCTAAAAGGAGGTGGTAATGTGACAATATGTGCTGGAATTGTCTACTAAAGAATTACTGGAGCATTCAAATCAATGATAGAGTTAAACTGAACAGTGCTAACTATTGTGATTTTATAGACAAGACATTCTTTGCAGTCTTGCAGTTTCAAAATGAAGTTTGTATTTATGCGTGACAATGCTCCTTATCTTGTATTTCATAAGAAAATTACGAGTTATCCTCTAGACGGTCTTTCTGTATATTTTCTGGTTGTGTTTAAGACTGTTTTAAGAGGGTTGTGGACATTTGGTTTTGTAGGGCCTAAATTGTTTTCTGGGTTCTGTTTGTAGAGTTGGATAGTCTGCTAATACCCTTAATTACCAGGCAGTCTTTAGCCACACTCACCTCATGAAGACCCTAATTGCTTCTGTCTCTCTCTATGCCCAAGACACATGCTTCCATCCTGCCTTCTCCCTCTACCCTCAGCCTCTCTACAGCCATCTAGAGGATAACTCGTAATTTTCTAATAATCTAAGCTTACTCAGGAATCTTTAAGTATGACAGATTTTCAGGAGAGAAGATAATGGAATGGTCACCATCAAGTCCTGATCTAAATCCGATCAAATATCTATGATAAATTGTGAAGATGAAATTATATGAAGGTGCCAAACAATATAGCAGTAAAGCTGACCAAAGGGAAGCAATTAAAACTACTATTTCGGAAATTGAACTCGCAGAAGTAAAAAAACTAACAAAATCAATGTATAGTAAGTTACTGACTGGATCACAATATCAAAATGTAAAGCATTCAAAAATTTATCATATGTGTTTGCTATTTGTTTCATTTCAGGTGTTGATCAATTTTTGAGGAATTTATTACCTTTTTATTGAAGTAAAATGTGATTATTTGATTTTTGCCTAATAATATCAGACAACAGGATTTTTTTAGAAAGCATCAAATAACTTCAATAAAACATGTAGATATAACCTAAAATTTTAACTCAGGCTTTGTTTTGACATCTAAATTGGTTGTTTAAGATTTGGTGATTTTTTTTCAAACCAAATTTAAATTATTGAACTGTACATGATTTGTTTAAGAATTTCAGACAAGGTATAGATCTGCTTTAGATAATAAAGTATTTACCTGTTTAAAATGATTGTGAGGATACATTTTTATACTATACATAATTGGAGACCATAACTTGAGTGAGCGTGTCAATGAAAGAAATCCAAGTGTTAGGATTTAAAAACAGAAATAAAACAAAGATGTAGAAATTAGTCTGCAAAAACACATATATAATATTTTTTTCATATGACATTATTATTGTTTATTGATCCCTGGCAAGGTTGACAATAAGGATAACAGCTTTTTTGCTATGATTACCAAGGAATTCTTAATTATAATCCCAAGTATATCTACTATATTAATCATCCAGGTATTTATCTAATAGAATACACATTTTTTAGATTTAAAATAATAAACCCCAAAAACATAGATAAGAACATTCTAGAAATTTCAAATCAAAATCACATTAACATTGAAGTTACACTTTTATATTTTTCAACCAATCAGCTAAAAACACAAAAAAAAGAACATTCTAGAAAATTTGGCTCAGAAACTAATAAACAGAAAAATATTTAGGCTCCAAAATAAATAAGTAATACGAATCTGACATGCTTGAATTTTAGAACCCACAATAAAACTTAACAAAATCCTATTTTTGAACCACTTTAGTTCACCAAAAAAGTATAAATAACAAAGAATTTAGTCAACTAAGGCATTCCATGACCAGACAGAGAGAGGCAAGGGCTACAGACAACAGAAAGCATCACATACAGGACACAGAGTGAAGAAGCATGCAATGTTCTTTTGCCAACTACTGAACGAAACTCGTTGTCACCAAAGATTGTAAACCACCAGAAAATCACACGTGTAGACTTAAGAAAACAAAAGGCCCTTACTTATGATCACACACTTATACGAGGATCATTAAATAAGTTTCCAGACTTTTTTCGTATGGGCACTTTTATTGATAGTACATGAAACTCTAGTCCCCTTTGAAGTAATCTCCTCCGGTTGCAATGCACTTGTTGTACCATTCCAACAACTTCTGGAATAACCCATGGAAGTCCGCTTGAGTGAGCATGTCAATGACCTTCATTACAGCCTCTTTCATCTCCTCAATTGTCTCATAATGATAGCCTCTAATCTTAGGGAATAACCAAAAGTCACAGGGACCAAGGTCTGGACTATAGGGACGGTGAGGAACTGTCTTGATGCCCATCTTGGTCAAATAGTCTGTGACAAGGATGGAGTTGTGGACTGGTGCATTGTCCTGGTGGAAATGCCACTGACCCGATTTGAAGAGTGCTGGCCTCTTCCAACGGAATCTCTTGCTGAACTCCCTTAAAACCTCAACATAGTAACCCTAACCCAAACCCTTTGGCCAATCAACTCTGGTGTATTGACTTCCTTACTCCTCCCACACTTCTCATCATCCCTCACAGACTCTCTGTCTTACTTGAATATCTTATGCCACACAAAAACTGATGCTCGATTCATGCAAGATGGTCGAAATGCAGTCTGAAGCATTCCATATGTTTCTGTGGCATCACTTTTTCTAAGTTTAAAACAAAATTTTATTGCATATCGTTCTTCCTCCCGTCCAGATTGCATTTTTGAAATTCACCAGCTGTGACAATCAGGCTTTAGTAGGGTGTATTCCAATTGCTGCTGTAGCTGTTCATTTGAAGCTGAAATCATAAAAATAGGTCAGTCATCTCTTAAGATGTATAGCAATAACATACTGAATTTTCAAGAGTCTACAACAATTTTAAATATCTGTACAAAAAAGTCTGTAAACTTATTGAATACACCACGTATACACACATGCATACACATGTATGTAAGTAAAGTCAATTTTTATCCTCTTTACTTCGGCCAACTATTGACACATTGATTCAGCAGACTTTCCCAACATGGCAAACAAACCATTTTTATTGAACTGGCCATTGCTGTATTTTCTACACACACACACACACACACACACACACACACACACACAGAAAATGAACATTGTATCTTAATTATTTTTATCATGTTTGCTATTATGATTATTAAATTGCTTGTTTCTTAATATTTGTTGTTGTCACATTCCATTTGTTTACGTGCTTGCAAAATTTGTGTTGTATTTGTGGAAACGAAACCGGAAAGTAACTCCCGTAAACAATGAAAGGTACTTAATCCTTCACAATCTTTTCAAACAAAGGACTCATTTCCCAATGTTTGTGTCAAATCCTCTTTTATGTGCTCATGGTGATAAGATGAAATATAATTTCCTTTCCGGTGTTCTTTTTGATTTTCTAGTTGTCAGTTCTTCCAACTACCTCCATCTCTCATTTCAGCAAACATCTTTATTCTATAGTTTAAAGAATAACCTTGACTTTTCAATCAAAGCACTTCTGATTTACATGTAAAATCCAAAATATCCAATAGGCTATTCCAGTTTCTTCACATTAAATCTCCAAGGTTAATCTTACCCCACTGACTGTTAGCTGTAAATTTTATTTACTGTCTTGTTTTACTTGTAAAATCAACAATAGTCATATTGCAACAGGCTACAGCAGTTCTAATATGCTAAAGAGTAATTTCAAATTGCTTCTTTCTGAGTGAAAAGATGAAAGAAAAAAATATTGTGTTTTAAGTCTGCTAAGATTTGACTGTCACATAATTTTTATTATAGTATATTTTTTTAATCAGTGTATTTTATTATTAGTTATCATTATTAATCTCTTATGGTAATGAATTTATAAATTAAATTCTATCCCAGATATATACTCTGGTGAGCAAAAAAAACAACTGAGTCTGAGTTGTTTTTTGCTATTTTTTAAAAATGTCATTTGAGATATTTTAATGGATTTTTAAATTGATATCACTTCATGGATTTTTAACGAGTGTCACTTTAGTAAGCAAAATTTGAGGGTTTTTTAATGGATATTTAATTGATGTCACTTTAGGAAATGAATTTTGGGATGGATGTCACTTTAGAAAGAAAGAGATTTGAGATTTTTAATGGATCTTTAATGAATATCACTAAATGGATTTTCAATGGATGTCATTTTACTAAGAAAAAAATTTTTAATTTTTAATGGATTATTTTTCTATTTTTAGAATCTAATTGCAATAAAGTACCAACAGTTTAAATTGAAAATTTCGTTGAAACAACTCAAAATTTGATGTTTAAATGTTTAATATTCATTCTTTTCTTGTATAGAAATGCTATCCACTGGAAGAGAAAAAGCGTTTTAACATCAAATATAGAATTTTGCGTTGTTTCTACACGTGCAGCTAAAATTTGAGATCATTTTATGTTATATTAGGCAGGGAATGCCCAATGTACAGGGTGTTCCAGAAAAATCAATATAATTTTGAAATCTAATAACTTGATCAATTCTCATTCAAATCATCTCAAATTTTAACAGCATGTGTAGAAAAAACTCAAAATTTTAAATAAGTGCAGTATGCCAATTTGGAGGCTCAGGTGATATAATGGATATAGTCATAGAGAATGAACTTAGTTTAAATTCAGGACAAGGTTGTTTGCATTTCACTTTGTGTTAATGCCCTTTGGGAAAGACATTAATCTATCTTTCCCCAGCCAGATATAGGGAAATAGTAAATTGATTGATTTTAACTGCATGTTAATTTTTTTTATTTTTCCTTTTCAGATATAGAAATGCCATTCTCTGGAAAAGAAAAGATATTTTGTGCATTAGAATATGCTCAAAAACAGTCGAACAAGACAGGGCAACATGCATTTGTGAGAGAATTTGCTAAAAATACATCAACTGCAATGCAGATTTGGAAACTGTAGAAAAGGTCTAAAAATTAATGCTGTCTATGCAGGGCAAAAAGAACTGGACAACTAATTTGATGTGTGCCAGGTCACAGGCAGTGCACATATTGAAAACTTCAGAAATCATTCATGAAATTCACATACCTTTGAATTTCCCATTCAAATTTTGATGAATGAATTTTATTTTTCTTAGCATTAAGTCTATTTAATTTCATTTACACAGAGTGTAAATCTACTGAGATATTTACATCTCAAATTATATCAAAATTTTTGAAACCCCTGTATTATTATTCACTGTTAATATAACAGTTGATGTTTATGCATTTCAAAAAGCATTTTCTTTGAGGAAAATTTGAATCCCAACTTACTCTATGGCATGTCAACTCTTGCTGGGTTATTTCATATCAAAGTCAGTTATGGCCTCCAATTATGTCTGGTAAAAAAACATAGCTTCATCATTTTAAACAGGTAAATACATCACCATCACAAACAGGTCTATTAAACCCATAGATAGGTCCCTAACAGGTACTCTCCTTGAGAGCAATAGGGATAAATGGATGACTCCATACTCCCAAGAACTCCAGAACTGGATGCAGTTTAGTCTCATACCTACAACACCAATTTGGGAGGGGGAATCTTAGACATATGCAAGAGATACAGTTGGTGTATTGTATTCTAGGCCCCCAAAATGAGGCAACTGTTCAAAATAATCCTCTAAACATTCAGTATACTTATTCCAGTGAGTTATCTAGAGGTGTAAGCACCTGTGAAACTCCTTTTGATATAGTATAAAGCTGAGCCACTTTATTTCCTCAATCTCTTATGTCCTCAAATCTCTTACCCTTGAGATGAATTTTCTGTTGAGGAAACAAGTAAAAGGACAACAAAGCTTGATCTTATGAAAACAGATTGTACTGCACTCACACAATTTTGCTTTTTGTAAAAAAAACTACTGATAAAAAAACTACTTATTATTGGTACTAACTCATTTAGACAAAGTCAAGATATCATCACTTTTTTTTATAAGTTGGAGGCTCTCATGGGATAATAGTTACCATCATTGTTTAAATCTTGGATGAGGCTGTTTGCATTTTCCTTAGTGCTAATACCCTTGTGAAAAGTATGAATCCAACTCTTCCCCCTCCAGCTATTGGTAAATAGTAGGGCAGACTGACTCTTTAACCTTGGTAAGTTAACCAGTCTAGAAGGAAATCTCTTAGTTCAAAACTGTTAAACTCTGCTTAAAATTTAATCTTGTGTCTCAGCCTGCCTTTGGTAGAAAGTTGGGGTAAATATATATATCCATTGCACAACAATGCATATGGTTATTTACATTTTAAAATTTTAAAAAATTTAAAGCTTCAGTCTTGATTACACTTCATATATATATATATATATATATATATATATATATATATATATATATAGATATATAGATATATATATATTTATGAATACCTACAGGGTCAGAAAAAAATCTACCTAGGTTTCACCTAACTAGGTCATCAGGATAATTCTGACCAAATTACATTTTATAGATGAAAAGGCTGTCAGAAAGAATAAAATTAGTGTCAAAAAATAAGATATCATACTTTATCAACTAAGTAACCAAACTTTTTTATGCCAACAAACATTAAGTATTTCCAACCTTTGGTTAAGTAATTCATTGGGATTATTATAGGAAGCAATGGCAAGTTTTTCCCCCATGCATAAATTGCAATGTCCATCACCAACCTTATATTTACAATATTTTTACTCTCTTTCATTTTAATATAGGATCTGTACCTACAGTCTTTTTATTTTCCCACATATAGTTAGATAAACTAATTCAATGTCTATACATTTCACATGCAAAACTACAACTATGATTCTACAAGCTTTTTTGAAAGATCCTTGTGTAAAACCTACATTACGTTTTTACCATTTCTGCTAACATTACTGCAGTAAGGTCTAGAGGAGACAATTCCTTTATTGCTTTTGGGGGGGGCTCAATACACTGATTCTTCCTAAGTTTTTTAGTGTTACTTTTGTTAATTAAATTTATCACATTTGAAACAGTGTTCTTATTAAATATTTTTTTATTTCTTTAACAGTGTTCTTATTAAATATTTTGTATAGGTTGTTTGGTAGGTATTCATATTTCGCTTTACTTAGTGTATTGAACCCTCTTACGATTAGCTTAAAGAATTCTGTGGGAATTTTTTCTTTTGACAAGACATACATTATTGGTTGATTATTTTAAAACAGTATAATGTTTTTAGTTTTTCTTTTTATTATTAATTTTTCTCCCCCAGATGTCAGTGTGTGTAATACTTTTTATTTACAAATTATATCATCTGGGTTTTATCACACCATCAGAATTATAGAATAGGTATAAAAATTAAATAATATATATATATATATATATATATATATATATACATACATGTGTGTGTGTGTGTGTGTGTGTGTGTGTGTGTGTGTGTGTGTGTGTGTGATGAAATAAATTGTTATAAAAACGTTTTTCTTAAATGAGAAAAATGCTCATAAACTCGCCAGTTGAGCACGATAAACCCTTAAATAAATAAATTCATCTTTCATCAGAAGATTTACTTCTTGCTAATTCATGAAACTTATAGTCATGAGACTGACATGAGAAAACATTTATTTTATATATATACATATATATATATATATATATATATATATATATATATATATATATATATATATATATAAGCAAAACTCTGCTGAGAAATAGCATAACAGGGCAATCCACTCAAAATTCTTACAGAATAAAGCATTTTCTACTTCAATTTGGAAGCAAATAATAATTTTGAGTAGTCATTATTCACAGTCAGTCATAAATCAATTTTCAAAAATTCTTAATGTAAGGGAGATAATTATGAAATGCTAATAAGAGTCCTTCTCTTCTTCGAAAACAAAAGGTCTAATATCATTATAAATTGCTGTCAGAAGAACACAATAAGTTTACTGGAGATCTGGTAAAAATTTACAATTTTATAATATTTACCTTTTATAATATTGTTAGGTACCCATAATTTAAGTACTCAGTTTCTCATAGAATATATTGTTTTTTTTGCCGTTTAATATGTAAAGAATCCTTAAATAAAATCTGGCTCATTTAAAACAATGTTTTTGGAGTGTTTAAGGAGTATATATATATATATATATATATATATATATATATATATATATATATATATATAATAACAGTGTATGGTAGTCACTATCTCACTTGGTGGGTATGTGGCAGACCAAATGTGGTATAATTTGGAGAGTGCTCAATATCTGTAACAGAAACATTATAAAATAGTTATGATAAATGAGTATATATTATTTTTTTATATATATTCAATGACAGATAAACATCCATGCTATTAAATATATATAAAAACTAATATATATTTATTTATTATTGATATTTCATATATATATATATATATATATATATATATATATATATATATATGTATGTATGTATATATATATATATATATATAATTTGCAAGGTGATGTATATATATATATATATATATATATATATATATATATATATATATATATATATATATATATCACCTTGCAAATTTTTTACATCAGTTTTAACTGGTAGTTTTTCATTGAAATCAAAATGATAGCGAATCTCTTCAGGTTTCCAGAGCCCAGTTCGTTGGGACTGTAGAATACATCAATTGCATCTTTGCAGAGGAGTAAGACCCCACCCAACCAGTGTTCTGGATATGATATTAAACAGTCTGATAGTGAAGCTTTTTTTTTCACTCTATGCTCTCTTGGAACAGTAAAATTCTCTAGATGACAAGTTAATTTTTTCTTGTTAATTAGTACTAGAGTTCGTCTTTATTATTATTATGATTATTATTATTTTACTCCTAGGGAGTTTTTCAGATCAGCTTTCACTGATGTTTTTTTAGTGGAGCCTAAGTGATAGCAAACCTCCTCACTTCACCACTACCACTATTATTATTATTATTATTATTATTATTATTATTATTGCACTGAGGGTTTCTCATGAAGGTTCTCAAAGAAGGGTTGTGGAAACGAAGATGCCCATTGATCCCAGTGAAAAAGAACAGAAAAATATACACTTAATCTGGTTCCCACATTTAATAATTTCACACTAGTCATCTCCATGATTTTCCAAACCGTCTTTCATAGACTGGGCGGAAACTCCCTAAATCTTTGAAGGAAACTATTGAAGACCCAAAAATGTGATTTTCTAAAACATTAACCCCAAAATACACATGTACTCTGTAGTATGCTAGAAATTTAACTGCTAAAACTCAAAAGCCTTTACTAGGCTGAGCCTAATCTGGCATAAGGCTAGAAGTATGGAGTACTCAGTGAGAATCGAATTTACTAATAATGGCTAGTTATCCTTGCTGGCTAACCATTACACTATGGAAAGTGCTCAGAAATTTTTGGATTTGGATATATTGCTGACACAGTGCAAGGGAGACAACTGAGGAGTAGAAAATACCTCAGGAACAATATAATCAAGCAATGATGACTGAGCTTGTTCATTTATTTGTTTATTATATCTCCGTGGGCATCTTCCCTTTTTACCAGCTTCTCACATCAACCTTTAAAGAAAAAAAATTTTTGCAATGAATGTATACAATATTGACACAATATTTATATACAGATCAATTTCTGTTAAGTAATTCATCCAATAGTTTCCAAAAATAACCTCTTAATTTCTTTTTCTTACCATTATTCATTGAATTCAATCTTGAAATTTTCAACGCCATGAGTGTTCTTGATCTAATTAAGGAATTTGTTCCAAAAATATATTACTATATTAGACAAAAAATCCAATTGATTAATAGACTTAGTTTTTGAAATCTTGTCTCATAAATTATTGTCAAGTGAATTCCTTGCCCGGTCGGTTGGGGCTGTAGAATACACCAACTGCACCTCTGCAGAGGGGAAAGAACCCCCCACCCTAACGAGTGTCCTGGATATGACTTTAAACAATTTGATGGTGAGGTTCCAGTGATGCTGGAGCTTTGGGGAATGTGAAGCACCCTTTCATTGCCATTGCTCCTAGGTCCACTCTGGCCCATAGTGGTAACACCTGATAGGGTCTTATCTATGGGTTGAATAGAACTAAACTGTGTGCTTATGCTAAACTGAATTGTTTAAATTAGAACTATTTATCTAAACTGAATAGTTTGAAATAGAAATGTTTTTGACAATTAAACTGTGTACTTATGCTAAAAGGAATTGTTTTAAATAGAACTGTTTATTCATATAAAAATGGATTTGGCGTTTAATAACCTAAAAAGGTTGATATGCAATAAAACCCAACCAACCAATCCACCAACCAACCAGTGAATTCCATCCTCATTGAGTGCACCACACTTATGGCCTTGCACCATTCTAAAGTAAGCTTAGTAAATACCTCAAGAAAATTATTCTATTTATTACTAGCCCTGCCTCATAATAGTTGCTACATTTGCATATAAATTTTATCCATTAAATGTAACAAATATGAGAGGACAGTAATTGTCTTATTTTACAAATACCACATATACTCATGCAATGAACTTTTTTTAACCAATTTTTCACCTCAAAAACAAAAGGTTGTTCTTTAGATGAGATATGTTTTTAAAACGTTATTCCTTGGGCGAACTTTGTCCATACATAGCCTATAACCTAAATAAAAACTATTAGTTATTTTGTTTATTAAAAAAAATAAATAAAACCTCCCAAACATAATTAATTACATACATGATTATCATATAATATGCTATTATGCATCAGTGGTGAGGTTTTAGTATTTTGGAATATCCAAGTATACATGGTAGGCTACATCAAGGTCTATTCTACATTATTTATTAATGATGTTGGATTGATTTTGATGGTATTATAGTAATTTCAAAATATAAATAAGTGTTTAAATGTTTTATTTTTATGTCATTGGAGGTTGAAGAAATATTTTTGTGGTATAAAACTGCCAAAATTTAGGGGTCATTCATAACAAGCAATGAATGATTAAAAAACCTTTTTGAAGTTAAAAATTAAGGGTCATTCATTACCTAAGTATATACAGTAATGCTATCCTCACATTTTTGGGGGGTGGGGAGTAACATGATAAAAATAATACATGAAAATATGTAATATAAAGAACTAAATGATTTTATTATAATGGAGATTATATGTCTGTATATCAAAAACCAAAACTACATCACCACTGATTCCATTAGTTATTTATCTCTCATTCTCTATGAATTTTTATAACTGAAATCTCAATTAGAAAAGAAGTTGTGGTTTACAGGGTAAATCGGAAGACTAATTTGTATATTGATCTTAAAAATTTGATTTTGATGAATATTCGCAAACTATTATTGATTTCTATTTGATAGGTTGTATTTTGATAGATATGAGAAAAAATCTGGTCAATAGATCTTAAAAGAAATCCATTTACAAAAACAAATACCAATAATTTCATACTTTACTAATTGAGTTAACAGAGAAAATTTTAGCAATGTAAACTGAAAGTGATGGAAAGTTGTCCAAGTTGTTCTATTCATTGATTATACCCCCTCTACAAAAAAATAAGTTTAATTTGATATTTAATTTTCAAATAATATCAATGTTTAATGTTTAATATTAAATTAAATGTGAGAATTCATTTTCAAATGATATTAATGTTTAATGTTTAAATATAATAATTCAGTTTAAAATAATACTAATGTTTAATTTAATATAACATTGAATTTAATGTAATAATTTATTTTAAATAATAATAATGTTTAACCTTAAATTCTATTTAATAAGTCCTTTTTAAATGATATTAATGTTTAACATTAATATTTAATGTAACAATTCATTTTTAAATGATATTAATGTTTAATGCTTACATTAAATTAAATGTAATAATTTATTTTTGAATAATATAAATGTTTAACATTGAATTTGATGTAATAATCCATTTTTATATAAGAATTATGTTTAACATTAATTTTAATGTAATTATTAATTATTAAATGATATCTACTGTGACGGTTACTGTATCTTTGCTCCGAGGTTACATTATCCTCGAAAGACGGGGAGAATTTCCATCAACAGCATCCGTACCACCCAAGCTCTAAATATTCTCCATAACTAGTTACATTTTATTGATAGCTTTGAAAGCCCATATAACTAGCTAAGTATATAGCTTGCGTATAGGTTTAATTTTTCGAGAAACGGACGAAGTCCTATGTGAGGGTTACTGAGACCACGGACGAATGAGGTTGTATCAAGGTCAAAGAGGTCGACGTGATATGAATGAACACATGGGGAATTCTGAACCGGACAAACAATATGACGCGTAGTTGTTTCTCTTCTTTTCTTTATACATGTATCGTTTTTACATTTTTTTTATTTTAAAGAAAACACAATTGCAACAACAGACAAACAAAGAGCAAAACAAATACAACAAAAAAAAATATACAGAAATGTGGAGGACAAGTCGCTTCCAATAGTATCTGACTATGTCCTTCCAATAAGACAAAGTTCTCCTTTTTCTTTTCTCTTTTTTTTTTTTTTTTTTTTTCACTTGTTTTAAAATTATATCCGTATCTTGTTCCCTTTACAATTAAAGGGAGAGAACTTACTCGTTCTCTCTCACATTTGTTTTACTTCCCTTTTTTTTTTTTTCTTCTTTTACCGAAGAACAAAAGTCTCTCCTCTTCGTCTTTAATATGGATATACAAATTTTAAACAAATGTTTTCCGCCGAAACTAGCAGCTAATGAACAACCTCAAAAATGTTTCTTTGGAATAGTCTTGATACGGACCTTTATTTAGGTTACGTATATTATTCGTAATAAAAATTTTTTGACTAACCTTTTTTTTTTCTTTCCTTTCTTTTGTTAATTTTTTTTTTCTTATATTCGTCAATCTCTTATGAACGAGTCGCAAAGCACCAGTTTTTGTTTTTCTTTTCTTTTACGTTGAGCCTCAGTTTCTTACCCAACGGAGTCGATAGCTTCTATTAGGCCATTCTGTGACTAGAATTTCCCCTTTCACCGGACCACGTGAAAAGGCGACCTTTCTTTACCTTGATGAAGCTCGAAACTGACTTTTCGGGTTTCGTTCTTTTTGGCGGTAAAACGCCCTCCCTGCCTCGACCAATGGCATGTCTTTTCCTTATCTGGGTCAAGACCTTTGCCCCTTCTCGGGTGCTTCTTCCACTGTTGCTAGGGCTCGGAGACCCGCCAATCGCCAGCCCCCACTTCCGGTCCTCATAGTAGTCCTTGCTCCCTGCATTATAATCCTACCGTGGCCGATGGCCGTAACACTATGTTTAAAGTTTAACATTAAATCAAATGTAAGAATTCATTTTTAGATAATATTGATATTTACTGTTTAACATAAAATTACATGTGAGAATTTATTTTTAAGTAGTATTAATGTTTAATGTTTAACATTAGATTTAATATAATAATTCATTTTAGAATAATATTAAGGTTTAATGTTTAACATTGAATTTAATGTAATAATTTATTTTCAATAATATTAATGTTTAACCATAAATTTGATGTAACAATCAATTTTTACATAATATTAATGTTTAACATTAAATTTAATGTAATAATTAGTTTTTAAATAATATCAATGTTTAACATTTACATTTAATGTAATAATTAATTTTTGAGTAATATTAATGTTTAATGTTTGACAGTAAATTTAAAGAAATAATTCATTTTTAAATAATTTTTAAATAATATTAATGTTTAATGTTTAGCATTAAATTAAATGCAATAATCTATTTTTAAATATTATTAAGGTTTAAGGTCTAACATTAAATTTGATATAATAATCCATTTTTAAATAAGAATTATGTTTAACATTAAATTTAATAAAATAATAATTTATTTAATAATATCTATGTTTAATATTTAACATTAAATCTAATGTAAGAATTCATTTTTAAATAATATTAATATCTAATGTTAACATTAGATTAAATGTAATAATTAATTTTTGAATAATAATAATGTTTAATGTCTAACATTAGATTTAATTATAATTCATTTTGAAATAATATTAAGGTTTATTGTTTAACATTGAATTTAGTGTAATAATTTGTTTTTGATTAATATTAAGATTTAACTTTAAATCCGAAGTAATAATCCATTTTTAAATGATATCAATGTTTAGCATTAAATTTAATGTAATATTTGTTTTTTAAATAATATCCATGTTTAACATTGATATTTAATATGATAATTAATTTTTGAATAATATTAAAGTTTAATGATAATTTATTTTTGAATAATATAAATATTTAACATTAAATTCGATGTAATAACCCATTATTAAATATGATTAATGGTTAACATTAAATTTAATATAAAAAAAATTATTAAATATATCTATGTTTAATTTTTAACATTAAATCTAATGTAAGATTTCATTTTAAATCATATTAATTTTTAATGTTTAACCTTAAATTAAATGTAATTCATTTTAACTAATATTAATGTTTAACATTAAATTTTATGTAATATTCCATTTTTGAATAAGATTAATGTTTAACATTAAATTTAATGTAATGATTAATTTTTAAACAATATTAATATTTGATATTCAATATTAAATTTTGAATAACATTAATATTTAATCTTTAACAATTATCTGATCAAATAATTTGTTTTTAGATATTATTAATGTTTAATTTTTAACCATAAATTTAATGTAATTACTCGTTTTTAAATAATATCAATGTTTAACATTAATATTTAATGTATTAATTTATTTTTTAATAATATTAATGTTTAATGTTTAACACATAATTAAATGAAGTAATTACATTTTAAATAATATTAAAGTTTATTGTTTAACATCAAATTAAATGTAATAATTTTTAAATAATATTAATGTTTAACATTAAATTTGATGTAATAATCCATTCTAAAATAAGATTAATGTTTAACATTAAATTCAATGTAATAATCAATTTTTAAATAATATAAATATTTGATGTTTAACATTAAATTTAATGTAATAATTCATTTTTAAATATTTATGTTTAATGTTTAACATTAAATTTAATGTGATAATTAATTTTCAAATAATATTAATGTTTAACATTAAATTTGATGTAATAATTTATTTTTAAATGATTATTAATGTTTAATGTTAAACATTAAACTTAATGAAATAATTCATTTTTAGATAATATTAATACTAATGTTTAACATTAGAGTTGATGAAATGATTCAATATTAAATGATATCAAATACCATTTTTTTCTAATTAATCTTTTAAAATAAGTAATTTTTTCAGCTTTTTCATTTTGTTAAATAATTAAATTTGGTTTAGATTAGTTAACTAAGAAAGCGAGTGTCAGTTTGATAACAGAACATCTTGAAACTATTCAATTTGTAGTAAAATAAATATCAATTAAAATGATTATTCATTCTCATATTTAAATCCATATATAATAAATTGATTGAAAAATAAAGAGATGAAAAAATGAATAAATAAACCTGTTAATAAAAAATATCAACTAGTGATACTTTCACTTTTTATACAGATGTTAGTTTTCTTTTTGCAAGGCATATTTTAGTTTGATTATTACTTAACTTTACTTACTAAATTTATCCAGTCGATAAATAATGAAAATAACCAACAACAATAAACATATCAATTAAAATAAGATAGAAATATGTGTAATCATTTTATATGCATTCTTATTTAGTTTTGTTAATCTTTCTAATTTAATATAATATTTTATTACATTAAAACTTAAATACTTGTGCCCAGCGGAGGGCACATATTTTTACTAGTATTTATAAAGTACTTGTTCAGCTTTGCATGGGTAAAAATTTATAGTTGTAATATGTAGATTAGTATTTTTTTAGCATACACACTAAGGCTTAACCCCAACCCTAACCCCACTTGAACGCCAACCCTAAACCCTAACTCTAAGAGCCATAAAACCCAACCAAACTAAATCTTATATTTATTATATATGTATAATGAGGATTTGGCATTAAATAACCTTCAAGGGTTGATATGCTATAAAACCCAACCAAACCAAAGTAAAACTACTGCAACCACTTGTTTGGCATAATGTTAGAAAATAGGAATGCAATCATCATTAATTGTCAATTTTATCATTAATTACTCCACTGAATACAAAATAAATGGCATCACTAAATTTCTTTTAAAAACTGTTTATTATATAGCTATTATAAAATTTCTTAGTTCAACTATTTGGTTACTGACAGAGAACAAAAAACCTCTTTTATATATATATATATATATATATATATATATATATATATATATATATATATCAAGTTGGCACCCAAAGACAATGGGTATAGATTATTAATCTTTAGAATATATACTCAATGTATGGCTCCAGTTACATTATATATATATATATATATATATAACTAGAAAAATCTGAAAGATTTTTTTTAATTTATAAAAAGTGGTAGTATGTTGTCACAACAAAAATATTCAGCTATGGCTCTTCTTTCCAGGTATGGGCTAGAATGTTTTAATTCACCCCCACTGGCCCAGTGGGTACAGTGTTCGCCAATGATCCGGGAGACCTGGGTTCAATCCCAGTTCGTGTCTTACCAAAGACTTTAAAAATGGTACTTGATACCTCCTTGCTTAACTCTCAGCAATATAAGGTATGTATCGAGGGTAAAGTGGAGCAATCCAGCGAAAGGAGTTGCGCCCTCCCTTACATCTCGATCTAGTAGCTATTGAGAAGGGAGCCTTCTGGTCACCCTCGACTACGGTCACCAACTTTACTTTTACTTATATATATATATATATATATATATGAGAGTGCACTGAAAATTTCATATGATGATATTATATCTGCTGTTCATGACTTTGGCTTAGTTTCAGCATGGTGTCTCAATCCTAATTTGAAAATGACATACCCCAAAGCAAAATCAACCTCAACACTGGACTCCAGACAATTGCCGTCCAAGTAACCTTACACAGAACAATAAATATCTGCACACTATATATTTCACCACATAATACAATTAACAAAAAAGAAGTCATATTACAGCAACTACCCACATCTTATATCCTACCAGGTGATTTTAACAGCAACAAACCATATGGGTCTGTAAAAGCACAAACCAAGAAGGCAGAACACTGGAAATCATTATCAATAATAATAATGATAATCTATGTCTCTTCAACACAAAATCTCAAATACATAATGACCCATCATCCGCTACCTACTCAGCCATAGATTTAATCCTCCGCAACACCTGGAGAGTGTATTAGGATACATACAGGAGTGACCATTTCCTAAGTGTGATCGAGAGTTTGCACCCCCAAGAGGAAGACCTTCCCCGATGGAGATTAAATAAAGCTAACTGCGAAGATCTCTATGCCTCAAACACCTCACACAAAATAAAACTTACTCTGCTGCCCACTTTACTGACAAATTGATAGAAATAGCAAAAATATGTATCCTACACAAACCAATCACTCATAAACGGGACAGACCATGGTTCAGTAAAGAATGCGGAGAGGCTATCCGTCTATGACGAAAATTCAATACAGAACCCACAACCTCCAACATAATCTCCTTCAAATTCTAAAGGGCAAATGCGCATAAGACTATCAAAGAGGCTAAAATGAATCCTTGCAAAATTATGTGAGCAAACTAAATGCTTTCCCCAAGGCAGGCATATAATCAGGAAAATAGCCGGTAAAAAACAAACAACCCCACAAGTTTACCTCTCCATAACCAACAAAAAAAGTCTATCGCCGATCTACTAGCAGAAGCATTTTCCAAATAACTAGTCTGGTCAACACAAAATTCACTAAAATCAAACACAACTCTGAAAAGAAACAATCAAACTTTAACTCAAGAAACTCCGAAGATTACAACAAACCATTCACCATTTTATCATTCAGGGTTTTCGGACTATTGTCTTCATCTTTATTGATATATTCACAACATTTCGGTCGATGTGTCCTCTGGCCTTCTTCAGGTGTTTCTTGTCGAACTCGGGAGCCTATACGGAACTTTGTCCGAAAACCCTGAATGATAAAAATCCTCAAGCTTCGTCTAAGAAATTTAGATAACTAAACCATTCACCATAACTGAACTAGTAGATTCCATTAATAAATCTACAACACAGCTGTCAAGCCTAATGAGATACACAATGAATAGTTCAAAAAACTACCGGAAGAATCCGTCAAGTGCCAGTAAAATGTTTTCAATAACATCTGGACGATTGGTACCTTCACAGAAATATGGAGACAGGCAAAGATGCTTCTAATCTGCAGAATAATTGTTATGAATAAATGTATGGCTACAAGGAAAGGACAAAATATAGAGTTGCAAATAAAACAAGACAAGTAAAAAAAATAACAATTATATTAATAAACAAGAAACAAAAGATTCAAACAAATGTGTTGGTGAATATAAAATGTCTGTGAAATTAAGAAAAAAAATGTTCGAAGTTGCATTGATAGGAACAAGTTAAATTT
The DNA here is from genome assembly GCA_963585895.1 of Sepioteuthis lessoniana. NCBI lineage: Eukaryota > Metazoa > Mollusca > Cephalopoda > Myopsida > Loliginidae > Sepioteuthis > Sepioteuthis lessoniana. The sequence continues at coordinate 42,980,007 of OY757922.1, read as the reverse complement.
TGGAAATTTGATATGTGTTGAATGGAAGTGAAAAACGGAAAGTAAAATGTTCCAGTATTTCTCTTGGTAAGGGTGAGTCACATACTTATGCGGTCAACCAAAGCTTATGTCGATAGGGAAGAAGAAACGTCGGCATTGAAAAGGTTGAATGTAAGGGGGCGATTCTCGGGTCAGACGAGTTTGTGCGATTTTATTTCTTTTTAGATACAAAGTATTAAAAAGTGGGCACAAGGCCTGAAATTTGTTGAGGGGAAGGGAAAAGGGACTAAAACTGTGTATTTCTGATTTTATCTAGGGAGCCCTAGCTAGTTCCAATCATCTTCATTCACACTTTACAATAAATTCATCCTTTCGTCTCCTAACATACAAACAGCCACCACAATACCTCATTCGCTTTATGGACCTACTTAAAAACCCGATGAAATGAAATGATATATATACAATTGAACAGAAGGGTATGATGGGAGAGAAAAAAAAGACGAGTTTATGTGATGTTGAATGCTGCAGGCGTCGTGGACAATGCTTTTCTCTCGAGGTCTCAGAGCCGACTGACTTTTGAACTTTCGTTGACCATTTTATAGTCGCATTTGGGTCGAAACTAATCCAAAATATTTGATGGGGAAGGTTGCTGATTGGGTGAAAAAAAAAGAAGGGGGATCTTTTAGATTGTAAATATAAAGTTACATTTTAACCGGATGGTTGTATAGGATGCACATTTTTTCTAGTCTTAAAATAAGCAATAAAAACATACTTAAGAACATTCTAGAAATTTAGGATCAAAACTGTATTAGCATTTAAATTACATTTTTATATTTTTCAACCAATCAGCTAAAAACATAGAATAGAACATTCTAGAAAAATAGGATCGGAAGTCAACTCACAGAAAATATTTAGGCTCGAAAATAAAATAGTAAAATACAAATCTGATTGGTCAATAAATGTCTACGCGCCAAAATTTTAGGACGATTCTTTGGTCCACCTGTAGGATATAAATAACACAGAGTTAGAGAGCCATACACACAGACTTACACGAAGACTAAGACAACACCACAAGCCACTAAGCCAGTAATGCAGTAGCCGACACTGTGTCCGACAAATTCCTTTCCTTCCTCAACTAAAGTTCATGACCTAGCTTCAAAAGAAAAACCCGACAAACTTTCTTTCATCAGCGCGACACGCTGTCGCCACAATCATAAAACAAGACATGAACTTAATGTAAGTAAGAACGACTTATTTACGGACTCCGTAAACAGGAACATACACACATCTTTAAACAAATTTATTTTCTTCTTGCCAAACTTTATTTTCCAAAAGGCCATTTACACATCATGTGTTTTATTTGTTTTCATATTCTGTTAAATGCATATTAAATTGTTTGTTGTTTAATGTTCGTTGTGTTCAATTCCATTTCTTTTGCGTGATTGTAAAGTTTTGTGTTGTATTTGTGGTGGAAATAATTTAGAGAGCAATACCCGTAAATTACGGAAGCACATCTACTGAAATAACCAAATTACATACAACCCCCACAGTTGCACGGAGCCTACCTGCGCAGCAATGTGTTTTATTCATTTTGGTTTCGGTCATCGTCTTGACAACATCCGACTTTTGAAATGCACGTTTGTGGTGTTTTATTTGTTCGTTTTCTATTGTTTTGCTTGTGATTTAGTTGGGAATGTATTAGTAAATCAGAAGGGTTTTCAGTATTGAACACTATCGATCAATCGCATTGACTAACTGCCTCTGCAAGATGATAGAGCAGATGTCGGAAATTTATCCACTTGCAGATAAATTTGGCCTTATCTCGCGTCTGAAACAAAATGGAGAGGGAAAAAACAGGATGAAAATACAAATGGTCTTGTTTGGTTGCAACATGAAAAAGTTTATTTACAGCACAAAGTTGCATATATTTTCCCAAATGCGGGCGTCACAATATTTTTAAAAAACCTAGGAGCCTAGTAACAAAATAAAACAATATAAAACAGTTGCTACATGATGGGTTTCCACAAACAAGATTAACCCACGAAATTATTAGTACAACAGAGAAAGAAGGAAATAAATACGCTTGTAGGGAACGAATAAATAAATTTAAAAAATTTAAAATAAAATTTTAAAAAATAAATAGATAAATAAAAAGAAAACTAATAAATTTGCAGAAACTCCTAGAGGTCTCTAACAGGAAAAGGAGATGATGCATGCATAAAAGAAAAAAGGCATTCCTCTTGACAAAGGGGACCATATTTTCTTTCTCTTTCAGGCAGTGCCCGTCGAACCAACAACACCATTTTGCTGTCTGGTGTTTGGGCACCACGCATACGTCTTTGGACGTAGCATCGGTTTGTCCCTTTCACCCAGTAGCAGCCCTCTCTCGGTCAACATTATGCTGAAATATACAAGACCCACTACTGAACTATAAACTAACCCTTGCCGGACTTTGACAAAACTTCCAAAAGAAAACTAACCCTTATGGAAGCCCGAAATACCAAATGCGGACACCTACATACATGAAACGAATTAACGTATTTTTGACACCTTAACTGGGGCATTCAACCATTTCAATGTATTCAGGAAAACCTCCCTCATCCATGGAATGGTTGTTGAACCCAGTAAATAAAGGAAAGTATAAAAGAATCATCTTCGTCTCTAATCTGTTGTTGTCTTTTCTTTCGTATAATTCTTTTTTGGGACTTTCTTGGGCAAGGCATTGCACCGACTAACTAACGGGGGGTGGGGATAAAATAACCAAAACATGGAGTCAGATATCGAACGGCAGCACAGCCTTGCCCTTTACCCGTGACCTTCAAGCCTCAAACTTCCACACGCTTATTCAAACAGGGTTTTTACTGACAAAATTATACCACGGGAATTTGTACAAAGCAAGATAAGTAGCCCACTTGCAGAGTCACTGTAATTCTTAAAAAGACTCCAAGCCTTTGCCCTGGTTTTTCCTCTCCGAAATTTTAATTTCCGCTTCTTTCAGTAGTCTGTAATGCAGATGGTAATACCTTCTTTTCTTTCTTTCTGTTACAATCCAGGCAGGAGAATGAGTGTAAAGAGCTGCTTGTTTGAAATACTCCTTCCTCTAGACTCCGCTAGAGCACATATTTTATCTCAGGCATATTGCACATGCTGGGATTGAGGCGAATACGCAAATGCAACTTTTCGAAGTTGAACCACAAAGTCCCAAAGTTAGTCAATTTCAGTTCCAGCTACATTAGGCACATCCACTCTCTCCTGCCATGAAGTAAAGAGGGGAATTCAACTTTTCAAAGTCTAATTATAACGTCCAGAGCCTTCTAGCAAGCAGCCACCCTCAGTGGCTGTTGAGAAGTAGAAAAAACAAATCCAACCTTTCGAAGTTGAAATTCAAAGTGCTAAAGTTTGTCAACTTTAGGCAGAGCCTGTATTGCCATGACTGCTCTCTATCATACCGAGAATCCGAAAGAATAATCAGAAAGCCTTTGCCCTACGTGGTCGACCCGCATACGGAATCAGCCACCGGACCTTTTCCTTCCACGTATTTTCGTACCAAAGTACTAAGCAAGGGCTTAATGCCAGAGATTAAAAAGGCATTCAATCCAAATAAAGGATGCGAACACAATAATAATAATAATAATAATAATAATAAAGGGACGCGCAATGTACAATCCTGAAAAGCAATAAATTTCCAATACAGATGATCAATAACAGACTAACGTGGTATCTAGAGACAAACACCCTAATAACCAAGATGCGGATAGGATTCTGGAAAAGAGAGGAACCTTAAACCATTTGATCCGATCCACCTGGAAACCTTCATCAATGAAGCATTCATAAAAAGCAACATATGACGGTAATTTTTTTCGACCCGGAGAAGGCATACGACACTACCTGGAAGTATGGTATCATGCAGAACCTATGTGATCCGGCCCTAAGAGGGAAAAAAATGCCGAAAGAAACTTCAGGGTACGCGTGGAATCCACTCTTTCTGGCCTGCAAAACCAAAGAGGTATTCCACAAGGAAGCATCCTATCAGTAACTCTTTTCTTAATAAGAATTAACAATAGTGTCAAATGCCTAAACCCCACAGCTGACTGTGCTCTCTACATCGACGACTTCGTCATCTGCAATCGAGCAATCCGCATGAACATAACAGAACGACAATTACAATTGAACCTCAATAAAATAAATAAATGGGCAACATACATTCTCCAAGTCCAAAACCCAATGTATACATTTTTGCTCTCTGAGGAAAATGCACAACGACCCTGTCATCAAACTCGAAGATACCGAGATTCCTGTCGTTGACAAATATAAATTCCTTGGGGTTATATTCGACCAGAAACTAATATTTCTCTCTCGCATAAAAATACTTAAAAACTAAATCAACTCGAGCCCAACTATCGGGATTTTCCCAACTTTATATGGTAACAATATTGCGACGTCGGCAGGAAGAAAGAAACGCAACACGATTTAAAATGTTACAAAAAACATATATTTACATAGAGGAAAGAAAATATTGTCCTTGCAAACAGTTGGTTTGCGGGAAACTTATTCGTAAAAGGCGTCCTTTTAACAGTTTGTATTTCCTGTGTCCTTTTGGTTGGGTTGAAGAAAATAGAGCCTTGTTTCTTGTACTTCAATTGTTGGAAAATCCTCACAAGCGTGTATTGGCGTCTAGAAGACTGAGAGAACGGCGGGCACGTCTTGATTCTGGGGAATCACACAAGCAAAAGAGGAAGGGCGTTCGTAGGAAACGCTCTCATAGGGGTTTGGAGAAAATCTTTTAAAAAAATGGTAGCATGTGATTGGCAGTTTTTCATCCAAGCACTGGGCACCTAGTTAGCGACTCCGTAAATAATTTCAATACAACAACGTTTGCGAGTGGTTGCCCACACAAAATAGGATACTGACCGACAAACGCTCTTTAAACAATACAGATCACTGATCCACTTACAACTAGACTATGCCATGTTTATCTACAGATATGCTACGAGGTCCTACCTTAAAGAGCTCGACCCTCTACAAAACGAAAGCCTAAGACAAATCTTAGGAGCCTTCAGAATTTCTCCAGTCGATAGCCAATACGCTGAGACCCATTAAGCACCTCTACAACTCAGATGTTAAAAACTGACGCTTCAATACTACATAAAACTCAAATCCTGCCCATCCAACCCAACTTATGACTGCAACTTCAACCCTAAATACAAGCAATAGTTTGAAGAAAAGGAAAAATCAATAAAACCTTTTGACCTTTTGAAGTCTACTCTCCAAGAATAAAAAATATCTCTAATAAATATACATGAAAGCATCTTGCCTCAAACACCACCTCGGATTATTAAAAAACCTGAAGTGACCCTCGAACTGAATGAACACCCCAAAACAAAAACCCATCCCAGCTCTTATCAGGAAAAATTTTGTAATATCCTCCAATACCATCCATATAACCTATATGTCTTCATGGATAGCTCCAAGGACAACGATAAAACAGCGTGCACAGCTGTTCTAAATAAAACAATTCTCAAAAAAGTTCTTTTAATGAAAAGCTCCATCATCACAGCAGAAATCCATGCAATAGACCTAGCACTCAACATCATCTCGAAGAGCAAACATAAGAAATTTATCATATTCTCAGACTCACTATCTGTCTTACTATCATCAAATGATAAAAAAAAACTTGAGAACCCCTTAATCATTAAATTATGTAGACTAGACTCAAAGCCAAATTGTAAAGAAATCCTTATATGCTGGATTCCAAGCCACATTGAAGTGAGAGCAAATAAAAGAGCATACTCGGCACCCAAGCCGGCCTTAGATCTGACCCCCGACAAAATCAGGATTCCATATACTGACTTAAAACCCAAAATCAATAAATCCCTTCACGAAAAATGGTAACAACGCTGCAATAATAACATCTACAATAAACTCTTCCAGATCAAGCCCACTTTTGGAGAACGGAGACCAGCTTTAAGAAAATCAAGAAGAGAACAAGTCATTACATCCCGATTGCGTATTGGTTACATAAGGCTTACTCACTTTTTTATACTCGAACAGGAACAACAACCCCTGTGTTTAACATGTCAAACTCCTTGCACCGTTAAACACGTTCTCATAGAATGCAAAACTTTCGCTCTCGTCAGAAAGCGATTTTTTAAGCGATTTTTATTGTTCGAGCGACTTGTTCGAGAACATCAAAGTGGATGACGTTCTGTCCTTTTTGAGAGAAACAGGATTGTACCAAAGAATATGATGAATAGACAATGCTACCATGTTATTCAGACCACTCCTTAACCTCTGGACGTAGTATGGCCCCAGGCGAGCTAACATGTCGTAAAAACCTATCTACTACCAACAATCTGTTCGTTCACAAATCACCTCTGTATATATATATATATATATATAAACAAGACCTGGCATTAAATAACGTACAAAAGTTGATATACCATAAAACCAATCAACCCTTTCAAACTGAATGTTGCGTTTGCATCATCTAGATTCTCAGTATAACGAACAAATATGAAATGCTAATACGAATTGTTCATTCCTTCCAAAATAGAAGCATCAATATCTTGGACTACTATCACCACAGGTAACCAACAGAAGCACAAGTCATCTAGTGTGTGTGCGCTTATATATATATATATATATACATATATATATATATATATATATATTCTGCTTCACTTAACGAAATTCATTTTAAAAAGTTTGAAGACCACAACAATTGCAAGTTCATTTGTGGGTGGCTAGGCTAATATAGGATACGAAGCTTCACCCACAGGAGCTGCAATTGAAAATCCAGACTGAGGCTGAGGCATGGCGAATTTTTCCTTTTCTCCTCTAGGTTGGTCCTGCAGAAGGTTTCACAAGAAACAGTTAGGTAGGAGATATAATACCGGAAGATAGAGTCCACAAATAGTGTACACCACTGGCTATGGTCTATGTGACTGACACTCAAAGACTTCTTCAGAATCCTTGTACCATTTTTTCAATGCCAATCTGTCATTCATATATATATATATATATATATAACACATGGTTATTTATATATGTGCATGGTTGTACTTGATTTCTTAGAAGTAGAAATTTATTTTCTCTTGGTAAGTATTTGTATTTACTATAAAGTTAAGTAAAGAAAACTGAAAACTTCAAAACTCATTATCAAAACCTGTCAAATATTGCCTAAAATTCTGACATAAAGCATTTATAATTATTTCACCAATTTAAATGAACATCTTCACTTTTGTTGTTTCTATATTTTTCAGATTTTTTTGTTACTTCATTCATTCATTCTCATCAGTTTTCTTACATTAGTTGTCTTTATTGCAATGTCTGAGCCACTTAAACCCTTTGAGCCGGGCTTTGATTTTTCAAACATTTTCTTACTATTCAACATTGATTCATTCTCATCAGTTTTCTTACATTAGTTGTTTTTATTGCAATGTCTGAGCCACTTAAACTCTTTGAGCCAGGCTTTGATTTTTCAAATATTTTCTTACTATTCAACATTGATTCATTCTCATCAGTTTTCTTACATTAGTTGTTTTTATTGCAATGTCTGAGCCACTTAAACCCTCTGAGCCGGACTTTGATTTTTCAAATATTTTCTTACTATTCAACATTGATTCATTCTCATCAGTTTTCTTACATTAGTTTGTAACGTTACGCCCCTCTCCCCCCCCCCACACACTTTACATCCTCTTCTACCATTTCACTTCTTACGGCCGGCCGGTGATCAACTAGTGGTTCGAGGGGGGCAACGCACATTTCTTGCCACCACAAGAATACGATCGGGGGGACAGGAGAAAATAGAAGAACAAACGAACAAACACGAACAATGCTTGGGGTTAACTCAGAGCAGAAGGAGAGTATGCAACACTACATGCATGTGCAGACTAACGCTAGCGTGGGTTACTAGCGAAAATTCCACAAAGCAACTGGAATGCCGACATCTTTTGACTCAATCTTCTTCGCTGGACCCTATCTTGTCTGCTACTGTCTCCGGAGGCGACCGCATCTGTCCGTGGTTCCACGCCAACTCTTCTGCTGACTCGCCTCTCTGCTGTCCCGTCGCCAACTGCCTCTCAGCTCCTTTTTCCACTCAACTCTCTTTCGTGTCCCCTTACCACTTCCGGATACGGCGAGATTTCAGGTCCAAAAATCCTTTGTCTGGTTTCGCGCCAAAACAGACAAAGGAATCGTCTGCTTGGCCGGCCACCCATATAGTGCTACAAGTTGTCTTTATTGCAATGTCTGAGCCACTTAAACTCTTTGAGCCGGGCTTTGATTTTTCAAACATTTTCTTACTATTCAACATTGATTCGTTCTCATCAATTTTCTTACATTAGTTGTCTTTATTGCAATGTCTGAGCCAGTTATATTTTCCCACAATTAATTCATTCTCATCAGTTTCTTTTTCTTTGTTGTCTTTCTTTTTTTTTCTAAAAAATTTCTTTTTTTGTTTTTGTTTTAGTTAAATCTGAATGTTTATAGTGGTCTATGATGTTATTGATGTTTATCCAAAGCATCAATGCTTTGTCCAAAACTTCAAAATGTGTTTTAGAGATTATTTCATAGAACAGTTAAGTTGAAATTTTTTATCACTTAGCGTATTTTGACTATTGTCTTTATCGTCATTTTCACAATGTTTCAGAGTTTACTGGTTCAATCCTGACAACAGATTAATCACGAGGAATAACTGAATCCACAGAATTTTGAAGCTGCTTGATATATTATAAAGATTACCGATTGTGTTTCCTTTAATAATGTGGCAGGGGCAATATCACTCCAAAATAATGATAATGATAATAAAGGTAGATATGCGATAAAACAGAAAACGCTAAGCGAAAAAGAGGCATCTTCGAATAACTGAGATGTTGATTTGCCATAAAAACTTTGAAATATTAATGTTACAGATTTTATTTAGAAAACAAAATACATCTTTTGTAAGCATACAAAAGATACCAGATTATCAATTGAAAATATACTTAAGAATATCTTGATCTAAAGGTTAATTTTATCAATAAACAAGACAACATGGATCTATGTAAAGTTTACCAAAATTGCTCAGATCTATTAATAGATAAACTTAGAACAATGACAATACAGTCAGGGTACCGAAAGATGAAATGGGTGTGAAGTTTTTGTAATTCAGAAGTGTGTCGGAAAATGGGTTGACCCCATTCCTAATAAAAGAAACAAGTAGAGAGTTAAGTTGAGTTGGGTTAGAGACAGTCGGAGAGTTGAGTTGGAGACTCAGCAGCCGGGCTTAGCCTGGAGGAGCGGAATCTGTTTCTTTTCACCACCAAGCCAAGCTGCTGAACACACTTCAAAGATTGGAACAAAGCATCCGCTAACATGTGCCGTTGATATAAGTACGAAGAAGCAAATTACTTCCTCCAATAGCTAAAACTACTATTGTTACTACTATTAATACCACTGAAACGTCAAAAAAAGCTACAGTAACCAAAAAGGGTTAAAACGAAGCCACCGCTCTTCTTTAATGAAATTACATGAAGCATTTTTTGTTTCGTACAAGAGACATTCAACTTTTTACCACGAGAATTTTATTTATTATATATGTTGATGTTATATATAAATAAAAACTTTTCTCCCTCTAAAATCGGATTGACTTGGTCATATTTATTTTCTTTTAACCTGATTCTCACCCAACAAGCTTGCATGTGGACCAACAGAGAGCTTTCGGAATTCTATGACCCGATAACTACTCGCCAGGATAAAAGATCACAACATGGCAAGTGAGCGAAATCGAATCGACATTTGAAACCGGAGACTTAGGTCTAACCTGTAAAACTGGACCATATAGGACCAAGGCCGGTCTTGTACATGATGTCAGCCCAGTGGGGTAGGATACAGTGTCACATGGATGCCTTGACTAGAGATTGCATTAAAATTGACACCATGTGAGAGGATTGGCATTATAATATCTCCCGCATCTTTGAAACTTACTTACCCTTGAAATGAATTTTCAGTTTGGAAAACAAAAAGTCACACAGAACTAAGTCTGACAAGTGCTGCATTTCCACAATCCTATGTTTCACCGAAAACATTTCAATCAAAATGTATAAAGATTGGCTTCATAATTCTTTTTTTCAAATTGGCACTGATTCACCAAGACATCTGGACAGCAATGTTTACATGACTTTATCATAAAGGGTGCAACAGAAATACTTCCTACTTTTTAAACTGTCACCTGTGTGGTGTAAGTGAATTTAGGCAAGTGGTAATGGTAGTTCCATCTAGCTAATAATTAACCTTTCTTTTTTTTTTTTTAATTTAAAAAAGATATAATCATGGCTTGGACCAATATGCACTATGCTTTTGTTGTTGAAACATTTTTTAAAGACTGATGAATTGGTACACAGAGAACTTTTTGGTGCACATTTCAGGTTGCATTGGAATGATGCTGTTCTCTATTGAAAATAGATACTGTTATGGGTTGGTTGGTTGTTTGGGTTTTATAGCATATCAAACTTTCTAGGTTATTTAATGCCAAGTCAATTTTTATACAAATAATCATTTCTATTTCAAACAATTCAGTTTAGCATGAGTACAGTTTGTCAAAAAACAATTCTATTTCAAGCTATTCAGTTTATTCAAACAGTTCTAATTCAAACAATACAGTTTAGTATAAGTATAGATTTTAATTACACACGGTTAAATGTCAAAACAGTTCTATATCAAACAATTCAGTTTAGCATAAATACAGTTTCTATGTCAAAAACAGTTCTATTTCAAACAATTCAGTTTAGCATAAGTACACAGTTTAAATGTGAGTACAGTTTGATTGTCAAAAATATTTCTATTTCAAGCTATTCAGTTTAGTCAAACAGTTCTAATTCAAACAATTCAGTTTAGTATAAGTATGCAGTTAGTTCTATTCAACCCATAGATAGGACCCTATCAGGTGCTACCATGCCGAGAGCAATGGCAATGAAGGGGTACTCTGCATTCCCCAATTCTCCAGCATCACTGAAATCTCACCATCAGATAATTTAGTGTCATATCCAGGACACTCGTTCGCAGTTTAAATGTCAAAATGGTTCTATTTTAAACAATTCAGTTTAGCATAAATACACAGTTTAAATGCAAAAAACAGTAAACTCAAACCACAGTTTAGTTCTATTTAACCCATAAATAGGCCCCTTATCAGGTGCTACCACTCCAGGCCAGATGAACCTCAGAGCGATGGCAATGAAAGGGTACTCTGCATTCCCCAATTCTCCAGCATTACTGGAACCTTACCATCGGATTGTTTAGTGTCATAATCAGGACACTCATTGGAGGGGTCTTACTTATCTGCAGAGAAGCAGTTGGTGTATTCTACAGTCCCAACCAACTGGGCAATGTTATGGGTTGAAAATTCTATCTTGAACAGTAAATTCAGTCATAACATAAGATAAGCTGTCTCTGTAGCAATTACAGATTCATCAGTCTTAAAAAGATATTTCAATAGCAAACACACTGAGTATACTGATTGAAGTCAAGATCAAAATTGTTTATTAATGAAAATACTTGAGATTTTCTTTCTTTTAGTCTACATGAGAACACACTAAAAGCAACCATTCTGTTAGTATTTTTCATCTAGGTGGTTTCATGCCTTCACCCTATTGCTTTCCACAATTGATCAACAATTATGAAGGAACACTGAACATGATTAGCGTCATAAAAAATGAAATCAATGACCTAAGTTCAAATCCTAGATGAGGCTGTTTACATTTCAATTGGTCTATTGAGTAGAGTGTTCACCAATAGTCTGGGAGACCAGGGTTCAATTACAGGTCAAGTCATACCAGAACTCAAAAAATGGTACTTGATGCCACCTTGCTTGACGCTCAGCATTATAAGGTACGGATCAAGGATAAAGTGGAGCAATCCAGGGAATGGAGTAGAACCTTCCCCTACACCTCGGTGTGGTAGCTATTGAAAAGGGAGCCTTTGGGTCACCTTCGACTAAGGTCAACTTACATGCTAATGCCCTTGAGGAAAGGCATAAATTTGTTTCTTCTTTCTGAACAATGGGTAAAATTGTAAGGCAGACTGGGTTCTTTAAATTTAGTAAGGCAACCAATCTATGAGAATTCAAACTAGCTTTACTGTGAGTAAAAACTGACCTTGTGTCACATCCTGCCTATGGCAGAGGGATTAGGTAAGTACATATAATCGAGGGAGAGGGAAGAAGAAAAAAGTGAGAAAAACTGCAAATGGCAAAATATTAAACTTTTAATAGTCTCAAATTGTTGACCCAGAAATAAACAAAAATTAAATAAAGTAACTTAATTTGGAATCGTTTTTCCTTTACAAGGGTCATTGAAAAAGTACTAAGCCTTACTTTGAAAGAAGAGCCACAGCTGAACATTTCTGTTGTGGCAACATGCTACCACTCTTTATAAAACTAAAAAACAATTCAGATTTCTGTCTTAATTTCTGTGCAGGTGAGGCCCTTGAGAGGTGTATGACAAATAAAAAGTCTGGCAAGACTTTGAACTTTTCAAACGACTCTTGTAGTCTAGGCAAGTGATGTAAAGGTGAATTTGATGTAAGCCAAAATGACAAAACAAGGTATTACTGAAATAGTTTATAAGCACCAGATTAGTTTGTGTTTAATGCAAGAGTAAATATTCTTAATTATTCTCTACAAGGGTTCAAATCTAAACTCTGACCAGGTCAAATCACAAACCTAACAAACTTGTTCTCACCAATTCATGCCACACTGAACTTATATTCTGCTGAGATCTTCATACAGTTTGATGTTCATCAGAAACAGTAATGGCTTTTTTAAAATCTAAAAAATTACTAATCTTTGCTTAGTCTAGCCTACATTTTTCATATTGCTTCTGGTACCACCCATCTAAGTTCCTGATTCAGTTGGCTAGGGCTGTAGAATACACCGACTGCGTCTCTGCAGAGGAGTAAGACCTCCCCTTCACCCAAAGAGTATCCTAGATGTGACACCAAACAATCTGATGGTGAGGCTCCAGTAATGTTGGAGCTTTGGGGAATGCGGACTACCCCTTTATTGCTATCGCTCCCAGGTCCACTCTGACAGAGTAGTAGAACCTCATAGGGTCCTACTTATGGGTTAAATAGAACTATTTGACATTTAAAAAGAGTGCAAACAAATGACTAATGCTAAACTGAATTGTTTGAAATAAAACTCTTTGATCATTTAACTGTGTGTAAGCAAATGACTGATGTTTAATTGAATTGTTCGTGTTAAATAGTTATACTTGAAAACATTTAACTGTGTCCAAAAAAAAAAAAAAAAAAAAAAAATGAGCTCAAACTTGTTTAAAAAATATCTACAAAATTTGTTTAGAAATCATACATCTAATATATATGTATATAAAGGATTTGGCATTAAATAACCTACAATGGTTGATATGCCATAAAACCAAACCGTCAACATTCTGAGTAGAATCATTGCTTAACTTTAATTATCTAGCAGGAATCAATGCTTTAAGTCTGACTCAAGCATAAGTCTTTTAGATACATTTTCTCGATAAAAAACCTGCACAAAATAACCTGATTATTGTTCTCCTCAAAGGACTTTTTTTTTTTTTTAAATATCGAGAATTCTGACAGTTTTTATAGACTTTGACCACCTTCCAATACTAATTTTTAGCAGGTGATAATCCCTGAATGAATCACTTTTGGGTTTTACAATTCTTTTCTTCCTGGTAACATTACCCCATGTTGCAGCTATTCCTATCTCCTGATAGAGAAACAGAGATTTTCTCTACTCACAAGGTCTTCTAAATTTCAGAATAGCTACAGTTGGTCTGATGAAGATTAGCTATATGGTATCTGACAGCAAGTCCTACATGATATTTTGCTTTACCTACAAGATAGCAAACTCTATCAATCATGTTACAATCTATGATCTTTAAAAGCTTAAATTTTGAATATTTTAATCTTGGCTTATCTTTTATTGCTAATTCGAGTCTCCATTTTTTTGTTTGTTTGGGTTTTATGGCATATCAACTTTTGTAGGTTATTTAATGCCAAATCCATTTTTATACAAATAAACAGTATTTCAAACAATTCAGTTGAGCATAAGTACACAGTTTAAATGTCAAAATAGTTCTATTTCAAGCAATTCAGTTTAGCATAACTGCACAGTTTAGTTCTATTTTACCCTTAGATAGAACCCTTTCAGGTGCTTCCACTCCGGGCCAGCATTACTGGAACCTCACCATCAGATTGTTTAGTGTCATATCCAGGACACTTATGGGGAGGGTCTTACCCCTCTGCAGAAATGTAGTTAGTGTATTCTACAGATTTTTTTTTTTAGCGCAGTAGTGTATGTCTCAGTTTGAAGACTCATCACATAAGTCATCATCATAGAGAGTGCACTTGGCTATTCAACTTCAAATCCTGAATGAAAGCTCAGTCAACTGGGCTATAGAATACACAAACTGCATCTCTGCAGAGGGGTAAGACCCCACCACCACCACCAATGAGTGTCCTGGACATGACACTAAACCATCTGATGGCAAGGCTTCAGCCTTGGAGATTTGAAAAATGTGGAGTACCCCTTCATTGACATTGCTCCCAGGTCCACTCTGGCCCAGACTAGTAGCACCTGACAGGGTCGTATCTATGGATCAAATAGAACAAACTATGCATGCAAACAAATGACCGATGTTAAATCATAACTGTTATACAGCAATACTTGAAACCCTTTAACTGTGTACAAAAAAAAAAGAAGCTCAGGTTCATTTAAGATTGCTATCAACAAAATGTGTTCATAAATGATGTGTGTGTGTGTAAAGAGGATTTGGCATTAAATAACCTTCAATGGTTGATATGCCATAAAACCCAAACAAAAAACACATAGCACTAATACCCTTGTGAAAGGTATGAATTCAACTATTCTTTCTCCAGCTATATTAGGGCAGACTGGACTCATCAACCTTGGTATGACAATCAGAAGGAAAACTGAATTCAAACCAGTTGTAGACCTGGAGAGAGAATGGCTCCACCAGATCATTCCTGCATAAGACACACTATAGGTGTAGCACCCCCACAACCAAACTAGGTTATGGAACCAATGAGAGTATGTATGTCTAGTTTACGGCTTGCCATACTAGATGTTAAAATGTTAGAGTGTCAATGATAATCTCTATCTACCCATTCTTCAACTTTTTTAATGAAATTTTTTATTGAATTATTGATCTTTCTATACATTTTGAATTATGTATTTGCCTTATGTGAAAAATTATTTATTCTTAAAAGTATGCTATCAATATAAAAGATTTAGAAAGCTCTACTCAAGGTGCTCATGCTCTGACACATGATTCTGCATTTTATTAATGACCTAAAAGAAATCACTGTGTCTTGTTTAATTTGTGCTCAATTAACAGTCAAGTATTTACTCAACCCCTTTGCTGCAAGCAGAATGCAACACAAGGTCAATTTTTTAAAGCAGAGTACAACTGGTTTGAATTTAGAGTTTTCCTTCTCCTAGACTGGTTATCAGATCAAGGTTAAAGAGCCCAGTCTGCCCTACTATTTACCCATAGTTGGACTCATATTTTTTCCCAAAGTTTATTAACACTATGAGAAATGAAAACAGCTTTTTCCAGGATTTGAACTCTGGCTGTTGTGCCCATTTCCAATGTTGATAACTATTATACTACCAGTGCTTCTATAATTAGCTATTGATTATTTTCATTTTATGAAATAGAAAAAAAAATGGCAATGTTTCAAATGAGACAGATAATCTTAAAAATCAGCTCAAGGATGATAGTACAATATTTTCTTTACATGAGTTATTAATACCAATGACATTAGAAGAAAGCTATTTCTTAAACCAGCCCACATGCAGCAGTGAAAGCAATATGGCAAATAAAACAAAGGATGGACCCCTTGAAGTTTCCACTCACTGTCACCTTTTCAAGTTCTTATTTGTTAGATTTTATTAAATATTCATACAAGTTATTCATGGCAAAGCAGCCAGAAGAAAGCCACTTAAGCCAGTGAACATTCATCAGAAAAAGTTGTAGATAAATAAAATAGACAAAGTCAAACGAGTACAACTTAGCTAAACAATGCTTATTTAATGTTCATTTTTCATACAGACAATCTCAGTTTGGTGGTAGATATGAGAAATTATGTCTGAATCAGCTCAAGAACAATAGTACAGTATGGTATCATCATCATATAGATTATTATAAAAACAGTGCAGCTAGAAGAAAGCCAATTAAACCAGTCAATATTCATTAAAAAAAAAATAAATAAAAAAAAAATAAATAAATAAAAAAAAAAAATAAAAAAATAAAAAAATAAAAAAAAAAGTAAGCAATTAATGTAATGGACAGAAATCTGAAGTTTTGACAGTGTCATCTTCCCAAGCAAGTTCACATCTGCTCAATTTTCAAACTGTGAAACTTTGCAAAAAAAAAAATACTTATTTAATATACATTTTTCTTATTAACCATTTCAATTTGTAGCAACCAAAAAAAATCCTCACTGTCAGCAAAGCCTAAAATACACTGACTGTACCCCCTACAAAAGGGGCAAGACCATCAACTAAGGGAAAAAATATCCTGGGTATAACATTAAACTGCATCCAGTGGTGAGGCTCCAATTCTGGAGCTTTGGGGAGTGTGTAGTACCCTGTTTGTTGCCACTACTCTCAGGTCCACTGATCCAGAATGATAATACCTTTTACAGTCTCATCACTGGGTCAAAAATCAATCAGAGATAATAAAATGTTTACCTGCTTAAAAAGGTATATACTGTACAAAAACGTATCTTTTTAATTGGAGACCATAATTGTTAAACTGGGTTTAACAAAATAACCCAACAAGGTTTGATATTACTGCTCTCAACACATTACAGACTGCTAAACTTTTTTCCCCCCATTCTTCAGATACCTTGTTGTACGTACTTGGCAACCTTTTAAGAATTCTGAACCTAACCCTTTATTTGAATCACGAGGGTAGACTTTTCTTATTACATTGTTCATGCCTTAGGGGTAACTTGCATCCACCACCCAGCTGAAAGACAAATATCCTAGCAGACCACTACCTGGAGGTTATGAGTTCAATCCCTGGTCCTGGTTTCAATAGATGTAAAAAAGGCAAAAAGTGGCCAATGCAAGGTACCTGTAAGATATAAGGGGAATGAGAACAGCCTAACCCTGGAAGGTTACAGAGTACAACAAAAGGCACCTGAAGAAAGCCAAAGAATATACTGAGCGAAATATTGTGAGTATAGCAAAAAAGAGGAGTACAGCAGTCCGCTATATGTAAAGAATAATGATAACACTATCTCAGATGTATAGAAAGGTTTGATATGTCATGAAACAAACTAACAGAGAAAACACACTTCTTAAATAGACAATATAAGAAATATATTAAAAAAAAAAAAACAGTTAAAAGATTCATTTATTAAAGCCAAGATAGAAAGAAACAGATTTACAATCACCTAATAATAACAATTCATAGCAAATTTTACTCTTGTATATTATAATAATAATACCCTTAAAACATAAAATATGGTTTAATCAAGATATAACAGGAATCATTATCTGTTTTTATTAAACTATATCACCTTTTTTCCTCCTTTTTTAATTTTTTGAAAAAGTTTTGGCGATAAAATCAATTTAATAAGTCCATTTTGGTCAGGAACCAGACAAATTTTATTTCTTGTTTTGTTATGCACAAGTCATACTGGTATACCCAATAGTTCAGGTTAAAAGGATGATAAGGGTAACTCAAAGCCAAAATTTTTTTAAAGACCTTATTTTTCTGATGCAGGTATCATTGGGGAACAAAGAAAATTTTTGTAAATTAAGGTCTTGGAAAAAAAAAAAAAAAAAAAAAAAAAAATAGTTTGGCTCACCACACTTAACCTGGACTACAAAAAGGTGTTTTGTAACTTATATATATTTTCTTAATTGATAATTATTTTCCGTTAAAACCATCTTATTTATACTCACTGTCATAATTGTTTATGAACTATCTGAGAGGTTCTTTTCAACCAGAGGGTGGGGAGTGCCTGTGTTTTTTTTTTTTTCCTCATGGCAAAGAGAAAAGAGTGAAGAAGGGAGTGGCAACAAGAAAAAGATTTTTTAAAAAGAGAATAAAAAGAAACGAAAAGAGTTAAGAAGAAGGAATAAAAAAGAAAAGGGAGGGGAAGTGAAGGAGATCACATTTGTTGAGTTGAATTTCCATTCCAAGTAGATTGTTCATCATCATCATCCTGAGTGTTAGTGAATTTGTGGATATTTCCCTCTTGACGACTGATTGGAGAACGGCGTTTGTAGGCACTGGGAAGAAGAAATTTTAAAAAAAATTCTTAAAGACATTTTAATAAAAAAATAGATAATAAAAACAAAGAAAGAAAAAGAAGTTCTAAAATTTATCATTTGAACAATTCCTAATCCTAGTAAATGAAATCTAAAATCTTTTTTTTAATTCTAGAAATAAAAAAATCATTGCTCCTGAAGAATGGCTAGAAAAATTCCGAAATAGCCATATTTAATCTTATGTGGTTTTTTCCCCATGGCCAGCCATCTTAAAACTCATCTGGCTTTGTAGGGATGTGACATTTAATGCTTCTTTCCCTGGGTGCACATATTTAAGTGCAATAGTGCATTTGTATTTAAGTACCAGCATGTCTATATAGGTGTGTGAGTGTGTATATATGCATGTGGACACAAGTGTATCTCTATGGATGCATGTGAGTATAAGTATGTATTTACCCAACCCCTTTGCAACAGACAGGATGTGACACAAGGTCAATTTTTAAGAGGACTAAACTTGATTTGAATTCAGTTTTCCTTCTTAACTGCCTAACCAAGGCTAAAAAACCCAGTCTGCTCTACTATTTACCCAAAGCTAGAAGGAAAACTGATCGATTTGTGCCTTTTCCAAACTCATATGCAAACAGCCTCATCCAGGATTTGAAATTGGATCGTCAATTCCATTCCCTATGATGATAACCATTACACTAAGCACACTTTAATTCTAATAAGTTTACTCTTAATAAACCCATATAAGGTGTTATTACAGATCACACCCATCACTGGGTGCATATTTTAAATAATTCAGCTATATGCACAATCATATAGGTAGTTTATACAGGGTGTCTCAAAACAGATGCAACCCACTGATATGATAATTCATATTGCATCAAGTCATTTTTCATCCGAGTCTTAAAAAGCAATCATATCACTTCAGAAAGGTCAAACCAGATGACCAAGGCAGAGATTGATTGACTTTATCCTACCATGCATGAGAACGTCTTTGGAGGGACTTCTTCAAACTGACAGAATCTCTTACCACATCCATATTGTCAGGACATCTTGCAGTCAACTTCCTGCCAGATCTGGAATTTTCTGCCTTCTTGTTGAGGTTGTTTACTGACTTTGTGACTTGAAATTTGTACCAGACAATACATTTGGTTTTTCTGGGATTGTTAGGTTAAACTTCCTGCAAAATTTTGCTTGCACAGTTTTGAATGATTTTGTCTCCAAATAAGTAGTAACAGAAAATATTTTTTCCTCTGTCCAAGGCATTGTGATCGAGGATTAATAGTTGTAATAGTATACTATTTTCAGATTTGAAATAAAAAATACATTATCATTAGTAGTAGAGTTATTAGCAGTCACAAAGGTCCCAAGTATATTGAGATGCCCTGTATGTATGTACATGTGTTGGTGTGTGTCTAGTAGTAGTATCAAAGGGTTAACTAAACAAGTTAGAGAGGTCAGCAGATTTTAATGGAAAATGAAATAGAAAAAGGATTTCTCAAGATAGAAAACTGACCAAGTCATCCATATCATGATAGTGAGAGACCAGCACCCAAATCCATATCATGAAATATCACATGCCTCCTACCACCTAGATAAACTCAAAGATTAAATAAACAAACAACAAGTGTAATCTGGAATTTTTTCATAATTCTTTTTTTCTTTGTAGAGTTGAACCATGGTTTAAACTAAAATTTGCAGCTGACTAATTTTGGTAGGAACCTACACAAGGTGGAGTCATTCAACAGGTTATATAGTTTGATTAGGTTTTATAGCATTTCAAACATTTTAGGTTATTTAATGCCAAATCTGGTATATGATTTGTAAATATAAGTCAACAAAGTTAAATGGTTCCAAGTATTGCTATGTATCACAAACAATTCAATTAAACAAGTCATTTGTTTACACAGTTAAATGATCAAACAGTTCTATTTCTAACAATTTAGCATAAGTCATTTGTTTGCACACAGTTTAAATGTCAAACAGTTCTACTTAATCTACTTAGGGGGTACCTGTGGTGTAATGGTTATCGTCGCAGGAAATGGACACGGTGACAAGAGTTCAATTCTTGGACGAGACTGATTGCATTTCACATAGCACTAATACCCTTGGGAAAGGTATGAATCCAATTATTCTCCCTCCAGCTATGGATAAATAGTAGGACAGACTAGGTTCTTCAGCCTTGGTGAGGCAACTAGTCTAGGAGAAGGAAAACTCTGAATTCAAACCTATTAAACTCCGCTTAAAAAGATTCACCTTGTGTCATATCCTGCCCGAGCAGAGGTGTTGGGTAAATATGAAACAGTTCTACTTAATCCATAGATGGGACCCTAGCAGGTGCAACCACTCCAGGCCAGAGTGGAACTGGGAGTGATGACAATGAAGGAGTACTCTGCATTCCCCAAAGCTCCAGCATTACTGGAGTCCCACAATCAGATTGTTTAGTCCAGGGCACTCATTGCGAGGGAGGGGGTCTTACCCCTCTGCAGAGTTGAGTTTAACAGGTGAGGCTGTACAGGTCACAGATGATACTGACAGAGAGAGACAGAGGGCTTAAGATATCAAACATTTCAATCACAATAAGCACAAAAAAAAAAAAAAAAAAAAAAAAAAAAAGTGACTGGTACCTCACCAATTTGTAATCTTCCATCTAATGACAATGCTTGGATTTGTCATCTATTTAAAACTAAATTTACTCTCAGTTATTACAAATCATACCCCAAATAAGAAACTTGACGCCTAAGAATGGAAATATTGTTATGCTCTACCATCTCTTGCTGTCCCCAAAATTGTGCCCATTGAATTATAAAGCAGAATAATAAAGCATTACTCACTGATCTACAATCTACTGACCTGTAATATTTGTATTTATGTGTTCCTATCAAAAGCTGGTTTTGTTAATCACACACAGGCTCACAAATGTAGATAAAATAAAGCTGTCTACAACAACATCCTATCTTCTGGATTTGAAAAGAATGCTTGCCAATGTAGCAAGGTATACAAGTTATCTAGTGGTTTGACAAGACACATGGGAGGGCATTAGAATATACCACACAATTTAGTTCTCAATAGATTGTTCATATATACACACAAATCTGTAAGAGAGAAGCTTTCCTCAGTTTAATCCCTCGAGTATGTTTTTAAAACAATTTTTAATTGAACAAATTTAAAATGAAACTTTTAAAAAAATTTCATGTTAAGCATTTTTCCCCAAATTTTGAAAACTGTAATTATTTGTGTATAAGATTTTTTCCTAATTTTTCAGCCCAAAAGTTAAAAGGTGTGTATTATACACACCAAATTTCATGCTTCTTTATCTTAGACATGTATGGTTCATGACAATGACCTGTTTATGTTCTGATCAAATCTATACAAGCTAATTAAAACTTCTTTTAAAGTAGAAAAATCTTTTTTTTCATTTTAATTTTGAACTAAGTAAATATAAGTTCTACTATGCTATTTGGAAAAAAAAAAGTTGTTTTTTTTTTGTTCGGGCAGGGTCTTGATTTATGTTCAACCTTCACTTTACGGGCACTAGAATTGAGATTTCCAGTGGATGTTAGAGGACTGTCCAATTACTACTGAACTCGGCACTGGCTCACTGCAATATGCTGTTGACATCCTCATCTTCTAAGGACTTTGTAACTGACAGTGAGTAGGAAGGTAAGTGAAAAATGACTTTAAACCTTGCCAGCTTGAATGTGAGGGAACTGAGGGATCCAAGCAATCGTGCACGCTTGCTTGGTGAACTCTTGAACCTCTGTGTGAATGTTGCAGATGTGCAGGAAACTCACTTCACTTGCACAGAAGATTGTCAGGTGCTGGATAACACCTTCGGGATAGTTTCAGCATTTAACAACTGATGCAGTGCTGAGGGTCTCTTGGCTAGTTGGATGCAGTCTTAAAACAATTGTCATTCTTGTCTGCAGACAACAGGGGCTGGCTGGTTGTGGCTAGTGTTGCCGTTAAAAGTTTTGCTTTCCGGGTAGTTGCTAGTTATGCATCCAATTTCGCTGGTGAGAGACATTCCTTCTTTTGGCAGTTGGGGCTGTTCCTCATAATTCAAAGTGGTTAATTCTAGAGGGTGATTGAAATGCAACCCTTGACCCCCAAGATAGATAGGGTCAGGTAGTGTGCTAACAGATCAGTTAGGTGTGAAAAAATTTTACTTGATGGCCGACAGGATCACCCAGTGTGAGATGTGGACATGGTTATATAGTTCCCCCTCTTTCCACAGTAGATCCTATTTGGATAGAGCAGACACAGAATTAGTTTCTTGCCTATTGTTGGTTGATATGCCAAATCCTGGTTTTATATATATTCAATGATTTACACTAATTTGGTAGATACATTTTTAAACGAGCCTGGTCTCATACTTTTGTACACAGTTAAATGATCAAACAGTTCTATTTCTAACAATTGAATTTAACATAAGTCATTTGTTTGCACACAGTTTAAATGTCAAACAGTTCAATTTAACCCATAGAAAGGACCTTATGAGGTCAGAGTGGACTTGGGAGCAATGGCAATGAAGGAGTACTCTGACTGGAACCTCGCCTTCAGATGATTTAATGTCCTATCCTATCCAGGACACCGGTTGGGAGTTTTACCCCTCTGCAGAGATGCAGTCGCGTATTCTATAACCCCAGCCGAATCATCTTGGGGATTTTAAGTAGGTTCATAAGGAGCGACTGTGGTATTTTGGTGACTGTAGGGCGAATGGTCAGCATGACTGGATTATTGTACTGGATGAATGGGTCGGCGTTTGTGGCTAGCTAGGATCCCCTTAATCAACGTAAGAACAAAGAAGACCGCTCCCCTTTCTATCCTCCATATATTTTCTGGGGCCTTATGCCCCCCATTTTTTTTTTTTAATTTTTTTTTTTTTTTTACAATCTTTTTGTTTTAAATAAATCCAAAAGACCAACTAGATTTGAAGTGAAAGAGGCAGTTGCGAGGAGGAGAAAAAAAAACAAGACGAAACTGACTCCGTGTGTTAATTTACAAAGACTTTTTTCTTACTAATTCGACACGTAAATTTAGTTGCTACAAATTTCAAAAAAGCCAATGCGAATTATTATCCAGAATTTCAAAACCAAAAGATAAGGGTACATATTATATACGACGAATTACGGTAATCAAAATATTTATCACAAACAATAGTTCAGTTTTTATACGAAACAATTCGAGTAAACAATATAATTCAAAACATTTAAAACCATGTTGTCAGTGAATTGTGATTAAAAAGAAAGACAACATATCTAAGTGTAACGTCAGCAACATTCCATTTCGGACCTACAAAGTTAATAAGTACGAATAAATTATCCTGAAAAATATACAACTAAATCTCCACTACAAGTAAAGCTTTCAGTATCTATTTACTACTACTACTACTCTTAACTGTGTGAAGATCAGACTTACTTCTACTAATACTACAGCAGTAATAATCTGAAAAGCTAACCACTCCTCGAGTCCACTACGAAACGGAAACTACGCTATTCACATACCACCTTATATGAGAGAAAGAGAGAAAAAATAATATAGCAGCTTTTAAGAAGGATGAAGAAACTATATTTCTTTGTTAACGGGTACCCTCTACCGAGCCAATGCGCAATGTTAGATGAAAAATTAACTCGAAAAAGAATGTTATTATTTGATCTAAAGTGATCGCGTGTTGGATGTATTGAGAAGGTGATGCTTAGATCTGTCTTTTAGGAGTAAATACATTTTACCTATTAAACGTAATCTTTTCATTTTAAACCAAGTAAACAAGTGAAACGAAAAGCAAAGCTGAATTTCATCTTGATGGATTTAAGAGTTAAAAAGAAATCATGACGGCAGGAAAGACGTGCTTCAATTTGATCAGGAATTTAAAAATAAATAAATGAGTTTAACTTCGATTACCAAATGTAGGGTCTTCAGCTGACATTGGTAGCCCTCTCAAAGATTTTAAGTTTTGTATTCAGACCTTTATTAAATCCAAATATTTTTCCGTTTAAAAACCTTAACAGATTTGTTTTAGGTAATGTACAGTTAAGTGTAGTCACTTGGTTTTCTTCTTGACTGATGTTATTTTTATATAAAATATTGGTAAGTAAAAGAGTTGCCATTATTGGTCACCTTGTTTTTATTTGCGGTTGAATTAAAGGGCCATTACAGCACTAAAACGCCAGTAACCCAAAGCTGATCTTTGAATTTATAAGACGCAGGGTGATTTCCTGAGACATTTTCGAAGGGAAAGGAAGTGCTTTATAAAGCGTCAAATAAAATAAAAGAAATTTAAAAAATGAAAGTGAACACCCTGGGAATTTGATCTTATCGAAAAGATTCATGGACGCAATTATAATTCTTAAAAAATTAAAATAAAGAAAATAAAGGTAATGACACGAGTTTGTTAGCGAACTAACATTTGGGGGAGCTTAATTTTGTGGATTTTTTTAATATCATCTATATTCTTGATAGGTATTCGATTATAATCTTTTTGAAAAGTCTAAATTTTCCTAAGTTATGGTGTTAGAGTTATGGATTGCTATTAGAATAGGTTTCATTTAAAATAGAAAAAATAACTACACACATCGGGAAATAACCTCATAGTGTGGATGCTTTGGAAAGTAGAAGTTAAAACAGTACTAATTAAAAAGGGAAAGGTATGGGATAAAGTCTGTTTTTAGTTTGATTTTGAGCATCCTGAGAATTTAATGTAATATTAAAAAAAATTCGTGTACACTATAATTAAAAGAATTAATACAAAGATGGACATGAGCTGTTGTTAGTGAACTAACATTGTTTGGGGGGAGAATGATTATCTTGTTAATAGATATATCTATATATTGACAATTATTAAGTTGGTTAGGGCTAAGAATGCGAAGGGAATGGGTTTCAAGTCTGTTTTTAGTTTGATTTTTACACCTCCTTAGAGGTGTCCACAAATTGCGATTGGCACCCTGTGGGTGCCATCGCGGGGTATTGGGAATAGTTTTCAACTAGCAATAACCACGCCTCGGAAAATCCTCATTAGCTATGGTATCGCCTCTGCGCAAAGCTAAAGATACTCGCTCACACACTCGACTATATACTAAAACGTCAACACCACAGCGCCCAGCTTGCCTTTTTGTTTTATGGATTTAATTAATTCTTATCAATATATAAATCCATTTTAACTTGCTCATCACCTCTCTCTACCTATTATT
Source organism: Sepioteuthis lessoniana (assembly GCA_963585895.1). Classification (NCBI taxonomy): domain Eukaryota; kingdom Metazoa; phylum Mollusca; class Cephalopoda; order Myopsida; family Loliginidae; genus Sepioteuthis; species Sepioteuthis lessoniana. Next base: position 42,954,558 of record OY757922.1, on the reverse strand, counting down.
AAATGTTTCTTAACAAACTTTATTTCATTTATGTCTTTTTAGATATTTAAAATCCTTATTATATTAAATAAAAACAGCGTTGTCAGGTAACCTTGACCTTGTTGAGTTTTAGTTCTACACGTGTGACAGTCTCGGCGAATCGAATGAGTAGAAAATAAATAAATCACCCGATGCTCTTCTCTTTACATAAAAAAAAAACTAACAAAAATAAAAAAAATAAAATCACACTTTTTCCTTGAGACCCATTTTATTTATTCATTCTTATTTCCTTTCTCTATACTAGAAAGAAAAAAGCGATAGTGCAGATTTATCTAATTTTTCACAATATATAAATCCATTTTAACTTGTTTATCACATCGCCACTGTCTACCTATGATATTATATCTCCTCAACCCTTTAATTTCAATTATGCCCTGTAAGTATTTTAAGTGATTTCTTTTTGTAAATAAAATACAAAATTTCACATTTTAAAAATTATCTGCCCATTTTATTTTGACGTTTTTCAGTTTAACTTAGATTTTTTTAAAGCTTCCCACCAAGAGAAAATAATCACGAGTTCATTGTCATAAACTACAATTAGTTAAAAGTATTCATTACTATTTCTCTTGTAGTTTCGTCTTTAAGGTTTGGATTTGTTTAGCCTCCAGCAAATCAACTACAATTCATGAAATGGAGATTTACTAGTCATTTTTTAAATGTGGAGTGCTATGCAAAAATCAACCCTCTCGTAGTGGCAGGTTTTAAAATTTCTAAGATTTTGTTAACGTCATTCTTGAGGAGCGCCTTAGCTCCTTTTAGGCGGGGAGGTGGGCCCTGCCTGAAGGAGAAACCCCCTGGAATACAGCCATTAAGTTTTTTTGGGCACACCTGTGTAATGATTTTTCTTTCGCCAAGCAATTATTCATTGCTCAGCTTAGCAAGCTAGGCTCACAGACCATTGCTAGTGAGTTTGATATTCATTTGATACTCTATACATTTGGCTTTGTGGCACAACTAAACTAAGCATAGAGAAAATAAGGGTATCGCGAAAACGTCAATGAGAACAGACCAATAACAAATAAATGTTACAAAATTCAAATTTAAATTTGCTATTAAAAGAAAAATCTTAATTTGCAACTTTTTTAATCACATGAGAAAGAGGATAAATCTAATTTACAAACACTTTTAATCAATAATTGTGTAAAATTTTCAATAAATTTTCGACTTGACCAGATGCATATCATATCAAATTCGTATGTTTTAAAAATTAAGATTTAAAAACAAAATTGGTTATTGACCAGTTACTTAAAGACCGCCGTTGGCAGCATTTAAACTATGTAGAATCAAATCTATAGAAATATTATTATAATTGCAAATAACTAAAATTACCATTAACCTGATGATTTGGTATGGAAAATAATTCAACCTCAGAATACCTTATTTGTTTACCGGCCCATTGTTTAGTGTTCGTCAATGGTCCGGGGGACCAAGGTTCAATCCCAGGTCGAGTCATACCAAAGACTCAAGAAATGGTACTTGATGCCTCCTTGCTTAACACTCGGCATTGTTAAGATACGGATCAAGGACAAGGAGTAGTGCCCTTCCCTACACTTCGGCGTATTGAAAAGGGGAGCCTTCGGGTCGGCCTTGACTTCGCATAGAACATATATATGACAAGAGATACATTCGCAAGTCTAAGATAAAAAATATTATCTCAATGAAAGCGATAATTTATATGGTAACTGTTTATATTAGGCACTAACAATTTGGCCGCCTTTCGTACTGTAATAAATGACTATCTGGAGATGAAAGGGGGAAAAAATACCAAAAACCAGGGAATTATATGATTTTAATGAATTTTTCTGTTTTCATTTATTAATGAATGAATTTTATAATGCATTAATTATCTTATCAAAGAACTTACAGATTTTTTTCTCAGGTCACTTAACTTTACCTCCCCACTGTTAAATTGGGAGGGATATCGGACATGGCATATACCTTTTGTGCATCATTAAAAAAAAAATGAATAAAAAAGATTTAAATCTAAAACAAGTCTGAGGGTGTGCATGAAATAAAGGCCAAAAAAATTTAATTGAGAGCTGTTGAAAAAGAAAAATAGTACCCCTAATACGAATATTAATTTTTTAAGTGTTTAGAGAGCTTTTAATACTAAGGTTATAAAGAATATATAATTTTCTTTAAGATTTTTAGGAAAATAGTTCTGTATCGATATTTGTTCTGCTTGAAAATAGGAATGTTTTTAATTTGTATTAGATTTTGATGTTCTTTTCTCTATCACTGGCAAAATCTAAATATATTACTGAATAAAGAATATTTTTACTAATCGAAAATTACAATTTTTTTTCGTAAGAAACTGGGAGCTTATCCTTTTTTCTTTTTATATAAAAAAATGTTAGACCAAAAAAAAAACTATGAAAACCTACAGTAACATACATTTTTTTTAATCAACTTCCCTTGTATTCGGGTTGAAAAAATTATTTCAAGTACACTTTGCTGTAAGTTTCATTAACTAGTGCTATATTTTGAAAGATTTCGAGTCTCGGCTCGTTCCCCACCTCCCCCCCACTTTAATTTGCATTCAGGCTTTTGACCTTGTGTCACGTCCTGTCTGGTGGGAGGCAGCGACAAATATATTCTTATATTTCAGCTTCTTTTAAGGAAAGATCTGAAAGGAGTTAAATTACTTCTTTTCAAACATACATTTTTTAAAATTTGAATTAATTTGATATCTTAAAATTTTAACATATAAATAAGCTTATTTCATTTAAGTACGTGCTAGTAATGTTACCACACATAAAACTTTTACAATCTAAGTAAATTATTTGGTTTATTCTGTGAAATGTATGAAGGAAAAGAAAAAAAGTAAATTTTGTTATAAAAATGAAATATAAAAGGGAGAAATTAGTGTTTTAGGGGGTAATAAAGATTTGTAGATTATTACCAGGTCAAAGATTAGATATTAAAAAGGAAATTGAAAATATTATTTCATAATAAATTATTTCATAGAATTTTCTTAATTGTACATTTAAAAAAACATGTTGACGTGCTTATTTCCTTTTTCAGGATTAAATACGAAAATAAACTATTGCTAATTCGATTTTCTTTACTTAAAAAAAATCGAGTTATGTGTATGGCTTTCCGTATCAATAATTCTTAGCGAAGAAATAATGCGCACCTTAATAGTTTATAGTAAGGTGACGCAGAGGATCTTGTCATTAATTTTGACCTACTACTTGGATTTAAATACCATAGTAAGTGATACAGTTATCAACGTGTAAGAAATATTTGTACATGAATTGGTTTATTAATGGTTCTAGTAACTAATTTCATTAAAAAAAACTTAAAGAGTATTTTAGAATTTTATTAACATTCTTTAAATTATGTAACTTAGTTGTGTAAATTTTCAACTGTTTCAAATGAATCAAAAATTAATAACTACTTGACGGCATATAAGGTACACTTTTTTTCTCTCTTTTTATTTTAATAAAAATATCTTTTTAAAATTCCCCTACGTCTTATATGCCATCTGTAGATTTAAAATTCGCGATAGTCGGCCGAAATTAACAACCTGGTGACTATTAGCTTGGACTTTAGAATAACTTTCATATACCTATTTTAATTATTTAAAAGGCTATTATGTAGATTAAAAGTTATCGTTGGTTGGGGTTTATGGCATATCAACCTTTGTAGGTTATTTAACGCCAAATCCATTTTTATGAAAATAGTTCTAGTTCAAACAAATCAGGTTTAAATGTAACTACAGTTTAATTGTGATAAACATTTCTATATCAAGCTATTCAGTTTAGTCAAGCAGAGCTAATTCAGTTTAGTATTAGTACAGATCCAATGTCGAAAAACAGTTCTATTTCAAATAATTCAATTTAGCATAAGCACACAGTTTAAATGTAAGTACAGTTTAATTGTCAAAAATATTTCAATTTCAAACAATTCAGTTTAGCATAAGTATACCGTTAGTTCTATGTAACCCATATCAGTGCTACCACGCCAGGCCAGAGTGGACCTGGGAGCAATGGCAATGAAGGTGTGCTCTGCATTCCCCAAAGCCCCAGCATCACTGGAACATCACCATCAGATTGTTTAGCGTCATGACAGGACACTCATTGGGTGGGTGGGGGTCTTACCTCTCTGCAGAGGTGCAGTCGGTGTATTCTACAGCCCTAGCCGACTGGGTAAGTGTGTTATCATTGATGATATTCATTATATTAATTTCATCACGTTTAATATTAGTACTTTTTTTTGTTTTGTTTTCCTTGATTTGCCCTGCTAAAATTGGAGTGCATCTTATACACCGTCAAATACGGTATATGTAATGTTATTTTGCTTTTAATACGGATTATGTTACTGTCTTTCAAATAAAACTAAATTTTAACCTCAATGATGATTTTAATTTTTTTTTTCCTTAATTCATTTTAAAGGTAATAAGAGCAAAACTTTGTAAGTACCTAGTGTATATCAATATAGACTTAAGATATACAAATTTTTGAGAGGAAAATAGTTCCCGAACTTTTACTTTTATTTATTCATTTATTTATTTAATATAGTGAAAGATTTAATGCCGTCAAAATGTTCTGTACTCTTCTGAAAAAACAAAAGTGTTAATGTTATATAATCAAATGTTTTCCAAGAACAAAATTTGCCTCGTTCTCTAAAACAAATTAAAAAAAAAAAATCAGAATTATGAATAGTAATAGAATATTCCCTTGTATGAAAGCAAAATCGAGATTAGATACGAATGAATGTATTTATCCGACTTCCTACCAAGTCAGATTTGACATGAAGTCATTTTACAGAATCGAAACACATGCGTGGCCATTACAAAAAATGTTTTGTCTGGTCAGCATTCTACTTTTGGGCGCCTCAAACGCCAAGTGATGAATTCAGTGGAGATAAAATATGTCATTGCTAGTGATGAAAAGGTAGTTTCCTTTAGGTTTCTCTGATATGGAAAAAATCTTGTTATTCATATAAACGTTTTCATTATTATATAAGACTGAGGTAACCGACGTGTATCTGTTTTTAATTGTAAAATTAATTCTTTTGTAGTTTTGCGCAACAAATTATTTTAAAGCAAAAGAGGAAACTTGTTAATCTTCATAATTCTGTATTTTCGAAATGACTAGCGTCTATTCTAAAACATTTATTTTTCTATGGAAGAAACTATCATTCCCATTTTACAAAAAGTTACTCAATTTAGTTATTTCCTTGAAAATATCTATCCCACTTGAAAAATTAATATTTCAAAATTGAGGGCAAAGGAAATAATCAGTATTTGGCAAGCAGTGGAGCCACAATAACCTTTATTAAATGATTTTACACTTGGCTGTCTTGAAACAGTCGAATTGACCGTTCAAAAGATTGACAGAAAATCTGTTGCTGCACTCAAAGAGGAAAGACTTGACCTCCTGAACAAATTATTTGATATTTGTTATTGTAAACTACTTGTCTTAAGACGTAAAAGTGCAATAAAGAAAATTGTCAAACAATGCACATAAGTCTGAACTTGTCTTCTTAACAAGGTAATGTGAATTCTATGGTTGAATAAATATTTTGCTCGTGGTGAATCATAGATTTCTCGTTTGAATATATTTTCTCTTCATTGAATCCAAGACAAAAAAAAAATATCCGTTTTATTTGGATTTATTATTGAAATAGTAAAATTTAGAAGTCAGTTCGTAAGCAAAAACCTGCGAAAATGAAGTATTTCTGTACATTTTTGCAGAAACATCACTGACAGTTCTCTTTCCCTTTTCCCCACACATACTTAGGGGCTTCATGCACAAAAACACCTTTTGTTAAATGCAATTGTTATTTTAAATAAAATTGGTAAAAGCTAGGAATTTAATTTTCGTGTTAGTTCTTTTCGTATAGAGTTCAATATTTATTTATTTTTAAATATAGATATGCTAATTAGCGGTAGTATTATCGAATAATAACTACATTTATGAGGAAAATTCTAATACTCAAATTCTCATTTTGTTTATATGAAAGTAACTTTTTATGCTAAAGTTAAGGTTTTTAAAAAATAAATGTTGTCAATTTGAGAATACGACATTTTAAATTACAAAATAAATTATTTTTTAACATGGCGGCGTAATTGTTGCAGCCTCGACGTCATATGATCAAGCATACTACGTTTGTAAACAGAATTTTGAAATCTTATAGTAAACGAAAGATCCCAATGAGGATTGAACTCGCTTACCCCCACCCAATTACATAGGAGATCCACAATCCCAAACACACACAGCCAAGAAAGTGTTTAGTTTGACTAAGTTTCACCGTAACTCTATTGTCTTTTTCTTTTTAGTATAGAGAAAGGAAAGGCTTCTTATAAAATAAGAATAAAAAGATATATAAATAAATAAAATGGGTCTCAAGGAAAAAGTGTGATTTTATTTTTTTTATTTTTGTTAGTTTTTTTTTATGTAAAGAGAAGAGCATCGGGTGATTTATTTATTTTCTACTCATTCGATTCGCCGAGACTGTCACACGTGTAGAACTAAAACTCAACAAGGTCAAGGTTACCTGACAACGCTGTTTTTATTTAATATAATAAGGATTTTAAATATCTAAAAAGACATAAATGAAATAAAGTTTGTTAAGAAACATTTAATAATAGGTAGAGAGAGGTGATGAGCAAGTTAAAATGGATTTATATATTGATAAGAATTAATTAAATCCATAAAACAAAAAGGCAAGCTGGGCGCTGTGGTGTTGACGTTTTAGTATATAGTCGAGTGTGTGAGCGAGTATCTTTAGCTTTGCGCAGAGGCGATACCATAGCTAATGAGGATTTTCCGAGGCGTGGTTATTGCTAGTTGAAAACTATTCCCAATACCCCGCGATGGCACCCACAGGGTGCCAATCGCAATTTGTGGACACCTCTAAGGAGGTGTAAAAATCAAACTAAAAACAGACTTGAAACCCATTCCCTTCACATAATAATCCCTAACCAACTTAACTATCAATAGATATATCTATAAACAGGATAATTATTCACCCCCAAATCACATCTGTATCTTTTAAATATGAGTACACGATTTTTTTTGTATTACATTAAATTCCCAGGATGCTCACTTAGGTGTAAAAATTAAACTCAAAACTGATTTTTTATCATAAAGGGTTTTTCGGACTATCGTCATCATCTTTGTTATTTCCACAATGTTTCGGCCAATATGTCCTCTAGCCTTCTCCAGGTGTTTGTCGATCTCAAGAACCTACATGGAACTTCAAACTACGTCCTTTATTGAATCTCTGGGGGTCACCAGTTCTGATTCCATTAGCTATAACCGGGTACAAGTGTTGATATTCCTGTATTGTTACTCGCCAGTAGTCAGGATTGAACCTGCAACCACTAGATGATTGTTTCCTTAGAAAGAAACCTATTCTAACAGTGATTCATAATAACTCCAATGCCATAACTTAAGAAAATTTAGAATTTTAAAAAAAGATTACAATCAAATAGCTATCAAGAAAAAAGATTGTTAAAAAAAAAAAAAGGACAACATCCACAAAATTATTATTTTGTTACAAATCAGACAGGAAATGGCTCAATTCTTCAAGTTTTTTTGGTTTTAATAATCTTTGTTACTTTTTTTTTTAAATTCAAATTTAACATTAACTCAAATCTCATGGAAATAAAGTGAATGAACAGATTTTTCTGATAATAATCAATTACCCATAATAGTTTTGGTAATTTTATTTAGGGACTTATTTTAAAAGAATATCTTTTCTTTAAGCAGGTTAAATATATTCAATAAGAGTTAAATCATTTTGAAAAGACATAATCAAATTTATTGAAGCAGAATGTTTTTAAAATTGTAAATATATCATAAAATACTACATAGTTAACTTCAAAAGTTTTTTCTTTTCAAATTTTTTTTTTATTTAAAGCAATTTAGTTCAGTTCCACTTTTCAATTAGCTGATGTACCTCATTCTAAATTTCAGCAAATGAAAATGCTGAATTACATCTCCCATAGTAGTTTTTATACCAATGTTGTCTAAGATCAAGATGCAAGTCATCTAAATTATTTAGAAAACCACATTTAATTCATTAAAATTTCATTTAAAATTAAAATAAAACAAGAAAAAAGACAATTTTAAAAAATAACTCAAAAGTTTTTTAAAATGTAATTCTTTACAAAGCTTCCCTCTTTTGAAGTAAGAATTTCAGTGGAGAAAAGAAGTTTGGATACAATAAAAGATTTTTCCTTTCACCAAAGAAATGACCCAATAAAACAAGATAAGCATACAATTTTATATACATAACAAAACATAATGAAGTTTAATTGGCATTTTCACATTGCATCTAAATATGCAAGATCAGAAAGTGGGAGAAAATGTTATACATGAATATTTACTAAGAAAAAAATTAAAGATAACAAATAATCACAAAAAGGAAGTGTAAGCCAAATGTTCCTCCCTGTAACAAATTCAATGAAATAAAGAAAAAAAAATGTAATATAGAAAGATAAATATTCCTTCTGGATTAGTATTTGGATTTATGTCGGGAATAAATTTACATTATAGGGTGGGGTGGAGGCTTTAGAGACTTGAGTAAGGTAGTGAAAAAATTTGTGTGCTCGTGAAAGAGAAAACAAATGCTCACAAAAAGGGAGGTGCAAGCCAAACGTTGCTTACTGGAACAAATACATAAAAGAAATAGGTTAGGTTAGGTTATTTGGTTTAACGGCATATCAACCTAAGTGGGTTATTAATGCTAAATTCTGTTTACACATACACACACACATGCATGCATGTGTGTGTGATTGTAAGTAAATAGTTTGTAGAAAACTTTATTCTTAAACAAGTTAGAGCGCATTTGTTTGCACACAGTTAAAATTGGTTTCTAGTATTGTTAACACTAATAATTCTATTTAATATCAATTATTTGAATAGCTTGTAGGTAACATTATTTTTAAATGAGCCAGAGCTAATTTGTTTACACACAGTTAAAGGAGTTTAAGCATTGCTAACACTAATAATCCTATTTAACATTAATCATTTGTTTGTACACAGTTCTGATGATTTCAAGTATTGCTATTTCAGTGTAACTGATGCCTTTTAGCACCTTTCAGATGAAATAAGGTTGAGTATTTGTTTGCCATAAGAGCAATTTAAATAAGACGGTCAGGACAATTATATAGGTCATATATATGACCACCAATTGATCAAATCGGGCCACTGACCACCAGTCTAGCTCAGAAAGAGCCACTTGCTGGGTCAAGGACTGCTCAGGCACCAGGATTTCATCCTCAAGCTTTACAGATCACTATCACAGCCAACAAGAAGCCTCATTGGAAGTGGGGCTTACCTCTCTGCAGAGATGCAATCAGCATATTCTACAGCCCCAGTCAAAAGAGTATTATAAATAAATAAATAAGGTAGAAGAAAACTATATCAAAGAAAAATATTTACTTTAGATTAGTGTTTCCCAATGAAACCCAAGCTGCCCCTTGATGATGGGGGAATTTGAATTTACATTGAGAGCATTAAGTAAAATTATAATACAGTGGGAGCGGACCTTTAGGGACTTGAGTAGGGCAGTAATCAAATTTGTGTGCTTGTGAAATAGAACTTTAGATGGGATTAACAGGTACGGGAGACCTGGGTTCAATCCTAGGTCACGTCATACAAAAGACTATAAAAAAAAATGGTACTTGATACCTCCTTGCTTAACACTCAGCAATATAAGGTATGTATCAAGGATAAACTGGAGCAATCCAGGGAAAAGAGTAGCGCCCTCCCCTACAGCCCGGTGAAGTAGCTATTGAAAAGTGAGCCTTATGGTCACCATCAACTACGGTCGCCAACTTTACTTACAATGCCAAGACAGAGTGGGCCTGATAGTAATAGCAATGAAAGGCTAATCCACACTCCCCAGGGTTTCTGAACTGCAACTTCATTAGACACAGTTTAGTTTCATGCCTACAACAAGTACAACACAAGCTTAGATTTTTTTCTCCCCCTACAGTATGTAAATTATCAAATATTAATAAAAGCTAATGGTGTTTGTGAAGATGACGGGGCGGGGGTGATAAATTCCCCTTAAGACTCCATAAAGGCTTCAGCTGACACTATTATTGTCAGGTAAAAAATTGGGAATTGTGCAAGAGACTGAAATTTCATATTAACAAATGATATATGCATAAACCAGAATCTGTCCTTGAAAGTGAAATTCCTTAGATTCTCAGGGATTTTGAGATACAAATGGACCATCTAATTCTGGTCAGAAAATCAAACCTAATTTTGATAAACAAGAAAAGAACCAGTCATCTAGTGGATTTTACCATTCCAGCAGACTATATACAGGGTGAAAGTGGAGGAAGGGAAAAAGCTGAACTAATACCTGGACCTTGTCAGAGAACAGAAAGTTTTGAAATGTGATGGTGATACCAGTTGTAGTTGGACCCTTAGTACAGTTCTTAAGAACTCGAAAAAGAGATTGGGTGAACTAAAGATCAACTAGAGCACAGCATTATTAAAATTAGGTAGAATACTTAGAGAGCTTAGGAGACTTGCTGTCACCGAAACTCCAATGAAAAACCACCAATCAGAGCAAGTGTAAAAACTCACAAAGAGTAAAATAATAATGATAAAAGCAATAATCTAATTTAAACTTATAATAAAAATTCTACAACATTAATAAAACAGGTGAATAAAAAAAAATCATTTATTGTTATGAAATACTCACGTTGTTGGTCTGTTGGAACTAGATGGACCAGGTCCATCTGTCTCCTCTCGTGGTCTTTTCTTACTCTCTCCACTATTATCAGTTGAGCCTGTTGATGGCCGTCCAAATAACAAACCATAGACGAAGTTCCACAACATGAACAAGGGAGCAAAGATCATGTTCAAAATACTTGAGGAGCTATCTGCAGTGCGTGCAATAGCATGCTTTTGCTGAAAGCAAAAGAGATTTTTTTTCATTGACAATCAAATTACAAATTCTGCAAATAGCGCAAAGGCTTTAAAGAGTTACCATTTTAATTGCTACCATCCCATTATAGTTATTACATTTAGTGTATGAAATCTATATGCAAATGTAACTAGTATCATGGGGCAAGTGTAGAATTTGAAAATGGAGTTAATTTCTTAAGATTGTGAGTGGTCAATCTTTAAAAAAAAAAAAAATTTGAATGTAAAATAACAAAAATGGAATAATTGGTTAGTTTTATAGCATGTCAACCTTTGTTGGGTTATTTAATGCCAAACTCAACCTTTTTGCAAACAATTATATAAAGTAAAAAGTAAAGTTGGCCCGAAGGCTCCCTTTTCAATAGCTACTACACCAAGGTGTAGGGAGGGGTGCTACTACTTTTCCTGGATTGCTCCACTTTACACTTGATCCGTACCTTATAATGCTGAGTGTTAAGCAAGGCAGCATCAAGTACCATTTTTTGAGTCTTTGGTATGACTCAACCTGGGATTGAACCCCGGTCTCCAGAACCATTTGCGAACACTCTACTCATTAGGCCAATGGCCCGGTAAAACAATTATACAGCTTCAATTAATTAAATGATAATCATTTGAAAACAATTATATTGTCAAAAAACTATTCTTAATAGAAATATTTTGTAGACAGATGGTTCCAAGATTGGTAGTCTAAAATTTTTTTCAACAGATCTATTTAACCAACAGATGGAACACTAACAGGTACTAACACTCTGGGTTAAAATGAACCAGGGATTAATAGTAATAAAAGGAATAACTCAATACTCTTTAGAACTACAGCTTGGACACAGTTTAGTGCCATACCCAAGACATCTACTCCCTTAATTTTTTTTTTGGAAGTGGGGGATCTTATATAATTTAGATGAGAAAAAAACAGTATACATCTAAAACAGTATGATTTAATATTTTTCGTTCATCAATGAATTTGTAAAATTAAAAAATCTATTATGCTTTGTAAATGTTAAGTTATCTATTACGTGAGATTTCATTATTCAGTTCTGGGGTCCCCCAACCTTTTCTGCTCAAGGACCATAAAACTTAATTTAGGGGAGCCAGGGCCCACAATCTTAAAGGGATAAAAGAATAAAAAAAATTAAAAAAAAAAAAAACAACTTAATTCAAGAGGTAATAATCATAATTTATTAATGAGGCATCTGAGGTTTGCAATCACAAAAAGATGCAATAGAGTTAAATGAAAAGGTTGATAGGACCACACATAAACACACACACATTTTAACAGCAAGTTATTGTTTATACAAGTTTAATTAAAGACCACACATTCCACTTTTATGATTATGTTTTTCCTCAAGCTCTCATACTAGTTTCTTTGTATCAGGGTCCAATTGATGAAAGTTGACTTAGATTTTTCTCTAAAGTTTTCACACCCAAATTAAACAAAAACAAATAATACCTAAAAAAAAAAATCCTTGAAATCCTAATGATTGAAAACACTTGAGAGAAAAATTTAGGACAAGTCTTCGATTAATTGTACACTGATACAAAGAAAATAGCAAGAAAACTAGAGAAAAAAAAACATAAGATCATAAAAAAGAAAGTTTCACAATCTTGAAACAAACTTGTATAAACAATATGTATATAGACAGCATTTTCTCTCTAAAACATGTTTATTAGATAGGACAGACACAAAGTGTCTGCCTATTTTATCTGACCTGTTGAAATCTTAGTACCAGTTGTTTAACTTTTGGATTGAATGAATTTAGGAAGGCACCCTATTTTCCCCTAAGTACTTTCAGCCCTAAATGGAGCCATCTTCTTCCTACTCTTTATATAAACATACATGACTTGGCATTGTGTTTGTTATTTCATTATTCGCTCTAATGAAGATGGCTCCAGTTGGTGAAAAATACAAATCTTTCCTATATTCATTCCATTCAAACAACAAATGACTCATATGAAGACTTGAACAGATCAAAGATAGAATATACAGACATGAAGTAGCATTTATTGTATCTAATCAAATACACACACACATTGAAAATTCATTAGATAAAACTAATGATTAATCTACACATGAAAAAAAAAAAAACTCAATCCTCTGAAACTGAATCAGAGATGGAATAAAACTTTAAAATTTTAATTAAAAGTTCAACAATACATTCAAATGCTGTTATTTAAAGTTTTATATAGTTAAACTACAACAATTATCAAACAGCCAAATGAAACTGCCAGAACAATTCTTTGATTGCTGAATTTCCTGGATTTTAAATAAGAGATCATTCAACTTATAGCCTCGAAATTCTATAGTTTCTATCATTCAACTTACTGGTAAGACAAGGAGAACTGCACTAGGAACTAGCTCCAAAGACAACAAGGTTGATGACATGTCTTGGGAAGTGAAAGTCCTCTTTGGAAACACTGTGTACAATTGTACATTGCTGCAACCCAAATGCTGGAGGAAAAAGAAAAAAATTACAGCTGGCAAAAGTGGAAGAGTAAACATTTTTTAGTTTTCCTTACATTTCCTGGTCTACATACATTGTTCGCAATTTTCTGTAGTAGGTTACCCATCCCACCCAAAGAAAAAAAAAACAAAACAAAAAAAAAAAACAACAAATTTGGCACAGGTTTATTTGTCACCCTCCCACACCCCCATAAAATTTTTGTTATGGATTTTTCTGCAAAAATTTCTTTGGAATTATATCAATTAAAAACCAAACTATCAAATTATGAAAAAAATTTGAAGGAAGTTGCTTGTTTAATTTTTAGAGGGAGTGGATCACTTTTGCTATGTTACTTTTACATGAAATGCACCCTGACTGATGCTTATCAAAAGCCCCAAGTCTATCAACACTTGTGTGTTTAACCAGTAAAACACATAGAAAAATTAGTAGAAAATTTATTGCTCTTGCTGAACCAGCTGGGGACCAAAGCTGGGTTGACTTCCCAGCAGGTTAAAGGTTGAATGGGTGACTACTTTGATCTTCCAATGATTGCTGATCATGCTGCACCAGTGGTTAATATAAGTGGCTCTATACCAAAATAACATTGTAAATAATAGTCAGATGAGACAGGTGGAAAAAAAACCCAAAAAAACAAACAATTTACTTTAAAAATGACAAAAAAAACTACAGACTTTTTAAAAGTGGAAATTGTGAGACAGTTTAGCAAGGACAAACAGGTAAGAGAGAAAATCATTTTCACAAGGAAAATTGTTTGGTTAATACCATCAACAAATATGGAACAAAATGACTGAGGGGTGTCCTGTTTGACAAAAGTAGCATTGCAAAGTGGTTCCACTTCTTTAGCAAAAGTAAAACAATCACCTTTTCCAAAAAAAATTTTTATTATCTCAAAGTTTGGTTCTTTATCAATGTTATTCAAACGAAAATTATGCAAAAAAATCCAAAGCAAAAATTTCAGTGGTGGTTTATGATTGATAAACCAGCACCAAAAATCTGTTTTAATAACTAATGGTAAGCATCCAAGTAATCAAATCGGCAAAAGTTAAACTCGCAAAAATTAAGGGTGGACTGTACTATAAGTTAATAAGGAAAAAACTGCAGTTTAAAATCGCAAGTGCATATCTTCTAAAATAAGTTATCTCCCTTGACTGATGAATAGAACAGTTGACATTTTTATTTATCAAATTTCTAGTTTAATAATTTGGAAAGTATCAAACAAATAAATGTATAGCAAGATTAAGTTTTTGATATTTTGTAATGTATTTGCAAAACGATTAAATAGTGCCATCATTTTTTGACAGCACAGATAAACTAACATATATATGCATACACAAACACTTGTTGCTTAGATACAGTTATAGTTCTCCAGATTATGATATTAAGAGAAAGTTGGAGGGAGAGGGAATAAAAAGGAAAAAAAAAAAAAGCTATTTTACCTGGGTTATATAATTGCTGGCAGCTGATAATGGCTCAGATGATTTGAACTGATGCGTGACTGCAGAGCCATCAGGAAGACGAAACTGTAGTCGTGATATTTCTCTACACAAAGACAAAAATAAATATATAAGAATAAAATTCCCAAAGCTTTGTATGTTGCAATAATATCACACTTTAACAAATGTATATGGTAACCATTCATGTATAATACCCCCCTCCCAGATTTTTAAGCCTCAGGTGCATGAGATTTTTAATCTAAGGCTGTATATTATACATGAGAACTAAATATTACCTTTTCCTGCCTCCAGCTATATGCATCGCCATATTCAAAACAGCAATACTGAAGGCAAGTTATATCTACGATCCAAATTATCTAATGTGTAACAAACACTTGTTTTATACCCCAACAGAGAAATAACCACAGGAATGTGTATTTGTTTATAATTTGTTTCTTCTATTGTGAACTTATTTTCACAAAAAGTGTCTTACATTTTCATATGAACATGTCTTTGCCTTTACTCTAAATACTGGGTAAATTTTGTGTGCCAAAATATACACTACATAAATTCTTATTTCTAGTTAATACAAACCGGAAAAAAGTTGAACAAATGTTAAATTCAGTATAAATTAAACTGCTACAAATTCAAAAAAATTCCATATTATACATGACAGATGTTTTTTCCATAATTTCAGAGCTGAAAGTTAGAAGGGCAGGTTATACATGACTAATTAAGATATAATCTAAGTTCATGCACAGTCCTCAAAATCTTAAAGATATTCAATCCTGATGCGTGATAAAAAAATGTGAATGAAAAAGATTAAACAAGTAATTGTACAACCCATTTTAGCCTTTTGTTTAAAAAAATAAATTATATAAAATAAAATAAAAAATAAACTATGTATCTCCATCTTCAAATAAGGGAAATTTATATAATAAAAAAAATTTTTTTTTGAAAGTATGCATTTTTTTTTAATGTAAAAACCAACTGACTAATCTACATTAAAATGATCTGATTTTTATACATGTTACTGTTGTGGCCTTTTAGGGACCAGAAAGAAAACACAGAAGAGAAAGTAGGTAGAACAAGAGTATTGAATAAACAGAACATATATACAAAATAAGAGTGTTAGTACAGCAGGTAGAAGTGTCCGTCTGAAACAGATTCGACGGCTGGAAGGAAGTCTCCCTGAGAATAAATAGGGTTAGTATTTATGAACGAGGAAGAGTTCATTATCGTGTAGATAGGTCACCACAACAGTTACCATAACACAACAAAATGTAGTTTCGCATTTAAATTAAGTCCAGAGCCATGAAACACATGGAAAAGCAAAGTGGTAGGATTAAGAGGTATTGAACTTGAAATCAATCCAAGACCACAAATCTCATTGGATGGTTTTAACCAGGTGACCAAACTAACAAGTAATTAGGAATAAGTTAGCAAGAAACACTCAATACAAGCAGTTGAAATGCTTCATCTCTACTCTTATCACTAACTCAGTTCAGTTGGATGAGTGATAGAAATTTTCAAAGTCATTAACAAATAAAAGTAATATGTGCACATGAAAATGAAGTCACATTAAGAACTTAGAGAGGATGATAGAAGACAACAGAAAAGATGGTAACCAATAAGATGACCAAAGACAAGTGTGGAGTGAAGCATAGTAATAGTCAGAGAGTATGAGGAGAAATATATAACATACACACAAAATAACTCAACACAGAACATATGCCCTGAATGGATATGCAACAATAGTAGCAAATTATTTGTTAGCACAAAGTTCAAATATTTTAATTAGAAAATAAAGCAATTTTCAATCTATCTGAAGCTTAATAGAATGGAGTCTACATTTGTATTCACTCAGATCAGTCGTCTCCCCAAGGTGATAACTATTAAATATTAATTATACAGTACTTTTTCTTATTAATCTTAACTAGTATTTTTCTTTTTTTTTTTCAAAATGGAGAAATAAAAAGAAAAAACATGTAAGTCAAAATTAATGATTTAACAAATCTTCATCTAAAAATAAAAAATACATTTCCTTATCTATTTATAATTATAACAAATTCTATAAATCAAAGGTTACTCAATATCAAGCTTAATGGGTACCAAAGCTGGCCTTCAAGTTAGAAATAAAACCCTGTCAAAATTTCAGCTCCTCAAAATCCAAATATTTATGATACAAACAAATATATTTTGTTGACAGATCTTTATAAAATAGAGTTATGTTTGTATCATAAATATTTGGATTTTGAAATAGTGTTTAACACTCACAATACAGATTCTATAACAGTAATGGACAAATTGTGGCCCATGGGCTACATGTGACCCACAAAACTTTCTGAACTGACTATTTAATTTCACTTGGAAAATAAGATTTTTTTTTTTTTTTTACAGAAAAGATCTTTTTACTGAAGATATTAAAAAAAAAAAAAAAAAAAAAAAAAAAAAAAAAAATCAACTTTACTTCATATCTAAGACACATGTATAGTCTTCTGTAAAGAGAATAGTCAAGGTACCTTCAACAAAAATTTACCTTGAATTTTTTAGTAGTGCAACCTGCCTGATAAGCCACATCTCATGCAGCCCATCTCTTAAAAAAAAAAAAAAAAAAAAAAAAAGGTTACTCATGCCTGATCTATAAAAACACCTTTTTACCAAGGTACTACTGCCTTGAATAAGTTTCCAGACTTTTTGCACAGGCATTTAAAATTGTCGTAGAGTCTTGAGAATTCACTATGTTATTGTTATACATCTTATGAGATGACTGACCAATTTTTATGATTTCAGCTTCAAATGAACAGCTACAGCAGCAATTGGAATACACCCTACTAAAGCCTGATTGTCACAGCTGGTGAATTTCAAAAATGCAATCTGGACATGAGGACACTTTAGAAGAATGATATGCAATAAAATTCTGTTTTAAACTTGGAAAAAATGCCACAGAAACATATGGAATGCTTCAGACTGCTTTTCGACCATCTTGCATGAATTGAGCATCAGTTTTTGAGTGGCATAAGAGATTCAAGGAAGGCACGGAGTCTGTGAGGGATAATGAGAGGTGTGGGAGGAGTAAGGAAGTCAGAACACCAGAGCTTATTGGCCAAATAAAGAATTTCATGGATAAAGATCGTCGTGTGTCTATAGAGACAATAAGTGCACAGTTTGATGTCAGTGTGGAACTGTACACATAATTATTCACGAGGAACTGAAGATGCAGAAGATTTGCACAAAGTTTGTCCCAAGGGTGCTCAGAGAAGATCAGAAAGAAAGACATCATCATGACAGCAGGGAGATGGTTGAGCTGATCAATTCAGATCCCGCAGTTCTTGATGCTCTGGTGACCTGCGATGAAAGCTGAATCTACTGCTATGACCCAGAGACCAAGAGACAGAGTTCCCAGTGGAAGCATGCTAGCTCTCCCAGATCCAAGAAGGCCAGACAGAGTAAATCCACCCACAAACTTTTGATGATTCCTTTTTTTGACAGCACTGGCATGATCTACATGCACTGGGTTCCCACTGGACAGGCAGTCAACAAGGAATACTATGTTGAGGTTTTAAGGGAGATCAGAAAGAGATTCTGTCGGAAGAGGCCAGCACTCTTCAAATCGGGTCAGTGGCATTTCCAGCAGGACAATGCACCAGTCCACAACTCCATGCTTGTCAGACAGTTTGTCACCCTCCATATAGTCCAGACCTTGCTCCTTGTGACTTTTGGTTATTCCCTAAGCTCAAGGAAAACCTTAGAGGCTGTCATTATGAGACAATTGAAGAGATTAAAGAGGCTGTGACGAAGGTCATTAACACGCTCATACAAAAGGACTTCCATGGGGCCTTCCAGAAGTTATTGGAACAGTACAACAAGTGCATTGCAGCTGGAGGGGATTACTTTGAAGGAGACTAGAGTTTCAGGTATGTACTATCAATAAAAGTGCCCATACGAAAAAAGTCTGGAAACTTATTGTGTGCTCCTTGTATATCTATGTTGTGGTATATGAATTTACTCAACTCCTCTGCCACTAGCAATATGCAACATAAGGAATTTTTTTTAAGCAAAGTACAGCTGGTCAAATTCAAGGTTTTCCTTCTAGACCAGTTGCCATACCAAAGTTAAAAGAGAGCTATGACTACCCTACTATTTACTCATAGTTGAAGGGAAAATAGTTGGATTTACACCTTTCCCAAAGGGATTAGCACTATAAGAAAATGCAAACAGCTTCATCTAGGATTTGAACTCTGGTAGCCGAGTTCATTTCCTACAATGATAACCATTAAACCACAAGTGCCTCCTTGCACAACTTGTTTGAATTCAAAGTTTCTGATTGAGACCACTTGTTGCACCAAGGCCAAAGAGCCTAGTCCGTCCTACCTATGTTGCAGTGTAACCAAACAGAATTTTCCTTTAAAATATGAATATTTATAAGTTATTTATAAAAAACAGAACAATATTGTATGCCTTTTTCTCTGTGTTTCCAGAGAATATAAAGCCAGAAATTAATTCTACAATGGAGGCTATGTATCTTGAGATGAGGAACTTACCTTCTGGCTGCCTCTCTTTCTGCAGCAGACATTTCTTGTTCCTTCTGCTTACGTTCTCTGATCTCTTGAGCTAGTCGCTCCCTTTCTGTCTTTTCTCTTTCATATTTTGCCTTACGTTCCAATCTGTAAAAAAAAAAAAAAAAAAAAAAAATTAAAAAAAAAAAATTTTTTAATTAAAAATTTTGCTTTTGCTTTTTAAATAAGTGTTGAAATTTCATAGTGCTAAATATTGGGTGTCACCCATGTGACTACTATTAACTCTACTAATAATGTTTTTTTTTTTATTTCAGATTTGAAAATAGTATGCTATAACTATTAGTGCTCACTCACACTGACTTAGACAAGAGAGAAAGAAATATTTTGCATCACTACTTACTTCGAGACAAAATCATTCAAAACTGTTTCAAAATAGATGCAACTCATTAATATGATAATGATTTATTACCAAGACAAGAAACTCAAAGATTGCAAGTCCTGGAAGCTGATATAATAATTAAAAAAACATTGATTCGATGTCTAGCTCAAAGGATGCATTTTTCACAGGATGTGTTTCAAATGACCGCCATTGTGCTTGTCTCAGTAATAAATCATTATCATATAAATGGGTTGCATCTATCTTGAGACACCCTGTACTTTACACTTCACATTTCTAGTAATTTGGGGTTTTTTTGGGTTTTTTCTGGGCATGACAAACTGTATCAGGTGATCAGGCTCAAGTTCTAGAGCTCTGGAGTGTGGAGTCATCCATTTGTTGCCATTACCTCTAAGTCAACTCTTACCCAGAGTGATAATACCTGTTAGGATCTTATATTGTTCAGATAAATCTGTTTGAAAATAATTAGTATGAGGAATATTCAATACTACATAATGGTTAATAAAAAAAACAAAAAAAAACATTTTATAAAACTAACCAACAAATAATTAGTATTAGTTACACAGTTTCAAATATTCTTGTGAAAACAAATGATTATGATTAAAATCATATAATTGCTTGTAAAAAAGAAAAAAACAAAAACAAATAAAATAAATAAAAAATATCAAGATTTACCCTGAGCAAGACCAAACTGACCCCTAACCAACAAAGGGTTACAATAATAAAAATTAGTCCTCCTCCTCCTTAGAACAAAAACCAACTTATAAAGTTCTAAATCAATTAGAAAAAGCAGAGATTAAAAAGATGGTCAGAAATATTTCAAATCAAAGTAACCATAAAGTTGTAAAGGTTTGAAATATTTTCTTACTCCCTTAATGTATTTTATTGTGTAGACCTTTAAATAGCCTTTAAATTTCTGAGTCGAAGCAACAATTACACTGGTTTACAAAAATAAATTTTTGGTCTGAAGCAAGAATGGGGATTGGTGTTTTTTGTTAATTTGGGTGTGCTGAATTCAAATTTATAAATAGTTTTGCTCTATCACCTCTAGTTTTCTGGCTTTTAAATAGTCTCATTTTAGTATAAACAGAGAATATATGTGCATATTTCAAGAGTTGCAGCAGCTTATAACAGATAAAACAGGATAGATAAAGAACACTGATTG
The DNA here is from genome assembly GCA_963585895.1 of Sepioteuthis lessoniana. Taxonomy (NCBI): domain Eukaryota; kingdom Metazoa; phylum Mollusca; class Cephalopoda; order Myopsida; family Loliginidae; genus Sepioteuthis; species Sepioteuthis lessoniana. The sequence goes on along the minus strand of OY757922.1, from coordinate 42,933,647 downwards.
AATCAATATACTTGGATGACACAATTACACAATTCATAGTACCACAGACAGTGTGTTTTCTTAGAAGATCTGGTGTATTTTGGCAGTTAGCACATTTGTAGTCTTTTTAGCAGTCGTTATGCATGTCATATTCTCCGCATCTTCCACATACTAGCAGTCGTGTACATTGGTTCTGGTGGCACTCAAACCTCTGACATTTGTAGCATCTTAAGGGATTTGGGATATAAGGTTCTTGATTTATTTTTTGGTATTCAATTTTAATTTCTTTAGGAATTTTGTGGGTGTTAAAGGTCATTATATATGTATTTGTATCTATTGTTTCTCCAGTTTTTCTTTTTATTTGTATTCCTCAGATTTCTATGACATTTTGGTCTTGTAAGTTGGTTTTGATTTCATCTAATGTACATAAGGAAAGTTCATGGCTTTTTACAACTCCTTTACATGTATTCAGGGAATTGTGAGGATAGGTTTTAATTTTTATGTTGCCAAAGTGTTTGCATTTTAATATTTCGTCAGTTTGGTTTTTATTGCAGATTTCTATTAGTAGTGTTTCATTTTTAAGTTTTTTTTAAAACTGTTTTTGATTCTAAATTTTTTGATAATATTTTTTCTGTTTTGAACAAAGACAGTTTACTTAGAGGAATTTCTTCAGCTGATTCCATCACGATAAGATGGGATATAATTTGATTTTTCTTCTGTTTCACTGTCAGAACTTTTCCAGAGTTTTTTTTTTTTCCATTTTTTCTTTTTTTATTAGCTTGGGTTTTGTTTGTGTTATCCATATAATTAGATGTGAGTTTCATTGAACATGCTCCCCACCCACCTCGGAGCCCCATGCAGGAATATGCCCAGGGGGAAACCCATTCACCTAGCAACATCAGGGCTACATGTTCAGTATACTCATACTGGTGTTAGACAATTTTATTTTGTCTCTGGGTTTTCGTTCCCAAGATAACTACTTGCCTTGGGTCAGAAAAGGCTACAATCTTTCCACAGCATGATTGACCCAACAGCCATCATCCTCATTTGGATTTTGGCACAAATCCAAAAGAGGGCTGACATGACCAGCCGATTGATTGAATTGGGCCTCTCTGGCCACCCATCTCGCCCAGCAAGGGTCAAAGTGGAGTGTTGTGAGTCACATGACCTTTTTAGTTGCCACGTCACAGACAGTTCAGCCACTAGGATCCCATCCTCAAGCATTATGGGTCACCACCCAGGGCGAACAGGTGGCCTCTTGGGGGGGGGGTTACCCCCTCTGCAGAGGTGCAGTTGGCAAATTCTACAGATGCAGCCAACTGGGTGGAGTTTGATCTGAAGTTAAGGCTAGGTTTCCATGCATCATATTTGAAGGTTAGAGAGTGAGGAAGGTCTCAGCTAATGTATTTGCTATGTCTTTTTTGTTGGTTTCTTCTGTGTTGTTTTTGTGAGGTGTTTGAGAGGAGTTGGCTGGATTTTCCCAAAGATTTTTCTTATCCTTTTCCAGATTTTTGGTAGAAGAGTTAAGTTGGTTTATATAGTTTTGCAAGCATTTCTTCTTAGCTTCCTTTATGGTTTTGCATGCTTTTTCTCTTTGTAGTTTGAAGGAGTTAAAATTGGAGGTAGCTGGTTCTTTGTTAAATTTGCATCATGCAGCTTTTCGCAAGCGGATTGCTCTCCAGCAGTTTTCATTGAACCAGGGTGTGTTGTGTTGGTTTGAGAGTGAGGTTTTGGGTATGGTTTCCTTTGCTATTGAGATTATAGTTTCAATGAAGTGCTTTGTTAGGTATTTGCTGTTTGAGCATTGTTTTTCGTTGCAGAGGGTTCTGAACTCTTCCCAGTTTGCTTTATTTATCTTCTAATGGGGAAGTCTGTCATCATGAAGAGGCTGTGGACTTTCAAGTATAATAGAGAAGTGGTCACTTCTACAAAGATTGTAATAGACTATATATATATATATTAGTCAATGTAGCTTGAGGGATCACATAGGATTATGTCTCTAGTTGATTAGGAGCCCTTAGATGGATTGAGATAGGTTTGTGAATTATTGTTTAGAATGCAAAGGTTATTGTTGTTGATTACTTTTCAAGGTATTTTCCCTTTTTTTCATTGATTTTCTGGGACCCCCATACAGTGTTGTGACAGTTACGGTCACATAGTAATAGGTAAGGTTTAGGTATTTTGTATTTGTTCAGTTTTGTTTATGGGATCATGAGATGAAAGTAAATGGAATAGATGTTTATTGGCTTGTGTAGTGTTGCTTTGACAGTAATCACTTGGAGTTCAGTATTAATGTTGATTTGATGTTAAGGTATGTCTTTCCTAATTAGGATCAAGACTCCTCCAGAGGCTCTATTTTTGTCTGTTTATGTGACTATATATATATATATATATATATATATAGGTGATAGTTTTTAATGTTAAGTTGGTTTGTGTCTTTTAGGAGTGTTCCTTAATGGTTGGTGCACTAGTTTTGGTTTAGGACTGTCAAAAGTAGTTAAAGTTCTTCAAAATTGGCCCCAATTCCTTAGCAGTTCTATTGTATGAGGGTTGTGTTATGTGTTTTGGTTATATTGGTTTTGTTTTTTATTGTGGATTTTGATGATTTTTCTTTGGTTTGCTTTTTACTGAATTAGGCTCTTTTGTTTTCATCCTTTGTAAAAGTAAAGTTGGCAACCTTAGTCGAGAGTGACCAGAAGGCTCCCTTTTCAATAGCTACTACATTGAGGTGTAGGGGAGGGCGCAACTCCATTCCCTGGATTGCTCCACTTTATCCTTGATCCTTACCTTATAATGCTGAATGCTAAGCAAGGTGGCATCAAGTACCATTTTTTGAGTCTTTGGTATGACTTGACCCGAGATTGAACCTCTGCCTCCCGGACCATTGATGAACACAAGAACTGTATTTCATTCTTCGTAGAAGTTTCAATTTTTGATATTGAGAGATAAGAGGTTTGATAACTTAAATTAGTTGTTCCTGTCCAGATGTTGGTTGGGCATAATTTATCTTAGATTGTGGGGAATGTTCAAATTTGGTTGGTGTAGTCTTTATTTTCTATTGTTTGATTCTGGATTTGATATATAGGCTTTCTTGGAGTTATCTAGTTTAGAAGTAGGTGGAAGGATTGGATATCTATGTAACTTCCTTTTACCGTATTTATTTTGGTTGGAGTTTTGGGGTTCTCTACAGTAGTAGGATGTTGGTTGGTTGGGTTTTATGCCATATCAACCTTTGTAGGTTATTTAATGCCAAACCCATTTTTATGCATATAATCAGTTCTATTTCAAACAATTCAGTTTAATATGAGTACACAGTTTTATTGCCAAAAAGATTTCTATTTCAAGCTATTCAGTTTAGTCAAACAGTTCTAATTCAAACAATTCAGTTTAGCATAAGTATACAGTTCTATTTAACCCAAAGATAGGGCCCAATCAGGTGCTACCATTCTGGGCCAGAGTGGACCTGGGAGCAATGGCAATGAAGGTGTGCTCTGCATTCCCCAAAGCCCCAACATCACAGGAACCTCACCATCAGATGGTTTACTGTCATATCCAGGACACTCGTTAGGTGGGGGTCTTACCCCTCTGCAGAGGTGCAGTCGGTGTATTCTACAGCCCCAGCAGTGTAATTTAACAGTCATCAAAGTCCAATTTTCTTAATGCAATTGACCCTTAGCCACCACCTTTTAGCCCCAATAAGATAAAAAGTGTTGAGAGGTTGCTAAAAGTGCAGATTGAAGAATACAATCAAGTTATGTAAGTGCTAGGGCTTGACATGACCAGCTGATTGATCAGATTGACTTTTCAGACTGCCTGTCTAGCCCAATAAGGGCCTAAATGGAGTATTGTAAGTCACTTGACAACTCAGTAGCAAGGTCAAGGACTGCTCAATCAACAGGATCCAGTGTTAAAGCATTATAGGTCACTATCCACAGCCAACAGGTGGCCTTGTTGAGAGTAGGGGTTCTAACTCTTATACAGCTTCAGCCAACAGGGCAGTGTGTCAGTTGTGTTGCATTTTATAGCATATCAACCTTTGTGGGTTATTTAATCCCAAATCTTGTTAATATACATATAATTTGTAAGCGAAGAGTTTGTAGGTAACATTTTTATATGTGTGGTGCAAGCAAACTTAGGCAAAGGGCAATGGTAGTTCGATCTTGCTCTGTCTTACCATTTTCCCCAGTTACAAGCATAGCTTGGACCAATGGATCTGTAATTGCTACACAGATCTTTTGACACTCATTTCATGTAATGTTGGAAAGATGTTATCCTGAATAGAATTTTCAACCCATAACTGTATTAATTTTCTATCTGGAACAGCATTTTCCAACATGCCAGGATTTATTTGTGATAAAGAAAGTTAAATGATACCTGCTGATTTAACATCCTTAGACATAATGCAGGATTTTAATGGCAAAAGTAAAACACCAAAGGAGTTACTCACTTGTCCCGTTCAATTTCATCCTTAACACGCTGCCTTGCTTTTCGATCCTCCTCTTTCTGCTTCTTGATTTCCTCTTGGATATCTTTAAAACTCTTCTCTTCCTGATGACGTCTAAATTTCTGGAGATCTTTACCAAGTCGCCTTCTCTCAATCTCTTTGGTTGTAACATCCTAAAAAAAATAAATAAATAAATAAATAAATAAAAATAAATTAAAAAAATAAAAAATTTAAGTTAAAACATGTTAAATCCTCATGGTCAACATTTATAAAGCAAAACTTTTTCAAAAAAAAAAAAAAAAAAAAAAAATTTATACTAGTTATATAAAATATGTAATATCTATTTCATACAAACTCTACAAAGGGACTCCCCACACACACACCACAAGATGATAACTGTTGTCAGGTATGGTTTCAAGGTCAAAACATCATCACTAACCTGGAAGATCTTAGAATACTGTTGTAGAACTAGTCCAAGCAAAAGCAGTAGTACAGTCCTCAGACAATTGGGTAGCCTCAGTTGACTAAAAATAACAACACACGCAACTAGCAGCCCTTCCTCAGTATACCTCAGGTCAACTCGTTCGTTCAGTCAGTCAGTCAAAAAAACAGTCCACAAAAGAACAACAATGCTCCTGCTGCTGGCATGCTCTTTTATGCTAGTTCTGACATATAGAAATTTACATGTGAGGTAGATTTCTTCTCATGAGAGACAAGATCAGCACACTATAACTTCTGCCTCCAGAAGTGAACATATTTTTTACTGCTTGACAAGCAAGGCATAGTCTTACGCACTTTGATTGAGGAGGTAAGTTGTCTCTCTCACTACAAATACACTGGCTGCATTCCCTGCAGAAGGGTAAAACATGCACCGTAATAAAATAAATAAGACATCCTGTATACAACACTAAACTACATCTAATGGCAAGTTCTAGAGTTCCATTACCCCCAGGTCCACTCTGACTCATATTGGTAGTATCTGTTAAGGTCCCATCTATGGGTCAAATAGATTTACTCAAAAATTAAAAGTGTCAATGCCACGTTGACCTGTTTCAAACAACCACTCTGCACACTAAAGCAATAGCCAATCCAGTGTGCAGAAACCAAGGTCTATGTTGGCAAAACTCAATATAAGCCAGTTTAGCTACTAGTGTTGGGATACATAGGTGACACACTGGGGAATGATCATCCTGAGTGGGATCAAGCTAGGAAAGGGGGTATTATGTTGAAAGATCCAAAATCCCCCAATGATTCAGCCAAAAACATAACTGACAATGCCACTCAGCACCCTTTAATTGAAGAGGTGTATTTGTAACATCATAGGATTGATGCCATATAACTATAAATTGTTTGCATTAAAAATTACTACTTGATTAATTTACTAAGGATTATCATTATTAGTTATTTGAAACCATATAACAGTGTGCAAACAATGACTTATGAAATAGAAATAATCACTTTAAACTATAATTATTTGTATAAGATAGAAATATTTTACATCATATAACTGTGCAGAAATAACTCCCCAAAAATTGTAAATATAGATGCACAATGAACACAATTTCCTAACCTCTGAGCATAAAATAACCAAAGTTGATTTGACATGCCATTTAAATCAATCAGTCAAGCAGTACTTTATGATACAACCCAACTTTGCTGGTTTTCCATCAAATTGTGGGAATGACAGATGAAAATGCAGTCTTGTCATGTAATTCTTTATTGTATTCCCAACTTTTCAATCTATATCGATGAGACCATCAAAGAAGCATTATTTCAATGGTCTAAGTTTAGAATTACCTGATGAGATGACTTCATGAAACTGAACATGAAATTTATATGCACAATCAACATATAAGAGCCTAGTAATGAAGTATTAATTTAATATTATTCATACAACTTAGTCTACTCCAAAGTAACAAGAAATTTCCTTGTTATTGCAACTTCAAGCCTGACATGACCAACAAGAAATGCATGAGAAAAAAAAAATTATTACTGCTATGGTTTTAGTAAAACAGTAATAGCAAAGAAGAAGTGACCCCCACAATTCTCAAGTTTCAGAACTGGAAACTCATTACCAAAGGCAGTTTAGTGTCATACCCAGGAAATCTGTTAACACAAATGATTTGAAAGAATTTCAGTTAACCAAAGATCCTGCATTTTCAACACATTTACTCAATTGCTAAACAACCAAAAGTACCAATCTTATGTAAACAATCCCATCATATGACAGCAACCGATGGTCACTTCATAGCATATTTTCAAAAATAATCTTGTTATTCATTTTCTTCAACATCAACAATGTGAGGAAAAAAAAAATGGTGATGTAAAATATTTTATTTCAACTAATCAATCAAAAATCATTCCATAATTCAATTACATATCTTGCGTCTTTGTTGGTGAAGTAACACAGCTATCTCCCATTTTCAGTATAAAATAAAAGTAGCTCAGGAAAACCACTGAAAACTATGAGAAAACTAACTTTCCTGAAATTTCAGACTGGGATTAGAGTATATCAACTGTTCATGTTCTTCAGCTATGGGGAGTCCCAGTAGTATAGCAGTTAATGTGTTAGACTGTGACATCATAATAAGCAAGTTAAAACTTCAGTTGTACTATTACTTTACTAACAGAGTAATACTCTGAAGAAAGGTATAAACCCCCTTATCCCTCCAGCCATGGGTTAAATAGTATCACTGCTGTCCTTCAACAAGGATGGTTTCGATATTAAAAAACCTATGAAAGTTGAGATGCTATTAAACAAAGAAACCAAACTAAACCTTCAGTAATATTCTCTGGAGATCAAAATAAATACAGGGTCAGTTTAGTCCCAGGTATTTCAACCCTGAAGCAACACCTGACCCAATGCATCAAAGGAGGAGAGTCAGAGTAACTGGACACCAGCATAACTATGGTTACAGGGACTGGGGTAATTCTTTAGCTTTGCACATATATGAGGGACATTCAATCAAATAAGGTGAATTTTGACTAAGGAATTGCCAATCACAATCACTCTTTACAGTTGCACTTTTTTTTTTTTTTTTTAAAGAAGTCAATAGTCACAGGTTCTTTCATGTCCAAAAACAGTGTCAGCATGATTTTTTTTTTTTTTTCCTGATTGCTAAACCAAAAACTGTTTCTTAACCAGAGTCAATGTTTTCACACTGGCTCATAGTGGTAAACCTATGTTTAGCCCATTTTTAAACAATTTTTTTAAACTAAAACTTCCTTCTCCATGAACATGACACATACTTCAGTAAATTTCAGATGGTTTACCATTTTTCAGCCACCAAAATTTTGATGACTAAACTTTGTTCAAGTACTCTGATTTGTAACCATTTCGAAAAGCCAAAAACAAATATCTGTGAGATTAGAATAATTTTTGCAATAAACCAATTACAATAAACAATGCAGATTTTACATTTATGGAAAAAAAAGCCTCTGGTCAATTGAATGACAGTTTCAGAGCTTGTCTTGTGCTGCTACTGTGTTCAGTAATAATATAAGCACATATACTAAACTGATCTTCTGTCACATCCCCATCCAAGCAGATAGGGTTGAATAAGGATAACTAAAAACAAATAGTTGATCCATGAAATTTCATCCATTTATGAATAAAATTTTTCATTTCAGGTATTTTCTAAGATTATCTTAGCACAAAACTACAATTGAGATACCTAAAGAATCAAACTTAATACAAATCCATAATCTTTGAAAAACAGAAAATCTCCCAAAATAGAAATTCTTTTCAGGGAGATCATCTTCCCATCAAAGTGTGTGAGGCACCGAAACAACCCAGAACTTGTCTAATATTGAGGTAGATGTGTTTCAGTGCATCTAACAGATATTCTTTTGTTACAGGCATTTTTTTTTTAACTGTTTAGAGATTTCTATAATGATATTTACGTATTTATATATTAATGTTTAATTAGTTTGGTTGTTTAATAGTATATCACCCATCATGGGTTATTTAAAGCTAAATCCATCCTTTCAGAATTGTAGTGGTACAATTTAACCCATATCAAGAAGTGGGGAAATAAAGGAATTCATACCTTTCCCAAGGGTATTAGTTCAAAAGTAATAATGTAACTGAAGTTCAAATTCACTTAATACAATGTTGCAGTCCAGCATGTTAGCTGATAAGTCACAGGGATACCCTATTAATGTCTACAGATTTATACCTTAATTTCTATAGGTTTGGTTTGATGGTATATTAACCATTGTATGTTATTTAATGCCAAATCCATTTTTATACATATAAACAATTTTATTTCAAACAATTTGGTTTAGCATAAGTATGCAGTTTAACTGTCAAAAACAATTCTATTCCAAACTATTCAGTTTAGTCAACAAAGTTAAATGATTTTAAGTATTACTATGCATCACTAACAATTCAATTAAACATCAGTCATTTATTTACACAGTTAAATGTAAAAACAGTTCTATTTCAAACAATTTAGTTCAGCATAAGTATGCAGTTTAGTTCTATTTGACTCATAGATAGGACCCTATCAAGTGCAACTACTCCAAGCCAGATTGAACCTGGTAGTGATGGTAATGAAGGGATACACTGTATTCCCCAAAGCTCTAACTGGAACCTCACAATCAGATCATTTAGTGTCATATCCAGGACACTCATTGGCGGAGTCTTACCCCTCTGCAGAGATGCAGTTGGTGTATTCTACAGTTCCAGCCAACTGGGCCATTAATTTCTATAGATTCATGCATTAATGTTTAGTGATAAATACATTGATGTTCAGGGATTTATGTATTAGTTTAGTGATTTATAGGTTGACGTTCAAGGATTCATGCATAAATGTTTAGTGATTCAGCTGTGACTAATGGGTAATACTACTCCAGGTCAGAGGAAACCTGGAAGTAATGGCAATGAAGAGGTACTCTACTCCTTCCCAGAACTCCAAAACTGGAGCCTCATCACCAGATACAGTTTAGTGTCATACCCAGGACACCCTTTTTTCTTTGAAGGGGATCTAACTCCCTGCAGAGATAAGGTCAGCATGTTTTAAGCCACACCAACAGGGACTCTTGTTTTTGTAATATGTATCAGTATATACAGTATAATTTACCATTCTAAAATCAATAAAATTCCTGCTCAGCCATAAAGGTCTCAAATTTGATTTATTACTGAACACGGCAGTAACACAAGACAAGCTCTGATTATAACCCTGTACGGAAACTCATCGGAATTTACAAAAGTTAGCTTAGTTTGGCACAAGGTTATAAATGTGAGTCATCCAATGAATATTAAGGATCTACTCATCTAGCTTGCTATCAACTACCTGACAGTGAGGTTACCTTGGACATACAAATAAAAGTTGATACAAACCTCTTCTTCCTTTTGGTTCTGTGCTATTCTACTTTGTTCCATCTTTTGTGTTGCTCTGAAAAGATTAAAAAGATATAAAGTCAAAATAAGAATTAGCTCAATTGGATAAATGAGGCTCCTGATATTTATAAAATTCATACTAGACATGCCTGGTGGTTGAAATAGAGTCTACAGGAAAAGCCAGGATTTTAATTAATGATGTTTCACAACAAACAGGCAGGCCTTTTTCACTGGGTAGTTTGGTGCAAGACAATCTTTCTAATTACTATTTCCCACTATTAGTAGGTAAAAATATGATCATTTGTTCATCTCTCTCTCAACATATACACATAGGTTAGCAGTACAACTCCAATGGAATATCAATATAAAAATAATGTCACCATTTGTTTTTAAAAGTAATGAAATTAGAATAGACTAAAATAAATTCTAAAGACACCTTTCAACTGATACTTTTCAAACAAAAACTAATTGGAATAAAAAGGAAAATATCAGTTTCTTAAACTGCATTTCTTGTGTACAATACTATATATATATATATATATATATATATATATATATATATATATATGGATCATTAAATAAATTTGCAGACTTTTTTCGTATGGGCACTTTTATTGATAGTACACACATGAAACTCTAGTCCCCTTCAAAGTAATCTCTTCCGGCTGCTATGCACTTGTTGTACTGTTCCAACAACTTCTGGAAGGCCCCATGGAAGTCCTCATGTGAGCATGTCAATGACCTTCATCACAGCCTCTTTCATCTCCTCAATTGTCTCATAGCAACAGCCTCTAAGATTAGGGAATAACCAAAAGTCACAGGAAGCAAGGTCAGGACTAAAGGGAAGGTGAGCAACTGTCTTGATGCCCATCTTGCTCAAATAGTCTGTGACAAGAATGGAGTTGTGGACTGGTGCCTTGTCCTGGTGGAAATGTCACTGACCCGATTTCAAGAGTGCTGGCCACTTCCGATGGAATCTCTTCCTGAACTCCCTTAAAACCTCAACATAGTAACCCTAACCCTTTGGCCAATCAACTCTGGTGTATTGACTTCTTTACTCCTCCCACACCTCTCATCATCCCTAACAGACTCTCTGCCTTCCTTGAATCTCTTATGCCACTCAAAAACTGATGCTTGATTCATGCAAGATGGTCGGAAAGCAGTCTGAAGTATTCCATATGTTTCTGTGGCATTTTTTCCAAGTTTAAAACAGAATTTTATTGCATATCATTCTTCTAAAGTGTCCTCATGTTCAGATTGCATTTTTGAAATTCACCAGCTGTGACAATCAGGCTTTAGTAGGGTGTATTCCAATAGCTGCTGTAGCTGTTCATTTGAAGCTGAAATCATAAAAATTGATCAGTCATCTCATAAGATGTTTAGCAATAACATTGAATTTTCAAGAGTCTACAACAATTTTAAATGCCTGTACAAAAAAGTCTGGAAACTTATTGAATGCACCACATGTGTGTGCATGTATATATTACACACAGACAGGTCATTTAATAAATAAGGTGAATTTTGTTGAAGGAGTTGGCAATAGAAAGCACTGTTAGGAGGTGCCCGTGGTGTAATGGTTATCATCGTAGGAAATGGACACGGTGACACAAGTTCAAATCCTGGATGAGACTGCTTGCATTTCACATAGCACTAATAACTTTGGGAAAGATATGAATCCTATTATTCTCCCTCCAGCTATGGGTAAATAGTAGGGCAGACTAGGTTCTTCAGCCTTGGTGAGGCAACTAGTCTAGGAGGAGGAAAACTGAATTCAAACCTGTTAAACTTTGCTTAAAAATTGACCTTGTGTCATATCCTACCCGAGCAGAGGGTTTGGTAAATATGAATAAGAAGCACTTTTTACAGTTGAACCTTTTTCAAGGAAATCAATAGTTACAGGCTCTTTCATGTCTCAGAACACTGTCTGCATGACCTTCTTTAGAGACTGCTGTACCAAGAACTTTTTTTAATTTGGCTTATAGTGGCAACTCCATATTCAAACTATGTGTAAAGATTTTTTTGACTAAAACATGTTTCTCTGTACACATCATATATCCTGTAAATTTCACATGGTTTGCACTTCTTAGTCACCAAAATTTTAATGACAGACCTCTGTTCAAGCCTGGAGCACTGATTTGCAATCATTTTGAATAACCTCAAAATAAATATTTTTCTGAGATTAAAATAATTTTTGTTATATTTGCCAATTCCAAATAATGAAGAGTTTACATGTATGAGAAAAAAATCTTTATTTAAAAACTTTTTTTATTTAATGACCATTATATATATATATATATATATATATATATGTGTGTGTGTGTAAATATACATAATACTATATTTTTTCTATTTTTGGCTCCTGTCAATATTATGAGAGTAATAGTTTTGTATTGCTACTGTTAGGACAGATAGAGTGATTATATGTTAGTGGTTTACTAAAGCGCTTACTTAATTACATTTTTATATCAATTATTGTGGCATACGAGTAATGAGACATTTTCTTCTGATATTTGTCCATAAGATAAAGCACAGAGAGAAATAAATCTATGCTTTCTTGATGAGTATTAGTGTGAATTGAATATAAATTTTGAAACAAATAAAACAAAATTCTATAATTTTTAATGACAAAACCATGTGCAAGATATGAACTGAAAAAATATTTTGATCCCTGTAGCCCAGGGGTCTCAAACAGGCCATTACACCCAGTAGAAGTTCAACAGGTCAAAAATGAGATGAGTGGACAGGCGTGATTTCCACCATTTATAATGCTAATTTGTAATACAGTTAAGAGGCCACTACTTTTTTCCTTTAGCAAAATGAATATGCATATAATAAAAAGTTGGATATGTAAATTAGTACAAAATGTAGTCGCGGGGGGGGGGGAACAAATTTTCCTTAATTCCATTTTTCTCTTGATAAATTGCAATAAATTGTACAGTAAATATTAAAATAGAAAACAAAATTTGATATCTTATCAGATTTAAAAGAAATAGCAGATATGATTTCTGTTTATTTAAGAATCCACTCTTAAACATTTTCTATGACTTCCTATTAGTGTATGTTGCCTGTCATCTCAGGTACACCTTCCCCATGCCATTATGAGTTAACAAATCTATTTATTTTTATATTATGAAACAAAACAAATTTCTCATTTTCACAAAACATGTATGTTAATTGTCAATCATCTCAAGTACACCCTCTATGTCAATATAAGTTGTCAATCTACCCCTTTTCATGTTATAAAACAAGAAAATACTCATGTTCTGTTGTGCAAGTTAATTTTCTATTACCTCAATCACCCGATCACCACAAATTTTGAAACAACCTGATTGAGATTTTGTTAATGTTCTTATCAAGAATGATTTTTTTTTTTTTTTTAAATGCATTTAACATTGGATTATTTCTACTTTTTAGGTTTTAATCTTGAAGTGAAAGCAACTGAAATATTAAAGTATATTCTACTTGTCTCTGCAAAGAAACATTATTAAAAAGCGAGGGAAAAAATAACCGAATTTAAAAAAAATATTATTCATGAAAATCATTAATCTACATGCCATAAAAAAAGTAGTTAAAAGGTTCCATGTTTGAGTCGCGTGCTGTAGCCAAACATTTCTTCTGCAAATTTTAATGTTTGTAGATTAAAAAAAAAAAAAAAAAAAAAAAAAAAAGGAAATAAATAGATAGATAGAAAAAAAAAAAAAAGTTAGTATGACTGACGAGATATTGTTTTCACTATTCCCAATAAAAACCAAAAATTAAATGTATATCTAAAAATAGAAATATTTACCTTTCAACTTTGGCTTCTAAATCCAACTCAGTTTTATTTTCTGAAGACTCGGGAGCTTCACTTGAAGCAGCAGCAGCCGCAGGAGTGAGATCATTTGCCGCAGAAGTTGAAGGAGCAGACTGCATATCCATTTCTGATGTGCTTGCAACAGGCGGCTCAGGTTCAGCCTCTGCTTTTGGCCCTTCATCTGGCATTATTTCAGGTTCTTTCTCTACCATTTCCTGTGGGCTAGTTGGAGGTGAGGGATCTGCTTGACTGACAGCTGAATTAACAGGGCATGCAGCTCCAGATGCCCCAACCATGGGTAGTGAATCCACAGACTGATTCTCATGCTGCTGTTACAAGTAGAGACAAAATTGAAAGCAGATATCACAAAGATGAATTTTAGCATATTTTTTTCACACAAAGAAATATGAATCAAGACCTAAGTAACCAATATCTTTACTTATACTATAGATAACCCATTGAGTTCCCATTTTAACAGCACAGTCGATGATGCTATTGATTTAGGAAGGAGTAAAGAGATGATTAAAAACTAATAATTAGTGCAAATAAAGACCACACAAAATTTTCATTTAGTTGCACTTTAGAGGATAAAGCAACTTTTAGTCTTAGAATTTTAAATATATTGCATGAATAAAATTCTTGCTATGATGTGCCATTTTAGCTAAGTTAGGTTAAGTTGGTTTTATGACATGTCAATCTTTGTTGGGTTATTTTATACCAAAGTTTGTTTCAAATTATACACAGTACAAAAAATACCATTTTTAAATAGGTAGGCAGTTCACAGTTGCAAAATTAATGCAGTTTGTCACGTGGTCTCCCACTGAGATGATAGAAATAAGATTAATACTATTCCCCGTGTTCGAATTAACAGTAGCAAGCCATCAGAGAATGACCGTTAAGAAAGAATATGGGTCACAGGGGAGACCAGATGTTTATACTTGGTGACCTCACTCTGGTTGCCTGACACGGGAAGGTAGAAGCCAAACAATTGGCTGGGACCCTAAAACGGAAGTGGGGACTCCCTCCCGTCAGCGGAAATAGATAATAAAAAAAGTCAGTTGTTGGACAGGGCTCATGGCAGACGGAGCCAAAGCCAGTACTCTGGGTAGAAGAAGACAAAAATATTTCGGATTGAAGAAGCCATTTTCTTCAAGCCAGTGTTAAAAATAGCATAAAGTCTATTAGCCCGTAAAAGAGGAAAGATTCTCCACAGGAACTCCATCAAAGAAAATAAGATAAGTACCCTTGGGACTGTTTCTCCTTATACCCAATTTTATATACCCTCTCTCTCAATTTGAAGGAAAACGAAAGATAAGAAAAGAGACATTTATGTTCATTTATTATATATTTGACACGTTGAAGGTGTATATCTATGTGTAGTAAAAGATTCATGTATTTTAATGTTACCACGTGGTCTAAGTTGTTATTTGTGGCGTCTGCTACGAATTTGTTACTTCATGCTTCCTTTTCAGCTTCTATTCGCCTTATGTTATCTTGCTTAAAATTGAACTATAAATTCCTATACGGGAATCCAGAATTGCCAACTACTCTAATTAATATTATTACGACTAAACCTATAGGTCCATATCTTCCATTGTCTAGGGGAGGAAGTCTAGCGGCCTTGGTGGGTGTGTGTATAGTGTGAAATTTGGGAACCCCTTGCCAGCGGCGGTCAGTCTGGCCATAAATTAATCCTCCACATAATATGCCAGTTCTTATATGCCTGAGGCAAAACTCTGAACGAGGACTTATTCGACAAGGGATCAAGTGCCAACCTGCCCCGTCTTCACACATGCGAAAATAAAGTCCCGTTTTGGGATATTAAAGAATTTGCCGTCACAAGTTCATTACTATTTTAAAAATTATCTCAAACAGATCCGTCAGACTCATAGATGGGATCCTAACATGCACTACCACTCTGGGTGAAATGGCAATAAAAAAGTGACAGATACAATTTAGCAACATACCCAGGACACTATATAAAATGAGAATTTTACTTATATATAAATATTCTCAAGTGATCAGTATTTACGTAATAACCCAGGAGATCAAAAATAAATCTTCTTAACTTGATTAGTCAGTAAATTAATATTTCTGCAATAAGATTTGTTCATAAGAAATAAAAGAAAGATGATGATAAAAAGATAGGTTTGATATATGAAGTTCTTTAGAGTGTTCTATTTCATTGGCTACTAATATAAAATTTTATGATGTTTGGGAATGCTTGTGGGTAGAAAGGTAGAAGAGGTATTGTTGGTGCTGGTATTAACCCTTTGCTTACTATACAGCATAAAACAACACTTCATTTTCAGTACAGTAATTTTCTAGATATAAAAACTATAGGATTAATACTATTCTCATTTTGAATACTTTCTGTACTAAAAATGATAACATTAATTATGATCTCCAATTATATCCAGTACAAAAATAAACCTTAACTATTATTTAAACAGGTAAATACTTCATCTCAAAAAGACCCTTAAATGTGATTCTAACAGGTCCTACCACTCCAATGGTAGAGTGGATCTAGGAGTAATGGCAATAAAAAGAGTGACTTTACAGAATTTCAGAAATGGAGCCTCATCACTGGATTGCAGTTTACAAATGAATCAAATTTCTGCATTAAATAACCCATAACAAGTTGATATGTCATAAAAAATAAATTAATTTAAAAAAGCCAACTAACTTCTGAATATAGACTTCCAACATGGTTACCAGGGGGCATTGTCAGTAATGTAAATTGACTAGGGTCATCAGAGATTGTCAGATCTTTCAACATCATAATCTCCATCACCAAGTCAACTATCAGAAAAGATTAAGTTCTGATGCACCCAATGTGGTTTAATGCAAACAAACACCAACTTTTATAAAAGTTGGACAAATGTAGACTATGTTTCTGTGCATTGAATTGGGTGTTGCAGGTTTGCAGATAACACCCTAACTTGGCTTGTTTATTTCTTTTTTAACCTGGTAAGCTATCAGTTGTTTTATGATACATATAAGAACCATAATGGTACTGAATCAAAACTGACATTCACCAATCTTACTTGCACAAGACAAAGTGTACCTACCTTCAGAACTTCTTCAACCTTTTTTTTGAAGTCTTCTGGTGATAGGTTACCAGCTATGACTTCAATGGGGACACCATTTAAACCAATGAAGAATGTTGAGGGTACTACCACTACAGGGTCTTTCACAAGTGTCAAGGAAGAGAAACAGAACTACTTGGCAAAGAATGGATAATTATTTTTTAAATCAAGGTGATACTAAGTAAAGTTCTTGCAACCATGCAGCTCAAATCTTTGACAAGAGGTGGGCATATGACAACTTGAATTACAACCAACCTGAAAATTTTAGAAATGAGACTTGCTACTAATATCAGTAATTAGCAATTATAACTATTACTAGGAATCAATTATTTCTTATTGATAAGAATGCAGAGAAAATTTACCTGTAATAAACCATTCAGAAAGCAATTTTTTTATCATAAAACAGAAAACACCCACTGAATTATGGTATCTAGTGAAATTTTTAAACCACCACTGTATTTTTTTGAATTATAAAAAAAATCTCTATACTGTTCACAATAAGATGTAACAGGAAAAAAGAAAGAAAGAAATATTTGTTTCCAGGCCTGGACACATTTACCTTTACTTCATTGTATCTGAAGAAAATACTTACCATATTAAAATTTCAAAACACCTTCGGTGCTGATTCTTTGCCTTAAAAGACTTAATAATTCTTGAAAAATATACTCGTCAATATAATTCAATGCTCTCTTTTCATATTGAAATGATGCATTTTGGAAACTAACAAAGATATTAGTGAAACAACACCTGAAAATCTTTAATTTTACAAAATAAAACATCATATAAAATGCATAAAAAAGAGAGAAGCAATATTCCCATTAAATGCATGAAAGGGAAGAACTGAATAATTTAAAAACAAACAAAACAAAAAAAAGCAAAAAATCTTTTCCCTAAAACCACAGATCCTGAACTAATATTCAAGATTGAAATCAAAAAAAGGATACAAATCTGGGAAAAATGCTGGCACATATCACTGAAAAAGACATGGTAGATAATATAAAATTACTGTTATACATACATCAAGCAGTTTTTTATCAAATAATAAATAAACATTAAGTTTTAACAAGCTCTGGCACAAGATTAAAATGGTGAAGCTTCCAGTGATACATTACACTACCAAATAATCAGCAGAATTACTGTACTCATGGCATGTATCTAGATATTCACAAATTTCCACTGCCAGTTAATGTTAAAAAAAATCTTAGAAATATCTTCAAGATTTATTTAGCTTATTACTGCTTGTATGTGCATACTTTTTACTCTAATGCACTTGTTAGATTCCTTACATTGAAAAGATTTCTTTTATTTTCCCATCTTCCAAGCTGTAGCTGTAATATTGCATGGTTGCATCACCTGAATTCTAATGAAATTAGATGGGAACTATACAAGGATACTGAATGCTGTTTTGAACAAATCCCAGAAGCAGCACCTAAAAAAAAAACAGCAGTTGTATGATCACCTACCTCTCATCTCACAAA
This sequence comes from Sepioteuthis lessoniana, assembly GCA_963585895.1. Classification (NCBI taxonomy): domain Eukaryota; kingdom Metazoa; phylum Mollusca; class Cephalopoda; order Myopsida; family Loliginidae; genus Sepioteuthis; species Sepioteuthis lessoniana. The sequence goes on along the minus strand of OY757922.1, from coordinate 42,915,520 downwards.
CTATCCAAACAAGATATGCTGGGTACTGCTAGAGATGTAAAGATGAACTCATAAGTGACGTTATTCTATGGACTCTTACACATGAACACAATGATGTTAGATGACAAGCAGATTTAGATTCATCAGCTCTGAGGACTTACCAAGAGTGATGACCGGTACAAACAGACAGCAAAAGAGAGTCAAAAGAATCCATGTTGTTAGATTGCCTTGGTTTGATCTTTGTTTAATGGCAGATCAACCTTTGAGGATTATTTAATGCCAAAGCTATCTTTGTAGATGGCTCAGTTGGCTGAGGCTGTAGAATAAACCAACTGCATCTCTTCAGAGAGGTAAGACTTCCCCTATGAGTGTCCTGGATATGACATTAAACAATCTGATGGTACTATCTACCAACCCCTCCGCTCGGGCAGGATATGACACAAGGTCAATTTTTAAGCGGAGTTTAACAGGTTTGAATTCAGAGTTTTCCTTCTCCTAGACTAGTTGCCTCAACAAGGCTGAAGAACCTAGTCTGTCCTACTATTTACCCATAGCTGGAGGGAGAATTATTGGATTCATACCTTTCCCAAGGGTATTAGTGCTATGTGAAATGCAATCAGTCTCGTCCAGGATTTGAACTCGTATCGCCGTGTTCATTTCCTACGGCGATAACGACTACACCACGGGCACCTCCACCTAAACAATCTGATGGTGAGGCTCCAGTAATGCTGGAGCTTTGGGGAATGTAGAGTACCCCTTCATTGCCATCACTCCCAGATCCACTCTGGCCCAGAGTGTTAGCATCTGATAGGGTCTTATCTATGGATCAAATAGAATTGTTTGACATTTAAACTGTGTACTTATGCTAAACTGAATTGTTTGAAATATAACTCTTTGATCATTTGACTGTGTGTAAACAAATGACTGATGTTTGATTGAATTGTTAGTGATACATAGCAATACTTGGAACCATTTAACTGTGTGCAAACAAATGATTAATAGAAAACAGAATTGTTTGTATTAGATAGAAGTGAAATCATTTAACAGCATGGAAACAAAAAATGAGCTTAAGCTTGTTTAAAAATGTTATCTAGGAAATGTGTTTAGAAATCACATATCTAATATACATGTATGAAAAGGATTTGGCACTAAATAACTTACAATGGTTGATATACCATAAAAATAAACCAAACCCATCCTTGTAGAATCCTTGCAGCAATACTATTTAACCTATAGCCAAGGGTTAGTTGGTTATTTGTTTTATAGCATATCAACCCTTTTTGGGTCATTTAATGCTAAATTAAATTTCAAACAATTCAGTTTAGCATAAGAATAGTTTTTGCTTACAAACCATTAAATATAAAAAGTTTTTATTTCAAACAATTCAGTTTAGCATAAGTACACAGTTTAAATGTCAAAAGTCCTATTTCAAGCAGTTCAGTTCTATTTGACCCATAGATAGGACCCTATTAGGTACTAACACGCCAGGCCAGAGTGAACCTGGGAGTGATGACAATGAGGGATACTTTGCATTCCCCAAAGCTCTAGCAATACTGGAACCTCACCATCTGATTGTTTAGTACCATATCTAGGACACTCATTGAGGTCTTATTCCTCTACAGAAAAGTTGTCTGTGTATTCTACAGCTCCAGCCACCTGGGCAATATAGCCAAGAGGAGGATAAAAAGGTAATACCTTTCCTCAAAGATATTTGTCCAAAAGTGAACATAATAGCATGACTGGAGTTTAGACTCACTTTGAGGATGTAGTCCAACACTTTAGCCATTATGCCACAGAGGACTCTCCTGGCATGCCAAGATGCTGATAAATCATTCCAAGAAGGTAAGTGCTTACTGCATCTTTGCAGTTTGTCCAGGTTCCAACTACTTGTAATAAAAATCCCATCCCCAATAAATTCCATTTAGCCTGTGATGTCAAAGGCTGTTCTGAATCTAGCCATAATATCCTTCTTTTTGAAAGATTAAAATAAACCCATTTTTCTTCACCAGTATCTTGTCCAAAAATGATTTTTTGTGCATGTCATGCAAAAAAAATTGTTTTAACAGTGACTGATATTCATGTGAATAAATACATGAAGAAAAAATCCAACATAATAGAAAATTAAATAGATAAGAGCATATCAACAAGTCATTGGTTATTTATGATTAGACGTAAAGAAATCACATTCATTGTATATTTACTTTGTTTGTGTATTAGTTTTAAAGTTTTTTTTGCACACAATTGTATGATTTCAAGTCTTCCTAACATTAATATTCTATCTAATAATAATCATTTGCTTGCACATAGTTATAATGGTTTGACATATTCTAATCTAATACTAATAATTTTCAAACATATCTATTTGACACATTGGTAGTACTCATTAGGCTCCCATCTCTCAGGGTTAGAAATAGAGCCTCACCATCGGATGCAGTTTAGTATCATACCCAGGACACTTCTTTTTAAGAGGGTCTTACTCTTCTGAAAGGGATACAGAGCATATTCTGAGCCTCACCCACAAAGCTGATAATAAAGAGATATGTGAAAACTAATTTGGTGAACTGTTTATATATTTATTATTCCTGTTTCTAATTCCTTACAAGTAAAATATACATATATAAAGATATCACCACTAAATTGGTTTTTACCCAAGTAAATCATTTTCTAAGGTTTGTAAAGGGTGTATGACAACTGATCTAATTAGACAAGTAATAAAGAGCTGAGCAAGCAAACTCTAAAGACATTAGGATTTTTTTAAAATTATGCACAAATAAATAAAAGGTATTGGAAACCTTTGCATCAAGCTAATATTTTTTTTATAAAAGCAAAAGTCATCCAGTTTACAAAGACTCAACATACCTTGGTGACTCAATTTTAACTGCAACACAATTCTGACAAATTGCTGAGACAGATTCATCATTCCAAGTGTCATCCATCTTTTTAGACAATTCATCTTCACCTAAATTTAAAACAGAAGAGAAAAATCAATTAACAAAATAAAAAATACTGTTCTGTCTGAATTTCTCAGATATGAAATTGAAGTTCACCTTTTTTTTAACCTAATAGACAGGCATGAATAGACCAAGACATCAATATTTTGAAGGCAAAAAGGTTTCAAAGTCTAAAATTGTTGCACATGAAAATTTGGATACTTTTGAGTGATTTTTGAAATTTCTGAATTAGTCAATTTTCAGGGGCCCAAATCAAAGATTAGATATTTTATTTTTAGAAATCTAGACTCACCTCCTGATGTACTTGGTTTGGATGTTTCTGCAGTGAGTAATCAAAATTATCAAGATTTTTTAGACTATTTTCTTGCATTTTTAAGTCCCTCATTAGGGTGGGAAAATACTTCTAATCAAATGAATTTTGAGTGTTTAATTGACTACTCTAAGCCCTTTATCAGAGTGGAGTAGATGAGGTGCAAGAACTTTGATTCTTTTGACAATTGTCCCTCAGGATTTTTTAAAGGTTTTTGTTATTTTTCAAAAAGGTATCTAAAGTTAAAACAATTGTTCCTAACAGATTTTAAAATGAGATAAGAAAAACAACTTTACCAAGAAGGATTGTAACAAACCTGATACCAAAGTGCAAGCTTCCAAAATTGGCGGGGGGAAAAAAATTGGGGGAAATTTCTTAAAATTTTAAAATGGCCATAAGATAAGAATGATTAATGTTGTTATGCTGCAATTTTTAGGATTTATTTATCATATGGATACAAACAAATAGTGGAGCTTTGGGTTGGACCATGAGTGAAATTGGCTGGAATGACTTATGATTTTAAGTAATTAATAATCCCAAATAAACAATTATAGCTTCAAGCAACAATTCTTATCACAGATAATGTATAGTTACGATATCAAGTATTCTTATCTAGAAAGTAAGTAAGTAAAGTGGCAACCTTAGTCGAGGGTGACCCAAAGACTCCCTTTTCAATAGCTACTACACTGTGGTGTAGAGGCGAGTGCTACTCCATTCTCTGGATTGCTACACTTTACCCTTGATCCATACCTTATAATGCTGAGTGTTAAGCAAGGCCACACCAAGTACCATCTTTTGAGTCTTTGGTATGACTCGACCTAGGATTGAACCCTGGTCTTCTGGACCATTGGCAAACACTCTACTCAATGGCTCAGATATAATCTAATACAAATAATTTGAACACATTTGTATAGTTTCTAGTAATCATATCTATTTAATAATATTCATTTGTTTGCACAGTTATATGGTTTTAAGTAATTAATAATAATCGTTAGTAAACAATTATAGCTTCAAGTAACTATTATTAATACAAATAATTCTAAAATAGATCAATTTGATGTAATGAAATTATTTGGTTTGGTTTATTTAATAGTATATAAACACCTAATAACTTAATGCCAAAATTTGATTCATTTCTAAATGAATGATTACAATCATAACTATATTTTCAATTTTCCATTACATTTTTGTCTCATCATTTGTTTGCATACATTTGTATGGTTTCAAGTATTCCTATCAAGTATATCTTACCACTGTAGAGAATACAATCAGCATATCCTAAACTCTGCAGAGTGGCTGGAAATTTGAGATTCAGATCAAATCAATTTAATAGTTAAAAAAAAAACAAAAAAAAACAAAGACCTCTCAGATAGTAGATATAACTAAGCTATCAACCTAAAGGCAAAAGAAAAATTGAAAACTAGCAGGTACTTACTCAGATTTTAAAAGAATCTATAGACTCTAAAAGGTAAGTACATACCCATAATAGTCAGCACATTTGGAACAAGGCCAAAATCAACAGAATCAAGATGAGATGAATTTGAAATTCAATAAAGTATTAAGACTGCAAGGGGTCTGCAAGGAAACTTAGAAAGTGCTGGTGATTTGAGGAGACTAGCTCACAATGGCCTAAATTGGCTGTTTTGTGAACATTTGAATTGAACATTACAAATTTGTCCAAAAAATTAGTAAACTATACAATGGGCACATGTTTATAGGCAAGAATTTCACCAGGAATCCATTTATGACCTCTAAATAGCCCAATATTGAAAAGAATTTAATATTTATTGGACTTTAATACACATGTAAAAAGCACAAAAAGTCTTAATTACTACACAGGTTCAACTGGCAATATATGAAGATTGTCTGAAAAGTTCATAGGCTAACCAAGATATCCTCATGGAATGTAATCAAATAAGGTTTATTTTTCAACATAAACCACTTGCGGTCTACACACTTCCATTGGTGCTGAAGTGCTTGGATCCCATTGGTCAAAAGAGTCATCAACGGCATTCATTCAATGAACTTTACAGCCCACTCTCATATACCAAACATCACTCATTTTCAATACATAATATAGACCAGAATCAAGAGATTGGGGTTCTTTCATCATATTCAATGTTTATTTTTTAATAATTTGTAATAAGTTCTTATAAATTCCTTGAAATAGCATAAATTTTATCAGAAAAAGAATCAGTCTTTGATTCCCTAGTTCTGTTGAGGTAAAAATCAAGCATTCAAAGAAACCTAAGGTTTGAATCCTTGTTTTAGACTATATAAGTAATACATTCTACCCCAGCATTTTCATATTTCCAAATACACAGAAAATATTTCGGTGTTTAAAAAAGAGAAAAAAAGGATTTTCAAAGGGGGTATCACCTTAAAATCTAGTTATATAGAGTAAAATCTTACTGCATAGTCATAAAAATATATTACCAAACCTTTCAGTTAAAAAAAATCAGAATATTTCTGGAAAACATAGGGGTGTTTTGTCTTAAGTTAGCATATGCTTCAGCTAGAAAGTCATATTAAAGATTGCACCACAATTTCAATGAAATCTGCATGCACAAATAAATGAATGGGTCAATAAAACTGACAACTTCAAAACACTAACTTTTCAACAACAAAAAAAGATAGAAACGTATTTGCTCTAAAATTCAAGGTTAAGAATATGTAAAAGTCCTATCACACTATAATAATCTTCAAATGTCTAATCCTAGCCCACTGTGGTGCTGTCATAATCTCCAGAAATAACCACTAAATAACTAGTGTAAACATTCAAATGAAATAATAATAAAGATCTTTCTTTGTTGCTGTAGGTGTTGTTTTTATTGTCATGAAATCAATGTTATGCAAGAGATAACTTTTAAATAACCTTTACATAAGTAAACAATGCAGCAGGTGGTGTACTTGCTTAACACCAAGTACAGACATGACAAAAATTAAACCCACAAACAATGAGGTCATTTTACTAAGAGATTTTCGCAGGAAAGCCTTAATAACAGTTTTATTAACACATACAAATAAATCTCCATTCAACATTAACTATATATAGGTTTTTTTTCCCCCATTTTAAATCAAAAAATAAGGGAATGTTTAAATTTTGTTTACTGTTTTTTCTATACCCCGCCTCCAGTAATTCTACTCTTTTGTTTTGTATCTGATGTCACTAATATGGAGAATTAGTTGGTTTAAATTATAAAAATCACCTGTGTTGCTCATGACCTTTGTTAAAAGGACAGAGAGATTCGAGTCATATCCTATCCACAATATATACCTTCAAATGCCCACAGAAAATGAGAACAGAAAACTGAAATAACTATTTTACTTTTTGTGTTTAAAATGTAGGTTATCAACATAGAAAAGAAATCAGTGACCCAAATTCAAATTCTAGACAAGGTTGTATTTCACTTCGTGCTAATGCCCTTGGGAAAGATATGAATCCTTCTTCCCCCAGCTATAGGTAAATAGCGTAGCCTTGATTAGGTAACCAGTCCAAAAGAAGGAAGACATTTCAAACCAGCTTTACTCCACTTAAAAATTGATCTTGTGTCACATCCTGCCCATGGTGGAAAGGTTGGGTAAATATATACTTTAAAACTTCAAATGCCATATGATACAAATGTATTCCACATTTATTTAACACTATTTTATACAACTATTGCTCGAAGTTTCAAGATGGAAGCACCATCATGAAGCAAAATCATATTGCAGCTGTTGACAAATAAAAGATTTAACAGAAATTTACAATTAATTGCTTTTATAGTTTTATAGCATGTAAAAGTAAAATGCTTTTATTGAGAAAGTCTTTTCTAAAAGACATATTGAACACAAACAAAAGGACATGCAAATGAGAGAAAGTTGTTGAGAACTTAATGAAAATGCATTTTGTGTAATAATAGTATATACTCTGTAGGTAGTGCTTAGAATACACTGACTGTATCTCCAGCAGAAGGATAAGAACCACCACCACCATAATAGGAGTGTCCTGGCATATCAATCCTTGTAGGCAATTTAATACCAAATCCTGTTTATACATGTACACATTAAACATACATGATTTGTAAATTAATATTTTATAGGTAACCTTTTAAACAAGCCAGATTTCATTTGTTTGCTCATAGTTAAATGGTTTCAAGTATTCTATACAAAAGTTTTATTTGTTCAATTAAATGGTTGGTTGGTTAGTTTTTATGGCATATCAACCCTTGTAGGTTAAATAATATCAAATCCTATTCATATATATCAAATGTATATGATTAGTTAGATTATTTGGTTTAATGGCATATCAACCCTTGATGGTTATTTAGTGCCAAATCTTGTTTATACATGGTTTTTAAGCGGATGGCTTGTAAGTCGCTTTTTAAAAAAGTTTGAGCTCATTTGTTTGAACATAGTTCAATGGTTTCAAGTATTGCATTTATCTTTAATCAGATATACTTTATATCTTCTAGATTAAGGTTGGCACTTATGTTATTAGTTTCAATATCCATGCTTTCTATACCATAGGATCAATTAAGGGATTTGGTTGATCCCTGGGCATTCCAACGTTTATAAATTTTTTTAGGCAATTTTATTCTTGATGTTGGGATCCCTATCGAGTTTGGCTGAGGGTAGTTTGAATGCACTTCTTGGTCTTTCATTATTCACTTGGGAATTTATATAGGTTTTTCTAGATTGATCAATCAGAGCTTCTGGATTTTGTTTGATTGGTTCTGGCTTTTTGGGAGACAAGTTTTTTTTAGTCTGTCTTTGATGGCTTTTGGTGGATGGAGAGGAGATTTATGGTACCTTTATTTTGGAGGAGATTTTGTTTTTCTTTAAGGAGTGGTTTAGGGTTGAGTGGTAGATTTTGTGTATGTTTTTTTTTTCTTTGATTATTTCATTGGATTTCTTTGCTAAGAGTTCTTTTAGTTGAGTGATTTTTAGTCAAATGTAAGTTTTTCAGGGGGTTCTTGAAACTTTGACCGATCATATGGTTCCAACTGGATCAACTTCTCTAAGAAAGCTCTGTATTTATTTGATTGCAGCCTCTGATTTTGTTCATATTCTGTGCAAAAGAGGCATAAGTGTTCTCTCACTACTATCTTCCTAGTGTCAAAAAAGTTACATTTCATTTGTAATTCACCTCTTGTATTTCCCTCTCTTTGGTGAATGTCACAAAATCTTGAGGAAGTGGGGTGGTTTTGCAGTCCATTTAGTTTCATTCAGGGAATCTTCCTCAGTGTGACCCGAGTCTCTTTCACCACATCTTTCATATGTCTGACATTCTCTGTAACTTTTCCTGTGGTGGTCACATGTTTAACATTTAAAGCACCTCAGAGGTGTTGAGATGTATTGTTCCACCATCTAGAAGATATATCTATTTTTTTCTTCTTTGGGTAGTTTAGGCTGATTGAAAGAATGTATGTATTCTTTAGAATTTCATCTCTGCTCTTTCTGATAGTTATTCTTTTGTAGTCTGTGACTTCTTGTTTTACCAAGGTTGCTCTTATTTCTTCTAATGTAGCTCCCTACTGTTAATAACTCCTTTTAAGGTGTGCAATCTCATGTAAAAAGATTTCATTTTGAGATTTTTTTTCAGCATACCTCTGGCTATCCACCACCAAAAGCAAATTGCCGTTTCTAGTTTATTTGACAGTTCTAGGGTTTGTTCTGCTTGAAATAACCTTCTCTAATGAGAATGGAGTTAATTTGGCTAGGCAGGTCTCTTTCAAAGATTCAAGTACAATGAATCGAAGGAAGTCTGCAGTCTCATTTTCTGAATCAAACTTGCAAATATTTTGTTCCATTTTTTTTTGAAAAGCCATAGGTAATGGCTATTTTTTGCTGGTTCTATGCTCTACTACAGAGTCCAACTTGAGTTGGGAATTTATCAAAGAGGAAACCCATTCACTTTGGTTGAGACAGGGATACACTACCAGTGTACTCAAGCTAGAAGGACTTCAAGCCCCCTACCAATTTTAGGTTTTCAGTAAACAATACTTATTGCCATGTAATTTAACAGTGGTCAAAGTCCTATTATATCATTGTGATTGATACTCAGCCACCACCTTCTGGCACCCATAAGATAAAATGGGTTGGGAGTTTACCACAAGTGCAGATTAAAGAATACAGTCAGGACTAACCATATAGGTACTAGTGCTTGACATGAGCAGCCAATTGATTGGATTGGACCTATTTGATCACCCACCTAACCCAGTGAAGGCTAAAGTCATGTGTTGCAAGTCACTTGAACACTCAGTTGCCAGGTCAAGAACTGCTCAACCACCAGGATCCTGTCCCTAAGCATCACAGGTTGCCACCCACAGCCAACAGATGGCCTTGTTGGGGGTGGGGATCTTACTCCCTTTACAGAAGTGTATTCTACAGCCCAAGCCAACAGGGTAGAGGTGTGCAAATGATATCAAACTGTATCTGATGGTGAGGATTCATTTCTAGAGATCTGAGGAGTGTGAAGTATTCTTCATTGCCATTACTCTTAGGTCCACCCTGACCTATGGTAAGCATTAAACCTTGTCAGGCAGGCTTCCAAGGATAGTGGGATGTAAATTCAAATTTTAGTCATAGATAGGTTGTTGGGTTTTACATGTCAACATTTCTAAGGTTATTTTATGGTGAATCAAGATTTTAATTTTTGTATATTTTTATATGATGATATAATTTATTGTTCAGTTCTGTTTTATTTAGAAAATCTACAATTTTGTTGGTTTTAAATTGAAAGAGTTCTATTAGTTCTCTTGTCTTAAAGTATCTCTGTTAAGGGTTGACTTTTGCATTCTAGAAGGATGTGTTTTACAGTGATTATTTTGCCACATGTTCATTTTAGCTGTTCCTCCTGCATAAAAGCACAAGTCAGCCATGCATGACTGATGCATAGTTGGGTTAATACAACTTCCTTCTGGTTTATGATTTCTAGTACCCATTCCTCCTGAGTGGGCTTTATTAAAAAAAAAAAAAAAAAAAAAAAAAAAAAAAAAAGAAAGGTTTAAATATTATTCAATTAAGTTTATTTAAAAATAATGTGATGATATTTGAGGGCTGATATGCTGAAGGAATTTACATTAGTCCAAAGATTTAAAAACTACTTCTAAACATTTCTATTCATTTTGTATAACTTTACAATAAATATGTACATATAAATTAGTATAATTATATACAAATTTTGATTCATGTTGTTTTATTCAGATCTTATATAAATAAATAAATAAAAATGTGTAAATTTGCTTGTGCTTACATTTAGAAATAGATATTGAAATTTAGAAAATAACCTAAGGTTGGTTGGGTTTTATGGCATATCAACCTTTGTAGGTTATTTAACGCCAAATCCATTTTTATGCAAATAGTTCTAGTTCAAACAATTCAGTTTAACATGAGTACACAGTTTAATTGTCAAAAAGATTTGTATTTCAAACTATTCAGTTTATTCAAACAACTCTAATTTAGCTAATTTTGTTTTCACACAGTTAAATGTCAAAATAGTTCTATATTAAACAATTCAGTTTAATGTAAGTACAGTTTCAATGTCAAAAACAGTTCCATTTCAAACAATTCTGTTTAGCATAAGCATGCAGTTTAAATGTAAGTACAGTTTAATTGTCAAAAACATTTCTATTTCAAGGTATTCAGTTTAGTCAAACAGTTCTAATTCAAACAATTCAGTTTAGCATAAGTATGCAGTTAGTTCTATTTAACCCATAGATAGGGCCCTATCAGGTGCTACCATTCCGGGCCAGAGTGGACTTGGGAGCAATGGCAATGAAGGGGTGCTCTGCATTCCCCAAAGCTTCAGTATCACTGGAACCTCACTATCAGATTGTTTAGTGTCATATCCAGGACAATGATGCGGGGGTGGGGGGAATCTTACCCTTCTGCAGAGGCGCAGTCAGTGTATTCTACAGCCCCAGCTGACTGGGCAATCATTTTTAGCACATTAATATTACTATTGTTTCTACAGTTAAAGTTTCAATTATTACTGGCAATTCTATTTAATATTATTCATTTCTTTGCAGACAGTGAAGTGGTTACAAGTACTGCTATTTAACACTAATCATTCTATTCAACACAGTTCATTCATTTGCCCAGTCAAAATATTCCAATTATTGTTACGTAATACCAATAATTCAATCTAGACACAGTTAAAGAGTTTCAAATATTACTATTTAATGCTTGCATTTCTATTCAACATTACTCATTCATTTACATGGTTAAATGGTTCCAAGTATTCCTATGTATCACTAACAATTCAGCCAGACATCAGTCATTTGTTCACAGTTAAATGAACAAACAGTTCTATTTGACCCATCGATAGGACCCTTTCAGGTGCTTCTATTGTGGGTCAGAGTGGATCTGGGAGCAATGACATTGATGAAGTACTCCACATTCACCAAAGCTTCAGGACTGGAGCCTCACCATCAGATTGTTTAGTGTCATATCCAGGACACTTGTTTCTTACCACAATGCAGAGATGCAGTCAGTGTATTCTATAGCCACCCCCCGACTGAACTGTAAAATAATTACCTGCTTTTCATTAGTATTCCCCCTTAACAATGAACCTGATCCTAGCTCTTTTTCCACTTTAAGCAAGTTTCTGAGAAGTCTACTATATAACTTGACAAAAAGGTAGCAATTTTTTCCTATTGGTTTAGCTAATTTGCATATTTCAACTTAAAAAAAAAACAAAAAAAAAAAAACAAAAAACTATACATCATACAAAAATTTTTTTAAAGTGACTAAATATGAATAACTGATTCACTTTCAATATTTTTATAATGTGATTTTTCTTTTTAATAAGTTGTAGTCTCATCTGTAGCTTTTAAAATTATTCCCAAATTCAATATTGTGATCATCCTAGACTTTCTCCTGAACCAACAACATTAACATTATTGTAAATCAAACCACTTACCAAAAATAAGAAATATATTCAACGAAAGAAAGCTGCTTCACAAAAACTACCAGGGATAAAATAGTAGAGCAGACTGGACTCTTCAGCCTTGATAAAGCAACCCATCTTGGAGAAGAAAAGCTCTGAATTCAAAACCAACTTTACTCCACTTAAAAATTGACTGTTACATATTACTCATGACAGAGGGGTTAGGCAAATACAAATACAAGTCAATTTTTCTAAATTTGTTTCTTGTAAAATAAGTAAGTAAAGTTGGCAACCTTAGTTGAGGGTGACCCGAAAGTTCCCTTTTCAATAGCTACTACACCACGGTGTAGAGAAGGGTGCTACTCCATTCCCTGGATTGCTCCACTTTACCCTTGATTCTTACTGATAGTGCTGAGTGCTAAGCAAGGCAGCATCAAGTACCATCTTTTGAGTCTTTGGTATGACTCAACCTGGGATTGAATTCTGGTCTCCCGGACCATTGGCGAACATTCTACTCATTAGGCCAATGGCTGGTATAAAAGGAGAGCAACCCAAAAACTCCTTTTCAATAGCTACTACACTGAGATGTAGGGGAGAACACTACTCCTTTCCTTGGATTGCTCCACTTACCCTTGATCCATACATCATAATGCTGAGTGGTAAGCAAGGCAACATCAAGTACCATTTTTTGAGTCTTTGGTGTGACTCAACCTGGGATTGAATCCCAGTCTCCCGGACCATTGGTGAACACTACTATGGTCCGCTAACTTATATATATCTTATCTTAGGTATGTGTTTTATTAACTCACCAAATAAAAAAAAGATAACTAAAGTTATCAGCAATGATTTATCTTAATGTTATTCATAGTTTTAATTTATGCAATTATTAAGCATTAATTTCATTCAACAGGCACAGCTCGTTCCTATAGTCATCAGCAAAAATGGTGCCACATTTACTGAGATTATCAGTAACGTAAGTCAAACTTTCACATTTCTGTTTGTCGTAAGTGGTGAGCACACAGAGTACAAGTGGCCAGCATGCCTAAAAACATTCTGTTCACTTGAAGTGTCAGCTTTTTAAATAGTAGAAACTAGCAGATATTATAGTGATGACCTTTCTACTTTTCTATCTTGGGCTACATCAGACAATGATTGATATTGGCAAGGTTCAGATTTGCCCACTATCACCCGAGTCAGAATATAAAAAGAATAATAAAAGATAAATTTAAAAAAAAAAAAAAAAAAAAAAAAAAAAAAAGGCTGTCAACGTATATAATTTTATTTTACATAGATCAAGAGAGGATACTTTCACATAGATGAAATTGAATTTCCATCTTATATGTAAGTAAAACTTACTCTGAGTAATTTTTCTTTAAGTAGCAGAGTTAGATAATTGATTGGTTGATTTTAATGGCATATCAACCCATCTGGTGTTATTTTATGCCAAGGATAGGAAATGACATTCATTGCATTATTTACATTTTTTGTGTGGTGGTTTCTTAATAGTCTGTGTGCACTATTATATGAGGTCTAATATTCTATTTAATTGAAATAATTTGCACAATTGTATTGTTTCAAGTAACTATTTCTACCTAATCATTTGTTTGCATGCAGTTAGATAGTTTTATGTATTCTTATTCAATACTAATCGTTTTCAATCAGATCTATTTGACCCATAGATGGGTCCCAAACAAGTTGGTAGGTTGGGTTTTACGGTATATCAACTTTTGTAGGTTATTTAATGACAAATCCATTTTTATACAAATAATCAGTTCTATTTCAAACAATTCAGTTTAGCATAAGTACGTAGTTCACATGTCAAAACAGTTCTATTTCAAGCAATTCAGTTTAGTAAAAGTATGCAGTTTAATTCTATTTGACCCATAGATAGGACCCTATTGAGTGCTAACACTGAGCCAGAGTAGACCTAGGAGCAATGGCAATGAAGGAGTACTCCACATTCCCAAAAGCTCCAGCATCAATGGAACCTCACCATCAGATTGTTTAGTGTCATAAACAGGATACTCATTGGGGGGGGAGCCTTACCCCTCTACAGAGTTGCAATTGGTGTATTCTACAGCCCCAGCCGACTAAGCAATCCCTAACAAGTACTACCACCCTAGGTCAGAGTAGACCTGAGAGTAATGGCAATGAAAGGACATGCCACACTCCCTAGATCTCCAGAATTGGAGCCCCATCATCAAATGCAGTTGTGTCATACCATGGCATACCTTTTTTATGATGAGAGGGAGGTCTTACTTCTCTACAGGAGATACAACCAGCATATCCCAAGCCTCAGCCTCAGAGTGGGTGGAAATTTGATTTTAATGGCATATCAACCAGTCTAGAGTTATTTTATACCTAAAGGTTGGTGAATTGTATTCATTGTACATTCATATTTACATTTTTTGTGTAATTGCTTCTTAAGAAAGTTTATTTTGCACATGGTTGTCTTGAATAGGAGTAATTTTTAAGCAAATCTATTTGACCTATAGCTGAAACCCAAACAAAGAGCACAGTGCTCTTATGAGTAATACCTCCCTATAACTTTCAGTCTATCCCAAGTCTGATAGTTTACTCTCCTATGACTTTTAGTATAAAAGGCCTAAATATCTAAGCTAAGCAAATCTTTATTTTTTTTTTTATATCTGCATTTAAAAAGTCTTTGAAATCTCCGGAACTTTTAATATATAAAAAGTTAATTGTTCCAAGATAGGAAGTTTGTTTTTTTTAACAATTTTAGAGGTTGAGATTGCTCAAAACCCAGTGTGCCCTCTAAAACATCAACCTACAACCTAGATGACCTTACCATATTATACTGACTCTGACATATTGGAAAGGATTTGAATTTAGATGTTGTCCTCCTTCTAAACTGATTACTTTGTCAAGGTAAGTGAGCCCATTCTGGCCTAGTATTGTTTAATGTAGGTTTGAATTTATCAATGAAATTGTTGTTTTTTTGAGTAATTTGAAGTCATCAGTTTGGTACATTGGCATTATTCTGAATATTCCATTACTGCATTCATAAAGGTATTTTGAAACAATGTTTTCTAGTATCTTAATATTACTTCTGTGTAAGGATACCCTGTTGTTTAGAGTCTGCATAGATCCTATGTATACTTTTATCTTTTACGCTTGCAAGATTAAATTATGTCAACTACATTTTTTTAAATTACAACTTAGATTTTTAAGAATTATGGCGTTATTTTTTTTGGGGGGGGGTCGAAGGTATAGGATTTTCCTTCAATGATTATATTACATACTCCACATCTTATTTTGTGATTCAATGTTTTGTGTGTTTGCCCTTCACACACACAGAATCACTCAGGGAGGAAGGTTAGTAGTCAGCTGGTTTTTATGGTATATCAACAATCATAGACTATTTAGGAGAGAAGAGTGATAAAGAAATTCTGCTAGAATCACTAAGAGCTGCACACTTTCAAATTTATCATATTGTAAAAATAATTTTTTAAAAAAAGATAAAAAATAAACCATCATAAATCAAGATTATCATTTTTTGTTTATTTTTATTTTCATGTATTTTTGAAAGAACAATAAATTTTACATTCTTTGAAATAATAATTGAATTCATCTTGTATCTTAAAATAACTCAGGGATTTCTCAGAGTACTGATACTATACTATGATCCTGAATGGAAGTGCCAGAGTGTGCTACTGATTCTAGGGGAAGAATACAAATGCTACACTCAGATCTTGAAAGCAATCCAAGAAATAAAAATGCCAAGTCATAGACATTTGGATATTTCCAGTTTTATATAAAACACACAGAATACTTTAGCTGTGTACTCTATGGTTTGGTGGCATATCAATCATTGTAGGCTAATTAAAGCCAAATCCTCTTCGTACTTATATATTAAATATATGATTTGTACACACATTTTATTGATAACATTTTTAGATGAGTCTGAGCTAATTTTTTTTTGCACACAGTGAAATGGTATCAAGTATTGCTATTTAATACAAATAATTCTATTTATTATTGATCATTTGTTTGCACACAGTTAAATGGTTTCAAATATTGCTATATAATAGTGACAATATAACCAGTCATTTGTTTGCACTCATTTAAATAGATATACATGATATGCAAGAGATTAGTTTGTCAGTAATTTCATTTTTAAATGAGTTAGAACTAATTTGTTTGCATACAAGTATTGCTATTGTTTCTACACAGTTAAATGGTTTCAAGTATTGCTATCTCACACTAGTAATTCTAGTCACTATTAATCATTTGTTTGCAGACAGTGAAGTAGTTACAAGTATTGCTATTTAACACTATGCTTTTCAACATTACTTATTCATTTGCACATAGATGATTCCAAGTATTGCTATGTATCATGAACAATTCAATTGAACATCAATTTAGATATCAAACAGTTCTATTTGACACATAAACAGGGCTCTACCAGGGGACAATGACAATGAAGGGGTACTCCACATTGCCCAGAAATCCAGGACCAGAACTTCACTATTAAATTGTTTAGTATTATATCCAGAATACTTATTGAGTGTGTGTGTGTGTGGGGGGTCTTACTCCTTTGCAGAGATGCAATCAGCTGACTGAGCTAGTGTACTCTATAGTCATATTCAGTTATCCATTTTATTGAGATTATATATAAGAGTTCAGGTTGGAGTAACCCAAAATCAAACTTTTTTTAGACCTTATTTTTTTCCTATGCAAGTATCATTGGGAACTAGAAAAGTTTTGGTTAACTACAATTTGATTTAAATTTCTATTTCCTCATTCCCCAATGACCCTACCTCAGAAAAATAAGGTCTAAAACTTTGGCTTCAGGTTACCTTACTGTGCTTTTAGCATGGACTAATAACATCTGATATAAATTGATTTTATGTTATTTCATCTCTGTGATGCCATTTCTTGCACATATGTAAATGTTCACTACCTGATCTCCACATTAAACACAATCACCAAATAACTGCAACACTAACCAATACTTCTATCCATTAGGCCACTATCCTGAAAGATTTAGGTTTATGTGATTTTGAAGTTTTTCAAAGCCATTGTTTGTCATTTTTTGTTAATTTTTGTCTTGTTTCTAGCCAGAATTATAGTTTTTACATTAATTCATTTAAACTATTCTCATTTTGGCTATATAGACAAAGTGGAAAAGTGAATAAACCAAACACTTACAATGGGTCTAGTAGTAATATTTTATTCTTAATTCACAGCTGTGAATTCTCTGGCTATTTTCAGATGTTTATTTGGTTGATAGGTGGTAACTTGTATTAGTTGATTTCTTGTTTCTGTTCAACCAGAGAACATGGATATAATATGAAACTAGCTGTTCTCTAATCATCTTTACCAAAATTATATTGATGGTGGTGGTTGTAACAATTAAAATAAATTTGTTATAAGCTATTAGTACTATCACACAAAAATTGATTCATAAGTAAGATCTCATTACATGACAACACTAATAGTCCAGACAGGTTAGGTCATTTGGTTTAATGGCATGTCAACCCTTGATGGTTATTTAATGCCAATTCCTGTTTATACACTATTTTTAAGTTTGTTGGCAAATTTCTTTTAAATGAGATAGAGCTCATTTATTTGCTCACAGTTTAATGGTTTCAAGTATTATTATTTATTGTTCACAGTTATTGCTAACATTAATAATTTTATTTGATAGAATTAAATGGTTTCAAGTATTGCTATGTGATACTAATAATTCAATTTAACATTAATCATTCATTTGAGCACAGCTAAATAGTTTCCAGTATAGAAAATGCTTAAACAGTTCCATTGGATTCATAAATGGGATCCTAACAGGTATTACCACTCTAGGTCAGAGTGGACCTGGAAGCAATGGCAATAAAGGGGTTCTTCACATAACCCAAAACTCCAGGAAGGAAGCCTCACTATCAGATGGTTCAGTATCAGAGCCAGAAAACAAGTAGGGAGAGTGGGGTCTTACCCCTCTGTAGAGATGCAATCGATGTATGCTAGGTTATAATGGTTGTTAGTCACAAGTAAAAAGTAGTGCAAAGAGAGGAGTCTGAAATTCACACTTGTTGCACACCCTTCATGCAGCTCTGATTTGGCACCATCAGACTTCTGGTTTCCACCAAAATGCTAAGAGACATTGAAAGGTCAACATTTTTAATCAAATACTGAAGTTAAAGTAGCTGTGTGCAACCAGAACAAGAGAAAGCCAGAAACTGTTCCCATGGATGAAATGAAATAGTCAAGAACATTTAGAAAAATATGTAGTACTAAAATGTTGAAAAATAAACTTAATTCCTTAGAGTAATTTAATCCCTTTTGATAAGATTAATATATAAATAACAATGCTCACCCTAATTCATACATCAAGAATTTAACATTTAGAATAGATTATATCTATATATTACAAACAATTTTTTTAAAATGAGACACCATCACATTGAGAATAGTTGGAAAAAATCTGAATCATTAAACATTGGTATATTATTCATATTTAATATATCCTTCAAATATACTGTTCTTTCACACACACTCCAAGGGGCATGGTCAGCAGAAAAAAAGGAATCCCCCTCTCCAAAAGGAACAAAACCTGCTGGGATCGAAAAGGCCCAGCCCCTCAGACAAGGAACTGAAGGGGACCCAGGAGGTGGAAAAGGTTCAATCCAATAATACCCCTGACAGTGAAAAGGTCTGAACCAGCATCGAATAGCCCGGCTAGGGATTCTAAATTAACTAGTCAAATGGAGAAGTCTAAAGAGTCAACCACTAAAACCAGTGAAGGTAGAGTATGGTTGAAACCCAAACTAATTTTCAAAACCACCTCTCTGAAACTCCTGTCACATTAGCCAAGAAGGGTGGACAGCTTGAATTGGCAATCAATGTCAATAAACTCCATGGGACCTACAGCTTGTATCACATCAGCCAACAAATAGGATTGACTACTCCCAGTGTCCAGAAAGCAATCAACCAAAACGGTTTTCTCTCTGATGCAGAATGTAACAAAGGATGGGGGACAAACTGCGAGAGTACTAAACTGATATCTAGGAGTCCAAACCGACCTAGAATGATGAGTCTCTGCAAGTAGAGATATCCAAGGTGGAACCAAAAAATACACCTCCTTTAATCAGCTGACGTTTAATAGCTTCACTTGTGAGCTGCAATATGGAATACAATGTGGGCATACGCCTTCCAGTCAACAGAATCATCTCTCCCTTTAAATTGTTTAGAAATTTGTTAGCCAAGCTGCACCCAAATCATCCCCAGAGAAGTTGCAGGAACAGGAACTCCCCATTCCTCAAAAGTGAAGCAATCCTGGAAATAAACCCTCTTAAGTCTGAATAAGATCCATCCTCCTTAGGAGAGTAGTTGAGGATATCCTGGAATACCTGGTCAATGATCTCATCAATGTCTAAATACTCCTTCTTTAATATAGAAAGAGCACTTCAAGAAATTGAGTCTTTCCATGTCATTGGCCATACCAACCACAGTTTTCAAACCTTGACAAAGAAAAAAAACAAAAAACTTCAGAAATTAAGACGGTCAGAAACCATCTCATGGCCACTGAACGTGGGCTCCATTATCGACACTTGTGGTGGTCTAACTACAAAGTAAGAATAGCCTCTTCCTGACATAGATATTGGAGAACAAAGGGAAGTTTCATCCATGTATTAACTGCCATTTGATGTAAGCAAGGAAGAATCCAGCTCGCCCAGTTCCTTGTGCAGATCCATTAACAGAATCACCCATCCAGTTTGAGGGGGGGTGGTATAGCTCCAATCTGTTAACACAGATCTCAATCTCCATCATAAATTCTAGTATATTCTTACAGAAGATGGAATACACATACTGGGTCATTCTATCCTCATAGCATAACTTCATCCCTTCCACAATTTTGATCTTTGAAACAGTTATTTGGTGATCACTGGTTTCTGCCATGTTGGACAACAGCAGATCGAACAAGAATAAAAAGAGACAGACAAAGGCAATTGATAGGGTAATCAATTTCAAAGGAAGCATTGTTAATCTTTTTAGCAAAATGTTGAAAAAAAATGCCAACTCTGGAGACCTTGGGTGGAGCTGGCTGCCGAATTGGGTTGCTAAAAAGATTATTCTTTAGCGACCCACTCCTACTTTGCATCAGTAAACAAGTAACACGGACAATGGTAACAAAGTTTATGTCCCCGCCCCCCAAAAAAGTAACTCTTTGAGTGGGAGTGCCTATTTAGAGGTGTAGGAAACTGCCTCCTACCAACAGGAGATAATGAATAATTAGACCTTCCTCGCCTCATGTTATTAGCAGAATGCGTGGCTAGAATCCTCTCCTAAATGAACCAGTACTCCAACCAGTAAGACTCCAATCTTTCTACCCCCTGCTTTTTTTTTTTTTTTTTTTCACACACACACACACACACACACACACACACACACACACACACATGTATAAATAAATAAAGACAAGTTTTATTAAAGATAATGGAACACTATTATTTTTAATTTTAACATGACACCATGTTTACAACGTCCAAAAATTTGAATATACAACACTGAATTCATATAAAAGTCTAATAAAGTTTCCTACTTCGAAATTAATTAAACCCTGAATAATTATTTTGCATTGTAATAGCCTTCAAAATAAATACAATAAGATAAATTTATGCAATGCTTCAAGCAAATTATAAAATACTTTCATTTTTAATTGTAGGTTTTCAAGTCTCATTTTTCTTGTGTCGGGATCCAGGTGGTAAAAGAACTCTAGAAAAAACTTCTGTACTAAACTTTACAATAGAAATCAACATTAATAAAAATTCCCGTTCCTTGGTGTACTTACCGACTCCAACAATAATAACAAATTCACTACATTCCCATATAAAAAGCCTACCAGCTACAATTCCATCCTACTTAACTACCACAGGGAACGTCCCCAAAAACATAAAATAGCAATTATGAAAAACTTAAGTCATAGAGCATTTTAAATCTCATCTAAGACAATATTTTATAAAGAACTTATCAATATAAAACAAACCCTTGTTAATAACAATTCCCCTAATAAACTAGTAAATCAACAAATAAAACTATACCTTCATAACATTCACAAAATTTACAACACTACCAACAATAACAAGATTAACAGAATTAATTTTTATAACAGAAATCAAATGCACTATAACTACAAATGAAATGAATAAGCAATAACCAACATCATAAAAAGACACATTAAACCTACTGAAAAACAAAAACAAATAAAACTTATCTACTACACTAAATTCAAAACATCAAACCTCAGTTAAAAATAACACCAATTCCCCTAAAACACTCCTAAACCAAACCAATGTCGTCTATAAATTTATATGTCCATTTTTTGTCCCCCCAAAAATATTTACATTGATTATACAACCACTACACTATCTCATTGCCTTACTTATCACCTTTCTGAAAATAGCACCATAAAACAACATTTAATTATAAAACAACAATAGCACTGACCATCTTACATCTTCTGAGGTAAGGAAGATTCTCACAGATAATACAATAATTATATATATGAATAATAGTAAAGATTACAAATCCTAGAAGCAAAATACAAAAAAATAAAAAAAAACAAGCATAAATAAATTGGCATCTAACACAGGCACCGCCATACTGAATATTTTTAATAACTAAAAATCACTAACTATTAGTAAACCTTTCCAACTGAACGTTTTTAAACAAAACGCTGAAAACATTCCAAATGACAAATAATTAAAACAATAAAAAACTGTCAACTCAAACTACAATACCCCTAATGATGACCAAAAGTATGGTTGAAAGTGCTTGGGCAGGAGACGGGACAAGAAAGTGCTTGGGCAGGAGACGGGACAATTCCTTTACCACCTGGATCCCAAAAAAAGAAAAAAATAACAAGACCTGAAAAATAACAAAATTTTAAAAATTACAATTAAAAATAATAAACAGAGTTCCATTGATTTAATAAAACTTGCCTTAATAACAACTTGCTGACTTATATAAATACGAGTTAAAATCCAGTAAAAACCAGATATTTTTATTAGAGTAATACACTTAAAAACTAAAGCAATTTCCTGTCCAACTTGCAACTGAATGATAATTTTTGTTATCATCAAACATTTTTTTATCATCCAAATTTGCTATACTGGAGATATCCATTAAATTCCAATTAGAACCTGCCACTCCTTCCTAAACAGAAGCATCCATATCAGACAAATATTAACTATGAAATTATGATCTTTCACTCCTTCCTAAATAGAATCATCATGGACTACTCTTACAATGAGAATACAAGTTATTGAGTGAAATATAAAAGGGTAAAATTTATTCAGAGGCAGGGGAATTGCTGAGCCAGAGTAAGACTTTAAAGAGAAGTAAAATTACGTTTCCTTTGTTTTTTGTTTCACTAGAAAAATCATCTAAGTTAGCCTTATCTTAATTTTTATCATTTGAAGAATTATCTACAATACTAAAAAAGAACCTCTTAAGGATAGGTTCTATCTTGATTTTTGTCATTAGAAAAAAATCGTAAAAATCTAAGGCCTAGATTTCATCAAGGTTAACCCTCCTATTGGTTGCTTTTCATTATGGAATACACACACACACACACACAAGAAACATCTCTATAAGGTTAGTCCTATTTTTTTCTTATACACTTTTTCTTTCAACCATCTTTTTGTTTACTGTATATCTGTGAACCTGATCTTATTACCAAACAGAATAAGTAATCTTTTACAGTTGTTTAATTAAAATTTAAAAAAAAAATTTAAAAAATTGGTGAAGATTTGTAAACTTGGTACACAAGGTTAAAATTTTTCTTAAATTAATAAATTTGATCAAAATATTTATCAGTCTAGGTTAAAAGGATCATTTACTAAAAGTTCTGTCCCTCCAATGATGGTGGAGGGTCCTTCAAGCAACATCCCCAGCCACATAAAACGGTCTAAGCATTGGGTTTATTGCTCAGTGCCTGAAGCACCTCTGAAAGGGAATGTTGACAGAATCTAAGCAATTTTTAAAACAGCCCCGTAAGAGGCTTGCTTCCTGGAGAACACCCTATATCAAACTGACTCTGCACAATCAGGCCTCATGGAGTGTCAGGTAAAAAGCTTCCTTCAATGATCAGGTATTTTTCTGACTCTTTCAGGTTAGAAAATCTGGTATGCGTCATTTGAACTAATTAGACCTTTAAACTCACCATATTTTAATAAATAAAATAAAAAATTATTTTACATCTTAAAAGCGTGTTCACTTTCACATTCTAATTCAATGAAGAATGATCATTCATTTCCGGAACAAGTACAAAAAAATTAAAATAAATTCGACCTGTCTAACTATTAGTCTTTTCCAACGATAACTGTTCCACAAATAGGTGATCATTCTACACTTAATCAGAATGTAGACATGAAGCCCCCTTATAAAATGTTAAATTAGTTTTTTTCGAGAAAAAGAGGGAAAAAAAAATACAGCGAGTTTGATGGTTCAAAATCACCCCCACAATTTTTTTTTTTTTTCAATCAATGAAAATAAAAAAATTACAAGAAAATTTTTTTCAAGGGAAACATTAACGGGTGCACGTGCAGAATTTTACCAAAAATTTAAAAGTTAGCAAAAGTTCTGACTGAACAGTGAGCAGGAAAAGTCTAATAGAGTTGAAGAAGGTAGTCTAAAATTATTTTGAAGAAAATGAGCATTGTAGTTAGTTTAGATTTGGTTCGAAATAATTTATTTTTGTTTAAACTCATGATTTATGATGTTTATTAAACTATTTTTTGAAATAAAACATTATGTAATAAAAAATATACGTCGTAAAAAATTGGTTAAATTAGAAATAAAATTAAAAAGTAAATAAAAATGGCCGCTGTTTATGGCTGTCAGATTGTAAAGGGAAGTAATATGTCAATTGCAGAACTTTTTGAATAATAAATTTTAAGTAATTCAATTTTTTCTAATAATTATTTTTTAACATTCTTAAATAATGACAAGTTTTGAAATCTCAAAAACAAAACAAAAAAAGCACAAATTATGGATTTGATAAAAAGTAAGTTAGTTTGAAGTAATTAGTTATTTTCCTCAAAATAATTTTAGACTAATTTCTTCGACATCTCTAAAATGTGTTTAGTCAAAGATACACCCAAAACCTTCAAAGTAAACAAATTTTCTAAATCCGAAAAGAAAAAAAAAGATTAAAGAGAGAAGTAAACAGCTTATGAAATAAAGTATCAAAGAACGAGTCATTGTGTCCATTGATATATAAACAAAAACAAACTCGGACGTTCACGAAAAAGAAAATCAATACACAATTTATCTGGTCACAGACATTTTTTTTCTTTTGATAGGGATGTTAAAATACGCTCTGTAAAATCTGAAAATGTGTTTTTTTATACTAAAAAAAAAAAAAAAAAAAAAAAATTCCAACAAGTTTTTCTTTTCAAGTAACACTCTTTTCGTTTGAAAACAATCAAGTTTCAACTCAATGTTTATATAGTTCAATAGTCCATCCAGAGAGAATAAAAAAAAGTTATCGTAAAGTAAAATCTATTTTCAATGAGTTTTGAAAAATAGACAAGTAAAATAAAAACGTAGATCAAATTATTTAATTAAAAAGAAAAAAAAAATTTAAATTCATTTTTTTTTGTTCGTTCAGTTTTTATAATTTCTTAGATTCGCTCAAAACAAATCTAAAAACCAACGATAAATAGCTGGACTCTATTAGAATGAAAGTAAATTTCAGAAAAATTAACAAGTTAAAAGAAGAAAAAAAAAAGCAATTTTTCAAAATTGTTTTTTCTAATCGTTGAAATGATGTAACACGTAGGGCATAGCCTTTTTACAAAAAAATATTCAATCAGATGTTCTAGATATGAAGCTACGTAAAGAATAATCGTCGCAGCTGATTAAAGCTATGACGTCATACGACTTTCCAACGTGTTTTATTTAACAATATCAATATTTTTTTTTTAAATTCTCTCACCTAAGGCCATTGATAAAGCTCAATTAATTATAAATAAAACAAACAAAAAATAATAACTATTAAGTTTTCCTTCTGGGATTATAAAGAATAAATATTTAGAATAAACACGAAAGATTTTGAGCCAGATTTAAATTTAAAAAAAGAAAAAAAAAAAAATTCCTCATTGAGGAAAAAAAAATAAACAGATTCACTTATGGAAGCAGGGTCACATGAGGTATGAAGTTAAATTGATAAACTTAAGTTTAGTCTCATGAAAATTATGCCTTATTTAAAAACTTGACAGCAATAACAGTCAAAATGTTGGGAGGGGAGAAAGATTTAAAAGTACTAAAGCAATCCATATTTTATTCGATTTTAAATTTAACGTAAAAAGGTAAAGACAATCAGATTATTTTTGTTTCGAAGTAGTTGTCATTTACTAAGCTTAGCTTAGTTTAATATAAAATCAAAATTAAGAGGCACTCGGTGAGAGTCGATCTTACGAAGATCTGCTAGCTTAGCTCGCTAGTAATTATCATTTTTAAAGTTTGCAAATTTTGCTTTAAAGTCAAAATAATGCAAACATTTTGAGTCATAAAATATAAATCATCACAAAATAAGTTTGTTTTTAATCAAAATGAATGATGATAATGACATTTAACATGAAATGATTATTGGCTAAAAAAATATGTATATACAGTTTGTCTTTAATGCAGATCTAATATTCAATGTGTAATGATGCTAAAGTTCCTTTAACTAATCAAACACAAATAGTGCAAATTGTAAGAAACGATGATAAAGCACTTTAAAACAATTTGAATTGCATTATTTCAACTATTGAAGACAAAGCAAACTAAAGTCTGTATTTAAACATAAACACGACATAACCTGTCCAGTAAAATATTTTGATATAGAAGTTCCTAAAGAAAATAAAGAATCTTAAATTCGGTTATTTTGAATAATAATCTTCAGTCAAAACAAATGACTTTTTAAAAAAAAGTTAATACCTGAATTTATTAATAAATTATCTGTACGCTAATAATGAACACGTCAAACATACAAATTTGAAAGGGTTTTTAAATTACTACATGTATGGGCATCTGTAAAAAGATAAAGAAAATTGTCATGCTTTTAACAACATTATTATCGACACCATAACATTTTAAGAAGTAATGTTGCCCATTTCGCAAAAAGTTACCGGTCTTTTCCTCTAACATTCAAAGCTTACCAAAAATGTAGACGAGGAAAATACACTTCCTAGATTTCGATAACTGGATAGCCTCCGTTATGGAACCTTCGTACCACAACATTGTGAATATTTTAACACGTTTTACGGGAGGTGTCGGAACTGTTGCTTGTCTTTATAAGTTGCAATAAACCCCTGTTGTTGACATTAAACGGGAAGCGGATACGGCTATGTGGTCGGCAGCGAATATCAAACATGATTCAGCTTATTAGAATATTGACGATAAAATGTTCATAAAAAAAATAAATAAAACCTTGACGAAAAAAATCAATTTTTAATTTAATCTTAATGATAAGGTATTTCTTTTTTATAAGTATTAATTTGATATTTTATTGCTCGTATTTGTATTGGTATAGTTGACCCTACCGGAAGTAATTCCGGTAATATCACCTGTTAGGTCAAACTCGGATTGTACGAGTGAGAAAATAGTAAAAAGTATTATTTTGTAATGGAAGTTTTTCAGCAAAGGGTCTCCCGCTAAAATGCTGCAAGGATGCTCATTTTATTCGTCTAGGATGCCATTTCACACTAAAGAATCCCCCCAAATGGTTTAGCATGTCTGTGAACACAGTAAGTTGCAAACATTTTTATAAAATTAGGGATTTTAATGTTTCGGTATAAAACCGACCTAAGCTTTTCGTAGTCAAACGTCGAAAATGAAATTAAAGTCATCATTATGTTCATCACGAATTATTTTAGGTGTGTGTCTATATTTCCTTTCGAATTCATAATAATAACATTTTATTTTATTTTCTCTCCTTACTATAACTATAACTATAGGTTTGTAATTTTTGCTAGTAACTTTTATAGTTATTATTTTCTTTGTCTGGAAACTTTTGTAACTTTATTTTGAATTTGATTTTATTAAATAAAACCTAATTTATTTATTCATTTTTTTTATTTTAATCGGCAAAACAAGATATTTAGCAATAAAAGTTAATTAAAGTAAGCTACGGATGATCATTGATGCTATGAAATTAACTTTTTGTTTAAATCACCTAAACTAAAACTGATCAAATATTAGATCTGCGGTTGTATCCAAGTGTCAGTTTTAATTCCTTTCCTTGGCAGCAGAAAAAATATTTACAAAAATATAACCAATTGAAAATTTATAATAAACACTAGTTGAACAAAATTTCAAATCCTAAATACAATTTAACTTTTTTGTTTGCAATAAACCTAAAAGTTATGCAGATATTTTCAATTAAAGACGTTAAATTGAAATATACGTAAAAAAAAAAGATTACGTAAAAATACATATTTTAGTTTAGCATGATGTTTATTGTTTAGTAAACATTGTTTAATGTTTATCCTCAGATTTTTTTTTCGTTTGACTTTGACATATCTAAAGAATTCTTAAAACAGATTTGTATGTTTTTATTTTATTTCAAAAAAAAAAAAAATGTAAAGCTTTTTTTTTTTTTCTTTTTAATTATAATTTGTGTATAAAAACTGCCATATCAAATTTCAGTTTTATCTTGAGTGCTTAGATTTTGAACATTTCCATCAATTTTCTGTTGGTCTGTTAATTTCATTAAAAAGAAGAAAAAAAAAAAAACGGGAAATATTGCTAATCATGCTTATTGAATAATTGATCTTTTGCCAAAAATACTTTATTTAAAAAAAAATAAAAATAAAAATGAAGTTTCGATCTTAAGTTTTTAGTGCTTTTTTTTTTTTTTCTTTTTTTTTACCTTTTCATTTGTAAACTCCTTATTCATATTTCATTTTCAGATTGTTAGCTGTTGCATTTCATAGGTTCGGGTCGTTTAAACTTATCTTTTATTTAAATTTAGCTTCTGTTGGTTCAATTAAGATAAAGTTTAACTTAATAACCAAATAAATCATGTTCTGTATTTTTTAAAACAATTCCTGTTTAATCTGTCTTGCTTGAGTTAAGAAATAAATATCCGCCCATTTCTTTTATGGTGTTTTGACCCTTAAAAAATATGATTCATATTTTTCAGGGGAAAGGATATAATTTTATAAAATTTAGACCATAAAATACTATTTTAAACCGGTTTTTGCATTATGGACGTAGTTCATGAATTTATCACGTTATTTGGTATAAATAGAAATTAATCTAACACAAAACAGGATTTAAGAAATCGTTTTAATAAAAATCACGTTTTATTTCCTCCTAGCTTGTTTTCGCTTGAACGAAACAGGAAAAAATACTAAGAGCTATTTTCTTTTTTTTCTTCCCGGTGTAAAAATGACTCATTTTTAGTAGTAATTTTTAGAAATTCATTTATACTTAGCTGATGTATATATGAAATATCCTAACAATGTCCCTTTACCGGGTCACTCTGTTTATTTTTCCAATCACGGGGATTGAGGGACATGGAAACAACAACAAAGTACTAATCTCTGTCTTATAACAATCTCATTATTGCACAAAGAAAAATATCTATTAAGTATTTATTTCTTCTAGTATCGAACCCACGAATTTACTTTTCTCAGGCCAGTACACAGTCACATAATAAAATTAAACGAATAGTTTTTTTTTGTTTTGTTTTGTTTTTTGTAGAAACTAGAATTAACTCAAACAATCACGTGAATATGTGTAAAATCTCACAATAATATTCCCTTCGCCTTAAAAAAAAAAAAATCCATTCATTGCATATGAATATAAATAAAACATTGCTCAAAATTATTATATGTGCGTTTAAGCAACACATATCTACAAAAGCAAAATAAAACACTGTGTTAGTCTAAATTCGTTGTTTGTTTTTTCTTGTTTCTTTTTTTTTTTTTTTTTGCACAACAGGAAAATTTTGAAAGCGAACTTTTTTTATAGCTTGGTTACGTTTGGAATTAGTTTATTTTTGTTGAGTGGCTTTAAAAATATTTCCATACACTCATTTTTAGAATTTCAGAGGGAAAAATAGAATTCACATTTTTTTTCTTTCTTAATTTTAAATTTGTCTGTTAAGTATTATCGTCCAATTTTAGAGAGTTTGTCAAATTTTTATTCTCATTATTCTTTTTAGGTAAAATATTTTTTAAAAAGTCGTCTCTTATTTCTAAAAACGAGAAGTTTATCCTTTTCTAATTTTTTTTCTTTTTTAATCTCTTCCTTCTTTGCTAAAAACTTAAATTATAAACTTATGTTGATTTCCTAAATTCTTAGTGAGTCATTTAAACTTGTTAGTCTGTTTTGTTTTTATAAACCAAGTTTTTACAAACTTATTCAAATTTAATATATATAATTACTTTAAAATTGAATTTATTGTACTTGAGTGTACTTAAATTAGAAAATATTTTAAATAAATATTAATTTAGTTTACCGAGGCAGTGGAATCTTCACCTCCTTGCTTAAAAGTTTAACCATTTTTCTACACACGTCAGTTTTTGAACTGACAAAAATGTACTTGGTTCTATCAAAAAAGAAAGAAATAAAATACCAGAACAACAGGTCTTTTCTATTTCTTGACGGACATTAACATGTTTGGTTTCCAATAAAAAATGATAGACCATGCGCCAGATGTATGAAGTCACTGCGGTATTTTTAAGTGATGTAAAATTGAAGTTTTGATTTCAAAATAGCTATTTACTGATCTTAGGTTTAGCACAAGGCCATGGGTGAGAGTCGAAATTTCTAACAATGTTAAACGATCTTAACTTGAATAAAATTATATTAAGAGAGATGCTCCGTTCTAATTCTAAAGTGATATTTGTTAGATAAACAATCTGCTGTTTGCAATGAATACTTTCGGTTGAAATTCATAGCACGGCGAAAGTTATATTTCAATATGAGGTCGTGTAAAAAAAACTAAGTTGTTTTTATCTCTTTTTGTGTTAGACGGATTTACTGAGAATTTTGTTGGGTTTTAAATGATTTTTTTTCAATTGATACATGTTTTTGTTTGTTTGTTTTTTTTAATTCAATTATTCAGTATTGGAAAGGGTCTTTTAATAACAGTGTATTATATAGTTGGACGCGCTTCTGGTGTAACGGTTATAATGGAAGGTGGATTCGGTTACTCAAGTTCAAAATCCTTAATGATGCTTTTTGCATTTCACACAACGTTAATACTCTTAGGAAAGGTATGCATCCAACTATTCTCCTTTCAGCTATAAATAAATAAAAGGGCAGACTGGGCCCTTTTACTTTGGTATGGCAACCAGTCTAGGAGAAGGCAAACTGTAGACCTGGAGAGGAATGGGCTCTACTAGGCTATTCCTGCCCAAGACCAAACCAGCTTCTGAGATTAGCGAAGAGTATTATGCAGTGTATTATATTTGGTACAACATCATAGATTTTATAAGTACTAAAAACTGTGTTAGTCTAGAACAGGGATGGGAGAAATTATAGGATTTACTCTCCTATATTTTTTAAATGGCCCGTGATGAGCACGTGGATCAGAAAATTTTGGGAAAATGGATCATTTGTTCTCAAAACAAAAATAGTAAGTTAAATAGTTTTGGGAACCTGATTGGACAATGTAATCATGTGCCGGTGCTTTCAACCACCGGTTTTGAATTTGACCTACACAAAAGTAAATTTTGTGTTTGCAGCTGGTCACATGATATGAATACCCACATATATATTTCCTGCTTCTGACAGTCTCTCTCTCACTCACAGTTCTTCCCTGCAAGCGACCCATAGGTTAAGACTGTAGAAGTCTATTGGAGAATGTCATATAAATTCATCCTTACATCACCGGCAGTTCCCAGCATGTCTTGTTACTCTTATTTGGATGGTTTGTGGGATAGGAAGTGAGTGGTCATACAGCTGCTATTTTGTAGGGTGCTGTTTCCAGGATTTGTGGAGAATCTCCATGATGTAAATGCTAAAAGTGCTGGACTACAGCCTCAAAGTAAACAAGTTCAAACTCCAGTTACACTGTTACATTCACTTTCAGACTAATGCCCTTGGGAAAGGTATGTGTGAACCCTCTTATCTCCATCTAGCTATCACTTGTTCAAATTCTAATCATGCCATTACATCCACTTCTGGACTAATACTCTTGGGAAAGGCATGAACCCTCTTATTCTCTTTACCTATGGGTTAGATAGTATCACTGTTGTTCTTCTACAAGGATGGCTTTGGCATTAAATAACCCACAAAGTTTGATATGTCCTTAAACAAGGAAACTAAACCTTCCAAGATTTGTTCAAAACAGTATGCAGCGTTCTTGTGTAGTTTTCATTTAGCTTTTTCTCCAAACATTTCATTAAAGCCCTTGTGGTGCAACCATAGAGTAGTACTGATATGGCTACAGCTTGGAAGAATATTTGTAGTTATTAAATTTTTACATTATTAATTCAAAGTTTAATCCTTATAATGTGTTGTAGATTAATTTATTGAGTTCAGAATTATTATTAGTAGACAAATTTCAATGTGGCTTTTAAATATGAAAAGGTTCCTAACTCCAGTTTTAGATTAACTCACCCTATTTCGTTGACTATTAAATGAATTAGTTTTTATCTTTTTGATTTGAACTACTAACTCTTGTAACAAGTGTATTAGGCACATTTGTTCTCAAATTACAGAATAGACTGATTTCATTAAACATGGGGTATAAAAGATGTATTTCCGACTAAAGAAAGTTTAGAAGCAGATTTAAAATATTGTTCATTGAGTGTAGAACAAACCTGTTTTATCTCTATTTGAAGCTTTTTACAACTAGTTGAGGTGGTGGGGTGGACTGTTTTTCCTCACATAAATTCAGTGTCCTCATCATGATTTCTGAATTTCTTTTACGTCTATCATTATCTGTAAGCTGGGAATTTTGAACTGAACCTCTTTATACAACCCATGGGAATAAATTAACTAGAAATGATTAACTGATACAAGATAACCTCCAAGAAAGAATAAATAGCAGAAGGTAATTAATCTACCTTCATGGACTGAATAAAGGATTCAGTTTAAAATTTCTTACCTTACATTTGGTTTTAGTGGTAGTGGTGGCTATCTGTAAGAGAGAGGGGATGTAGGGTAACAAAAAAGTAGGAAAGAGCTTAATCGAGGGTGACCTGAAGGCTCCCTTTTCAATAGCTACCACACCGAGGTGTAGGGGTGGGTGCTACTCCATTCCCTGGATTGCTCTACTTTACCGTTGATCCTTACCTTATAATGCTTAGTGCTAAGCAAGGCAGCATCAAGTACCATTTTTTGAGCTTTTGGTATGACTCAACCTGGGATTGAACCCCAGTCTCCTAGGCCATTGGCAAACACTCTAATTAGGCCAATATAACAAGGAAATTAAAGTGATATTTGACACTTCCTGTGACAATCAAAAAGGATGGTAGGTAAGGAGAGATAGGTATATTGAAAATAAAAAATGCACAACTTGTAAACCCCCCCCACCCCAAAAAAAAACCAGGAGACCTATAGGGTTTACAGAGACATCTGCAGAATCTGATTTTAAAGAAATTTACTCTGATTATAATTACCAAAAAGCCAAAGTGATTATAATGGATATTTAACATTGATTTTCATGTTTCAAAAATCCAGATTTTTTTTTTTTTTTCCTCTATAATATAATCTTTTATATGAATAATATCATTTAAAACAAACTTAGGGTGCTCAATATAGACATTGGAGACTGAAAGCAGATGATGGTAAATCAACCAACTTGGAAGGAAGTGATCTGTGAAGGCTGTAAAGCATTTGAAGTACAGAGAATCAAACACTCTCTCCTGAAATGACCACTTCCGAAGTTAGACCCATTCTCTATCGTTTTACTACTTAAAGATGTTTGTAACATATATACTAGGGTTTGTTTGTCCAAAGCCTGACTTGGTACTCATATTGAGATATCATGATGACAAACTATTGAAAACTCACTTTACAAAAGACCTTCAACGGCAATCTACAGGTAACTCATATCAATTCTGTGACAAATTGTGTGGGTCTGCAGCAGGTTTGAGAGGTCATATGTGGGTGCAATGTCATCAGAAAAGACAGCTGACTCATTTATCACATATGCAATAAGGATTACAAGGATATACTTAACCTGAGAAATCATACCGACTTCCAAGGGTACTCTTAGTAATTCAAGGTGGCCTTCTTCAGCAAAGTGGCAGCAGTGTGTGTGTGTGTGTGTGTGTATATATATATAGACACAAACACACTTTATTTACTGGGTAGCACATATTACCAAAAGCAATACATTGGTTTAGTTTGATGGCACATCAACCATTGTTAGTTATTTAATGCCAAATCCTGTTTTTACATATATATTAAATATATGATGTGTAAACACATTTTGTAGATACACACAGTTAAATGATCAAACAGTTCTATTTATTATAAGTCATTTTTTTTTTTCACTGTTAAAATGTCAAACAGTTCAATTTGATACCTAGATAGGATCCTATCTGGCGCTATCACTTCGAGCCAAAGTGGACCTGAGTGCAATAGCAATGAAAGAGTACTCCACATTCCCCAAAGCTCTAGCATTACTGTAGCCTTACCATCAGATTGTTTTATGTCATATCTAGGCCCCTTTTTGGGTATTGTTCTTACTGCTCTGCAGAAATGCAGTCAGTGTATTTTACAGCCCCAGCCAACTGGGCTAATATACATTGGAAAGCTAGAATAATCATTTTTAGATTAAGCAGTTATACAAAATCAAATCTATGGATTATAACAAACTAATACTTGTAGAACAACATTTCTACTCAAACGGTCATGACTTAAACAAAGATACCAAATTAATCATCATAGAAAGAATTGGAGAGGGGAATGCATTGGACATTATCAAATAAGCAAAATAAACGAATGCCAAGTTCAATATCTGACTAAAACAGAGTTTGCTTGAGCTATCCCACCTACTCACATTTAACAAATAATTTCCAAATGTAGAGCTTACTGCTGAGTGTTTAAGATTGCAGAGATCATAAAATGGTCAGTTCAAAACACTTGGCTACCAAAAACCAGGTTTTCCTTCAATGAATGGATATGCTACATTACAGTTCATTTTTTGTGGCTTCTTTTATAACATATCAACTTTTTTGAAAACTTAAACAAAAAAAATTTCTTTCACATGATAACCTACAATTGAAACTAGTTGAGAATTATTTAAAAATGAATAACTACAAAGAAATATTATTGGTCTGATCACTTATATATAAGCATCTGAGTGTCTACCATGATCATTCAAGCTATTTGATTTTGCTCATTGCTAAGGTAGTGAATTTAATCCACATTGTATACCTCATTATTTTGGCTCTATTCCAGACTAAACTAAGCTTAGTAAATTAGGTGTACTTAGTAAAGGTGATAGTTTTGCTCAGATCTGGACGTAAGTCACTACTTTAAATTCTGATTTTCAACACGAGCAGCCCTTCTCAACTTGAAAGACTGGAAATGAGTGTGTGATAATTTGGCAATTTTGTTTACTTGTATCAACAAAGTAACTGCTCTATACAAGGATTCAATTCTAAAAATGGATCATTTCCTAAACTGCCAACCTACATATGATTTGCAAAGTTAATTTACTTTCCATAAACTTGGACCCTGTGTTCAACCAGTTGACTTTTTATCTATTTATTGACAGAAAACCTTAGCTATATGTTCTCAAGTGTTCAAAAATATCCTAGTTCAGTATTTATACTGTTTTCTAAAATTCTTTTAACTCTTTATTTTACACCTATGTAAATAAAGTGAAGAGTACATTGTACATGAAAATAAAATCAATTTATGATGTTTTGATTTATATATACTCTGATAAACCAAAACATTATTTGCCCAGTCAGCTGGGGCTGTAGAATACACTGACTGCACCTCTGCAGAGGGGTAAGACACCCCCCCCCCCAACCAGTGTCCTGGATATGACACTAAACAATCTGATGGTGAGGTTCCAGCAGTGCTGGAGCTTTGGGGAATGCGGAGTACCCCTTCATTGCCATCACTCCCAGGTCCACTCTGGCCCGAAGTGGTAGCACCTGATAGGGCCCTATCTATGGGTTAAATAGAACTAACAGCATACTTATGCTAAACTGAATTGAGTAAACTGAATAGCTTGAAATAGAAACGTTTTTGACAATTAAACCGTACTTACATTTGAACTGCGTGCTTATGCTTAACAGAATTATTTCAACATTAAAACTGTATTTACACTTAACTGAATTATTACATATAACTGCTTGAATAGTTTGAAATGGAAATGTTTTTTACAATTAAACTGTGTACTTATGCTAAACTGAACTGTTTCCAATAGAACAGATTATTTACATAAAAATGGATTTGGCGTTAAATAACCTATAAAGGTTGATATGCCATCAAACCAAACCAAACCAAAACATTATGATCACCTGCCTAATAAAGTATATATTTTCTCATCTCTCTACTCTGGGCAGAATGTAACACGAGGTCACTTTTTAAGCAGATTAATGCTGGTTTGAATTTTGTTTTCCTTTTCCTACAGTGGTTGCCTTTCCAATGCTAAAAAACCCAGTCTGTTGGGGGATGGAGCAGATGGATTAGCACTAAGTGAAACACAGACAGCCTTGTTCAGGTATTGAAATCTGGTTGCCAATTCCATTTCCTATGATAATATCTACCTAATAAGGTATTTGTTGTGACTTCTACCCAATCAAACGTGAACTATACAAGACCATTAAAGGTTTCAATTGAGATCTGGTGTCAGGGATGCTAACAGTAAGTTCTCTAACTGCTGCCTGCCCTGTCAGTGAGGCTCAGAATTCCCTATTCAAGGGTAAGATCCCCTTCTTCAAAAAAAGTGTCTCAGGGGTATGATACTATATAACATCTGATGGTGAGGCCCCTGTTCTGTAGTACCTCTTAGGAGTGTGGGGTACCTGCTTGTTGCTGTCACTCCCAGATCTACTCTGATATTACCTGTTTGGGTTGCATCTATATATTTAATAGATCTGTTTGAAAATTAATAATATTAGATAGGAAAACTTAATACTATATAGCTTTAGATTATTTGTATTAAGAATAGTTATTTGAAACTATAATTGTTTATTAAGGATTATTATCATCAGTTACTTGAAACCATAAAATTGTATGCAAACAAATGATTATCATTGAAAAGCAATAGTTTCTTTAAATTATATAATTGTATATAAATAATTAGTATTAGATAAGAATAGTTGATATCATATATAACTGTGAACTAAAAAAAATCTCTTTAAAAAAAAATTACACAAAATATGTGAAGCATCAAATAACTATGGACAGGTTGATATACCATGAAAATCAATCAATCCAGCTATTGCAATTTGCATATTGAAGGTTTTGCAGAATGAATTTATGTTGCATAAGTGCTAAATGGGATTGTTTGATTGTCAAGTACAACACAGCAACTTAGAAATTGGCAAATGTTTGTCTGTCCAAGGCTACGCCATTTTTGGCTTGTTTTCAGTCAATCTTTCAGAAATTGTTAGTCATGCTTGGAAAGGTTTTAAACTGTTCAAGATCTGGCCTAGACTGCTTTTAGGTGGGATCTGTTTCTCATCTTTTATGTCTCAGTGTTGTTTGTGATGTAAAAGAATATTTATCTGATGCTCAGCATCTGTAACCCACTTTCTTGGTAATCATTACAAGAGGTACATGGCTCTCTCTT
The DNA here is from genome assembly GCA_963585895.1 of Sepioteuthis lessoniana. Lineage (NCBI taxonomy): Eukaryota > Metazoa > Mollusca > Cephalopoda > Myopsida > Loliginidae > Sepioteuthis > Sepioteuthis lessoniana. Next base: position 42,878,678 of record OY757922.1, on the reverse strand, counting down.
CCTCTCAATATGTATTTAGATCATCTTTGTTGTAGTCAGATGTTGTACTACAAGGGAATCCATTTCATATCAATAGTCAGCCAGCTTAAAAAAGGTTTCGAGACTTTTTGGTGTTATTGTAGTCTATAGTCTCTCTCAGTATTTGTGGTCTACCATATTTTTGTGGTTTACCTAAGCATTTGAGTCATGAATCTTCCAGTGAATCATTAGCCTCTGAAAAAAAAAAAAAAGAGTACCAGTTGAAATGCTACAATCTCGCTTTGACTATTTCTGTTGGAAAATATTAAGAAAAGATGATGCTGATTTGTTTATCGCTTTCCTACATGTACAAACTGTTTAACACAATCAATATGTTAGTTGACATTTACTGATTTAAAATTTTAAAATAAATTGGGGTAAATTTGTAATAAACTTTTACGTTTTACTAAATTCTATTCCTTAAATCAAATTTGAAAGATAGAGAGTGCATACTGTATTGGAAACAATGTGGTAGACTTTTTACTACTATTGCAGTATTTGAGGTCTACCATTATCTTTGTATGTGATCTATTTCATTTGAGTCCTTAGTCTTCTTGCTACAATTTCAGCTTGACTATTTTTGCTTTAAAAATGCTAAGAAAAAATGAAGCCAATTTGTTTATTGCCTTTTTACAAGATGTACAAACTGTTTACAAGTCTTAATATTTTAATTACTTTTTACTGATTTAGAGAATTTGTATTTTATACTTCTACATTCTATAGCTGAATGCTTTCTAATACCAACATGCAAGACTGATTTCTATAGTCGCAAGATTCCTTCACAGACTAGTTTGTCCTCTTGGCCAAGGACTGATAATCAAATGTGACCGTTTCAATATCTTCTGTATGCTCACAATATAGGTGTTAAGAGTTGAACAAAAATCAAGGATCTCCATGTTATGAGTTAAACTAAAGATTGGCTAATTGAAATAATCAAGGCAGTCAACTAATTATTTCTTCCTCTTGATTTACTGCATTGTCCTTTCATCTTGATTTCTATAATCATCCTATTTAAATTACCTAGCAAGTCTACTCAACTGTATTTTTGGAAGTGAATTGGAAGGGTGGTGGGAGGGTGCATGGTCATTGTTGATAATCCATGGTGACAATGACAGAGCCACTTGTCTTCTGTACAGATCTACTATTCACCCACTATTAGTTTAGAAAGCACGTTCCAGAGAGGGTCGTGATAAATAATAGGTACAAATATGGTATTACTACATGACGATGGATTATCACCTGAAGAGCACATTGCAAAATCTTCTAATAACTTTTCATATTATCCACATAGTTTGGTCAATGTAAGTAGGATAATTTTTTAATTTACTTGTTTGACCACTCCTTTTTTTTTTTTCTTTTTTTTTTCTTTTTTTTTTTTTTTTTTCAATCTAATGATAATCTTGTACATTTATATTTATTTGGTTGTTTTGAATAATGTTTTAGGTGCCGGAGTAATGGCAAAAATCTTTACTACATTCAGGGTAAATGTTCAGTTTCTAGACTTTCAAGTAACCACCTTGTGTATGTGTTTTTATATATAATTTATTTTTCTCAACTATCTAATATTTTTTGCATACCAATGAATATTTGATAATGTAAATTATAGATATTTATGGTTATGGGGCCATTCAGTTTGGATTTTTATATTTTAAAAAACTTTCGGGGCGGGTCCTCGTGGTGTAATGGTTAAAGCGATGGACTGCAGAATCGTAGTAAGTGAGTTCGTACTCCAGTCGCGCTATTACGTTCACTTTTGGGCAAATACCCTTGGGAAAGGTATGAACCCCCTTATCCTCCCAGCTATGGGTTAAATAGTACCACTACTGTTCTTCTAGGAGAATAGCTTTGGCATTAAATAACCTACAAAGGTTGATATGCCATTAAACAAAGAAACCAAGCCAAACCAAAAAAAACTTTCAGGTAAGCATTTCATATGTGCATAATGGATTACAAAATATTTCTTATATACAACTGCATAATATATATGATAATGTATACTATAATGTTTAAAAGCTTTTGAGTAAGCACTTCATATATATATTTATATAATTACTTGATATTTTTATTTATTCTTCATAATAGCTATTTGCAGCATGGGGATCACATGTTCTCTATATTTGTGATAAAATTAGTTTTAATTCTGTGATTGATAAAAACTCATGGATTTATGCTGACTTAGTTATTTATCTGAGGACATGAATAATTATAATTCTTCATCTCAGAAATTCATGCAAAAATTGCTTATTTATTTACAATATTTTGAATCATACAACCTGCAGTTTTAATTTTCTTAATGAGATTAACATTTTTTTTTTTTTTTTTTTTTTAATGTTTTGGTTTTTTAAATCAATATTAACAAACTAACTAGACATGAAAGTTCCATCTTTGCAATTCTTGGAGTGCCAGACACCACTCAAAATTTTGGAAAATTAGGCCATGAAAGAAAAATTACTTAACCCCTAACATCAAGTTTCTGTCACCTCATTTTACTTCAAAGATAATGTAAAAAAAAATTTTAAAAACTAGGTGTTGAGATTGGTGATCATAAAAAAAAAACCTTTACAACATTCAATTTCTGTGAGCTGTTCAAAATCCTCAAATATTTGGCTAGCACATTGTTTCATTTCGGTTTTTTTTTTTCTGAGTTACTTCCTATTATTATTTATTAATAAATATTTAGTAAATAAATAAAAATCTTGCAGGACCTGTTGAAATTCCTCACTGCATTTATACAGGTTAGGAATGAAAACAAAATAATTCAGTTTAATTATACAGAAGAGAATAATTTGCACTTTTTTTTTTTTTGAAAATGTTTATTTCCCATTTTTTTAGTGAACTATTTAAAAGTTCTTTTTGTAAATAGAGAAATATCCATTCCTCCCTCTCTCACACCCCACCCAAATGTAGTTCCCTAGATCTAATTTTTAATGTCCTTTTTTTCTTTTCAAATGAGTACATACAACTCCAAATAATGTCTTTTTTAGCAGTAAGGATGTTATATAATATTTTAAACTTATTTTGTCTACATTTTTTCTTTATTTTAGAAATATATTGTCTCTTTTTTTTTTTTTTTTTTTCATAGTATCATACCTGTCTTAGCCATTACTCTGTGTGTGTGTGTGTGTGTGTGTGTGTGTGTGTGTGTATGGATGTGTATTTATGTATATATATAGATACATGTGTATGGTTGGATGTGTGTGTGGCAGTATACTCGCCTTCTCTAAACACTGGTGGAATTCCACTTTCAATTCACTGACCATTTTGCTTGGCTAGTTATGTCATTGGATGACACGATTGATCTGCCTATTTGCCCATATTGAGTTTTTGATCCAGACAGCTGATCAATCGCTAATTGGAGTCACCAGTCGATGAGTGGATGGATGAGACTACACAATTAAGAAAGTGAAAAAAATCGAATGCCAATAAACAGGTAACAAGACGCGACTTAGTAATAATAGTAAAATTCAGTTTACTTAAAAAAAAGTCTTTAAAATTGTACATAGATTCACCCTTCCTGGGAGATGGTAGTAACAGAATGGAAACCTGGCTTCTCTGTATTAGGGAGTCTGATAAAATGTCAAGACTGAGTATCATGGAGTCTCTTAGTATCATATGATCTGGCTTCCTCTTCACTTCTTTATTTCTGTAAGTCTGGTATAGGGTTGTCTCAACTCAAAGCATCATATTATCTCAGTTTCTCCTCAGTTCTTTACTTTCACAAGTTTGGTACAAGAGCATCCCAAAGTATCATGTTATTTCAGTTTTACCTTGCTTCTTTACCCTGGGTAGTCTGGTGCAAGGCTATCCCAAAGTAATGTATCATCTCAGGCTTTCTCTGTATCTCTCAGTGTTGTATTATCTCAGGCTTTTCGCTACCGCTCCACTCTGGGCAGTCTGGCACAAGGCCAGAGCTGAGAACGATGTGAAATCTAGTAGCTGCCTTCCGCTGGTCTTCCACAATGAACAAACCTTAACTTATATGCATTTTCTCTCGACTGTGGGGTAGTAGTTTGTAGATCTATTGATAATATACTAATTTAGATTTCAATAATTAATTCCACCCCTTCGGCTGTCAGTGCTTAGTTCCCTCTCACCTCTACCCAGACTTTCCACATATTATAAAAAAGAATCATAGTAATTTTTTTTTTCCTTCTTTCCTCCTTGCTTTTTTTCAGTCACTACCCAAAATGTGAATTCCTTTGATATTAACTCAAGTATCACAGTTACAATTTTCTGAAGAGATGTGATTGAAATAAAAGGTCCTGTTTTAAGAATTTTAAAATATTTTAATCGCTTTTAAAATATTTTATTAATTTGAAACATGAGTACACTATTAAAAGCATTATTCAAATTTTGCATGTACCATAAGATATTTATTTTTGTGTGTATATATATATATATATATATATATATATATATATTGATCTTAAATATTCACTTGGTTTATTCTGTGTTATTAGTACAATGGCAGTGAAGGAGATTATGTTAAAAAAACAAATATTTGTGCCATGAAAAATGCATTCTTCATCATTAGTCTGTGTTTATGAACATACACTATGTGGTGAAAAAGTATCAAGACCGGAGTTTTAAACAAATCTTTAATTCAAATGGAGATATTTGGACAGCTGAACAACTTGGATAATTAAAGTGATCATGTTTTGGCATCTTCATGAGTCAGTGCCAATTTTCAGCAGTTTTTGAATAGCTGGTTTTGTCAAACTTCAGGATTGTGCAAGTGCAGCACTCTTCCTATTCACTACACTTAGCTCTGTGCAACTTTTTCTTGTTTCCCTGGCTGAAAATTCATTTAAAGGGTAAGGTATGGTGATAGAGGGTATTAGAATTAATACAATGTCACAGCTTCACATCATGTAAAAAGAGGGTTTTCAGAAATGCTTCAACCAATGAAAAACTCACTAGAATAAGTGTGTTGAATGCTAAGAGGACTATTTTGAAAAAAATTAGCATTTCATTCATTGTTCATTTCTGTCATGGTAAATATACCTTCATTTTCATATAAAGAATACTTACTATTGCTTAACACTTGTACCTAGTCATTGTTAATGGAAGTAGAATAATCTAGTCCTGTGGACTAAATAAGAGAGTTCAGTTTGAGTTTCTGTGTAGACTCCTGAGTTTGACATAATATACATGAAGAATGTTGAAGGACATATCGGCCAAAACATGAGTATAACAATAAAGATGATAACAATAGTCTGTGTATTCTAAGTGATAAAAATATACCTTTCGTCTAAATATTTTTGAACATATCTTGTGTGTGTTTACCCCCCACACATACACACTTGTATATAGTTTGCTGTATTTATAAGTAGGGAGTGCTCATTATCAGTGATAGAAAATATAATATATATATATATATATATATATATGCACACCCAGCCCCTTCACTCAAACAGGATGTGACACAAGGTAAATTTTAGGTAGTTTAACAGATTTGAATTTGGTTTTCTTTCTCTTAGACTGGTTACCATGCCAAGATGAAATAGTCTAGTCAGCCCAACTATTTACTCTTAGCTGAAGAGAGAATAATTGAACTCATAGCTTTCCTAAGAGTATTCACTCAATGGGAAATGCAAATAGCCTCAACTAGGATTTGAACTCTGGTCACTGTGTCCATTTTCAATGGCAGTAAAAGTTACACCACAGGCACCTCCACACTTGTATATTTGTCATATTGGATAATGTAGACACAGTCAGTGATTGTTTGTAACTCTGTGTCCATGCTATCCTAACAAAACCTCTGTGTGTGTGTGTATATATATATATATATATATATATATAGGCAGTGTTTTCTCTTTTAAACATGTCTGATTGAATTGGACTGATTCTTTACTTCTACTTTTTCTATTTGTGATTTGTATGAGTTGCCTGGCATCTGGATGGAATGAATTCAAAAAGGTGCCATATTTTTCCCCAAGTACTTTTGGCTTAGGCTGGACTCATCTTTAGGCAAACAAACATATGTAATAAGAAACACAGTGATAAGTTGTATGCATTTATTTAAAGAGTAGGAGGAAGAACAAGTGGAAGAGGAATTTATGAAAGAGAAGAACTTTACTAGTAGTAAGAGGAAGAATTGGCTGGAAAAATGTTGAAGACATTTTAAAATGCAGCCGCTACATTCAAAATTGATCTTGTTTAAGGAAGTTTTGTTAATCTTTATATTGAAAGCTTCATAAATTTAAGGGTTTTGTTTGTTTTTGTTTTTCTTTGTGTAGTATGGAGGTGTTTCCTGTTAGAATTTTTCAGTATTCCTTTAGTAAAGATCTAGAAAATACGTGGGGGGAAAATATGGCACTTTTTTTAGTTCATTCCATCCTGTTTTATCTTAGAGTTGAAATATTGTTATATATACATATACTGTTGTATACTGGAACCTAGAATGTTTGATATACTAGCATGTAAGAATTAGTATTTCGCAACAGTGCTAAGAATTGGTATTACATAGACGGTTCACGTAAACATCTTTGTATGATTTGAAGTATTTGACTGTCTTCCTACCAAAACAGAGTATGGCACATGACATTTTTATGTGGAAGCCTGGCATGAGCCAAAGCTCAAATGCACTTTAGCCCCATTGGGATTCTCCTTAAAAATGTGCGTCTCAGGCACTAAGCAATAAATCTGACCCTGTAAAGTAGGTGTAAGCCTGGAGGGATGACCCTCTGAGGCCAAGGGAATGTCAGTCTCAGCCACTGACATGAATGCCCTGCAATCCCAACACATGTCAAGTGGCTTTGACCAACATGTCCAAGACCACAGACCAGTCTGCACTTTAAGTAACACAACCGGTCTCCATATGACTTGTCTGCACTGCTCTAAACAGCAGTAAACAAGTAGTAATCAACCAGTTCCACTGCTCCCAGGAAAGGTATGATAGGCTAATCTACAACACAGATGCAATGCAATAAAAAAGACTACCAATTAAAAAAAATTAAATTATTGGTCAATTCTAAGCGCTCAATATATAAGTGATAGAGAAATAAACTGTCTAATGATTACAAGCACATATGAAACTCTGAGTATTAGTTAAAATAACTTTATATATGAGAAATGAGACATAAACAAAGAAGTTGGGCAAGTTTGAAATGTTTGTTTTTCAGTCCCAGACAGACAGAATATCATGTATGCACTCCCCAAATTATGAAAATAATTGCTGCTTTCGTCATGTGAGTATGGTGATCATTTATTTCTAAAAGTGAGGGGATCACGTTACCAACATTCATAGCGCCCAAAAGAACAAGGTGACTCTTAAGCCTTTTCAGTTGTAGTTCAATGGGTAACTACTGGAATGCGAGTGAAGTAGTTTGACATCTATCTATATTGCTTGGACAGCAGTGCACATGGGTCATTCCATGATTTAATTGTTATTGTTGAGTTGACACATAAACATTTTAAAGCAAAAAAAGTTTCAAAGTCTTTGAAATTGTTGCACATGGTAATCTGGACGCTTGTAGTTGAGCAATTTATTTTTGCAATTTCAGAATTCGGTTCATTTTTAGGGAGCCCAAATCTAAGACTAAGATAAATATAAACATTTCATTTTTAAAAGATTGGAATCACCTCCTGTACTTTAAGGATTTTTTTTTTTCTTTGAGGAGTTTTTGAGATCTAAAAATCAAAAAATATTTTATATTTCCTGAGTTTTGATTTTCTTGCATTTGTAAAGCTCCCCCCACATTAATGATGAAATACACTTTTCATCAAATGGGTTTTGGTGACAGTTATAAGTCTATTATTAGAGTTGGAGTGCTTTAAATCATGGAGTATGTTGTGGACCAGTAAAAGATCCGGAAGAAAGACACAAACTCGGGATTGCATGAAACAAGTATATTGAACGAAAGTATAAATACAGCATAGGTAAAAGAGTGTTGAATGTCAGTCTGACTGCCAAAGTGTTAGGCTGGAGTTAACTTAACACGGAGATGAATATTCTCCAGGTATTCATAGTAATAGGAAGAGTTCATTATTGTCCATAAGGTAGGTACCATAACAGAGTGAGAGCTGTTTAAACTTTGAATTTTTTTAATTGCTTCCCCAGAACCTATTTTTTTATCATTAATTTCTCAAAGGTCCAAGTTAAAACAATTGATTCTAACTGATTTTAAGACTTTTAGATAGGGATAATAAAGGAAAAAAAAAGCAACCATTTCAACCTTGGCTTGTAACAAATGTAATATCAAAATGTGAACTTCCAAAATTGGAAAAAAAACTCGATAAGCAAGAATTTTTGGAAATTCCCAAAAACCTTAAATGGTCATAAAATGATTAATGCTATTGTGTTGAAATGTTCAGGATTCACTTCACACATGGATACAAAAAAATAGTGAAATTTTGAAAATTTTGAAATTAGCTGGAATAGCCCTTATTGAAATTCTTCTTGGAAAAAAAAGATGTGATTCCAGCAAGTGTGAAATGCATTTGTATGTGAATGTGTGTTCAGTCAAGTACTTTTAGACCAGTTATAAATATGTTTTTGTTTTGAGACTAAGATGAATGCTTACAATTTTGTCAGTGTTCACCATGGTGACATAGAGAAATCCAAAAACTCAAAAATGTTAGTGGATAAATACTGTGTGTGTGTGTGTATATATATATATATATATATATATACACACACACACCCGACCCTGGCATCATGAACAAGATGCAATACCAGGTCAGTTTTTAAGCTAAGTCCAATTGATTTGCATTTAACTGTGTGCAAATAATATATAGCATTACTTGAAACCATTAAGCTGTGTGCAAACAAATAATAAATGATAGAATTATTAATGATGGATAACAAAACTTCAAATTATTGAACTGTGTGCAAACAAATGAGCTCTGGCTCATTTTAAAAGAATGTTACCTACACACTATTCACTTCGAAATATTAGATATAAACAGGATTTGACATTAAATAACCCTCAAGGGTTGATATGCCATAAAACACAACCAAACCATCTAAATTAGGAAATATGCTCCACTAGCCAATGGTGTAACATGCTAATCATATGTAAATCAATTCTAAAAACCTCCTTCTATTAGCCAGTAAAAAATAAAATTTACATACGACATTATATGAATTGTGAATAATTCCTCAAAGTGCATGACTACCAAATGTGTTTCAAATGCAAATGCACAGAACTGAGCATTTGAAACACATTTGGTAGTCATGCACTTTTATGGATGTGTATTTGACTGTTGCACACAGTTAAAACAGCTTCTTTTCCTGGTCAATAGATGCATGTCTCTGCCTGTGGTTAAATAAACCTAATTGTTTTCTTGTACACCATGAAGCCGTCTCTTTTCAGTTTTGTATACATATTTCTCTTTGTTCATAAAACATAACGTGTGTGTGTGTGTGTGTGTGTGTGCGTATATATATATATATATATATATATATATATATATATATATATATACACACACACACACACACACACACACACACACACAGTGATTGAAAAGTAACTCTATTTTAAAATATTTCAAATATTCTTTCTCGTTAAAGTTATAGTGAAGAAATAAATTTTTTAAATTGGAAGTTACTTTTCTATCACCATGCATGTATGGGTCTATATATATATATATATATATATATATATAATCACAAGTTGTTACAATATTTAATACTTTGATGTTGCAGATGGTAATCTTCCTTAGTGCAAGAATATTAAGAAAATCTACTCGATTAAATTAATAGATGTTATAATTTTCAATGAGACAGTCAAAAAACACTGTTTTGTATATTAGAAATACATACAACCAAATCTTGAGATAATGCTCCACTTAAGAAATAGTAGAAAGTTCAGCTAAAATTTATAATCAAAACAAACCTCATACAATATTAATTAGACTGAAATACCTTTGGAAATTTTAACACTTTCAGTGGATGAATTTATTTTCTCTTGGTTTGGTTTATTTGTTTAATAGCATATCAACTCTTTATGGCTTATTTAATACCAAAATTTGGTTAATTTGTAAATGTTTGATTGTAACTAAAACTATATTTTCCATTTCATTTTTTTTTCTAAATTGCACTTTTTTATTTGTCTATAATTATTTCTTTGCTCACAGTTTTATGGTATCAAGTATTCCTATCTAAAACAATTTTCAAATGAATCTAGGGAGAGTCCACATAGCACAGTGGCTAACATGCTGGACTGACATCATATTAAATGAGTTTGAACTCTAGTCACACTGTTAAATTCACTTTCAGATTAATACTCTTGGGAAAGGTATGAACTCTCTTACTCCCACCCACCCGGTTATGGATTAAATAGTACTTCTGTTCTTCTTCAAGGATGGCTTTGGCATTAAATAACCCACATATACCATTAAACAAAGAAACCAAACCAAACAGATCAACTTGACCTTTAGATGGGATCCTTACAGGCACCACTACTCCAGGTCAGAGTGGACTTTCAGAGTAATTGGCAATGAAGGGGTACTCCACACTCACCAGAGATCCAGAAGTGAAGCCTCACCTTGAGATGCAGTTCAGTGTCATACCTAGGAAAATCATTTTTCCTGATCCACATTATGCATATAATTGCCCATATACATTTTGTCACTAATATTTGCATTCATTCTTAGCCACTAACATTTCTTCTGATTTTTCAGTATATTTCTATGCAAATGTTTATCTATTACACAAGGTGTCTGGTCATTTAAAATAAATTATAAAGACAAACAAATATCCAATAAAAAAATTAGTATATTTCTAAAAAATGTATCCAATTTCAACTTGGAAGAATAAAACAAAAAAAAGGTATTCAATGAAGCCACTTTTAGCCTTGAGGATAGCCTCAATCAATTTTAAGATTAAATTGGATGATTTCAGAAATAATTAGAAAAAAGAATTTAAGAGGGCATTTTTTTTAGCTATCATATGAATTACTTAACAGAATTTGATCTGTATATAGATATTGCATTAATAGTGTATATATTCTGTGCAAAGATTCTTTTTTTTTCCTAGGTTGATGTAAGAAGATAGTAAAAAGGCAAGATGCATTAGAAGGCATAACAAATAATAATAATCTACTCTTGGAAGGAATTGCATCAAGTGATTCTCTTTTCTGTTGACCATTGCATCCATAATGACAGCTTTCATAAAGTTATCAAAATTGTGGATCTGCTGGTTGGCCTCCCTAGACACAGTAGTCAAGGTGACTAAAATCGAAACAAGGAGGCTATATGTTGTGGGTGATGTGAAAGTTCTCTGCCAGCCACTCCCAAGTTATTCCTGCTTTTTCATTTAAGACATGTGCGTGATATCCTCCTTCACTACACATTTGATAGTGGATTCTACCACCTTGAGCTGCTCATCAGTAGGCCTCATCAACTTGCTGGAGTTTTGGCTGATGATGTTCTAGACGAGCTGGACAAACCATCCTTATATTTGACTGCTTAGGTTTTTTCTAAATGACATCTCTAACTGAAGCCTTTATATCTGACTTTATACAGAAAGAATGTATAGCCCAGGTGGCTGGGGCTGTAGAATACATCAACTGCATCTCTGCAGAGGAGTAAGACCTTCCCTGCCATCAACAAGTGTCCTGGATATGACACTAAGCAATCTGATGGTAAGGCTCCAGAAATACTGGAGCTTTGGAGAATGCAGAATAACCCTTCATTGCCCGGAGTGGTAGCTTCTAATAGGGTCCTATCTATGGGTCAAATAGAACTGTTCAAGATTTAAACTGAGTGCAGATAAAGGATTAATGCTAAATTGAATTGTTAGAAATTAAGCTGTTTGATCATTTAACTGTGTACAACCAAATGACTGATGTTTAATTGAATTGTTAGAAATAGAAGTTTTATCATTTAACTGTGTGTATCTACAAAATGTTTACAAATCATATATTTAATATATATGTATAAGCAGGATTTAGCATTAAATAACTAACAATGGTTGATATACCATAAAACCCAACCAAAGAATGTAACCACTTACAAGAAACTGGCTATCTCTAAATCCTATCTAGTGCCATGAACACAGTTTATCTTATTTCCTGTATCACATTTAAAATTGTCATGTTAATGCTCTTGAGTTATCTCGAGTTAAAGAGAAATGAGATTTATGAAATTTGGTGCATACTTTATAGCATTACATTGGGTCATCATTCATTTATTGTGCTAATTAAAGATGGTTGTTCTTGGGGGAGGAAGGATAGCTTTTTTTTTCTTTTTTTTGTCTAAAAATACCTGGTACACATTGCTTTTAATATCCATGTTCTGTTAGTAATGTGCTACCTTAACTCTCTCCAGGTGAACTGGCCAGATATGCATTTAATACTATGAATTGGTTGATGAAGGATATACACTAAATCTTTTTTATCTTAAGATTAGTTTAAAATTTACAAATAAATTCAACCTGGAAAAGATTAAATCTTGACTAATAATTCCTTTTACCCTGATTTTTATGGCATTATTTTTCAATAAGTTTCTATAGTAGCATCCTTTTTTTTTTCAATGCATTTCTATAGTAGAACCATTTTTTTTTTTTTTTTTTCAATACATTTTTATTGTAGAATCAGCATTTTTCTATTGCATATTTTTATCTATTATGTATATGATAATTTTAATCATTCAATTATGGCAGCTTAAATTTCTCATCATTGACAACTTTTTTGTGATTTTTATTTTTCAATGCCAAAACTTGCAAAAACAAATTTCCAAATTGACATTTAATCATAATAACCAGAAATATAGATTTTTTTTTTTTAATAGGTGAAAGAAAATAACAATAGAAAAACTGTACTTATTCAGAATTGGTGTTTGTTTAGGAATGCAAATAAATGTACACAATGTAGTTGTCTTACTTTGTTGTGTACAATATAAAAACACATTTTCTAAAAATTTAATTCTAAATAACAAATGACGACATTATGAAATGAAATAAAAACAGTGTATTATAGAAATTTCATAATAAAGTAGAATGTATTTTCAGTGTGTTTTTTATTTTTTTATTGGGTTACTGTGGGGTAGTTCTGCTAACTTAAAACTAGGGCTATGTTCCATATTGTACACAAGATTGTGTGATGCTTGTATTTACCCAAACTCTCTGGGGGTCTCCTCGTGGTGTAATGGTTAAAGCAATGGACTGCGGAATCGTAGTAAGTGAGTTTGTACTCCAGTCAAACTATTATGTTCATTTTCAGGCAAATACCCTTGGGAAAGGTATGAACCCCTTTATCCTCCCAGCTATGGGTTAAATAGTACCACTACTGTTCTTTTGGGAGAATGGCTTTGGTATTAAATAACCTATAAAGGTTGATATGCCATTAAACCAAACCAAACACACTACCATAAGCAGGATGCGGCACAAGATCATCTTTTAAGCAGAGTACAAATCATTTGAATTTAACTTTTCTTCTCCTGAATGAGTTGCCATACCAAAGCTAAAGAGTCCAGTCTGCTCTACTATTTATCAATAACTGGAGGGAGAATTGTTTAATTCATACCTTTCCCAAAGGTATTAGCTCAGTGTGAAATGCAAACAGTCTCATCCCTTATTTAAACTTGGGTAACAAGAGTCCATTATAACCGTTATGCCTTGAGTGCCTCCAAGACTGTGATGCCATACTTTGTTGCATACATTTCTTGGCATTCCTGAACAGACACTAATCCTAAGTGAGGTAGGGGAGTCCCAGTGGTGAATGGCTAAAGTCCTGAACTGTGGCCTTGAAGTAAGTCAGTTCTAAGGCCAGTTGCACCATTATATTCACTTTTGGACTAATACCCTTGGGAAAGGTATAAATCCTCTTATGCCCCACAGCTATAGGTTGAATAGTATCACTGCCATTCTTCTACTAGGATGGCTTTGACATTAGATAATTCATGAAGATTGATATGCCATTAAATCAAACCAATTCTAAGCAAGTATGAAGCTGGAAGGTGGTTGGATTAGTAGGTATTTGTAAGAAAACAAAACCTTGTCTAGGTTTAAATCCAGTCAACTCTAAAATATGACTAGCTTATCAATCCCCCCCACACACACACCTTGACTTGACTACTTGGTTTTACCATGTTCTTAAAGGACTGTGTAGTCTGAGGTAGACAAGTTCCAAGATCCTATTTTCAGAAATTTATTGATGCTAGCTATGTACAAAATTTTCACTGGAAAACCAACACTTTATTTTAAAAAAGGTGATTGTCTACATCATTACTTTTATTCTTTGGCAGCCCTGTTGATGAGGCTTAAAATATGCAGACTCTATCCCTGACTGAGGGATAGTAGCCCTCCCCCAGGTGTCCTGAGTATGTCATTAAACTGTAACTGATGGTGAGGCTCCAGTTCTGGAAATCTGGAAGAGTATAAAGTACCTCTTCACTGACATTACTCCCAGGTCCACTCTGACCCTGAGTAATAGTACCTGTTAAGGTTCCATCTATGGTTTAAAGAGATCTTTCACCAATGGTCTGGCAGACTAGGGTTCAATCCCTGGTCAAGTCATACCAAAGACTCAAAAAATGGTACTTGATGCTGCCTTGCTTAACACTTGGCATTATAAGGTACAGATCAAGGATAAAGTGGAGCAATCTAGGGAATGGAGTAGCACCCTCTCTTACACCTTGGTGTAGTAGCTATTGAAAAGGGAGCCTTCAGGTCACCCTTGACTAAAGTCGCCAACTTTACTTACTATTATTAGTTACTTGAAACCATATAACTGTGTACAAACAAATGATTATTATTAAATAGAAAATTATTTGAAACCATATAATTATCAGTATTAGGAATACTTGAAACCCTGCAACTGTGTACAAATTATTTGAATTAGATAGCAATACTTGATATTATATAACTGTGCAAAAAACAATTACACAAAAATGTACAATGAGCATAATACCCTAACCTCTTGGTATAAAATACCCCAAAACAGGTTAACATGCCATTGAAATCAACCAATCTTGTGTTTGGTGCTATTATTTAAATATTCCTCATTATTAAGTGTAGCTCTACTACCGTAATACCATTGAACAGACCAATTTTCAAAGCTTCTACTATTACTCTTGTTTAAGTTTTGGTAAAGCTGGTGTGAACCCTTTTTGGTGCTTCATACAATCTCACTGACTGATTTCCCTCACATGATGAGTATGAGTCTTTTAAAAAAGATAATGGCCGCCAGTGTTGGTCTAAACTGTAGAAACCACATGTTAGGTCCACCAAAAGCGAAGGAATGATAAAATCAAGAAGTCTCTATTAGAATAAAGTTGTGCAGCCATCTTTATTGATGATGGTAATAACTCTCTCTCTGATCAGTATTTGAAAGAATGCATGTGTGTGTAGGAGGCGTGAGATACTTAGCATTCAACTTCTTTGGGTACTAGTCAAACAAACCTCACTTTAATGATATGGACTCATGAAATGATAACTAACTCCAAACTTGAGTACAGGGAACGCACTGCAAACTTATCTCTAACACTGACCCATCCCTTATTCTCTAACTGATTCAGCTGTAAAACTCTCCTGAATATATGTTTCAAAGTGGATGTCCAAACTTCTGACCAATAAGGGATTCTTCCACTTCAACCACCCAAGTGCCAAAGAAATTAAAACAAATAAAATTCTTTTCTTTTGACCTATGCCTGCCCTTTCAGTCTATGACAGAGATTTTAAAAAATCCTTTCCTTTCTTTGTTAATATTAGGAGTTTTCTTTCTGTTTTACTGTCTTTTAAAAGCTTTCTGACCTCCTAAATTTTTAGTTACCACTTAAAACAATTTTACACATAGGATTAATACTATACATATATCCATGTTATGCCAATATGAACGCCTACAGATGCACTCATACCTACTTGTGTATATATTATTGTACATAAATATAAGCAACTAGTGGTAGAAAAGTTTATGGTGGCATACTAGGTAATCTTGCTTTTAATCTGACACCAGAGTTAAACTCAGAATGCTTGATGATGAAATATTTGTTTAACTTCTAATGTCCTTTTACTGAACATAGGGTGCCTTCACATAGCCATGTTCTTAAATAAAGATTTAAGAATACACATTCAACATTCTAGTCTTTGAAATCCTATAATTTGAGACTTGATACTCATAAACAAATATAGAAACATTTGGTGTGTTTGTATTAGATAGGATTACTTGATAAATAGAATTACTAAAGTTAAATAGGGGGGGGTCCTCGTGGTGTAATGGTTAAAGCGTTGGACTGCGGAATCGTAGTACGCGAGTTCGTACTCCAGTCGCACTATTACGTTCACTTTCGGGCAAATACCCTTGGGAAAGGTATGAGCCCCCTTATCCTCCCAGCTATGGGTTAAATAGTACCACTACTGTTCTTCTAGGAGAATGGCTTTGGCATTAAATAACCTAAAAAGAGTTGATATGCCATTAAACAAAGAAACCAAACCAAACCTAAAGTTAAATAACAATACTTGGAAAAATTAACTCAGTGCAAACAAATGATTAATATTACATAGAATTATTAGTGTCTGATAGTAATACTTGAAACCATTTAACTGTATGCAAATAGATGATTAATATTGAATAGAATTTGTAGTATCAGATGGCAATACTTGAAACCATTTAACTCTGAAAATAAATGAGCTATAACTTGTTTAAAGATTAAGTTACCTACAAACTATTTGCTTAAAAATTGTGTGTGTGTGTGTGTGTGTGTGTGTGTATATATGTGTGTGTGATCTCATGATTTGGCATTAGATAACCCAGAAGGGTTGATATGCCATCAAACAAACAAAAAAAAAATGAAGAGTTCATTCTTATTTATTTTTTTAACTTGTTGAAATAGTCTTTGAAATGAATTGCATTTTTTTTCCATCCACATTGACCAAACCTTATTTTAAAATGATCTTTGCCTTGTCAAACTTTGCCCATACATAATTATCTGTACTATCATTTTTTAAATTGATTTCTTTAGATGACCTCATTAATATGCCTCTTAATAACCATCCTTCTTATGTGGTCTGATTTTTTTTCCTCCCTGGCTATTGTCTTAGACTATGGCTTACTGCAAGAGTCCTGCTCTCCAAAATATGGTAAGACTTTAAGATACTGTATATAATTTTGAGAAAGGTCATTAATATTCAAAAAATTATTTGGACATTTGAAGTATTTGTTTGTTTTTGTTGTTTTTTTTCATTGTTGTAGGTTGGTAGTTTCCAGTTTTCTTTCTGGTATAATATATAACCTGTGTAAGAAAAATATTTTTTATCCTCTTCATAATGAAAAGCAAAGATTTCCTTTCTCTTTCTTTCTTTTTCTTTTTTCTATATTTTTCTTTCTCTTGTTTCTTTGTTTTTTTCTTTTTCCTTTTTCTTTCCTTTTCTTTTTCTTTCTTTTTCCTTTTTCTTTTTCCTTTCTTTTTCCTTTTTCTTTTTCCTTTCTTTTTCCTTTTTCTTTTTTCTTTCTTTTTCTTTTTTCTTTCTTTTTCTTTTTTCTTTCTTTCTTTTTCCTTTTTCTTTCTTTTTCCTTTTTCTTTCTTTTTCCTTTTTCTTTCTTTTTCCTTTTTCTTTCTTTTTCCTTTTTCTTTCTTTTTCCTTTTTCTTTCTTTTTCCTTTTTCTTTCTTTTTCCTTTTTCTTTCTTTTTCCTTTTTCTTTCTTTTTCCTTTTTCTTTCTTTTTCCTTTTTCTTTCTTTTTCCTTTTTCTTTCTTTTTCCTTTTTCTTTCTTTTTCCTTTTTCTTTTTCCCTTTTCTTTCTTGCTACTGAAAAAGTAAAGTTGGCAATCTTAGCTGTGGGTGACCTGAAGGCTCCTTTTTCAATAGCTACTACACCAAGGTGTAGGGAAGGGTGCTACTCCATTCTTTGAATTGCTCCACTTTACCCTTGATCCTTACCTTATAATGCTGAGTATTAAGCAAGGTGGCATCAAGTATCATTTTTGAATCTTTGGTTTGACTCAAGCTGGAATTGAACCCGAAAAAGATCAAAAAAAGTTTCATTTTATATAGGTTGCATATTACACCTTAAGAAAGCTAAAGAACATACCCGCCAAAATGTTGTGTGAACAACAAAACAAGGAATTCAATTGTCTGAATATTTCTTTGAATAACAAGTCTTTTCTTCAAAAATAATAAAAACTTTTAGTAACTAACCAATTTTAATTCAATTCAATAATTTAATTCAAGAATATTTTATAACTTGATTTACAGATGTTTTTAAACTTATCAGCATAACTTTCTTAACAATCCTTGATTATTTTTCTACTTGTTCAAAGATTTTGACTACTAAATAAATAATATGCACTGCATGACCTACTTGAATATCAAGTATTATTTTTACAAATCTAATTCATATTTAAGCTATCAATAGAAATTATCATTTTAAGTTATGAGTAAACTATTTTGGTTAACAGACTATTATTAATAAGTTTGTTTCTCACTGGATGCCCTATACATCTAGCCTTGTGCCAAACTAAGCTAAGTAAATGACTATTATTGCCTCTTACAGTGTTATATTTGCATTTCAATTTCATATGCTAGATGTAAGAAATATGAGAGTAATATTTATAAAACTTATTTTCATAATATGAAACTGAGGAGTTTTAAGATTATAATTTTTTTTTTCTTGTGAATATTCAGTTGATTTAATGTTAGAAATACGCCTGTTTAATTAAAGAGTGTTGGGTGGTGTTGTCAGTTAGGTTTTTGGGGTGGATTTTGAGTCTTTCATCATAATATCCATCCTCGCTTGCTCAACACCACTTGGGATGATCATTTCCTGGTACACTACCCATGTATCCCAATGCTAGCAGCTAAAATGGCTTATGTCAACATAGACCTTGGTTTAAATTTTAAATCGCTATCATTAAGTTTGTAATATATTTTTCAGGTCTGAAATAACTTTAAGAAAACATTTTTATTACTGATAAGTTTATCCTTGTCTGGCACAAGGCTATGAGTGTGGTGCACTCAGTGTGGTTCTCATTTTCTACATGAAAGTAGTGACTAGTTAGGCACATCGTTATGTTACAATGAAGCAACTTGGCATTTATCAAACTTAGCTTAGTTTAACTCAAGGCCACAAGTATGGAGCACCCAATTATGTTGAAACTTACAGCATTAGATTTCAACTTGGTTAGGATTAGTTTTAGTCGGGCACAAGACCATAAATGTGGAACATTTAGTGGTGCTCACTTATGATTCTTTCAATGGCCTTCAAGTTGGAAAATATCACCTACATATTTACTAAGTTTAGCACAAGGCTATAAGTGTGGAGCACTTAATGATGTCCAAATTCATTACACTTGCAGTGGCCTTCAAGTTGGTAAACATCACCTATTTAGGGCCTTGTGCTCAATTATGAATGTAAAAATTTGCAATAACTATACACCACCTACATATTTACTAAGTTTAGCACAAAGCCACAAATGTGGAGCACTCGGTGATGTTCCTTCAAGACAATTGAAGAAAGAAAGATGAAGAAAAATTCAGACATTCCACTAACTTTATTTGTTGATGTTTTTTGTTTTTTTGTTTTTTTTTGTCTCATAAACAGGAAGACCTGAAATGCTATTTTGTTCTGTTGATCAAAGAAAGATTCATTCTTACATAAATCATAGTCTACCCCCAGTGGTAGTGGGGTAGTTTTGCTTCGCTCTCAAATTTAGGTTATAAGTTGTAATTCTAGACTGACCCTTTTCAAAAATCCCAGTCTTCTGTCTGACTGCCTTCTACACTTATAAGAGTTTTCATATTGACCTTTTACTGTTGGTCAGATAACCAACCAAGTGCCAGTGTTACTGAGTGAGACAAACAGATACAACACCCTGATCTCAGCTCAAAAGCTATCAAAGTTGATTGACTATTAGCCATCTGAAATTTTAAAAAATGAAAGAAATTCTCTTAACTCTTATATAAAAAATGTTTTTTGTGTATCATATTATTGATTGCTCTATTACCTCTGTCTCATTTTGGATATAAATCTTTTTTTTTTTTCTTTTTTTTTTTTTATTGAGCCAAAAAAAAAAACTTCAGTTTTTATTCATAACATTTTTACCTATTCATCTTATTACAAAATAGTTGTATATTCCTACACACCAATTTGAATTTTAATGTTTGTTTTCAGCTATAATTTACTAATTATAATTGCCCAATTTAGAATATTTTTTTTTACTTGATCTCATATTCTGAATAACTTTTTGAAGTTTTAAATTGTACTAATGGCCTTTTTCTCCATCTTATCAGCCTTTTTCTCAGTTCACTGAAAGACTCAGGCTTTCTACAAGTTATATAAAATATGGGAAGTAATGAATCTTACCCTATCACATTGGCTTATGATTTGTTATAAGGTGGTTGGAATTCAGTTTTCTTTCTATCAAGGCTAGAGAACCCAGTCTGTCTTAGTTTAATCATTGCTCTTTTGTTAGTTTAGACAAAGAGTATCTGAGGGCTAAGGGCAAGAGGTGGTAACAGATTAACATTAGTTCATTAATTTAGATGTAAATTTTATTAAGGAAATGTAAGAACTAAGAGTTAAGTATCAAATCCTTCCATAAGAAAGATTTTTTTGTCTTTACACTCAGCTAAAATAGATGCATGGTCATTTTAATGTAGGTGCCACGCAGGAAGCAAGCTTCTCATAGCGGTGTGTTTAAAAATTGCTAAGATTCCATCAACATTCCCTTTGGTGGGCGCATCAGGCAATAAATGCAGCCCATACTTACTTTAGTCAAAAGAGCAGGTGCTGTCTGGGAGGAAGGCCACCTGGAATCTAGCCATTAGCCTTTTTTCCACTACCCAACACAGGAGAAACCCCTGTGCAAGTCTTTCCATTAGTAATGTTCAAATTCTGATAGCAATAGATTGAATGATAATTTTGGCTTAAATACCCAAGTGATAATAATACATGCTAATATATCTCCTTATAATTTTAAATGAACAAGTTACCTCATCACTATGATTCAACTAATCTAGCATATTTGATAGTACATGAAACTTTCATTTACATTTGATATTATAGTATAATAGACTAAGTGCATTTACCTATGATATCTGGATAAATATAAACCTACTAGATATCTCAAATTTGCACATAAAACCCAGGAGATATTTTTCGGAGTTCTTATATACCATCAAATACAGTTGTGACTAATGTAACCTTCCCATCCAAGATGGATATGTTACACTGGTAACCTGATTTGCATATCATGGACATGAATAGTTTAGCAGAAACTGTTTGAATTCTGACTTTTCCTTCTCCTTGACCAGTTACCACACCAAGGTTGAAGAACCCAGTCTGCCTGACTATTTACCCATAGCTGGAGGAAGAATAGTTGGATTCATACCTTTCTTGAGGGTATTAGTGCTATGTGAAATGCAAACAGCCTTTTTCAGGATTTGATCTCTAATTGCGGAGTCCTCTTCATACAATGATAACCATTACACTATGAATGCCTCCTTGATATGTTTATAGAGCATATAAAAAGTGCAATGCTCAATGCAATTAAAAGAGGCAGTAATGCTACAAAAGCATCCCAAAATATTAATGGTATGTACAGGAAAGGGTCTTTAAACCAAGCAAAAAATCTGCTGAAGAGAGTTTTAAAAGTTTAGAAAAGATGACTTCAGCTTAAGAGATGCATCATAAACTTGTTAGCCTGCTGTGTTTAATGATGGTTGACTTTAGTCTGAACTTGGTAGAAATAGTGTTGTTTTAGTTGAAGAATTAGCTGAAAAACTAAAGGTGAATGCAGATATATCCACAGCTGTTCAACTTAAAAACTGATGTCTAGAATCAAAATGAGTCTTACTAATTCTCAATACTTGATAGAAATAGTTTTGTTTCAGTTAAAGAAATAGCTGAAAAACTGAATTCAAACATTTCTCCATTGTCCTCAACTTGGAAAGGTACTGAATTTTGGGAAAATGGGTTCCCCTTTATCTGACCAAAGTCAAACTTGAAAGCAAAAATAGACCACTAAACTTTTCTACTCTCTTGTTAACACATTTCATTTTTGGACATTTCAGCAACTGCTGATGAAAAAAAGGAAATTTTACTCGAAATATATGAGGCGTGATCAAAAAGTATCAAGTCAAGCTTTAAGTTTCTTGATTTTAAAATTTAAATACACAGATGTACACAGCTGAGCAACTTATAACTTTAAAGTGATGATGTCTAGAAGCCTAAATGAAATGGTGCCAATTCACAATGCATTTTAATCAACAGTTTTTGGTAAAACAGATTAGGCAAGTGCAGCACCCTTTATACTGACCAGACCTAGCTCCATGCTATTTTTACCACAGCTTCAAACGTTCTCACCATATCAAAAGAATAGTTTTAAAGATGCTTCAATGGAATAATTATTAAATGTCAAGGGGATTTTTAAAACATTTCTCTCTCAGTATTTGAGCCTAAAAGAAATTTAAATATTTTATTCATTATTCCTTTCTCTCTTAGTAAATACACCTTTAGTCTTCATACTTTTTGAACGCATCTCGATACAATGTAGACAATGGCTTAGTTGAGATAAACAGGTGAAATCTCAGCCCAAATAGACCTTCATTCAAGGAAAGGTTTGATAGTGTTTATCTTATGTTACTACCAATCAATGTTATGATTATAACTAGTATATTTTATCAGCAGTTGGTGTTTAAATGCCACTTTGAAGGAAGACAATCTGAGTCTCATCAATCACAAAAGCTCTGATGTTTTATGATGATTCATGATTACATACAACAAGAATTACATCTGGAAAGATAGAGCACCTTGCCCAATTGGAAGGAAATTTTTCACACTGTCTTTATTTTCCAGATCTTGCTCCATCTGATTTTCACCTTTTCCCGAATTTACAAAACCATCTTGATGTTTCTTAAGTACATGAACAGATGGATACCACCCTCTCTACATTCTTTTCTACCAAACCAAAAAAAACTTTTACAAAACTGTGTTTTGAAATCTTTTAATCATTGGATAGAGATTATTGATAATGTTGAACCTGAAAGAAAAATTGGTAACAACATTAAACCTTAGAGATTTACTTCAAAATTGGAATTTTACCATTTTGCTTGTTGAGTTTTGAAATTTTACTTGAAGGTAAGTGTATAATGAGTGTTCAATAATGTTTTATATTTCAACATTTTATCCTGCCATTTCTTTTCAAAACTGAAAAAATAACAATCATGATGGTGGAAGAGAAAAAGAAAATAATGATACTATTAAAATAAAAGTATCATTTCACCTGTACCATAAAATAAATGATGGTTGAATGAGTTTCAATTAAAAGAAAAAACAAACAACTAGAAATTAAAAGCTGAAAGAAAATACTAGTTAAAATAAAGAGTGACTGATGGTAATTTTTTTCTTTCCATGATGTCTTCTTACCCTGTTGACTGGGCTTACTACACCAAATACATCTCTTGTAGACCCCTATCTGCAAATGGATGTCCTGAGAATAAAACCAATTGTGAGGCTCCAATTCTACAGCTCCTTGGAGTGTAGAGCCACCCCTTTGTTGCTATTACTCTCTGGTCCATGCTGATCCAAAGTGGTAGTTCCAGTACTTGTTAGAGTCCTGTCAATGGGTCAAATAGATATGTTTAAAAATTATTAGTATTAGATAGGAATACTTGAAATCATGAGAGAACCATCCAATGAATAAGTTTTTTTTTTTTGTTTTTTAAAGCAAAATAAACTTTTTTCCCTGCCAATCCCCACCCCAATGTAAACTCTGCATTATTGGAAGTACAAATAATTAGAATTATTTTGATCTCCATATAATTTTTTTTTTTTTTTTTTTTTTTTTTGAGGCTTTTCAAAATCGCAACAAATCAGACTGCTGTAGGCTTGAACAGAGCTCTATCATCCAACTTTTCTTGGTTGAAAAGTTTGAAACATGTGAAATTTGCAGAAGAATGTATGATATATATGGAGAAGCATATTTTAATCAAAGAAAAAAATCATTGCAAATGGGCTAAACATGGAGTTGCCATAATAAGCCAGAGTTGAAAAGACATTTCATGAAGTGGAAACACACTCTCTCCAGGAAAGAAAAAGTTCCAGACACAGCACTCAGTTAAGTAGTCCATACTTGACAGTCTTGTGGGACATGAAAGGACCTATGAATATTGATTTCCTTAAAAAAGGTACAGCTGTAAACTGTCTCCAAATCCTTAAAAAAAGTTCACCATTATTAAATAATCCCCATCCATATAACTGTATGAAAATTATTTTTATTAAGAATATTTAATTAAAGCTATAATTGTTTATGAATGATTATCATTGGTTACTTAAAACTTACAAAAGAATTGACTTTGACAAACTGGTACAAAACAAGGGTTGATAAAACCAACAAACCATGTTTTCCTTATCTACTAACACATATGTCCTTCAAAAATGTAATGACCTACTTTTATTTTTTAAGTGTTTCTGTTACTATGGGAACATGATGCATAATTGCTTTGAGTGCTAGTCAAAATTTCTCCCATCATGCATCATAATCCATGAAGAATAATGAAATTTAATTAAATAAAAAGTACAATGTTATGACATAAAATCTAGACACACTTTCATTTATTTATTGCTTTTATTTGATCATCTAAAGTTCTTTGAACAACATTCATCAGATACACAGTGACATGGATGCATATATGTGTACTTTTGTGTGTGTGTGTGTATATATATATATATATATATATATATATATATATACACGAACATTAAGATAAGATGACTGATCAAAATTTATCAGAATGGTGTGATTCCCCCCCCTCACTGACTTATCAGTTTACTCATAAGGAAGCAGTTGGCTGATGTCAAACTCAAAGTACTGGCTTATCCGCCCTACCCAAATACACACCTTATATTTATTTACCAAAAACATTGTCTCTCGAACATTACTGAGCTGGTTTGACTTGATCTCCTGATCATGCAACACTTGTGATTGCATGGGCTTCAATAGGTGACAACATTGATATACAAGTTGGAAAGAACTCAAGCATAAAACTGGAAAACATAAGTATATAATAGTGTGTGTGTGTATATATATATATATATATATATATATATATATATATATATATATATATATATATATATATATATATATAATTTTTTTTTTCCCATATCTGAATTTTACATGTGCCAATGAAAAAGATAATCATCCTGACCCTTTGTGTGTGTGTGTGTGTGTATAATATGACTTGAAAGTTAGTGGAATCTGACCATAGACATGTATTCATCAACTTACTGTAATCATTTACTAAAATTAGGTTTTTCTTTTTTTTATTTTCTTTTTTTGCACAAGGCCTGACATGTGGAACACCCAGTAAGACTAAAACTTACTAACAGTGGTATGCTAGTTAAGCTTGATAAACCATTACAACCTGCTAAGCCCCCTAAATTTTTGTTAGTCTGGCTCGGAGATCGCACATTGCTTACACCACCTGCTGTTCCTAAGTCGTCACCCATTGAAATATGAAAAGAGCTTTTGTGATCTGGTGCTTTCAGATGATGAATTGAAGTCATCGTTTCATAAAAATTAGAGGCTACTGTCTATAATAAATTTAATAAATTCAGTTTGCACATGCTGTACTGATTCTCTTAAATTTTGAGTAGCTCTTTGTCTGTGTGCATATATATATACACTCCACACATATGTGTATGTATGTATGTTTTGGCAGCAGATTTTTTTTTATAGTCATATTTAGTTAAAGATTTAGCATTGGATTTTTATTGGCTTTTTCTTGTTGGTGAGCAAGATGTCGCAATTGTGTATGAAGGCAGTTTAGTTATAAGCCAAGTATGTATGCTTTCAGTCGCCCCTGTCAAGGATGCAGGTATGTCTATGTTCTGGAGTTGAGGATGTTTTCTGTGATCAATGAATTTTTTGTTTGGGTGCTTTCATCATGTGCAGTTGACATCATGTTTGAATGTGTAATCTGTTGGTGCTGGTTTGAATGTGTACAAATCACAGATTGTGATCACAGAGGCTGTAGGACTGTGTACCAGTGTTAGATGCAATTAAGTATTCCTGCTCATGTGTGTGTGTTTTTGTGCTTAGATTTGATATACTAAGTAAAGACCAACTGGTCCGTGAATAGTTTTATCTAAAATATATGTCTAAGCTTAAATATCCTATAGCAGTGTTTCCTAAAGTGGGACTTAACAAAAAATGCTTGGTTCCATGAGATAAGATTTTATTTTTATTTTTTAAATTTGTAAAAAATTTTCTTTAATCTCTACTTTTAAAAGATTTTTTTAAAAGTAAATGAATCGTTGCCATCTCTTTGTAAAACTTGGGGAGTAATGAACTTTACTCTACCTTGCTAGATTATTATATTTTTAGAGTATGTTTAAATTCAGTTGTCATTCTTGATTGGTTATCCTATAGAGCCAATCTGCCTTACTATTTTACCCATAAATTGGAAAAAGAGATAGATTCATTCTTTTTCTAAGGGAAATGAAGAAAGACAGCCACAGCCTAAATTTGAACTTGGCTTGCAAGTTCCATTTTCCCTGGCCACAAATATTATACCATACTGCCATGCTAACATAATTATTTCTTATATCTTATCAATTCATAGATCAAAAAGTAATCATTTTTGCTAAGAAACTTTTCAGTTGTCCATGAAAAGATATTCTTCTATAAGATTCCAAAATTGAAGCAATGTTAGTAAGATGTTGCTTTTAACTTTATCAAATGGTAACTGATAACCATCTCTATGCAAGTGTTTATTTATTTTTTTAATTCAGAGGCTCTTGCTGGCTGCACATAACAGTGCAGTGAGCTGCAGTTTGCCCTACCCTATGCTAACTGGATCCCCCCGCATAGCAGTAAGATTCCACCAAAAAAAGGATGAACTGAATATGTCACAAAATTGCATCTGGTAATGAGGTATAATTTATAGAGTTCTGGGGGACTGTGGTGTACCCCTTCATTGCCATTATTCACAGGTCCACTCTGAACCAAAGTGGTAGTATCTATTAGTCAAACAGATTTGTTTAAAAAGTACTACATGATACTTCATAACTGTAGATTATTTGTATTAAGAGTATTTACTTAAGGTTATAATTGTTTACTAAGGATTATCATCAATTACTTGACACCTACAACTGTGTATAAATTATTAGGATAAAAGACTTGAAACCATAATAATAGTGTGCAAATTATTTGTGTTAGTAAAGAATACTTTATATAATTGTGAGAAAAAAAAAGTTAAACCATTACACAAATATGAATATAAACATGCAATTCCCTAACCTTAAAGCATAACTCTTGATGGGTTGACATGTAAACAAGGAATTCCCTCATCTTAAAGCATAACTCTATAATATATAAACATGTAAGGAACTTTTCAGTTGTCCTTGGAAAAAATATTTTTCTCTTTGATGATCCCAAAATTGGAGCAATGTTTGTAAGATGTTTCTCTTAACTTTATCAAATGTTAACTGAGAACCATCCCTCAAGGTTTTAGATCTTAAAATAAAAACCCTGATGATTAACTCTATGTTCTGTCATCAATAATTTAGTAATGACATTGAGACCTGCTTTTCTCTTTGCAATACTTGTTGGGTCATTGTGTCCTGGCAGATAAGGAAACACATCTCAAAGATTATAGTTGACTTGTACATTTAAAGTTAAATTACAGGCTTCTTCCTTGGTAATTGTTTAATGTCTGGTGATGCACAGCTAAAAGCTCAGTGGCATATCCAATAACTACCTAATTCTCCAAAGAGAATGACTGGAATTCTTAGGTGTCACTTGAAGAACATCGGAGACTTATCATACAATGCTTTGGCCTTTATTTTCACCTCTGAAATGCTTCATAAAACCCAAAATATACAGGTGTCAAGTTTTCCAATCTGTCTAGACACTTTAGTGTGTTGCCAATAATCTGTATATACTTATTCTTATATTCATTCCAGTAAATTTTCTATGAGTCGAACTGCCTCTAAAACTCTTTTCTCAACATGTTGTCAAGCTGCACTGCCATATTTTTTTTTGATATCTTCGAATTTTACCATTGACATTTATTTTCTATTTAGGAATTATTAGAACAATGTTTTCCAATAAGTGGGGCAGTTATATAATTCACAATATTACATTACACAAGGTGTGATGAAAGATTGAGTGAAACATAAAACTTTTTCAAATTATAAAATTTTAAAGAAAATGTGCACAGTTAAGCTATTTAGTAATATGAGATCTTGGTGAAAAATTTTTAAAAAAGAAGAAAAAAAAATTCATGAAAATGTTTTTGGTGAAACTCAAGATTTTTGCGAATACAGAACCCTTCCTACTCACTACATTGAGCTCTGTGAGATATTTCTTTTATTTCATAATCTGAAAATTCGTCTCAGTGCTAGGATTTGAGGATTTGGAAGGGATTAAAAAAAAACAAACAACAAAGGCACTGCTTCACACCATACCATAGGAAGAGTTTCAGAGGTACTCTGACCTAAAGAAAACTTACTGGAACAAGTATGTTAAATATCAAGGGGACTTTAGTAGAAAATAAGCATTTAATTTATTGTTTGTTTGTCTTTATAAAGATACCTTCATTCTCAATATTTTTTTAACACACCACCTACAGGAAAATACTTGTTTTACATATGAAAATAGTATTTCACATTATACATTGCAATGTATATAGCAATATATTTTGATTTATACATTTATTTTGTGAAAAAAAAAATTTAATTCATCATAAATCAGGAAGAGATTGTCAGTGATGAGGAATCGAGTAAGGAATTACTGAAAGAATGTAACTATTATATATTCATATTTAATATATCATAGTAATAATTTAATTGATATAATTAATAATTGTAATAATTTAGTATAGTAACTTATGTAAATATCATATAACTATTATATATTATATCATTTTGTAGAGTGTTTGCTAATGGCCCGGCAGACTGGGGTTCAATCCCAGGTCTGGTCATTCCAAAGACTCAGAAGATTGTACTTGTTGCCACCTTGCTTAACACTCAGCATTATAAGGTAGGGATCAAGGGTAAAGTGGAGCAGTCCAGGAAAAGGAGTAGTGCCCTCCCTTACACCTCGGTGTAGTAGCTAATGAAAAGAGAACCTTCTGGTTGCTCTCAACTACGTTCAACAACTTATATATATATACACACACACACACACACACATACACACAGAGTATGATATTGTTTTATATATATATAACATGGTAGTGTCTGTGACCCTGTATTTCATGCTTTACACATTCATCAGACAGAGTGAAAGGTTTTCTAAAAAGACCAATTAATATGGTTAATTTTTTGTTTGCATTATAAGCACCCACCAGTATTGTCAAAGACCATTATGATCATAATTGTTACATTTATTTTTATCATTGCTAAAGCTACCCAAATTTTAAAATCATTTTTATTATCTGTCCATAAATACTACACCACATGATCCGTAGCAAGATAATCATTATAAAAATAAATAAAAAATGATTAAAAAAAACTTTTCTAAACAATGTAACGTGATGATTTTAATTTTGATCATCTTCATCACCACTCAGCAAAATTCACCACAAAATAAACATTTCATATTCACAAACAAAATCCTCCTTCAAAAGAAAAAAATTAATCATATTGATTTGTCTTTTTTTTTTTTCTTTTTTTTTTTTTTTTTTCTTTTTTTTAAACCTTTCACTCTGTCTGATAAATGTGTAAAGCATGAAATCCTGGGTCACAGACACTACCACATAATAAATATATATATATATATATATATATATATATATATATATAAGCTCTATTGTTGATATTGATCACTTTTTAATAAAACTGCAATATTTTGTCCTCCATTAAATTACCAAGTGAGCTAAT
This sequence comes from Sepioteuthis lessoniana, assembly GCA_963585895.1. NCBI lineage: Eukaryota > Metazoa > Mollusca > Cephalopoda > Myopsida > Loliginidae > Sepioteuthis > Sepioteuthis lessoniana. The sequence continues at coordinate 42,848,888 of OY757922.1, read as the reverse complement.
GAGAATCATAAACCTCTACACTAATATATATATATATATATATATATATATATATTGTGTGTGTGTGTGTGTGTGTCTATAGAAGAAATTTTTTTATATGTACTAAATTTGTTGCGAATTCTTCATTGAATCAACTACTCTCAGTGATTTTCAAATATTTGATATATATATAAAATAGTCACACCAACAGAATGGAGTTCTTTGATTCTCTCACACCATCCATCCATATCGTACCTTGCTCCTGGCAGGCTGCATCTTGTGTCTACACAGAGCTGATGTATACAGTTATTATGTAACTATTATATGAATCATGATATTATGTAACTATTACATAAAATATATTATTGTGTACCTATTATATATTATAATATCATGTATCTATTATATTGAATAGATAAATATTTACTATGGATTATATTGTAGATTATTTTACAGACAAAACAGTTGTCAAGTAGAATACACATTTAGTTTTAAAATGCATTGAATATCAGGAAAAAGGCAAATATTACAAAGTAAGTATGCATATTATATAAATAATTTTAGAATTAATCAAAAAGACATTTAAAAACTTGGAATGATTTTCAAATGAGTTTTAAAGACTTTCATAATACTTTTCTTATTTCTATGCTATAGCCCTATTAGCAGTGCTTAAAATTCATTGACTGTATCCACTACAGAGGGGTAAGACCTCTCCCTGCAAAAAAGTTGTCTTTTGAGTATGGCACAAAACTGCATCTGATGGTAAGAGTCCAATTCTGGAGATTTAGGTAGTATGAAATACCCTTTCACGGTCATTACTTTCAGGTCCACTCTGACCTGGAGTGGTAGTATCTGTTATGGCTCTCTCTATGGGCTAGGTAGATCTGTTTAAAAATAATTCGTATTTGATTGGATTATGTGCAAAAATTCAGGTATAGATTAAATGGTACCACTGTTGTTTTTCTACAAGGATGGTTTTGGCATTAAATAACCCACAAAAGTTTATATGCTATTAAATAAAGAAACCAAACAAAACCATCAGCCAAAAAAAAAAGTTTTTGAGAAACAACTAAACAAAAAATATAAATACAAACATACAATGAACACAATTTCCTAACCTCTAGGCATAAAATAACCCTAGACAAGTTGACATGCTGTTAAGATCAGTTAATATTCTTTAATGTTAAGAGAACTGCATGCCATAACTTGAGAAACAAGATGATACTTCAAATTCTGAATAAAACAAAGAAAGTTTCATTGAACACAGATATAGCATATCTCTGAGCCACAGATATTTCACTAGTACATGACTACAACTATACTCAGAGTTAGACTAAACAGCCTAATCATATTGAAAGCAGCTGTTCCTGCAATAACCTAAGTTAAGCAGCAGGTACTGTTAGCAATTTGAGGCTTATGTCCCAGACTAACAAATATAATCAGGATTGATTGATATAAGAGACTATGTAAAAATTGACGAAAATATTTAAGATTACAATGAATTATTATTTTACACTGTTTTTGAATAAAATTATCATACTTAGGTCTTTCATTTTCAATGCTGTGAAGTTGACTATATATACAGGGGTCAGTTGAAAAGTTTATAAACTGACCAAGATACTCTAATGGAATATGACTAAATGAGTTTTATTTTTTCAACATAGTTCTTTTTAGCAGTCCATGCACTTCTTCCATTAGTATTGCAATTTTTGGATCCCATTGGTCAAAAAAGTTATCAACAGCAGATAAGACATCATCATATGAACTTTTCAGCCCAACCTTATATATATAAATTCATATTAATGGAAAAAAATGATGCAGTTTTACTTATATAATAGCTCTATTTTATCAGTAATGTTTGCATTTTTTTTCCTGACAAGCATTCTTTTGTAGTAAAATCATTTATGATACATTTCTATTGTAAAATAATTAGATATATTTCTTTATTAAATGTTTACCTATTATAACAGCCCTATTCTTTCTTTAATAGTAAGATTCACCTTAACTCTAGATTAGAAACAATCTTTTTTTTTTCCCAAATCCATAACATTTAGGTTGAATGCCAAATCTCAATTAATTTTTAGGTAAAAATTTACAAGATTTAGAGGTAGGAGGCATTCTTAGCATAAGTTATTGTCATAAGAAATCAAATTAGTGACCAAAGTTCAACCTGGATGAGGCTGTTTGCATTTTACTTCACACTGACACTTATAGTAAAGGCATGAATCCATCTGTTCTCTACCAGCTACAGGTAAATAATCAGGAAAACTAGATTCTTTAGCTTTGGTTAAGTAACCAGTCTAAGAGAAGGAAAACTCTGAATTCAAACCAGCTGTACTCTGCTTAAAAATTGATCTTGTATCACATCTTGCCTGTGGCAAAGGAGTTGGGTAAATATGTTCAAAATTTGGAGGTTAAATTACTTTTTATTTTAACCATTTTACCAGAAATATTCAGTTTGTACAGAAAATAAGCAGTAAAATGAGGGAATGGTCAAATAGTCATAAAGCCACACTATGGTGATATAAAAAGCACATTTTCTCAGTATCTACCAATTTTTTATTTTATAGGAAATGATCCATAATAGTATGTTATCTTTTCATTACAACCACCTTGCCAGGATTTACTCTGTCATTATATATGAGTGAATGAAACTTTTGCTGGACTTGTTTTGTGAATTTTTGTCTGATATAACCAGATACATAAATAATCTACTGAATGTTTTAACCCAATCAATAGAGTAATGATTTTTTTTTTTAAATCAAATCTTAAGCATCATTATGTTAAGTGTGTTGAACTGGAAGATGAATATGTACATGTTCTGACTCTAGATTTAGTCTGGCTTGGAACTTTTTGTTTATCAAAGAATTAGATATCATACAATAAGATTTTGTGAGTTCATTTGGACCTAATATTTTATTTAGATCATTGGATTCTTGCTGAAGCAGCTAAGTGTAATTGGAAGTTGCAATGAGTTCAAAATTTTTATGATACAAATAAAAACAAATGACTATTTAAGTCGGGCATATTTAAAATTAAGACATGTTTATTAATATTTCAGCTGCTGTTCTCTTTACCTACCTCAAAAAGCTAACAGGATATGAAAAATTTCTTAGGTTCTGGATTGGCTGGTGAGATTTTTTTTTTTCTTTGGATAGGCTGGGGAAATTTTTTGTTGTTTTTCCCTGGATTGGTTGGGGAAATCTTTTGTTGTTTTTCCCTGGATTGGCTGGTGAGATTTTATTTTATTTAATTTTTTTTTCTTCCTGGATTTGCTTGTGGTTTTTTTTCCCTTCTGGATTTGCTGGTGAAATCAAGATAAGTTGGTGAGATATATATATATAAAGTTGGTGAAATTTTCCAATCTGAATTGCCTGATGAGAGATTTTTCTTTGTTTCTGAATTAGTGAGATTTTTTTCTCTCCTTGGATCGGTAAGATTGGTTGATATAACAAAGAAACCAAAATAATTTTCTTCATTATAATTTCTCAAGGAACCAATTATTCTCCCTCCAGTTATGGGTAAATAGTAAGAAAGACTGGGCTTTTTTAGCCTTGGTTAGGCAACCAGTCTAGGAGAGTGAAAACTCTGAATTCAAACCTGTCATACTCCACTTATAATGTAAATTCCATAAATATGATGATATCCAATCCTTTTGCCACTGGCTGGTGAATTTGTAAGTGGAGTAAAGCTGGTTTGAATTCAGTTTTCCTTCTCCTAGACTAGTTCTTGACCAAAATTAAAGAACCTAGTCTACCCTACTATTTTCCCATAGTTGGGGAGAGATGGATTCATGCCTTTCCCAAGAATATCAGTGCAAAGTGAAACGCAAATAGTCTCATCAAATATTTGAACTCTTGTCACTGATTTCATTTCCTACAATGATATCCATGACACTAAATATTATGTAACTTTGCAGCAAACTTTGACCTGGTGAAGCTAGACTTTAATCTAGCATTAGTGACAACAAACATTATTTATCACTGAAAAAAAACTACATTTTAAGCAATTAAAGCTAATTTGAGGCAATGTGATAACTTTGTTGTTATATATCTTAAAGAGATGTCTTTTTTTCTTCTGCCTAGAAATTGAAATTTAAGAGAGAAATCTTGGCTTAGAACATTAACTTTATAACAAAGATTCACTAATTTTAATGAAGTGTAAAAAAAAAAATCTTAATAAAAGAATGTATAAATTCTTGTACATGCAATAACTTGTATGCAAGTTATGAAATTTTAAAGTTATAAATTTTCTTTGGAAAATATTTTAATTCTAATCCTAATAAAATCATGGCACCCATCAATAACTACAATAGTAAATGCTTATAAAGTAGTACATTGACTTACATCACTAATTGGTTGGTCTTGGTTATGACACTTAACTGGATCTGGTGGTATGTGATATAAGAAGAATGTGCTGATACTGACCTGTGTGGTTGAATATGGATCTCCAGGTGATAAACACAACCATTGAAATGAATTGAGCTATTGGGGTCACGTGACTAGGAATGATAAATATATAAATCATTCAGACAGAAGTCTGCAGTGTAATATAGTATTCTTTATACAGTCATTACTCAATTTAGTTCTCAACATTGTATGAGAGTGAAAACATTATAAAGGGTCAGCGAAGATTACTTCCTGAATGAAACTTTATAAAAGGAGTGTAGACAAGCTAGACGAGCAGGCAATTCAATGGAGTTGAGTTCACACTGGGTGCCCCTATATATCTGCCCTTGTCAAACTAAGCTCAACAAATAACTGTTCAGAGTTATTTGTGTTTTAATGGTCAATGAACTGTACTAGTAGACTTATTAATGTGTGTGATTCTCACTGGGTGCACCATACTTCTCTCTTTATGCCAAACTTAGCTAATGTTAGTAAATGACTTCTTATTTTAAGCTACTGTTTTTAATAATAATTTTGATGACATAAACATATTTTCTCTGACTAACTGGACACTAAAACAGTTCTCAACCTCTTGCTCCATGCACCCTTTTCATCCTATGTCCCACCCTGTTGGCTGGGGCTGTAGAATATGCCAACTGCACCTCTGCTGAGGAGTAAAACCCCACCAATGAGGCTACCTGTTGGCTGTGGGTGGCGACCTGTAATGCTTAAAGACAGGATCCTGGTTGCTGAGCAGTCGTTGACCTGGCAACCAAAGAGATCACATGACTTGGAACACTCCACTTTGACCCTTAATGGACTAGATGCGCGGTCAGAGAGGCTCAATCCGATCAATCAGCTGGACATATCTGCCCTCTTTCAGATTTTTGCAAAAATCTGAATTAGAGTGCGATGGCTGTAGGGTCAATCATGCTGAGGAAAGACCTATACTCCTTTCTGTCCGTGTGTGAGTAATTATCTTGGGAATGAAAAACCAGGGACTAAATTAAATTGTCTACCACCAGCATGAGTATATTGACTATGTAGACCTGGTGTTACTAGGCAAATAGGTTTACCCCTAGGCACATCCGCTTGTGGGACTCCGTGGTGGTTGGGGAACACAGTCAATGAAACTCTGACTTTCTTTATGGCTTATGAAAATATAACCCAAACAAAAACCAAGAAAATAAAGACCTCCCTCAGAATCCTCTTCAGACAGAAAGTGAACACGTAACTAATGAAAACTTCTATCAATTCATTGTACTTGAATCAATAGAAGAAACCCCAATCACCAAACTATTCCCATTCCTGATTCAAAAAACAATAGAAACACACTGCAAACCATTCAATATCAAAAAAACCTATAAACAACACCATTATTATACAAACAACAAATCAAAAACAGTGTGAAAAGATACTAAAATGGAAACAATTTGGAAAGCTAAACATAAAAACATACCCTCACCCAACCCTAAACTTCTCAAAAGGAGTTACAAAATCCCTAGACCTTGCATCATGTTCCTTTGAAGAAATAAGACTACATCTTAAACCACAAGGCGTAACAGATGTGAGGAGAATCTCCATCCACAAAGAAACAAGAACCATAGACGCAAACAGATACATACTAATATTTAATAAACCCACGACTCCAACCAGCATTAGAATAGGTTATATAAATGCAAAAACAGAAACTTACATACCAAACCCTCTTAGATATCAAAAATATGGACATCCTAAAGATAAATGCACTAGACCACCAATATGTGCAAAATCAAATTATACAGAATTAGAATGTAAAAATCCCTTTAACTGCATCAACTGCACTAGAGAACACCCTGAATACTTACGGGAATGTGAAATGTAGAAAAAAGAATTAATGAAATAAAATAAACAAACATCTCCTTCCTTGAATCCAGAAAAATAGAACAAACACAAGAACAACCCAGTTATGCATATGTAGCAAAAAACGGAAATGAGGAAAAGGGAGATACAAAACAAAAACAGGAAGAACTGAACAAACTGATTAATGAATTAGAAAATCTAATAGAAATACTAAAAACAATCACAAAAGAGACAATCAAGGAATGCATTTCAACAGTCCAGACGAATGTGAGACTCAACCAAAATCAGGAAAAATCCCCTAAGAAAAGAAAAAATCCAAACTAAACAAAAAAACACTAATAAATGAACCAATCCCATTATCCTACAGATTCAGCCCAATGGACATAGAAGATCCTGTTGAAACAACCATAGAAGATTCTGATGAAACAACCACCCACATCAAAACAGACACCATAAAACTCCAAAAGAGATTTAATAAAAAAAATAAATACCAAAGACAACCCAACAGAAAATGAAAAATCCTACCAAAAAAAATTAAACACAAGCTACAAAAAGTAGACCTAGATCAACTTCAAGATCAAAGGGAAAAGAAAAAAATCAAAAACCAACTCCAGATCCACCCCCTATAGAAACTAAAAGCAAATTCAAAATAAAATTGAAATGGACTCAAAGCCCACAATCAAAAAGCCAGGACAACTTAAACAGAAAGCACAGGCCTCCATTGGCCAGGCTGGAAGAGTACATATGAACACAGAAGTGATCAATGAAAGACCAGGTGGCATATTCAAACTGTACCCAGCCAAATTCGATGCAGTTCCTTCCCCATCAAGAACCAAGTCACCAATGGGAATGAATAAACAGTCTAATGCTCAGGAATCAACAAAAACACTACAAAGATCCTATACAATAGAAAGCATGGATAGTGACACAGACCACATAGTTGCCAGCCTCCATCTGGAAGGTATAACAAATAACTACAAGACTTGAAACCGTTTAGCTGTGTGCAAACAAATTAGCTCAATCCCTTTTTTAGATGTATCTTTCAAACCATCTACTTAAAAAGTAAAAATGAAATTACTGACAAACTAATTTTTCATATATACTGTATATTTATTTAAATGTGTGCAAACAAATGACTGATGTTGAATTGTTGCTGATGCATAGCAGTGTTCAAGACTGTTTGACTGTGTGCAAACAGATGATTAAAAAGTGAATAGGATGATTTGTATTGGATGGAGATACTTGAAATCTTTTGGCTGTGAAGAAAAATGGGCTCAAGCTTGTTGAAAAATATTAGCAAAATGTTTACAAATTGTATGTATTTGCTTACAAATCATATGTATAACTATTTAACTATGCAAACAAATTGCTAATGTTGGGTTGAATTATTGGTGTTGTGTAGCAGTGATGCTTGGAGCTATTTGTTTGTGTGCAGGCAGGTAGGCTCTGGCTCATTTGGAATATTATCTGCTAAGTATTCATTTGTAAATCTTAAGTTTAATGTGTGTCTAAATGAAGTTTGGCATTAAGTGGCCTGCAGGGGTTCTTGTGCCTAAAACAAGCCAACCAAAGAACATCTTAAGTCTTCCAAAAAACCTCACCTTTTCACTGAAATCTGACCAAATCATCCTTTTCACTAATATCTGGCCAAATAGAATCAAAAACTATCATAAAAACCTATGCCCTAAAACCCACATAGAAGAGAAAACCAACCTAACTTTTATACAATTTGGATAGAAAAACTACTGACAAGGAAGTTTTGGATCTTTTTTTAATTTTCAGTTTGAATTTTCCTTCTCCTAGGTGAGTTCTCATTATCCAGTGAGTTATAACCTTGACTTCCTCTTTATTGATCTAAAAATCTGATTTCTGAGAGTGTTTACCCAACTGATGTCAATTTCATTTTTTTTTCTCTCTCCTTTTCTTCAAAGCTTGGTTTGTGATTTTCTTCATTTTACCTCTTAACCATCACAGACTGGCTGTAATCAAGCACTCAAAAATGATACAATTCCACTGCTATGATAACCAAAGGAGAAGCCACTTTGGTGATATGAGAAAAATATTTTACTTCCTGTTTTTTTTACATAATGATAATCCTAATCCACAAAAAAAGTTGTTACCGGGTTTTATTTTTCACTGAAAAGTGTACAAACAAATATATTTATTTACTGAGCTTTATTTTACATAGCCTTGTACCAGACTCATATACATAAGGATATCAATAATTCTATAGCCTAATAAACAAAAAATTAATTTCACACAGCTGATTTTAAAAATTTTTTTTCGTATGATCTCCTTGTCATTGTACTTAATTCAGTGGTCAGTATTAATCACATGGATCAAAATTTATTTAATACCTATGATTTGGTTACTTTGTTTAATAACTCATCAACCTTCATGGGTTATTTAACCCCAAATCTTTGTAGAAGAATAATAGTGGTACTATTTAATCCATAGCTTGGGAAGATACTCGTACCTATGTGTCAGGCTACCGACTTGCTGATCCACCATTGGGAAAATATATGTGTGCGCACACACATCCCTGGCATTCATGCTGGGTGGTGTAAAAAAAATAGAAATAAATCAACTCAGGGTTTTCTCTTCAGAAAATACCTCCTCCCTTTATCTAAAGCAGAAACAGCTGGGTTTATTGCCAGGTGCCTAATGAATGCCAATGTAACTGAACTAATCTTGCCACCAAACCCTTGGAAAGTTTGCTTCCTGCTTACTCTGTCTCCACTTAAAACTGTGTCACATCCTCATAGAATTATTTTCATAGGAACTTCCTATCTGTCTTCGACATATAACTAAAATGTCTTTATATATAGTGTAAGCTAACCATTACTGTTGTGTTTTTGTAAAGCATTGTTATAGCAGTAACAGTATCTTTGGGGAGACCACATGTTAGTAATATTTGCTCCATCTTCCCTTTGTGTATGGAATCAAATGCCTTGGAGAAATCTACAAATAATAATGCTGCCTTGAGATTTTTTTTGTATGTACTCCTTCGAGGATTCAATGAATAGTCAGAATCTAAAGTTGTGGATCGATTTCTCCAAAGGGTGTTTTGATTTACTGATTTCTTTGACATTGTCCCTAGAGTTTTGCAAGGAGATACATTAGCAGCATATATGTTAATAAACTGCCTGAATTATGTACTATGAATGTCCATAGATCTAATAAAAGAAAATGGTTTCACACTAAAAAAGACAAAAAGTAGATATACTGATTAAGCTATGACAGACACAGACTATGCAGATGATCTAGCACTTCTCACAAATATACTTGCACAAGTTGAATCCCTGCTGCATAGCTTGGAGCAAGCAGCAGGAGGCATTGGCTTCTACATTAACGCAAATAAGACAGAGTTCATGTGTTTTTAAGCAAGGAGCCATCTCCACATTAAATGGCGACTATCTAAAATTAGTGGACCAGTTCACATGCCTTGGCAGCAATGTCTCATCTACTAAAAGTGTTGTCAATTTACATATATGGAAGGAGTGAACTGCTATTGACAGGCTGTTGATTATATAGAAATCTGATCTCTCTGAGGAAATAAAATGAGATTTCTATCAAGTCGTGGCTGTGTTAGTTCTACTGTATGGATGCACTACCTAATGCAAAGCATAGAGAAAAAGCTTGATGGGCACTACACAAGAATGTTACATGTTGTTTTGAACAAATCCTGAAAGAGCCCAGTTGGTTGGGGCTGTAGAATAAACCAACTGCATCTCTACAGACAGGTAAGACTCCTCCAACAACTGTCCTGGATATGACATTAAACAATCTGATGGCAAGTTTTGGGGAATGTGGTTTACCTCTTCGTTAGCATCATTCCCAGGTCCACTCAGGCCCAGAGTGATAGCACCTAACAGGGTCTTATCTATGGGTCTAATAGAACTGTTTGACCTTCACTGTGTGCAAACAAATGACTTATGCTAAACTGAATTGCTTGAAATAAAATTGTCTAAACATTTAACTATGTATAAAGAAATGACTGATGTTTAATTGAATTAATAGTGATACATAGCAATATTTGGAATCATTTAATTTTGTTGATTTATGATAAACTGAGTTGTTAAAAATAGAACTGATCATTTAACTGTGTGTAAACAAATGACTGATGTTTTAATTGAATTGTTGGTGTTAAATAGCAATACTTGAAAGCATTTACTGTGTGCAAACAAATGATTAATAGTAAATGGAATTATTCATTTTAGATAGATAAATGGTTTCACTTATTTCTATGTGCAAAAAAAAAAAAAATGAGCTTAAGTTCATTTAAAAATGTTATCTACAAAATGTGTTTAGAAATCATATATTTAATATATATGTGTAAAAAGGATTTGGCATTAAGTAACTTACAGTGGTTGCTATGCCATAAAACCAAACCCAACTATATCCTGAAAGTAGCATCCTGGCCACTTACTTCTCTCACAAACCATCCAACTAAGACAATCAAAAAATGTCGGAGAAAGACAAACTCATAAGCAACATTCTCTTGTGGACTCCTACATATGAACACACTAGTGTTGACCAATCAGCAATGACTTGCATACATCAGCTCTTTGTGGACCCTGGATGCAGTTTTGAAGAACTGCCAGGAGCAATTGATAATTGTGGCAGAAGGTACGACATGATGTTATATGTATACTTTTGTCATAGTCCAGCAAAAAAGCACATTATAGCAAGATTTTTCTTTGAAGTACACACTTAAATTCTCCAACTTAGTGAATAAATTTCAATCCAATTTTCAGCTGAATTTACATTGTTATTCATTAACTTTTATATCAAAAATATTTACATGTTTAAAAAATTTACATATGAAACCAATCTCCTAGCATTCATAAGCCTTTCTGTCTTGAAATTTTAGTATTTATGAAATAAACATCTTAGATGATGGCCTGAAACTGGTCCTGATTAACAAATTTATAAAAGATTTTTATAATTTATAGACTGTCACTACATTCTATGATCTTTAATTGCATTGATATATCTTATGGAAATATGATGTATTGCCTATTGACTGAAGTATAGTTAAATTTTATGGCATCAAAAAAATAAATAAAAGCAATTGTTAGTTACAATTCCAATACTTCTGTAGTACTCTAACAGATACTACTATTTTGGGTCAGAGTGGACCCAAGCATAATTTCAATGAAGGGTTACTCCACACTCTAGAACTGGAGGCTCACCATCAGATACAGTTTAATGTCATATCCTGTATAGTCCTTTTGTGAGGTTCTTACCCCTCTGCAGAGGATACAGTTGGTGTTTTCTGAAGAAGGGCAAATAATTGACAATCCTTTATATATGGAACATACTGTAAATAACAGTACAAGTCAACCTTTTAAGCCTGAAAAAAATCTCTACAAAACTAGACGTCAGCTAAAATCCAAACCTTAACCACAGAGTGGTCAACCAATGGATCAGTACTCCTAACAATCTTATATACACTACTTACTATAACTCCAGCAGACTGCTACAAACATTTCCAACTTAAACTTGGGTTTGGTGAACATATTTAACAAATTAACATAAATTGATATAAAATAATAAAACTGTAATACAAATTAAGTATATCAATGCTATATCACATACCATTTCCCACAGCTAATGTAGACTGTAAGCACTAACTGAAATGCCATGGTAGCCTACTGTATGTTGTGGGGATCAACCTATACAGCAGATATAGGTTTAACCCAGAATTTTGAGCTAAAAATCTTGAGATTGACTTATATGCCACTATTTACTGTAATAATTTGACTGGTTTGCTAACCATTGCTCCATAACAAGCTACTCAAAAGTGATGTAAATGTTAGAATACCTAAGCTGTTTTCCAATCTTATATATGTCTGTTAGGCTAATAAATCCTAACTCCCAAGTGCCATTATATAAACAGTAGAAAAGTGTTCAGCAAAGGTTTCTTTGCTGAATACTTTTCTACTAATTTTTTTCTTCTGGACTAACTCTTTTACTTCTTTGACCATGAAGATTTTAGGTAGGAATTAGTTTACTTATAAGCTACAAACCTGAAATTCTTTGCTTGTCATCTTCAAGATAGACTTTTATATCCCTCCCCCAGCACTAATTGGTGAACACAGTAATTTTTAAAAAATTCTTTTTTTGTGAATTTTTTTTAATATTAATATTTCTTATTAAAAATTTTTTTTCATAGATTTTTAATTTGTATATTTCTTTAAAATAAAATATTCTTTGGGTTTTTTTTTTTTTTTTTTTTTTTTTTTTTTCCAAGAAATATTTAAAATATTTGGTGCCTGTTTTGGGTTTTTTCTTTTACTTTTTTTTTTTTTTTTTTTTAATTTTGATATTTCTTAGAAAAATATTTTAATAAGAAATATAATTCTAGTCCTTTACAAGATTTACAGTGACTGAACAGTCATAATAGTGGAGTATTTTTCCTTATTTCTGACTGACATATTCTCCTCTTTATTAGTTCTCACAGAATACCAGGGGCAAGACGGTTTATATCCAGATTATCTTGCTATAAGACAGCAAAATGTTGATTTATTGCCTTTCTGTTAGTGTTAAGTAAGCACAACCAGCTTTAACTGAAATTTATACATATGTAGAATAAAGGGAGATATGGATTCATACCTTTGCTAAGAGCATGAATCCACATCTTTCATTCTATACACCACTTACCATGACTCCAGCAGACTGTTACCAACATTTCCCACTTAAATTCAGGTTTGGTGAACATATTTAACAAATTAAGAGATTAATATAAAATACTTAATTTTTGTTACAGTTTTATTATTTTATTAATGCTATATTAGTGTATATTCTAATTTGTTCTGCCAATTTTCTTTTTCTCTCTTGATTACCATTAGACTACTTCTACACCTCCTTATAAACATTATCTATATAAAAGCTGTTGTCACTAAATTTGTTCACAGAAAATGTCGTGTTTATAGACACACACATCATTCCCTGTTGGTATTTATCTAACATCCCACCATGTCAGAATATGGCGCAAGGCTGTTTTATAGTGGGAGCCTCACATGAATCAAGACTTATAAAAACTCTTGGCCACATTGGCATTCCTGTTTGGCCACCTCAGGCACCAAGCAATAAACTTCATCCTGCAAGCAGATAAAAGCCTGGAGGAACAGCCCCCTTGAGGCCAAGTTAAGACAAATATAATCACCTGGCATTCATCCCAGGTGGCTGGTTAACGCAGTGCTGTCTTTGCTGAGTGTAAAAGCAACGACCAGTAAATCTTGTTTGGTTTGTTTGTTTGTTTGTTTTTGTGGGTTTTAATGTTAGGTTTCTTTTGGTTTTTTGTTAGGTTTTTCTGGGCATTTTTTTTTTCCTTTTTTATTTCTTATTACAACAGAAGTATATAATACTAATATCAAACCATTCCTTTTTTTTATTTTTTTAAACAAAACATCTTATTGATTTTGTCTTGATTTTTCTTTTTTATAGCTGAATGTTTTTCTATCCATTTTTTAGAATTTAGTTTAAGTGTGAAGTACCCATTTATTATTATTATTACGTCTATTCTAACCCAGAAAAGTAGTATCTGTCAGGATACCATCTCTGGGACAAATAGACCTAATATTAGATAGGAATACTCTAAACCATATAACTGCAAATTATTCATATTAGATTGAGATAGTTAATATCATATAATTATGTGTAAATTATTTGTATTGAGAATGGTTACTTGAAGCTATAATTGTTTACAAAAGATTATCATTTACTAAAAACCATGTTTTGCTTACAAAAAAAAGAGCTTTGGGATTAAATAACCCAACAAAGTTTGACATGCCATAAAACAAAACATCTGTATTCCTCTGATATATGCTACACCATTTTTTCCATTTATTATCCAACAGTCTTGAAACTTAGTTCAAGTTGAGTAAATAAAAAAGTTTTCAAAAAGTACATTAAATAAACCAGCAAGGGTTGACATGCCCTAGAACAAAACATTTGCACTCCTTAGATATATGCTACATCTAGTGATTTTTAGAAGTTAGTACATTTTTTGTATTATTATTATTATCCAATAGTCTTGAAACTTAGTTTGTGTTCCAGTTGAGAAATTAAAAAAGTTTGCAAAAAGTACAATGGAATCTATATATTACAACTGTTTTATCAACCTACCTACTTCAGGATTTGTCAAGTGGAAGATAGATAGATAGACTAAGCAAAGCGAAAAATACTCCCCACCCTCAGCCACCTATATATGCTTTTAATATATAGATCAGCAATTATAGCCAACTCTGTCAATAAAGTTTAGAATAATATACTGACTATCCTCTGCAGAGGGTCAAGACACCCGCCTCTAAAAAAAAAAAAAAGATCTGGAAATTTAGAGTGTGGAGTACTCCTTCATTGCTATTACTCTCAGGTTCACTTTAACCCAGAGTGATAGTACCTGTTAGAGTCCTACCTATAGGTCAAATTGATCAGTTTACTAATTATTTGTATTGGATGAGAATCTGTGAAAGCAAATAACTTTACGCAAACAAACGATTACTATTAAATAAACCTCTCAACATAAAATAACTCCAGACTTGTTGACATATTGTTAAAATTAATCAATCAACCAAGCTATAGTGAAAGAGAGGGAAGGAAGAAATCCACCCAACCTTACAGCCCTCTTTCTCTATCCACCTGCTGACTGCTCTTAACAAAGTACTAAACTCAAACTAGACTACCTGACATCCATTGCTTCTACTGAATACATTAGGTTCAACTACTGAGCAAAAAATATGATTTTTTTAAATTTTTTTCCCCAATTTTGACTACCCAAGTAATAAAGACATTAAAAAATATAAGATTCTGCCTACTTGCTGTACTAGCACCAAAGACTCCGGTTTATAACAGACATTAAAGAATAACCCTTTCATTTGCATTTTAATCATGTTGAGAAATCCTTTTCCTTTTAGTTTATTATTAAGAAATCCTTTTCTATTTTACTTGCTATCTTTTTAAAATTTGCTGACCTCCCAACTTGTTTTCTAGCTTAATTCTATTATGCATATACATATGCTATGCTTATACGCATACATACTCATACAGATATGCTCACACCTACATGATATGCATTATTGCATTTAAATATGTGCATTTACGGATAGAAGAACTTATAGTGTCATATTTAGTATTTTTTTTTTTTAATTCACAGATGTTGAAATTAGAAGACATCATAAACAAGTTTTCCTACAGACATGGCAGTTGCTGCTCAGTAACTGTTGTCACTGGCTGGATTAGTCAGGCCTTGATGTAGTTCATTGATTTTGAAGTAAACTTTCCATTGGCCAGCTGTTTTTATATAAACTTGATTGTCCCATTTGAGGTTTATAAGTCATTGATATGGCAACAGTCTTCACAATCATATGATTATAATTCATGGAAGGGAATGTTTAAATATGCATCATGATCTTCATTTCCCCCTCTCTCTTTCTCTCTTATATTTTTCTGCATATTCCCTTTATTTTAAATTTCTACCCCCTTTTTTTCATTCAGTTTTGCTTTACCTCTTTCTCTCTCTCTCTCTCTCTTTTACTTTGTTTTGGTGCTCTCTCCCTTATCCTCATTTGCTATTTCCCTCTCCTTTTTCTTTGCTTTGCTTGCCTTTCTCTCTCTGTCTCTCCCTCTCCTTTTGCTTTGTTTTACTCCTCTCTCTCTCTCTCTCCCTCATTTCCTATATCCTTCTTTTTCCTTGTTTGATTTGCTTCTCTTACTCTTTTTATCTCCAACCCACTTTTCTCTCTTTTTACTTTGTTTCCCTTCATCTTCCTCATTTGCTATGTCCCTCTTTCTTTTCCTTATCTGATTTGTTTCTCTCTCTCTTTCTTTTCTCTCCTTTTACTTTATTCTGCTCTTCTCTTCCTCATTCACTATGCCCTTCTCTCTCTTGTTTGCTGTGTCTTCCTTCATTTGCTCTGTCCTCTCTCTCTCTCTCTCTCTCTTTCGCTTTGTCTTCTCTTTATTTGCTGTGCCTCTCTCCCTTCATTTACTATGCCTTAGCAAAGAAATAAAGACATGTAGACTTATTGAGGATCATAGGGCCACAGTCTAATTACATCAGTGACAGTGCTCCAGTTGTAATATCAAGTAGGATATTTTTTTAATGGCACACTTGGTTTTAAATTCAGAATTTTCCTTCTAAACTGCTCTTCCTATCAATTTTAGAGAGCTCATTTTGCCTTACTATCATACCTATAGCTAACAATAGATAGATTCATGCCTTTCCCAATGACATTACTGCTAAGTAAATACTAACAAAACTTAAACTCATCTTCCTAATTTCTCAACTAACTTGTTCTACCAAGTTTCTACTTTCCTGGAAATGTTAGTTATTTTTAGCAATAAAAAAAATCAAATGATTTATTCCTTTATAAGCAAAAATCCTTCCATGAACACTCTGATGCATTCTATAAACTCTATATAGAAAAGCTTGCATAATTTTGATGACTAATAGAAAACATCTGTACTTTTTTTAATTACAACCCCAATGGCTGACTAGACATCAAACTAGAACAGTTTAGACATAGTATAGGAAAAATATTAAAAATAGAAAAGCTACAGGCCTTGACGAAATACCTCCTGAACTTTGGAAGACAAGGAAATTTGATGACATATTTCTTTGATTATGCAATGCTATGTATAAACAAAACATCATAAAGAAATGGACAAAAGGTTGCATCCTTCCCTTCCCCAAGAAAGGCAATCTCAGAATCATTAAGAATTACAAAGGCATAACTCTTACTGCTATAACTCCTAATATTTATAATGCCCTGCTTCTCAATCATATCCAACTCGACATCGAGAAAATTCTTACAAAAAATCAGAATGGCTTTTGAAGTGATCAATCTACAACTTCACAGATTCTTACAATCTGTTGAATCATCAAAGGAGTGTATGAACAAAGAATAACAAGGCAAACACCCCTGTTTGTAGATTTCTCCAAGGCATTTGATTCCATACACAGAGAAAAGATGAAGCAAATACTATTCACATATGGTCTTCTCAAAGAAAGTTACTGCTATAATGATGCATTACCAAAACACAAAAGCAATTGATGAAGACACCAACTTCTTTGAAATTGTTGTTGGAGTCTTTGAAGATGATACATTAGCACTATATTTGTTTATATCCTGTAGGACTATGTTCTTTGAACATCGATAAATCTAATAAAAGAAAATGGTTTCACATTTTAAAAAGCAGATGATATACTGCAGAAACTATAACAGATGCTGTCTACACAGATGACCTAGCACTTCTCACAAATATACTAGCCCTAGCAGAATCGGCAGGAGGCAGCATTGGCATTTAAGTGAATGCAAATAAAACAGTACATGTGTTATAAACGAAAAGGAGCTACCTCCACTCTAAGTGGCAAGCTTCTGAAATTAGTAGACTGATTCACATACCTCAGCTGCAATATCTCATCTACAGAAAGTGATGTCAACTTATGCCTTGTGAAGGTATGGAATGCTATTGACAGGTTGTCAATCATATGGAAATTTGATCTATCTGATGAAATGAATTGGAGTTTCTTCCAAACAGTAGCTGTATCCATAATACTATATGGATGCACCATATGCTTAAAAAGCTTGATAGGAACTACACAATAATGCTGCATGCTGTCTTGAACAAGTCCTGGAAGCAGCACACCACAAAGCAGCAGTTGTACAGCATCTTTGATCTGGGGTGCTAATACCTGTCAAAGATATTGTCTATAGGTCAAATAGATCTGTTTAAAAATTATTTGTATTAGATAGGAATACTTGAAACCATATAACTGATTACTATTTGTATTAAGAACAGTTACTTGAAGCTATAATTGTTTACTAAGGATTAATATTAGTTACTTGAAACCATATAACTGTGTGCAAACAAATGACTGAAACTTAAGATTTTTTTAAAATTTTAAATGAAGACATGTGCATGACTGAATAACTTGTATAATAAAGTGATGATCTTTAGATGGTCTGTGAGATGAGACAATGACAACTTTGTAGTGTCAAAAAAATTATGAAGATTGTCTTAATACTTTTTGAACAGCAATTTTTGGCAAAAAAAAAAAATCAGGATTGTGCAAGTGAAGCACCATCCATACTCTGATCTTTGCAACTTTTTCCTGTTTCCTATACTGAGGATGTGGAGACATTCAAGATGGTTCTGAAGTGCTTTAGCCAATGAAAAACTTGCTGGGATAACTGTTGACAACCAAAGGAACTATTTTGAGGAAAATTAATCTTTAGTTCATGGTTCATATTTGTTTTGGTAAATACAGCTTCAGTCTTGATACTTAACATACTACAAATTTAAATCTTGAATAAAATTGTCTGATACTGTCAATGCCCAATGTATAGGTTAAATTTTGAAAACTTAATTTTCATATCACTCGAACAGTGAGATTTAGAATAAACTGACTCTATCCCCTTTAGAGCTATAGAATCCCACCACAAAAAAAGGGTTGTCCTGGGTATAACACATTTGACAGTGAGGCTCCAATTCTGGAGATCTTTGGATAGTGGAGTACTCCTTCATCACCATTACTCCCTGGTCTACTCTGACCCCAGATTGGCAGTACCTATTAGGGTCTCATCAATAGGTCAAATAGATCTGTTCAAAAATATTTGATAGGATGATGTACAAAAAATAACTCTTAAGAAATAACTACATAAAAAATGTAAATATGAATGTACAATAAATGCAATTTCCTAACTTCTTTCCATGAAATAACTCTAGATGGGTTGACATGCCATTAAAACCAGTCACGACATTTTACACAAAATACTAACAAAACTGCTACATTATTTAAAAAATATAATGTTGTTTGTGTATTGCACCTGGATATGAATAGATAAGTTATCAAAAAGGGCCAGCAACCAGAAGAAAGACAATTTGACTAAATTCAACATCTTGTTTAGTGTGCTAGTTGTAACAGCTATTAACCAGGACTTGTCAGACCATCTAAGGGGTAGCAGGAATTGGCTGGACAATACCATCCATAGTGGAGTTAGATATTCTGTGATTTCTAATAAAAAGACAACTGGTTTCTAAATCCTCAATATGAAGAGACAAGTGTTAGTGTATACATAGAGAAAGTGAACCTTTCAAAAGTTCAGTTCATACGAGAGCAAAGAAATTATCCAGGATGTTGTGACCATTATCCATTTTCATCTCCTTTCATGGCCTGAGAAACTGATTGGAAAGAATAAAGCAACAGAGATCCTAACACTTAAGTCAGCAGTGGCTGTTACAAAAGTTACAAAGTTTAAAAGCTTTCTTAAGTCACAAATTAAAGAGTAAGATTTTAATCTTTTAGGCTGAGGTTTGAATTGATTTTTCTAACACCTTTAAACATATTTTCATGCATATATAATTATATATATTCTTTTTAAATTTTCCAGGCTATCCAAGATATAGTTGTGAGGGTGAAACGTGCCCAGCAGGCTGGTGCTATCATCTATTCTGGGATCACGTCAGAACAAGCTGCCAGAAATACCAGGTACATTTTAAAATCAATTACTCGGAACAGTCAAAAGTTTTGAAATATTTTGATGTTGTTAGGCATGATTCAACAGTTTCAGGTGCTTTTTACGAAGTTGTGCAGGTGATGAACTATACTGGACTGTGAAATGTCCAGCTCACCAGATTATCTCGAAGAAAGTGCTACTGGCCAGATTTGCCTCTCTGGTTTTGGGCACAGCCTTAGAATCTAGTTTTAGGCCTATCTGACCTTGCCTGATATTTGAGTTTCTTGCAACATGTTGGAAATTATAATAACCAAAAGATTAAAGAAATCACCTGCACCTTCTGGCCCAGTTGGCAGGGGCTGCAGAATATACTGAGTGCATCTCTGCAGAGGGGTAAAACACCCCTAATGACTGTTCTGATGGCCCAGTCAGCTGGGGCTGCAGAATACACTGACTGCATCTCTACAAAGGAATAAGAATCTCCCAACGACTGTCTTGGATATGACACTAAACAATCTGATGGTGAGGCTCCAGTATTGGGGAATGCGGAATAACCCTTTATTGCCATCATTCCCTGGTGCACTCTAGCCTGGAGTGGTAGCACCTGATAGGGTCCTATCTATGGGTTAAATATAACTAAACAGTGTACTTATGCTGAATTGAATTATTTGAAATAGAATTGTTTTTTGCATTTAACTGTGTGTAAACGATATAGACACTGCCAACTAGCACATACCAAAATATTGCATAACTTTTGACTCACCATAGTATCAACAGCATGTATAGCAACTCTGTAACTTTTTTCTCTCTCTCTCCAGTCATCAAAGAGTTATCTATTTCCCACTTGTGCCTGCCCAATGTCTGATATAATGCCAAGATTTTTGGTTTTCAAGGCAGTCCCTCTACCCACTCTCTTACAACTCCCACACTTCCACCCCCTTTAAAAATTGGCATAAAATAATGTTTCTACTGTGATATTTTTCCCTACATTTTGGCCTTTGTATGTATTTAAGGGGGCACACTTAACATAACAGCTGTATTTTTTTGTTTATAAATCAAGTATTTTGCATTAATATTTCTTCTAGATTTTTTTAAAGACATATACACTTTGATCATTCAGTGCTTATATATAAAATACATCAAACTAGAAATATGGTTAATTAACCACTTTTCTCAAATTTCCATATAATAACTGTGCGGACCATATGAAACTTGCAGTAACTGCTATGTTAATATATTTTAGGTTTGATAGCAGCTCAGCAAAAATAGCATCAAGCACTTTTTCATACAGTGTGTAAGAGAAATCAAAACCTTATTTTACAACTAATAGTTTCATATTTTTATAATCATCAAGCAATACTACTTCTTAAGAACCTCAGTCCTACAATTGAGATGTGAGAGGTGTATATAGAAAGCATGGACTATGAAACAAAACTAGAAGTACATTACAAGATATCTGAAAACAAGTCTAGAGAACAATAGTCTTTGACGATTCAAAGCTTAATTATATATATATAACTGTGCACAGACCCCAAGCTACATTTTTGCGACTAAGTTTCATGCTAGGCATATATATAATCTATGACACTGGAGCCTGCAGAGGGTTAATCATTTGAAAGCAAGCAGAGTAAATAAAAAGGATATGGTTTTACTCTTGTGAAAATCTAAAGTACAAGATAAAGAAAACATTTGGAAACCCAAAAGATAAAATGACTTAAACAAACATCTGGGCTCAATGAATGAAAGGCCATCTGGGTTGTTTATGAAATTATCAAAAAGGAATTAGTTTGCATTAAAAAAAAAATGTCTGGAATCATTAATCTGATATGAAAATCTTAAATTCTTAATATTTTCTGGACAACTACTTGGAGATTAAGAAAAGGTAAAAATGAGTTTGGCAGGCAGGAGAGGCCAACCAGTTTGTCTCTGAAGTTGTGAGAGAGATAGGTGGGGGCAAGATTGTTTGTATTGTTTGTCAAATAGAACTGTTTCAAAATTACCCTTACTCAAATAGAGGCTTAAGTGATGTAATAGTTATTGTCATAAGAAATGGATTTAACAAGCCAAGTT
This sequence comes from Sepioteuthis lessoniana, assembly GCA_963585895.1. Lineage (NCBI taxonomy): Eukaryota > Metazoa > Mollusca > Cephalopoda > Myopsida > Loliginidae > Sepioteuthis > Sepioteuthis lessoniana. The sequence goes on along the minus strand of OY757922.1, from coordinate 42,827,143 downwards.
CACACTAATATCATTGGGAAAAGAATAAAGAGAATGAAGCAACTCCCTGGCCAATTTAGATCAGAATTATAATTCTATGAGGTTTGCATCCACACTGAACATCACTTCTTCATCATATTCTTGATCAAACCAAGGTAACTATAAAATGCTTATTAGAAACAATCACTACTTCTCTGTGCCCGCGAAAACCTGCGAGACTGGAAGAGAAGGATGAAGGACATTGGTCAGTCAGGAATGAGACTCCGAAACAGAGAGTCAAACATTCAGAACTCAGGATGTGGAGCTGGGCAGTCAAGCCCAGGACACAGAGCAGAGAGTCGACTCTAAGACATGGGTCCAGGGCACTCAGAGAGCGTTATGGAGTCAAGAATGAAGACATGGAGCAGTAAAGACAATGACTAGATGAGTCAGTATTTTTGGTAGCTGTTTAGGATTTTTGCTGAGTTCTTGCGACAGCAACACATAAATACACACAAAATGCAAAAAAGTGCCAACTTCACCTTCTTACATTTTGCAGTTCTGAATTTGTATTGGTCTGTTTTTTCCTTCCACCTTCTGTTTGTTGATTGTTATTTTATCTTATTGTACAACCTGTGAAATGCCCACTTGGCTGGGTGTGAGGATTAACCATGTGGTCCACACCACTAGACAATCAAATGAATAGCTAAAAGCAACAAAACCCAGTGTGTGGGTTGTTTCATAAATAAAGATTACTTAAATCTTGGACAAGACTATACCTTATTTTGATCTAATACCCTGGGAAAAGGTATGAATCCATCTCTTCTTTGGTAAATATTATGGCAGACTTGGTGCTTTATCTTTGAATTCTGATTTCAAACCAGTTGTACTCTGCTTTAAAAAAAAAGTTGGCCTCTTGTTGGATCCTTACCTATGGCAAATAGGGTGGGGTGATTACAAATCTCTGATTTCTTGTTTCTTCTTTATTAAGTGTCTTAGTCAGACACTTGCGGACAATAGAATTCTACATGAATCATATTTACTGTCAGTGGGGTTTAGAATATGCTGACTGTATCCCCTGCAGAGAGGTAAGAACACTGAAAAAAAAAGTAATGTCCTGTAAATAACATTAAACTGCATCTGATGGTCAGGCTCCAGTTGTGGAGATCTGGGGAGTGCGGAATGCCACTTTGTTGCCATTACTCCCAGGTTTACTCTAATCTAGTTTGGTTTTTGGATCCTATCTATGGTTCAAATAGATCTGTTTGAAAATTACTCACATTTGATAGAACAGTGTGCAAAAAAAAACCTAAAGAAACAACTGCACAAAAAATCTAACTCTGAATGCAATTCCCTACTCACTAGGCATAAAATAACCCTTGAGTAATCTTTATTGACTGGTGACCAAATACCAACCATTAATGAGTTTACAAGTTTTATTCTTTGTATTCCCAACTCTCTAGACATAAAATAATCCTTGGTGGGTTGACTTGCCATTACAAATCAATCATTCTCAGTGTTTTCTTTTCATTCTATCATTTACTTTCACATTATTTTCCTTATTAATTTCAAAATTAACTTTTGTTTTTCAGCAACAAATAATGACAATTATAGTTGTGTGTGTGTGTGTGTATGTATATATATATATGTATATTTTTTTTTTACATGCCTTAATTTTTCATTATTTGGCCTGTGTCTATTTTCCAGCATGTCTAACTTTGCTACAAGCAGCGTGGAGGCTGAAGTTGGGAACGAAGGTCCAGATGGTAGAATGTCAGCTGTGCGTCGTACTTTCTGCCTATTGGTGACCTTTGACATAATCTTCACCTTCATCCTCTGGGTGATATACACACAGGTAATCTTTTTTTATTTTTAAATCAAAAATGTTTGCAAATTAAAAAACCCTTATTTATAGTCTGACCTCCAGTTTAAAGCCATGAGTTTGTAAATGAGTAAACTATTGTCTGTGAGAAGTGCTCAAAATCAAAAAATGTTTCCAAGCTCAGCAAACTGGAAAGGCTGCAGCAACTAATGACACCCTTGTTATCTTATTCAATCTGTACTAAAGCAAATGCATTGGTTATTCTCACATGAAAATGTCAGATATCATTTACAATATAAAGGAAATTGGAAATTTTAAAAATATTTTTATAATACACTAATAGAAGTCACAGTTCACATAATTTTGCTCATTTATAAAGCATTTGAAATATGAGGAATTAAAAACCCTATCTTAAAATGAGCACTTCAGAAACCAGACTTGACCTTGGCCCCAGGTATATTTCAGGTTGGACATATTTGTAATATCTGCAGTAGGGTCTGTTTTTATCCAAAGTCAGGCTTGCTAGTCATATCATAAGAGCAAATAATTGCAAGCTGATTTTATACAGGTCCTTCCACAGCAACCTTCAAGTGATTTGTGCCAATTCTATAACAAAGCAAGCAGATTTGCAGGTCAGAGAAACCATATTAGTGCTCACAGTTAACGTCAACACCAAAGGGAGTTATTTGGCAAGTCACATATACAGCAAAGCTTACAAGGGTGAGTTTGGCCTCGGGAGTCATGTGTTCCCTACAGGTGCTTTCATAGGATAAAAGAGATGGCCTTCTGTAAAGAAGTGGCAGTCACTGATATATGAAGCTACCCAAAAATAAGTACACTTTTTACGAAACATATGATAATTATATTTTCAAACCAACTTGTATTTTTGTTAGTTTCAGTGCTGTAGAATTTGTAAGGAATAATTCTGATAATATCCATTTTGATTGTGTAATGTTTGACTAGAAATAAAATCTTAGTTTAGAAGAAAATGAACTAATATAAAAAAGTAGTTGAGGGTTGAACTTGACTGTATGAAGTATTGGACATGTGTGTGTGTGATAAGATAAATAGGAATATTTCTTTATAGTTATTTTTTGATTATTCTCAACTAGTTTTGACCTTAGGTCAGAAGAAGAAGAAAAGTTTATTTTGGGGTTTTTATTTTTGACAGTTTCTAAGCTAATATGCCACACAAGATGCATCAAAAAATGAACTGGTAATGTAGAATATCCATTTGTTGAATGAAAATTATTTTTGGCATCCAATTGTTTTGAAATAATTCTTTTATGATTTTGGCTGTCATAAATATATGCCAGGGAGCTCTATATTTGGAAGATATATTAGAAGTAGTGTGTGTGTGTGTGTGTGTATGTATGTATATATATATATATATATATATATATATATATATATATATATATATAAGCAGTCAAATAAAAAATCACAAGCTAAATGTTTTTCTAAATTCAAATGACAATGTATACTGATATTTAAGCTGATGCTACAAGGCCGAATAAGAAGAAATGTGAATATTTAAATTTCATCTCTCAAGTTTAGGTTACAATAGTATAAATTGAAATCAGAAGATCATGTTGCACTAAGTATGGCACAAGACTGAATGGAGGTTGGAAGACTGCATTACATCTATATCTCGGGCTTAGATTAAGAAGGTACATGAAAAAATATGAAGAAATGCTGATAAGGAAGATCATGTTACACCATGACTGATTGGTCAGCAATGGGGTGGGGTTAGGATGTTCATGTTGCACCAGTCTTTTAAGGCTCATTTACTACTAATATAGTTGAGCAAATCTTGATAGACATGATACTTGCTGACTACTTTCAATGGCTGAAATTATTGCTTTGCTTGAACTATCCACTGGTCTTTGTTTTGTTTTGTTTTGTTTTTTTTGTTTTACGTGGTGTGGTGCTTTTTTTTTTCTTCCCTGCTCACTAATATTTTTTTTTCTTGGTTATTTTTCTTTTTTTTGTTATTGTCTTTTTTTTTTGCTTTGTTTTGCTTTAGGTGTTGTGGTGCTTTTTTTCTCCCCACCCCCAATATTTTGTTGTTGTTGTTTTTTTGTTTTTTTTAAGGTGGTGTGGTGCTTTTTTTCTTTCCCCACCACCAATATTTTGTCGTTGTTGGGTTTTTTATGTTTTGGGGGGGTTGCTTTGTTTTATTTTAATTTTTTGATTAGTTTTCAATTTGTTTGATTTTTTAAGTTTTTATTTATTAATGTTTATTTTTTTGTTTAATCAGTTTTCATTTGTTTGTTTTTTCAGCTAAAGACTAATGCAACTGCATGGGAACCATACGTAGAAGAAGTCCTGCATTATACAATAGTGCATTCTATGTTTGATATTGTGGTTTGTATTTTTCTTTCTCTCTCTCTTTTTTTAATTTTTTTTTATTACTCTTCAAAGAGGAAAACTAAATTTACACTAATAATTCTGTTCTATTCCTGAGATTTAGAAAAATAATTGGGAGTTTTTGTTATAACAATGGTCTATGATGATATTCATGCTTCTATTTAGAAAAGGAGCAAAGGATTCTAATTCATCATTATTTCTGCTATATCAAGAAAAAATTATATTCAGCACAAACAAAATTACCATTCAGCTGCAAATTGAACTGGGAATTGTTTTACTCTAGAAAACCATTTTAAGTGTTGCTCGAGAAAAAATCTTGCTATAATGTGCTGTTTTTTTTGGTGGTGGGGGGGTATATTTACATACATACATACATACATACATACATAAAATATAATTCTATTTTCATGTTTTTTCAGTGTTCAATATGGAATAGAACTGTTTTATATGATACAACACACACAAAGCCTTGTTAGCAGTATCCCTCACAGATGGGTACCTCCCCACCAAAAATAAAATATCTTAGTTATGAAACAAACCTACATCTGTTGGTGAGGCTCCAGATTTTGAGCTCTGGAACGTGTGCCATTACATCCATGTCCATTCTGACTTGAAGTGGTAGCACTTAATTTTGAAGGTCTTATCTATGGGTTGAATAGATCTTTTTGAAAATTATTAATATTTCATTGGAATACTTGTTACCATACAACTATGTGCAAGCAAATGATGATTGAATAGGAATTGTTACTTGAAACCAGGAAATTGTAAATGAATTATGAGCATAAGATTGGAACACTTGAAATCACATAACTGTGCAAATTAATTGTATTGGGTGGAATACTTGACACCATATAACTGTGCGTAAACAAATTACAATAGGCAAAAAAAGAGCCATTTTAAAAAAATAGTTGCAATGGAACATTGAAATTATGATTATAATCTGATATTTACAAATTAATTAAATTTTAGCATTAAATAACCCATAAGGAATTAATATACCATTAAATAACCAAACTGAATGCACACATATACTGCATATACTTGTGTATCATGCAACTTTGCAAGACCTAAATTTTAACTTAATATTAGGAGATTGCACTATACACAAGATAGAAACTAGCTCTAACCTTGGCCAGCTATTTACGTACACACATATCTCGTGTATAGTGCAATCCCCTCATATTAGACTAAAATTTTAAATCTTAGAAATTCACATGATATGCAAGTATATATGGTATTTACAAGAGTAAGAACTCAACCAATGTATCAATATTTACTACATAGAAAATATTTTTAACCATCTGGGCCTAGGAATTTTTTTTTTTTTTTTTCACTGCCTTCATCATAATCAATGAATAGTCTTGAATCACTAACAATAAAAACATCCAGAACCTTCAAAAATATTCAACTGAGAAAATTGTAATGAAAAAACATAAGAGTACTACTATGAGTACCACGACTTGGAGGTGCTCATGATGTAACAGTTATTATTGTAAAAAATGGACACAGCAACCAGGGTTCAAACCCTGGACAAGGCTGTTTGCATTTCACATAGCGCTCATATCTTTGGGAAAGGTATGCATCGAACTGTTCTCCCTCCAGGAGAAGGAAAACTCTGAATTCAAACCTGTTAAACTCATGCAGTAGGGTTGGTAAATACATGTCCATTTTCTATGAAAATAAGCATAACACCATGAGTGCCTCTTAAATCTAATATCAGCCTAGTCGGCTGGGAGTGTAGAATACCCCAACTGCATCTCTACAGAGGGGTAAGACACCTCCAACAAGTGTCCTAGATATGACATTAAACAATCTGATGGCGTGGCTCCAGTAGTGCTGGAGCTTTGGGGAATGTGCAATACCCCTTCATTGCCATCGTTCCCAGGTCCAGTCTGATCCAGATTGATAGCACCTGATAGGATCCTATCTATGGGTCAAATAGAACAGTTTGACATTTAAACTAAGTGCAAATAAATGGCTTATGCTAAATTGAATTGAAAGAAATAACATTGATTATTTGACTGTGTGTAAACAAATGACTGATGTTAAATTAAATTGTTAGTAATACATAGCAATACTTGGAACCATTTAACTGTGTGCAAATGAATGAGTAATGTTGAATAGAATAATTAGGGTTAATAGCAATTCTTGTAACCACTTTACTATGTGCAAACAAATGAGTAATATCAAATAGAATTATCATCATCAGCATGGATATTCCTGACCCTCTCTTGCCACCCTTCTCTAGTGTCCATTGCTTCCGGCAGGTCTTCTGGGCTACATCCCATATCGGCACACAGCTGCTGTATGTAGGTTTTAGCTGGTTGTCCTGCCTTTGCTTGTCCATGTGAAGGGGTCCACAGGAGTACATCACTTATGAATTTGTCCTTACTTCTCCAGCAGTGTCTTGCATGTCTGGTTCGTCTCTTTGGTAGTTTTCATGATGTGTGGTAGGTGGCCGTATAGCTGCTGCTTTGTGGGGTGCTGCCTCCATGACTTGTTCAATATTGCTCACAGCATTCTTGTGTTGTTGCGGTCAAGCTTTTTCTCCATATGTTTAGTTAGTGTCCATGTAGTGCATCCATACAGTAGTATCAACACGACCGCTGCTTGGAAGAAACTGTGTTTTATTTTATCGGTCAGGTGTGACTTATATGTGACTGATAGCCTATCGATAGCTGTCCATGCCTTTGCTAGTCGCGTGTTGATGTCTGTCTTGGTTGATGAGATACTGCTTTCTAGGTAGATGAACTTGTCAACTAGTTTCAGAGAGCTACCGTTTAGTGTAGAGATATTGCCTCTTTGATTAAAGTACATATATTCCATCTTATGTGCATTGACATGGAGGCCTATGCTTGCAACTGCTCATTCCAGACTAAGGAGCAGGGTTTCCGCTTGGGTGGGTGCATTTGCCGGAAGCGCTGTCATCGGTGTAGTTGGCGTCCATAATTGTTTGTACAGGGGTACCTTCCGCTTTTTTCCTTTGTTAGCTTGAAACTGTTTTCTTTTATTTTACTAATAGATGTTTTAAGTACAAGGGTTAAATAGCAATACTTGAAACCATTTAAATGTGTGCAAAAAAAAAAAAAAAAAAAGATCAGGCTCATTTAAAAATGTCATCAACAAAATGTGTTTACAAATCAATATATACTATATATGTATAAAGAGGATTTAGCATTAAATAACCTACAATGGCTAATATGCCATAAAACCCAACCAACTCTAAATCTAGTATATTCACATTATATATCATTCTCTAGTTTTAATTGATTTTTTTTTTTTTCCTCTTTCAGATGGCTGCTGCTTCTAGGTTTGTGCTACTGATCCTTGCTTACGCCCTTTTTAGAATACAACATTGGTGGATGGTTGCAGTAAGTCTGTTTTTTCCTTTTCTTTTTAGTTTGAAATCATGTTGCAATAGTTTATTTAAGAAAAAATGTTTGTGCCACTAGCCTTTTACATATAAGCTCAATCTTTAACACTTTCACTGCCTCATCAGCTGGGATTGTATTATGCACCAACTGCATCTCAAGAGGAGTAAGACCCCACACACACAACAAATGTCCTAGATATGACACTATACCATCTGATGGTGAGGCTCCAATTCTAGAGCTCTGAGGAATGTGGAGTGTCCCTTCATTGCCACTTTGAACTGGAGTATTAGTACCTGTTAGGGTCCCATTTATGGGTCAAATAGAACTGTTTAACCATTTAACTGTGTGCAAACAAATGACTGATGTTAAATTGAATTGTAAGTGTTACATAGTAATACTTTAAACAATTAAACTGTGTACAAACAAATGAACTCTGGCTTACTTAAAATGTTACCTACAAACTATTCATTTACTGATCATGTATTAGATATCTTTATAAACAAGATTTGGCATTAAATAACCTACAAGGGTTGATATGTCATAAAGCCAACCAACTTAACTCTTTCACTACCAAGTTTCTTTGGGGTATTTTTGGTGGGTGTCATTTTGTGTGTGTATATGTATATATAATCAAAATTATGATTTAGTATGAAACTTTTAAGGGTTCAAATGAAATTCAATCGTATATTGGTATCACAGTGGGAGTGAAAAGGTTAACGTTATCCAGTTGATGTTCTAAAATCTCTAAGGGTCACTGCCATTTTCAACAAAAAAGACTTTTTCTCTCCAGACTGTATTTATCCATTTTCTTTAAAGTAGGATCAGCATTCAGCATTGAATTTCAAGATAAATGGGTAATTTTTGGATGACCTACCTCAAAAATTCGACCTGTTACATATTGGATGGGAGTATGAATTCTCTACTCTAACCCTGGCTTAGTGATACATTTTTAAAATTGTGTACTGAAAAGTTAATAGTCTGATGTCCTATCCACTGCTGATGACTTTTTTGACTAATGGGATCCAAGTATTGCAACACTGGAAAAACTGTATAGACCACAAGGGGGACTATGTTAAAAAGTAAACCTCATTTGGTCATATTCCATGAGAGTATATTGGTCAGCCTAGAAACATTTTCTGCCAATCCTTGTTACAAATATTGTTTCCTTAAATTGTTTCCAAGTGTGATTTACCAACATTAAACCTGATCCTGTGTTAGATCTTGCCAACAAGAAGGGAAGGGGGTTATATACAATCAGTGTTTATTTCAAATACTGTCTCACTTAAATTCTTTGTTTTTTTTCCTTCATTATTTCAGATTACTACATTTTCAACATGTGCATTTCTTCTGGTCAAATGTTTCATATTCAGAGTAAGTGCATTCTTTATGGTTTGATTTTTTTTTTTGAATAATTAAAAAACATTTTTTTTATTATTTCATTACTCAACTAATGTACACTGATGCTGACAATCCCCACATATGAGGTTGAGCTGAAATGTTCATTTGATGTTGATGAATTTTTGACAAATGAATTTCAAGCACTGCAACACTGGAAGAAGTATGTAGACCTCAAGAGAGATTGTTAAAAAATAAACCGTATTTGGTCACATTCCATCAGAGTATCAGCCAGTTGGCCAGGATTGTAGAATACATCGACTTCATCTCAGCAGAGTGGTTAGACCCCTTCCCCCCCCCCCAACCTTCACAACAAGTGTCCTGAATATGGCACTAAAACATCTGATGGTAAGGCTCCAGTCCTGGAGCTTTGGGGAATGTGGAGTAGCCTTTCATTGCCTAGGGTCTTATCTATGGGTCAAATAGACCTGTTTGACATTTAAACTGAGTACAAACAAATGTCTTATGTTAAATTGAATTGTTAGATCATTTAACTAGTGTAAACAACTGATATTTAATTGAATTATTAGTGATACATTGCATTATTTGGAATCATTTGGCTAAGTACTAACAAATAAGGGGAGTTGAATAGAATTATTTGTGTTAAATAACAATACTTGAAACTCTTTAACTGTGTGCCTAAATTGAATTGTTAGTATTACATAGCAATACTTGAAACCATTTAACTGTGTGCAAGTAAATCATTAGTAGTAAATAGAATTATTTATGTTAGATAGGAATGCTTGAAACCAAATAGAATTAACTATTCATATTATACAGCAATACTTGAGATGATTTAACTGTTTGCAAAGAAATGATCTCTGGCTCGTTTAAAAAGGTTACCTACAATCTATTTTTTTTTTTTTTTTACAAATCATATATTTAATATATATATATAGACAGGACTCAGTATTAATCAACCTATAATGATTGATATGCTATAAAAACCTAACCAACCAATTTGGTCAGCCTATGAATATTTCAGCTGACCCTTGTATAATGCAGTCACTTTGAGTGTTTAGTGTTTTAAAGGTAAAGATTATTTAACTTACCTCTTTCTTTTCTCTGATAAAATAAAATGAGAATTCTTCCAAGCTGTAGCCATGTTAGTACTACTGTATGGTTGCACAACCTCGACTCTAACAAAGTGCTTGGAGAAAAACTAAATGGAAACTATACAAGGATACTACATACTGTTTTGAACAAATCTTGAAGGCAGCTCTCTACAAAATAGCAGTTGTATGATCCCCTACCTCCCATCTCACAAACCTTCCAAGTAAGATGAGCAAGACATGCTGGGCACTAAGGACGAACTCATAAACGATTTCCTCTTGTGAACTGCTACACATAGAAACACCAGCAAAAACTTACATTGATCATCTCTGAGGACACTGAATGCATCTAGATGACTTACCAAGAACGATAGTCAATTGGGAGGGATGGCAAGAGTCAAGAGAATCTGTGCTGTTTATTAAAATCCTTGTCACTATTGTAGGAGTTCAGTTGTTCACAGAATCCAGTGTTGCTAATCTTAGTCAGTAGATTTCCTCTGGTGTTAAAATCCAGAAGACAAGTCTTCCTGGCAGAAAGTTAAACTTGCAATTGCATTTAAGGACCGTTGCAAATGATCTTAAATGCTTTTAGTCCTTGTCTCTGATTGGCCAGTTTTTACCAGAAGTGCCTGCTGTTGTCGGTAAAATTCATAAAAAGAAATGAGGATTTAGCATACATCTTATACCAGAGAGAACCCAACACTCTTTTAATACACTTTGATGATGATGACTTTCCTCTCCTTATTATTTTGTCATTGATATTAGAAAGAAAAATTAACCAGAAAATAACTTTTACAAAATTAAAGAAAAGACCACTGATAGAATACAATTGACAGATTAAACAATAATGATTCCTGGTCAACTCTTATTTGCTGGTCACAGAATTAATTGATCCCCAAAAAGATACATTTTTGCAATATACTTGCATACCCCAAGGACTTAATATTTGAATTTTTTCTTTTACACAAAATAAATACATTTTTTTTTTTTTTAAATACAGATTCTTTAACACAAAAAGGTGAAAATTTATGTTGCAAGATAAAACAATTTCAATATATTCATTTTCATTAACTTCACAAACCTCCAAAGGTTCCTTACACATTTTAGCCCTGTTGGATGAGACTGTAGAATATGCCAACAGCATCTCTGCAGAGGGGTAAAACCTTCATTTAACATACTATGTGTCTAAACTATTTCAATCTTTTCTTCTTGATAATGTTAGTAATTTTATTTGGTATTCCAAAGTCACTCCTTATATTGTCCATTTTGATGGGATTCATATAACTCTTATTATCATCCTGTGTCAATTGTTCTGAAATACACTTTGTTTTGTTTATCTCCTTCAAACTCAAACTTTCTCCAACATATGTAGCTCTTGAGACTGAGGTGTATTTGAAAAGTAATGGAATTGGTGTCACAAACAATTCATTTTAATTCCAAACAACAGACTACATGGTTTCCCCTTCAAAGTAATCCCCCTTAAGTCTAATACACTTTCTCATCCTTCTCTGCAGCACTATATGGACTACTGGAAGGATTCTTCTGGAATACCACTCAGCTCCATTGCTACTGCTCTCTTGATAGCCTACACATCTTAAAAACAGGCCCCCTTAATGATTCCCTTGAGCTTGAGAAAAAGAAAGAAGTCATACTCAGCAAGATCAGATGAATTGGGAGGTTGTTTCAGTACAGTGATGTTCCTCTTGGTTAGAAATTGCCAAATGTTCTGCACATTCAGTCCTGTTATTTTTCAGACAGACCTTGTATTAGTGCATGGTATAAATGAGCTTTGATTGTCCTTAAAAGATCTTTTTATCAATATATTTTTCCTTGGGTTTACCTTTGTTCATGTGTGTATGTATATGTTTGATATGTTGAGATATATATTTTGTTGTAATCTAACAAAAGGTTATTGAATGAGAAATAACCAAAACTGAGGTTGGAAATAAAATTCATAACATTGACAAAATTCAATACTTGCCAGCAGTGTGAATATGGTAACCACTGCTTGTGGTGACTACTTAATTAGCAAATTTTCATCTCCCTCACAATTGTGTCTGACATTTTTATGAAGAATGGGACATATCCATTGATGTTCATGGGTAGTATATATGACATATATATAAAGTTGGCCAACTGTTTTTGAGAGTGACCCAAAGGCTCCCTTTTCAATAGCTACCACACCTACTCCTTTCTCTGGGTTGCTCCACTTACCTTTGATCCATACCTTATAATGCTGAGTGTTAAGCAAGGAGAAATCAAGTACTATTTTTTTGAGTCTTTGGTATGACTCTACCTGGGATTGAACCATGGTCTCCTGGCTTCTTTGATGAATTCTCTTACCATTATGCCAATATATGTATATCATTATCTGTGGGAATCCATTACTGTTTCTTACACAAATTGAATACTTCAACTGCATCTCTCCAACGAATGTCCTTGATATAACACTAAACCATCTGATAGTGAGGCTCCAGTCTTGGACCTTTGGGGAAAGCTGAGTACCTCTTCATTGCCATCGCTCCCTAGTCCACTCTGACCTGGAGTGATAGCGCCTGATAGTCCTATTTATGGGTCAAGTAGAACTGTTTGACATTTAAACTAAGTCCAAACAAATGAGTAATGTCGAATAGAATTATTAGTGTTAAATAGCAATACTTGAAACTCTTTAACTGTGTGCCTAAATTGAAATATTGGTATAACATAGCAATACTTAGAACTATTTGACTGTGTTATATTTGTAACCACTATTCTGTGTGCTAACAAATGATTCATATTGAATAAAAGTATTATTGTTAGATAGCAATAATTGAAACCATTTAACTGTGTGGAAACAATAGCAATACTTGTGTGCAAAGAAATTAGTTTTATTTCATTTAAAAATGAAATTGTTAAAAATAGAACTGTTTGATCATTTAACTGTGTGTAAACAAATGACTGATGTCTAATTGAATTGTTAGAGATACATAGCAATACTTGTATCATTTAACTGTGGGCAAACAAATGATTAATAGTAAATAAAATTATTCATATTAGATAGAAATGCTTGAAACTATTTTACTGTGTGCAAAAAAATGAGTTCAAGCTCATTCAAAAATGTTATCAAAAAATTGCTTACAAATCATGTTTAAAATATATATATATATACATAATTTAGCATTAAATAACCTACAGTGGTTGATATACCATAAAACCAAACCAAACATATTTGTCTACACCAGACTTCAATTTCATTGTCATCTGCCAATCTTTGTGTTTTCTCTTATTAGGTCACTCCATCATGTTCGTCCTTATCTTCTGGATTTTCTGTTGGTAAAGTTGGTCTTCTATGAATGGTTAGCATAGCTAGTATTGTCTTTGTCTATCACATGATCAAACTACTTCAATATTTGCTTCTTGATAATGTCTGATTTTATTTGGTATTTTAAGGTTGCTCTTTTTATTGTTCATTTTTTATATGATTTATGTGAGAAATTTTTAATATAAACTTGAAACAATTGTTCTCAATTACCCTCAGTTTTCTGCTATCTTCCACCTTCAAACTAAAAGTTTCTCCAGCATGTATGGTTCTTGGGACTATTAGTAAATAGTATAGATGAACTTTAAAACATCTTTTCATCTCATTATTATTCCCCTGAATTTCCCAAAGACTTGAAGAAACAAAAACTTTTTCTCAATAAATTAGAATAAAAATGACTTCTTATTTGAATTGAATTTATTCAAAATAGATTACATTATTTCTTATATGATGAAATTATATAGTGTTGTACACCTCTAAATTGTTTTGATTGTGAATTTTTTTTTGTTTTATAAATTTTTGTCTTTTATGTTAAAAATAATCTGTATTTGAAAAGAAAAGAAAACTATACATATATTTATTTTGTGTTAAAGAAAGTAAAAGTAAAGTTGGCAACCTGAGTCAAGGGTGACCCAAAGGCTCACTTTTCAATAGCTATTACACTGAGGTGTAAGAGAAGGCACTACTCCTTTCCCTGGATTGCTCCATTTTACTCTTGAAACATACCTTATAATACTGAGTGTTAAGCAACGAGGTATCAAGGACTATTTTTTTGAGTCTTTGGTATGACTTAACCTGGCATTAAACCCTGGTCTCCCAGGCCATTGGCTAACACACTACTCACTAGGCCAATGGGCTGGTAATTAAACGGAAATATTTAAATGTTAAGTCACTGATATAACACAACATCAGACTGTATTGTAAAAATGTGTCATTTTGAGATGAATCAATTACTCTATGTAACATTTTGTTTAATGGGTAGTATCTGTTATTTCTTAATTGCTTATATTGTAAAATTATAGAAAATGGCTATTATTCCCTTCAAATTTTGCTTTTCTGTCATGGATAACACTATGTGGGATAATTTTTTTTTCTAAATAGTATATATTATTTCTTAATTGCTTATGTTATAAAGGTATAAAAAATGGCTATTATTTCCTTCAAAGTTTGATTTTATACCCTGGATAATGGAATTAACCTATTCTCTATATAAAAATAGGTAAATTTGCTCATTTTCATTTATATAAGTTGAAAATAAAACAACCCAAGAATCAGAGTTTACATGTTTTTATACTCAAGTTATACAAAAATGTTTAGAAGTGAATAGTTTTCTGAGATTTGCAACTGTTGTGATGAAATGTATTCCTTTTACCATTTCTACATATGTGATCAAGACGGAGAGGATCTAAGTGCATATAGGAAGGAATACCAAGAGAGTGAGATAGAAACCTCTTTGACAGTGAGGAAAGACTGTAAAAGACATACAGAATGATGGATTCCACCAAAAAACAGTCTGGGATGGATCTCATTGTGTAATTTAAAATCTTTTGTTGTAACTCATATATTTGAGATAGCAGAGAAAGAAAAAACACACCAAGTTGTTTGATAAGGAAAATAGGTTTTACTACACAAAATACGATAAATGAACAATCAGTTCTTGACAGGTGGCATTCACAAGTTTCATTCCCTCTTGTCTGAGGGTTGGCTATTCATAGGAAACAAACAATTCCATTATCTTGCCTTTAGTTAGTTTGACATTTTTCTGAGGATGATCCTAACAATTCCTGAAAGCTTAGTTTAAATTAAGCCAAAAATACTGGAGCCTTTGAACTACCGACTTATGGACATTTGGTAAGACTGCAATGAAACTGTTCTAAAAAAAGGGGCAACATTGATTAAAGTTTACTCTGTGCTTTTTATGCGACTATAATGTAAATCCCTTTAACATATCAGCCCCCAAATATAGTCTCCCATCATGTTTTTAAAATTAGGTAACCTAGTTCCCAAAAGCAGTCTGTAGAGAAAAATACATATTTTCCATTTTTCAAAGGCCTAAACAATTGAGAAATAACACTTTCCCTCCAGGTATAAGAAAAAGGTAAAAATTTTCTTTCATAGTGTTATGGAGTCAAATGAATAAAAGTTAACTTTTGTTTCATTTAATTCTGACTAGTATTTTCTTACATTTTAATTTTTAGTGTTTTTTTTTTTTTTTTTTTTTTTTTTTTTTTACTATCACTATGATTACTGAAACATAGGCCACAAACTCTGCAACAATTTCCATAATGAAAAATCATATTTTTTATAAGTGAATATTATTGTCTATTCCACTGATCTGAGAGAAAAATTTTTTAAAAAAGATTAGTAATCTATTCTTAATCTATTTTTACAGTTTTCACGGCAAAATAATAATTCTAATCCTATCAGCTATGCCTTACTGCTTGTATCCTTTGTGCTCTGTTGGATTGAAACATGGTTACTTGATTTTAAAGTCCTGCCACAAGAAAGATCATTCCATTTTAGAGGTGAGTCACTATTCCTACATAATAATAAATCAACAATTTTCATTTCTCTAACAACTGGCACACATGCATATTCTCTCTCTCTCTCTCTCTCTCTCTCTCTCTCTATATATATATATATATATATATATATATATATACACACACACAATGCAATGTCTAAATATTGCTAAAATGAAAATAGCATAGATATCTCACTTTATCAGATGTATTTACCAAAATTACATGGAAATATCTTGACATGTTATAGATTATATAGAAATCTCCATTGGCTTCAATTAGAGCCTCCAGACAACTTCGGAATCTCCTCCTAGCCTTTCTGATATTTTTCATTTTTAAATTAGTAAATGCAGCTGTTTCTCTTACACAGTCTTGTTAGTCTCTTGCTCAGCCGTTCCCTACACATAATAATCAAGAGGATGGCTATCTAAGAAGTTAGGCAGCGAGATGTTAGTGTGATTTAATCGAAGAAATTTTCTCCCAGTTAACATTGGGTTCTTCTTTTTGAATGACATAGTGCAGAGTTCTGTTACCAGACATAGGGTCTTCCAGCAGCTTTCCTCCCAATCCAAGGTAGTACTTCCTCTACTTGGCATTTGATGTAAGCTTCTGTATTGAATCTGCGGCCATGTGGGGAAAATGAATGGAGGCACTGCATCACCATTACGAGTGACCACCCAAAACTTCATGATGTAGACTGGGTATTTGATTTTCATCACTATTGTAATTTGTAGAAGTTAGGATATGCCAAATCTTCAATTGTTGGCATATCGGGCTACTGGTCTTTAACAACTCCTGTGAATGCTGAACATCTATATTGTCTTTTTTACTTTTTCAGACGCTCATTTTCACAGGAAGCTTGAGCCAGTAAGTCTCTAATACATTGCCTATGGCAACAACAAAGGCAGGCAATACATGGTTGTTTGCCTGTTTGTCCTCTTTGTGATCTCCACACTCCTCTCTGATCTCAGGATCACATAGATAGCAATGCAGAACTGATCACTTTTGTCTACTGCTTCTTCTCAGCAGGGCAGGCTCGACTGCCTCCATGGTTGTCAGATGCTTTGTTGGCTTCCTCCTGATCAGAGTTGTCAGATGTGCTTTGGTCAGATGTTGACAAATCTGCTTCTAACAATCCTTCAAACGCTGCTTGCATGTTATTGTCATCCAAGGATGTACTCGCATGGCAAATGGTCACCACTACTTCCTGCTGAGGACGAACATCCTTGATGTGGCATGGTATCCCCTCAATAAGGACTGAATCCAGGGTCCAGACCCCTATTACTGATCCTTTCTTGAATTGTGTCATACATCACTCTTAGGGAGCCTTCAGAATTTGTTTAAGGAGAGGGTTGTGTGCTTCATCATCATAACCAGCCATCATTGCATTTGCTTTACCGATATACATACAGAAAAGATGATCCTGCATGAGAGAGAGTTCATCTTCATCGAAGTTTACTATACTCCTCCCAGACATACAAACCCAGCATGTGGGTACCACTCCGTAGTTGTTCAGGATCCTTACTGGTTGGTTCGAACCATTCAGGATGTGCCTTTATGCAGGGCGCACACTTTCGTTAACAAATATGCAGTCAATGTACAAAGAGGTAGCCTTGCTGATGGTTTGGTTTCTTTGTTTAATGGCATATCAACCTCTGTGGGTTATTTAATGCCAAAGCCATTCTCCTAGAAGAATAGTAGTGCTACTATTTAACCCATAGCTGGGAGGATAAGGGGGTTCATACATTTCCTAAGGGTATTTGCCCGAAAGTGAATGTAATAGCGCGACTGGAGTACAAACTCGCGTACTACGATTCCGCAGTCCATCATTTTAACCATTACACCACGAGGACACCCCCTCCTTGCTGATGGTTTCATCTGGTGTGACCACAGCATTGACAATGGACTGCATGATCAATGGCACCACATTGAGTCCAAATCCTAACCAGATAAAGCAGTACCTCTGTCCTTTAATTTCCACCATTTGAAAGGGCCACAGGAACTTATCAACATGGATTTGCAGATAGGCCCAGCGCAGGTCCAACAAAACGACATTTGACCCTTCCTGTTGCCACTCTTAACTTCTGTGCACAAACATCCGTGTTGGCTGTATATGCATCTACGTGTTCATTGAGCTCCCAGTAATCCATGACTAGGTGCACCTTTGATTTGTTCTGCTGCACGACAGCCATCAACAGAAGAAGCCTCCACACAGATCCAAATTTTTGCTCATCATAGGAAATAAGCTAGCCTTTCTTGACCGATTGCTGCAGTTCACTTTCATAACACCTCCTGATCATTGTCAACATGGAGTATACCCTGATGTGGTTTTTGAAGCTCTTGGTGCTTTGTCTTTCATCCATTTTCATGACATAGTCCACAACTGGTCAAATTTGGCATGAAAAGCCACTTCTTCAATTAATATTGCTGTTTCTGCACTTGTGGAAGCTTGCTTTTAGAGGAAGTGCACCTCTCCTGATTTTGTAATAGAAATACCACCCAGGGCCTTGATTACATCCACACCCATCAGTGTGTCAAATCCAAGAGGGTCCTCTTATACTATCAGAGCTTTAAATTTTGCAATTTCTCTGTTCCCTCGAAGATCTATCCACCCAACAACACTGATGCACATTTCTTCACAAAGAGTCATCACATCAACATTCCTCTTCCTTGTCTAGCACATCTTCCAAGTGACAGTAATCCGAGTTCACCCAGAATCCATCAGTGCAACACCTCTCTTTCTACTCACATACACCTCTGCTGTGGCCAGCGCTGAATTTATATCTTGGTTGGGGAGAAGGCTAGCACTGATGCCTCATCCCCTGATCCATTTTTCCGAACAGTCCCGGGCCTAGTGACCAACCTCACTGCATTGATAACAATATAATGAACGCTTTGAACACTCCTTTGCTATGTGACCCTTGCTGTTGCACCTGTAGTAGATTACTTTGGTGCAGAGGCTGCTCCTGCTGGAAACTTTGGTACTGCTGTGGGGTGGGCACACGGGTCTGACCACACTTTGGCTTAGGTCCGTGGTTGTCATCAGCACTCTTGCTCTTGCTATCAGGTCCCCTATTGTCATGGTTTTAATATTTGGTACCTGTTGGAGTTCAATGGAACCCTGTGCTAAAGGTCAGCTTGGTTAGTCTTTCCTGCCCAACTCCTTCAAACCCAGCCATTCCAGTCAACTGCCTGATCCTGTTTGCATAGATGTCTACTCTCTCACCAGCCCACCTGATCAAGGTTAGCTTCATATACGCTGTAAACACACCATCAGTGAATGCCTCTTCAAGCAAGCCTCTATCAAATCAATATCCTTTTGATTGTCCTTGTCCGTCTCTATACAGAGCCAGTGTGTCATTTTCCAGATATAATGGCAGCAGGCTTGCCACATCATCCACCTGCTGAAGTCTCACCACCAGCCTCACTTTCTTCAGCCATGCTACCCACATCTCTCTCACCAGTAAATTGCTTTATTACATCACTGTTTATTGGTACCTTTGCCATAATACCAACTGCCAAAATAGCTTGTAATTTGTAGAAGTTATTATATGCCAAACCTTCAATTGTTGGCATATCGGGCTACTGGTCTTTAATGATTCCCATGAATGTTGAGCATCTGCGTTGTCTTTTTTGCTTTTGTCTGATAGAAATTTTACTCATTTGAGAAAAAACAATTGGAGGAAATGCTTGAATTTGTTCAAAAATTTTGTTGCACAATTTTTCTTCTTTTCCATCATGGCCTGTGATAAAACTTGGCCCTTACTCCCATATTCCTGATTATGGACTTGATTGACTTGCTAGGATTGTTGTCAGTCATAGCCTAGATCTCATTAACAAATTTAAGAGTTCTTTTCTTCTCAGAGCCATCAGAGTGAAGCTTCTTAGCTTCTGTAATCACTTTTAGATTCATTCAGCTCTTTTCAAATCCTCTCTATTATCTTCAAGTTGACTCTTCCAAATTCCAACATGAATGCCAAGCATTGCAGCATGCTTTTTTTTTTCTTTTTTTAATTTCTGGAGGAATGAATTGTGTCATGGTGCTACTTTCAGCACAGACAGAGCCCAACTGACTCGTTTGCTGTACAGTAGACAAAACCTGAAACAAAGTGCATGCATAAAATTAATTATTTAAAATGACAACAATCTAACCATCACACCCTGTTTTATATATATATTTACACACACACACACACACACACACACATATATATATATATATATATATATATATATATGCACAATACATTTCAAGTATAAAATAAGATATAAAACAAGATAAAAACTCACAACTCAGTTTCACACTTTTGAACCCTTTGTTGAGCAAGTATTCAGCACATCTGACTGAGGATCAAAAGCATGAAACTCTTGAATCCTGAGTTTTTAATCCTCTATGAGACTTTCTTCCTTTCTGCTTTTTTGCTTCACTTATCAGAATTCTGCAACCCTATGTTGTTAGTTTTGCAGGTTTGTTTCAGAGTTGCGCAAGCGATAAGACAAGTTCATAAAAGAAGGGGTGCAAAAACAAACTTTGAAGGTTGAACTTGCTGTGTTCTCTTTCTTTTCTCTTTTCGTTTTGACTGGAGTAGTGTATGACTCTTTAGCAAAACTGTTTTTACGTGCTTATCCTCATCCCACTCCTGAATACTGACCATCCAAGATTAAGATACCTCAACCAGGCAGATTTATATCTACTGACCTTCAACAGTGCTTAACACCCAAAACTTGTGTTTATAACAGATATTAAAAACTAACTTTTACAAACTCAATTTTATTGCCTCCCAATTTTTATTACTTTTTGATGTGGCCCTCTCAATTCATCTTTTGATATCATTTGCACACACACACACACACATATATATGTATGCTCTCACACACACACATAGGTGTGTATGTATATATACATATATATATATATATATATATATACTCACATACACACACACAGATATGTCTCACCCTTCATAGATGCATATACTAAGCTTATACACACTCATACAGATTTGCTCACCCCCATATAAATACCTTCACAGTTATGCCTACTCCTATACAGTTACATATACATGCACCTATTCACATGGCCATGTTTGAAACTATACACAAATGCATTAATGCACCTATCCACACCCTAGAGCAGAAGACCTTATAGTGTCACATCTGTTTTATATCTTATTTCATACTTGAAATATATTGTGATTTTGCTCTGCTATTTTATGCATTGTAAAGATTATACAGATTAAAAACACTTAACATCGATTTTTTTAGATTTTTTTTTATCATATATATAAAATGTGTTTAAAGGTTTCAGAAACTATTTTAAAGCTATCTTGCTTATGTCTATTATTCTATAGACTTCTTTTCACCTCTTTTGTGACGTAAATCTGATTCTGTTTAATTTTTTATGGTTTATATTTGCCAATTTTTTCATCCCGCTTAGGAGATTATTCAGAATGTAGTAATGTTTGATGCTCATAAAATGTGAAACTTACTTACAATATATAGTGTTGATTTGTATTTTACTACTGATATATGCAGCATCTCTATTCCAGATCAAGCCCGCCTTGTTGGCTGGAGCTGTAGAATACACCAACTGCAACTCAGCAGAGCGATTAAAAAGAAAAATAAAACTCTTTATAGGGCCACTTGTTGGTGACTCATAATGTCTGATGATGATATTCTGGTGGCTGAGTGGTCAGTGACTCAGGTACTAAGTGGTGAGAGGATCTGCTCCAATCAACTTTAGCCTTTACTTGGGCTAGACAGGCGCTGAGAGAGGTCTAATCAGATCAATCAGCTGATCATGTCAAGCCCTAGCACTCATCTGATTAAGTCCTGACCATTACCTTATGAGTGCTAGAAGGTGGTGACTGAAAGTCGACCACATTTAAAATTACAGTTAATGAAAATTATTTCTACCAATGAATTAATAGACATGAAATTATATCTTTAAAAAAAAAGATTTGGCATTGAATAACTTACAAGAGTTGATATGTTATTAAACAAAATAACCAACCAACCAGATTAAGCACTTTTATTAAAAATACTGCAGTATTTTGAAACTTAGAATTAAGATTCTTCCATACAAAATTGCAACAACACTGGAATAACAATATCCATGATAAACTCTTTTTGATCGAACCCACTTTGAGAGAATGGAGAACAGTTTTCAGAAAATCCAGAGAGGAACACGTCACACAAGACTTACGCACTCTTATATTCAAACAAGAGTAACAATCACAGTATGTAGCATGTTAAACAATGTGCACTGTTAAAAACTTTCTCCTATAATGTGAAGTTTTCACTCTCACCATAAAATGCTTTTTCAATGCAAATAATATGAAAGATCTATTTGAAAGAAATAAAACTATACCAAAAATTATAAACATAAACCTGATCAATACCATACAAAGTAATCACTCAAAATGATCCTAAAACCACTTATTAGAATGCAATCTCAGTCAATGGCAACATATTAAGACAAAATAAAAACTCTGAACTACAATAAGTAAATACAAACATATACCGTATGATATTCCTTAACTAGAATAACTCCAGATGGGTTGACATGCTATTAAAATCCCTCAACCAACCTTGTATTGATTGATGACAATATCTTTAATAAGAATAGGTATTTCTGCTTTTTTGAACTTGGCTTCCTGCTATTTTTATTTACATATATATTCATACTAAAACAAACTATATTTTAGTAGGGATTTTTCATTCAATCAGGTTTTATTGAAGAGCACAGACAAGGTTTATTTAAACAATTTAATGGGTGATTTTCTCTTGTTTAGGTACAAGATTATGGGTGTTTTGTTCCAGTTTGTTTAAAAGAATTGTCCAAACATATCTTTCCAAATATTACTCATTTTGGACAATTTTAACATAATGTATAAGATTTATATATATATATATATATATATATACACACACACACACACACTTGATGTTTTCTTGTAAATAATTAGTGTTTTATCAAAGAAATTGTGACAACTGTAGACTATCATATCTAATACTAATAATGAAAGGTGTGTGTGTGATGATACTGCATGATAATGTAAAGAAATATGGCATGGAGTAAAAATAAAGAAATTATGAATTTAGTTATGACTAAATAGGAGCAATGTCTGCTGATGACTTTCATGGCTTAATTTCTAACGCAAAATTGCGAAGAATTAGGGATGTGAGATTACATCAGACTGGAAACTTTATTTCCAATTCATGCTGCTTGTTTATCAATCATCTAAAAACAGAATCTAAAAACTTATGAGTTGCAATAAAAAGCCAAAAATTACATGAAAGGAAAACTACCATATTTGATAGCATATAAGACACCTCCCACCAAATTGTGGGTCAAGAAAAATTTTCTCAGTCTTAAATGTAAAATTAAAGTATTTGGAAAGCTAATGTTTATCCTGGCACTATAGACTATCAGTACTAGCACCTAGCCTAATTCTATAATACTGTAATATTAGATATAAATAGAACAAGGGGTCATATATACCATCAAGTAAAAAAAAAAAAATAATGAGTGTTTTATCTAACAAATATAGACAACTTAAAACATTTTCAATCTGATTCTAATCTCTTGTCCTCTTCCTCTCTAAAGCATGGAGAGTCCCTGTGGTGTAATGGCTGAAATGATGGATTGTTGTCTCAAAGTAAACTAATTTGAACTCCAATTTCACTTTTACATTCACTTTCAGACTAATACCATTGGAAAAAGTATGAACCCCCTTATACACCAGCCATGACTTTAATAGTATCATTGCTGTTTTTCTACAAGGATGATTTTTGCATTAAATAACCCGCAAAGGTTGGTATGCTATTAAATAAAGAAACCAAACCTCCCTAAAGCATTCAAAAGATTAATAGTGTGAAATTACTTTTAAAAGCTTACTAGAAATATAAAGGTGTATTTAAAAAGAAAAAGTTTGCTTTTCCCTCAGTGTGAATAATGTAATCCCTAAGGGAGATAAATCTTAACGCATTCAAAAAGGTTTATAAAGGGAGATAATTTCGTTTGTGACGTTCATTGGAATATTTTAATTTTATCTTCTTGCAAAGCTATCATATTGTAAGTTATAAATACATGAAAATGTAGCAAAGCATTTTTTCATTTACACTAGTGCATTACTGTAGAATTTGGATAAGTTATTTGTACTAATCGATCCATTACCATTGATAAATTTTTTATTACTATTTCTTTCATCTTATTCCGTTTTTATCACAGTTCTTTCCTATCTTTTTATGTTTATTCTATGACCATTGTGTTTGCTAGATCTGAATCACTGAAGGTAGTAAGTGGGACTAAATATTGGGGGGGGGGGGCAAACGATTCATGTTTTTCAGAGTAATATGTTTTTATACATGGAGTACAATACACGATTTTAATGAATTTATTCATATCATTATCAATACATGTACTTAATTAAAAAAAATTACGATTGATTTTTTTAATTACATGTAGGTTTTTTTTAATTACATGTAGGGTTTATTTTATGCCCAGAAGTTGGGGGATAGCATTCATTATATGTTCATATTCAATTTTTTGTATAATTGTTTCAGAGTTTTTCCAGGTGGGGGGGGGGTATGCACACAGTCCTATCAAATAGTAATTTTTAAACAGATCTGTTTGACTCATAGATGGTACTCTATATAAGTATGACCACTTGGGGGGGGGGGGGGTAATGGCAATGTACTATACACTCCCCATGTCTCCAGAACTGGAGCCTCACCATCAGATGCAGTTTAGTTTCCTACCCAGAACCCTTCCTCCCTTTTTTTTTCCAAGGTTGGTACTCTTCTGCTGGAGATGCAATGAGGATATTTTAAGCCCTGCCAATAAAGCAGGACAATCATCAGGATACTTTATTATTTAATCTGGTCATCATAGATATGATTAAGTTATAAATTAGTTATAATTCATTACCAACAGTATTTCCCTTCACACACAAAAGCAATATTTTCAAAACCTATAATTCACTGTTTAAATACCAGCCATAAGCAAAATTTTTTTAAAAATTTAATGTTTTATTATCTCCAACTTTTAAAAATCACCAATTCTTAATTATGTTGCCCTTACAGTCATTTTCCTCAAATTTTCCTAATCATTATCTAATGAAAGGGAAATGTACGCTCCAC
The DNA here is from genome assembly GCA_963585895.1 of Sepioteuthis lessoniana. NCBI lineage: Eukaryota > Metazoa > Mollusca > Cephalopoda > Myopsida > Loliginidae > Sepioteuthis > Sepioteuthis lessoniana. Next base: position 42,802,208 of record OY757922.1, on the reverse strand, counting down.
CAAATTGGGTTTTGTATCTTATTTTTCTTCTGTTGTAAATATCTACTATTAATAACTTAATTTGAGCTTAGTCTGATCTAAAGCTATTGATAGTAGGTTATCTAGTTATGATACAACTTGCTGTATAAGTAATGGTCTGCAAGAATGTCTTGCTAATCATTTTACTGTGATACTTGTCACGTCAGCAAGGTTTGGAATATACTGACTGCATCCCTAGTGGAGGGCTAAGACCCCCCCCCCATGTGGAGTGACATTAAACATCATCTGATTGTGAGGCTCCAGTTCTACATATCTGGAGTACCCTTTCTAGACCCCGTTCTGACTCAGAGTAGTAGTATCTGTTAGGCTTCTGTTTATGGAACAAATAAATTTGTTTAAAAAATATTCATATTTAATTGGACTGTGTGCAAAAAAACTCTTGAGTAATAACTACACAAAATATGTAAATGTAAAAATACAATAAATGCAATTCCCTAATCTCAAGGCATAGAAGATAAGTTGACATGCCATTAAAGTCAATAATCTCAGTATAGTATTTTAAGTTATAGGTTCTATACAAATGCTATTAGCTGCATAATGTGAAAAGATATGGAAGGAATAATCCCTTACTAATCATGGTCCTTCAATATATTAAACAGAAATACAAGCAGACTCAGATAAATCACAGACACTACCATAAGTATTTATTAACATAACTCTACTATATCAATATAGCCCAGTCAGCTAGGACTTTAGAATTTGCTAACTGCATCTCTGCAGAGGGGTAAAAAAAAAATCCTTCGAACACTAAAGTGCATCTGATGGTGTAGCTTCAATCTTGGAGCTTTCAGAAATATGGAGTGCCTATTCATCGCCATTACTCCCAGGTCCACACTGATCCAGACTGTTAGGGTCTGATCTATGGGTCAAATAGAACTGTTTCATCATTTCTTATACTTGAAACCATGTTGAATAGAATTACTAGTGTTCGATAGCAAAATAAACAGGATTTAGAATTAAATAACCTACAAGGGTTGATGTGCTGAAAAACACAACCAACTATATCAGTAATACCTGTATCATTTTTTAACCACTAACTGTCCCTTTTTTCCTTGTTTTAATATATTTTTAGTAAGTATTTATTTATCTGTTCTATCAGTAACATTTCCATTGATCTATAACTGGGGGAGGGGTGCCTATGGCATAATGTTTAAAGTGCTGGACTGTGGAATTATAGTAAGTGAATTCAAATTCCAATTTTGCTATTACATTCATTTTCAGACTAATACCTCGTGGTGTAATGGTTAAAGCGATGAACTGCGGAATCGTAGTACGCGAGTTCGTACTCCAGTCGCGCTATTATGTTCACTTTCGGGCAAATACCCTTGGGAAAGGTATGAACCCCCTTATTCTCCCTCCAGCTATGGGTAAATAGTAGGACGGACTAGGTTCTTTAGCCTTGTTGAGGCAACTAGTCTAGGTGAAGGAAAACTCTGAATTCAAACCTGTTAAACTCCGCTTAAAAATTGACCTTGTGTCATATCCTGCCCGTGCGGAGGGGTTGGTAAATAGTACCTTTGGGAAAGGTATGAACCCCTTTTATCCTCCCACCTATGGATTCAATAGTACCATTACTGGTCTTCTACCAGGGTCGCTTTAGCATTAAATAACACACAATGGTTGATATACCATTAAACAAAGAAACCAGAACCATGTCCACTGATAATGCCATTCTTCCTAATTTTCAATGCATTTTTATGGTAAATGTTTACTGTAATGTTTCATATATAACATGCACACCAAAATTTGGACAATGAAATTTTTTTTAAAATAAATGTATCTTGTATATAATACAATGACTTTTTAGAATTTGTTATGGCTAAATTTAACATTTGTTCAACTTTTTATCTGGTTCATATAGACTAAAAACAAAAATTCATACAGTTTGTGTTTTAAAACAAAACATTTTTGCAGCATGTTCACACAAAAAGGCAACAAGCTTGTGGCAAAGATAAGTTTGTGCTAGGAGAAACAAAATTATAAACGAATACACATTTCAGTGGTATATTTCTCTGTAGCAGTATAAAACAGTTACACATTAATTAGTTTGGATCATAGATATAACTCATATCTTGTCCAATACAAGCTCTATATGTATGGATACATTAATAAGTTCATAATTTTAATGATGTAAAAAAAGCATTTATCTTATACAGCAAAGATTCATTTTTCAACATAACTTCCTTATTTATCAGAGCATTTAATTCATTAGTGAATATTGATTACATAGATTCATCATAAAGTGAAAATTACACATCGGTATGGAGCTAATAATTATAACAGGCTATGGACTTATTTATCTAACCTTGTATATTAATTCTTGACCACCGACAATCCTTTTTTCATGATATTTGAAAGTCAAATTAAGTTCTGGAATTAGTTCTGATTAAGGTTTTTAAAAAAAATGCAAAACTTGGTTTTAATCACCTTTTCCTTTTTTTTTCCCCCTCTCTCCTTTCTCACTACTGATAATATTTTGCATCAGAGCACAGTAAAGTCAGTGGGCAGTGATAGAAACTGGTGTTCAATAAGTTTAAATGAAGCAACCATTGAAATGCAATTGTTCAGTTTTCATAACACCAAAATTTGTTGCTATATGAGATGTTAACTAAAAGTTCATGGAATTTACAGCACATCTGAACCAGATGGATCCAGCCTAAGTTGGTTGGTTTGGTTTTATATTATATTAACCCTTGTCAGTTATTTAATGCCAGATCCTGTTTATATATATGATTTGTAAATGAAGAGTTTGTTGGTAACATTTTAAACTAGCCACAGCTCATTTGTTTGCACACTGTTAAATAGCTTCAAGTATTGCTATTTAACACTAATAATTCTATTTAACTTGAGTCATTTGTTTGCACGTAGTTAAATAGTTAAACAATTTTATTTGACCTATAGATGAGACCTAAACAGGTATTACCACTCTAGATCAGGGCAATGAAGGGTTGCTCCATATTCCTTAGAACTCCAGGACAGATACCTCACTATCATATGGTTTAATCTCATACCCAGGACACTAGTTTTATTTGACCCATAAATGGGACCTTAAAAGGTACTACAACTCTGGGCTAGAGTAAACCTGTGAGTAATGGCAATGAAGGAGTACTCTACATTCCTCAAAGCTCCAAGACTACAGCTTCACCATCAGATGCAGTTTAGTGTCACATCCAAGACACTCCTTGGAGGAGTCTTACCCCTCTGCTGAGACACAGTTGATGTATTCTACAGCTTCAGCTGACTATGGTTCAGATTTACTCTAGCTCAAAGTGGTAGTATCACTTAGTATCTCATCTATAGCTCAAATAGAACTGTTTAATCATTTTCTGTACTTGAAATCCTTTAAGTGCATGCAAACAAATGATTAATATTAAATTGAATTATTAGCGTTTGATAGCAATACTTAAAACTATTTAACTGTATGCAAACAAATGATCCCTGGCTTGTTTAAAAAATTTTACCTACAAACTATTCATTTTCAAATCATATATATTTAATGTATATATGTATAAACAGGATTTAGCATTAAATAACTTCCAAAGGTTAACATGCCATAAAACACTGCCAACCAACCAGATGGATCCTAAATTTAAAAAAAAAAATAAATAAAAGATAGATTTTTTTTCTCCAACTTATTTTTGTTGCTTATCATTCAGAAGACCATCCTCTTTTCAAGCAATTTGTCACATTTGAAGAAATATTTATTTTTCTCTGGTTTTAGATAGGAGGGTGTCCTATTCATAATATAAATATCGTGTAAGAACAATCTCTAAAACTTTCCAACATGTATGTACAAAAGTTATTTCTCCCTTGTTTTTATTTTCAAATGTCAACTTTGAAATCATGCTCATGTTATTGAAATTTGGGTCCTAATAGTTTTCTCACACTATCAAGGATTTTTCTACTTCTGCTTCAGAAATAATAAAAAATGTAAAACAAGGGAAAGATAACTCCTGTATATGCATATCAGAAAGTCAGCAATCTTTTTGACCTTGCATTTATATTGTAAAGACAACTTTCCATCTAAAACTTTAGATAAATCGATATTTTGCAAACCTTACAAATTGCTTTTTACCCTGTTGATAGGGCTTAGAATATGTTCACTGTATCCCTTGCAGAGGGGTAACACCATCCCCAAAAAAGGTGTTCTGGGTATAACACTTAGATGCAGCTGATAGTAAGGCTCTAGTTCTGGAGAACTGGCAAGTGTTGAGTTGCCTCTTCATTGTCATTACCCTCTGGTCAACTCTGACCTGGAATGTTAGTACCTGTTAAGGTCCCATCTACGGGTCAAATAGATCTATTTAAAGATCTGTATTCAATACTTCACTAAAAAAATCTTAAGAAATAACTTCATGAAAAATGTAAATATGATCCTACAATGAACACAATTTCCTAACCTCTTAGCATAAAATTATTCGAGACAGATTGACATGCTATTAAAATCAATCAACAAGTTCATTTAACCTCCCTCCCTCCCTCCATTCCTCCCTCCCCTAAAAAAAAAAATCCTGAATTTCAAGTGAGTAGCATTTCCCTATTGTCTGGACCAAGAAATTTTCAGCGCTAACTCATAACTAAATACCAGATTTCTTATTTATGTAACCTGTTATATCACAAGTAACATTTACTAAACAATATATCTAAATATTTACCCATTTGAATGTTTATATCAAGAGAAGAAAGAAGTTTATTTCTTTCTTGGTTAGTTTGAGAACTTTTCAATACCATTGCAGCTGGAGAAATATGAGACTGTTAAAAATTGGTTCATCTTAAGAACTTTATGAATACAAACCAGCCAAGAAATCCTACATTCAGCTCATCAGCTCACAAGATAAACTAATCTTCAGTCAGTGGCTATAAACCAGATTTTGATAACTTCTTTGTATTTAATCACTTAAGAAACTGATTCTATGTATGTATATAATGTGTATGTGTCACTCTTTTTAGATATTATTAAGACTACAGACAGGTAATAAAAGGACTGTTTGGTTTGCAGTGACAATTTTTTTAATAAATGTAATATTGATTTTCATTCTGTTTAGTTGAGTCAAAAGTTTTGCAATATTTTAGTTTGTAGCATTTGTATCATATGACCAAAGCAGTTCAAGATACTCACTGTGGTTGGTAGTATGATGGTAATTGGTGTGCTGACATGTATGATTTGAAAGTTAGACAGATGAGCATGCAATGTAATCTAATTCAGAACCTTATGCTTTGAGTTCCAATAGGGCCATAATGTGTCGGAAGCAACAAAAAAGAATTGTTGTACAAAAGGTGAAAAGGCAGTACAGTAACAAGATGGTTTTAGAAATTTTGACCATGTTGCAAGAAACTTTACAATTTGGTAGGCTTAAAACCATGGAATTCTAAAGCTTTGCTTAAAGCCATAGTAACAAATCTGGTGATACTCAGAGAGTATCGAGCGAGTTCAGCATCTCACAGTCCAGTATAGTTCATCATCTTCACAATCTTGGCAAAAGTATCTAGAGCTGCCAAATTGTGCCTCACATTATCAAAATATTGCAAAACTTTTGACTCTCCCTAGAAATGTTTTTAAACTGCACCTGGTGATGAGGCTCCAGCTGTGTGGAGTGCCCTTTCATTGTAATTACTCTGATCTCTGTTAGGGTCCCATCTATGAGTCATATAGATCTGTTTGAAAATTATTAGTACTGGAAAGGAATATTTGAAACCGAATAACTATGCAAGCACATTATTATTAAATAGAAAGAGTTTCTTGGAACCATATAATTGTGTATGAATTATTAGTATTAGATAGGAATACTTGAAACCATACAACTATATGTGGATTATTTGTATTAAATATGAATATTTAGTATGCTATAACTGTGCCAATAAATGATTTTTGACAAATTAAAATTTAAAAAAAAAATGCAATGGAACATTGAAAATAGTTACAATTGTATTAGGAAACAGCACCAACCATCCAAGTAACACAAATAAGACATACTGGACACTGTTAGAGAAGCAGAGACAAACTCATTAGCAAGGTTCTCTTATGGGCTTCCATACATGGATACATCAGTGTTGGCCATCCAGCAAAGACTTACATTCATCAGCTCTGTGTTAACAATGTATGCCATCTTGAGGACCTACCAAGAGTGATGGACAATAGACATGGAGGACAAGAGAGTCAAGAGAATCCATCTAACTGCACAACTGGATAATGACAAAAAAAATCAACATAGAGGTATACCTCACCTTACATTGGTAATTCATTCCAGGAGAAGTGACTCAAGTTTCCAAATTTATTTGTCACGAGCTAAAACCACAAATATCCATTTTCAGTTCTGTATTTTATTTATAAATGCATTTTTAATAAGGTTAGAAACAAATTTTAGTTTTCAGTATAGTACAGAAAAAAGTAATCTAAATTTACAAATACATGTATATACATTCTTGTAAATGTAGATGTTTATAATTTGGTGATCTTTTACAGTACAACATGGACTATTTGTGAATCTGCTTTATACAATAAAATGATTTTATAAGGTTAAATAACAAATAAAGTTATTTGAATTATTTTGTGATAGAAGAAAATAAACTAATTTGTTAACTTTACCAATATTTACATTTAACTTATTTATTTACATCATGGACGTAGATGGCTGTGGATCGTCAGCATCAACAGTTGATTCAGGCTGTTTGATACGCTTCTTCCTGAGAAACTGGTCGAGAGTTCCTTGAACTGTGTTCTTTTCTTCAAGGATACATAATAAGGAGCAAAAGCTCTTTAATCTTATTTATTGTACAGTAACATGATTCTATGGGCTTTTAACACTTTTCTAGTGATATTACGACTTCAATATTTATGGCAGACAGACGTAAAGTTGAATAAAATTACTTAAACTTGATTTTATTTTTCCATATATTTTTTTGACAAATGACATATAATTGAGAATGACTTAACTCAAAACGTAACCCTAGGTATACCTGTATCAACATACAATGTATGTAATTTTTTAACCTCTTGGCCTAAAATAACTGCAGACAGGTTGACATACTATTAAAATCAATCATTTTCAGGTTAGTAAACAAGAAAAAAAAAATCACATGGAGCAGAGTTTAGTGGGTATGAGGGGTTCTGCACAAACCTGTATTTCTTAGAGATATTTCATTTTGGCTTCATAATTATTTTTCAAATTAACACTGACATATTTAGATATCATCACTTCATTATATATATTGCTCAACTGTGCAAACATCTTCATTTAAATTTCACATTTTAAAAATTTAAAGGTTCAGTCTCAATACTTTGGAATCACACCTTGTACTTATAATTTAAGTTCAATTTAGTTTGGCACCAAACCGGATTTATAGGGCAACTTGTAAGAATCATACTCATTAGTGATAATTGGCTACTCTAGTTTACTGTGTTTTGCTGAAAACTGAACTTATGTGTATCTAGAAGTAGCACTGTCTCGTCTAGATATCATCACTTCAGTATATAAGTTGCTCAGCAGTGCCGACATTTTCATTTGATTTTAAAGAGGGACTTCCTATAGTGTAGTGACTAATATGCTAGACTGTAACATCATAGTAAGCAAGTTTGAACTTCAGTTGTGCTATTAAATTTACTTTAGGACTAATAACCTTGAGAACGGTATGACCCTCTTTATCCCCCAACTGAGGATAAAATGGTACCAAGACTTATTCTTCAGGGATCAATGTACCATCAAAGTAAGAAACCAAGAATTGAATTTTGAAATTTTATAAAATTTAAAACTTCAGTTGTGATACTTTTTGATTGATTTTAAATCATAGCAAGCTAAAACCTATACACCTTCCAGGTTGAGTCAAAATTTTAGTTTTTTTTTTTTTTTGTATTTCAAGCTATTTCAGTATCTGTTCACAAGGCTGAGTTTATGGAGGTGTTGATTAATGGTACTTTGTGAAGGACCAGGTTCTACCAACAATATACAAGTACTTGTGCTTGACTTTTATTCAACCATTTTAAGCAAACCCTTATCTTCCTCAAAAGGTCTCCTTGGCCTTAATTTGTCTTCAATGTTGGTGCCACCTTCCTTAAAATGTCTGAACCAGTTTTATATGACACGTTCGTTGACAGTTCCTGGGCCTTCCACATCATTAATTTCTTTTGCTGCTGCCCTTGCATTCAGTCCTTTTTTTCTTCATGTGTAACATACCCATACATGAATATGGGAAACATACATAGAATGTTCGTAACACATATACATAGAGCATCGGAATCCCGAAACACAAAAAACACTTACGACTTCTTAGTTCAGGTATGAAACTTTTTATTACCTTTGAGTTTAAAGGTTCTTCAACATAAGGAAGAGAGATGCACAATCTTTATATGATGACTTTTCCATCTGCCTCCCACCACGTGCGGTGCCCGTAGCGCACAAATTCGTCTGGCTTCAGCGAGCCCTGAAAGTCTAGTTCTCAACTACTGACTTTTTCAAAATCCCCAAAATCCTCCGTGCACGCTTCCGGTGCATGACATCATTCAGATCCCCAAGTCACAATTTTCTATCTGGGATTATAGACATCTGTGAATGACACATCCTCCTTACGCACGTGTTAACACCTGCGCTCAAGTTTGCACCTGACTAACCCATGTGCTGAGCCAAAAGGTTCTCAGCCTAACTAAACCCAAAGGCAAGATTTATAAAACGAAATCCCTCGGCCATTATATTACGCATGTAGGGGATAATGATTCTATTTGCAATTTTTTTCACTACTCATTATCAAAGGCATAAAATTAAGAATAAACGTTTATATTCTATATAAAGGATAAACAGTTGAGCAATGGTTGGACCACAATTTGTATCAAATCAAGGATACAACTTGGAGATACAAGTTATTAAAAATCATCAGTGAAAATCAAACAAAACTTTTGACTCGACCTGGTACAGTGTCTTGAAACAAACAAATGTGAATAAAACATTTTGGTTAGATTGAGACATAGTTGGTCTCAAGTACTTGTATATGAAGAATATATCCAGCAAAAAAATATAGATAAAACCAATAAAGATATTCATCATGAAAATACCTGAACTCAAACTATTAGATGATAGGAACATTGAAGAATACACCAGCTACAATATACTTAGGCGAGTCAAAGGTTTTGCAATATTTTGGTACATGTTTGTTGCATGTATATCATATGACCAAAGCAGTTCAAGCTGTGGAAGGTATTCACTATGGTGAGTAGTACTGTGGTAGATGGTGCATTGCTTCACTTCTTGTGTGATTTAAATGCTACACAGATGAATGTGCCACATAAGTCTAATTCAGTAACTTTACGAGTTCAGAAGTAACAAAAAATATTTGTCGTACAAACAGTGAAGACAGTTGATCACAGAACAGTAACAAGATGGTTCAAGAAGTTTTGCTCAGTTTGTAAGAATCTCAATGATCAAGAAAGGTCAAGTAGGCCTAAGACTGTTATTTCAAGACTTTCTCCAAGCAATAGAGGTAAATCTGGCAAGTGAAACTCGAAGAGTATTAGGAGAGTTTGGCATCTCTTAGGTCTGTGTGATTCGTCATCTAGAGTTGCCAAATTGTACCTCACATTACCAAAATACTCCAAAAATTTTTACTCATCCTCATAAAACTGATATGATATCCATCATTGTTACATTGTCCACAATGAAATACAAGTACTAAAGTGATCATGTGGAATTTTCTTCATGTCCGTCTCCATCACCCTCACACACATATTTTACAGAATAATTCTCCAGGACAACAATAGCTGAAAACACAAAAAGAAATTACTTGAACCACAGCAAAACAGAATCTTACTTAGGAGGCGACCTTCTCCCTATGTAACACTTGCCCGGTTAATTATTATCTAAATTTGTTTTACTATCTTTGCGTGGTTGGCTATCTTAACATGTGTGCATCAAGGTACAATACGGATGCATCTTTTATCCTCCCAAACACAATGGGGCCCTCTGTAATTCCTTGAAGAATTTCAAAACCCTAAAAGGACCATACTCTGGTCCCAGATCTAAATTAATATATGTTGTATAGCTATGACCAACTATACAAACACATATGCATGCAGAATCATAACAACGACACAATCAAGACAACACAGTTCTTTAGAAAAATATACCTCTCACTTTATTGAAAGTGTTGTGTGTGAGAGGGAGTTGGTGACCGAACAAAAGCTGCAACATATTGACCTCCCCAGATCTTCCAAACATAGCAGTGTGTCTTTCTCGTTCTCCTGGGCTGCTCAACTGGGAGCCTGGGGCTCAGCTCTCTGCTGAGAGCTTATTCTCACTGCTCGATCTCGAACACTGCTTCAAGCTCTGAACTGCAACTGCTCAATCGGGGGTCCCGAGGGCCTCCTCTGCTGGGTACTGTTCTCTCTATAGCAACTCCCAACTCCCTCAAACTTCCTGTGCACCGAGTTACATTATTGTTTTACACCCACTCAATCTCTTCCCATAACTGGCCAAATGGTATGTTTGATCATCATTGAGCAGAAATAACTGTCATGCAGTTCACAGGTCACCCTCTTCTGGTGCATCAGTTTGTGACTGCACCGTGGGATTTTAACCTTGTCCCATATTGTCAGCCAAGCTCGCCTACGCAATCTCTTCCCATAACTGGCCAACGGAATATGCAACTTCCGCCGTCTTTGGAATGGCATGTTTGGCCGGGTCAGAGGTCAGTATACAACAATCATCCTTTAGTGGATAAAAAAAATTACTCAGACTTCTTAACAATTGTAGAAATCGATTTTATTATTTGGTTGGTTGGAAATACAGATCTTAGGTCTTCAAGTCAGTTGTCTTGACAGGAAAATTCCAATTATATGTTAATTCTCACTCTGGTTAAAACTTGTTTTGTATCTTTGAGTCATTCACTCTTTTCTAGGTGACACACATCTTGTCACCTACTCTGTTAGTGGCCTAATGGTTACCATCTTAGAAAATGGACTGGGGGACTTGAGTTCAAATCTTGGATGAAGTTGTTTACATTTCACTTCATGCTAATGCCCTTGAGAAAGCCATGAATTCACCTGTTCTCCTTTTCCTCTTACTATGTAAATAGGACAGAGTAGTCTCTTTAACATTGGTTAGGCAACCTGTTTAGGAGGAAAACTCAGAATGAAAACCAGTTTTATTCCATTTTAAAATTGACCTTGTGTCACATCCTGCCCACAGGAAAGGGGTTGGGTAAATAGATAGTTTTATTCTATTTTGTAGTTTTAGAGTACTTTCTGAAAAGTGAATAAATTACAATGTCTATTTAGTATAAATGAAGGCAATAGGCAGCATAAAAAGAAAATCTTGATGACATGAAAAGGAAATGAGAGAAATAAAATATAGATGAAAAGGATATAAAACAAAGATAGAAATTGAAATTAGCCAAGAGTGGGAGAATGGCCTTTTTTTTTTCTTTTTGCTGCTGAATATGAATTTATAAACTCCAGATATATCCCACTCACCCCCAGAATGGATTAGCACGAAGAAATCCTATGCCATTAGAACTAATGCAATAAAACGCATGAAAGATGTCAGTTCAATAAATCAATGGTAGAAGATTACTAGGTGCATAATTTTAAAAACTCACAAACATGGATGAGTTTAAGAAATATATATGTATATGTATTAATAGAAAAATCAAAGTGAGAGAAAGCATTCTTTATCAATTAAAAAAAAAAGTTGATAAAGATGAAAGTTGGAATTGTTATATTGAATTAATTAAAAAAAAAAAAAAAAGTTAGTTTATTGAATAAAATGCTGATACAAATGATTTTCAAGATTTAATTTGGAGATTTTTTTCAGTGTTTTCGTTATCTTTTGCATGATATAACCTTGATTTGATCACTAATAATCTCAATCAGTCTACCCAACCATGAAATATTGTTCAGTGAGAAAATGCCAATGGAAATAATCAGAGAAACTATTTTTGATATGTTCAATAATTCTCAACACTTTCTCCAGAAACTACCCCACTTTTTAATTGAATTATTTTTCTCTTATTTTTTTATTTTTTTGTTTATTTTTAATTATTCAGCTTAAAAATTGACCTTGTGTCATGTCCTGCCTATGGCACAAGGTTTGGGTAAACACACAAACATATATATATATATATATATATATATATATAGGTTGGTTCAGAAAAACTAATATTTCATAATCTAGTAACTTGACCAATATCTTGTTCAAATGATCTCAGATTTTAACTGCATAAGTAGAAACTATTCTAAATTCTATGTTTGATATTTGAATACCTTTTCTTTCTCAATTGATGTCATTTCTATACCTGAAAAGAAAAAAAAAACATAAAACAGAATATTGAGTTTTTACACATGCTGTTAGAATTTGAGATCATTTGAAAGCGAATAGATCACATTTTTAAATTACAAAAGGAAACACCCTTTATATCTCAAATGATATTGGACTTTTTGAAACATCCTATATATATATATATATATATATATATATATATATATAAATATATAATCATTGCTTTTAACATTTTGGATCAAAATCTTAAAGAAATAAAAACATGGTCTTTAAAATCATTTGTGATTCTTTTTTTTTTTTTTTGGTTTTTTTAAATGCAGATGTATTGACTCTGAACAAATCTTGATTAATTTTACATTAAGAAATAAAAAACAAATCAAGTCAAAACTTTATTTTACTTTAATCAACAAACAAGTAGCTCTCAAAAATAAAGCCCATTTCTGATTTTTCTCATGTATAAATGCAGTTTAAGAATTGGTGCCTTTATTCAATTTGATACTAATGTTTTTAAGCACCTTCTTTTGTACAATGTAGTATATTACTTCTTTGTCTTAGAAAGAATAGAAAAGTTCATAAAATGGGTTTCATATGAACTTTAAAAAAAACAGTCCTCATTGTTTTTTAGGGTTTTTTTTTTCTTGCTTAATGAAGAACATAGTCATTTTCAAAAAAATATGGTTGATTGGTTTTTATGCTATCTCAGACTATTTTATACCATAGTCAGTTTAACAATTATTGTCTAATAATATATGAAATATATCTTCACAATCATTTTAAACTGGTAAGCACTTAATTCTTAGTTGCAATATCGATGTTTCAATAGCAAATCTGTCTCTACAAATACATTATCTCAAACAGATCTATTTAACCCATAGATGAAACTAATAGGTACTACCACTTCAGATCAAAGTAGACCTGGGAGTAATGGCAGTGAAAGGGTGACTCAACATTCCTTGAGAACTAGAGCCTCACCATTAGATGCAGTTTAGTATCATATACTCAGAACATGATGAACAAGATAATCACACTTGATAAAAAATAGATTTATTATTATGGTTTCGAGTATTTCTATTAGGTAATTTTCAAACTTCTACATGACTCATACATGAGACTTGTGAGTAATGGCAATGACTTCACTTCTCCAGAACAGAAGCCTCACCATCAGATGCAGTTTTGTGTCATATTCAAGACATGATGAACAAGATAATCATGGATCATAAAAAATGGATTTATAAGGATCATTCGAAATGAAGAAAATCATTTTTAAATCTAAGACAGCCTTAAACGTCAACCAAAATGGAATCTAGTGAAGAAAAATGTTTTAGTCTGCTTGATTATTATTATTTATAGTTTGTTGTTTTTCATTTTTCATGTGTTTTATTGCAACTCACTAGGGTTGTTACTTCAGTGATGTTATTGATTTTAATGGTATGTCAATTCATCAGGAATTATTTTATGCCTAGAGGTTAGGGAATCACTTTCATTGTATGTTTTTATTTACATTTTTTGTGTGGTTATTTCTTCAGAGTTCTGGAATTCTGGGGTGAGTGGTGTAAGTAAAGTTGGTATCTGTAGTCTCCCTTTTCATTAGCTACTATAAAGAGGTGTAAAGGAGGATGCTACTCTGTTCCCTGGATTGCTCACTTTACCCTTGATTCGTACCTTATAATGCTAAGTGTTAAGCAAGGTGGCATCAAGTACCATTTTTTGAGTCTTTGTTATGAATCAACCTCTGATTGAACCCTCCCCACTTGGCCAGTGGTGTACTCCTTCATTACTATTACTCCCAGGTCTACTCCTAGGGTCCAATCTATGGGTCAAATAAATCTGTTTAAAAATTATTCATATTAAATAGGACCATGTACAAAAAAAATAACCTCTGAAGAAACCACTACACAAAAAATTTAAATATGAATGTACTATGAATGTGACTCCCTAACTTCTAGGCATAAAATAATCCTAGATTGGTTGACATGCCATAAAAATCAATCAAAACAATTTTTTTTAATTATTATTTATTCATATCTATTCTGTATTGATATTTGTTATGTAAATCTTTGTTGTGCTTAGAACTATGGCTGCAGATATTTGTACCTTTCTAGAGACTGTATCATAATGAAAAAAAATCATTCTTATTTTCTGCAGAAACAGTTCCTACTGTAGTCAGTGAAAGGACACCATTATTACAAGGGGGAGAAACTTTGCAACCAGACACTGCTTCAACAGTTGCAGATGAATTTCACTCACCAATCGACACTCCAAATGGTAAGCAATCTCTCTTTTTCTCTTAAGTTTTGATACAAGGTACTATCAGAAACTAATGCTTATGGGGGAGTTTTTTGGTTTATTTTACTGAATTTAATTCTTAGTCCATGCTATCTACGACACCTTACCTAGCATAGCAAACCTTCACATATTTATCCTCAATTTAGTGGTAGAAGGTCCTTTCATTATCTCCTCAGTAGCTGCTCCAAAGCCTTAACTCACAGACACTACTGCTCGTACCACAACCAGCTCCTCATGGTGATTGCAGAAGTATATATGGTGGTTGGGTAACCAATCCCTCCACCATAGGCAGAATGTGGCAGTCAATTTTTAAGCAGCATATTGGTAATTTGAATTCAGTTTTTTTTTTCCTTCTCCTAAACTAGTTTGCTTAACCAAGACTAAAGAAACTAGTCAGCTCTACTATTTACCCATAGCTATTGAAAGAACAAATCAATTCATGCTTTTTGAAGGGGATTAGCACAAAATGGAATATAAAGAGTTTTGTCAGGATTTGAACTTGTGTTGCTAATTCCCTTTCCTATGATGATAACCATGTTGGATTCTTCTCTTGGGTTTAAGTAATAAACAGCTTTCTGTCTGATATATACAGTAATTTGACATTACATTCAGGAAAAAATATATCCTCCAATTACTATAAAATCCTTGACAAATTGCAGCCATTTTGTATTTTAAATTTTGCCTTAAATGCTGAACACTGAAAATTGACTTGAGACATTGAAGAAGCATTTGTGAGTTTACAAAGTTTAATATATCAAACTTATTAAACTATTATGCTAAGTATGCTCCTGATTGCAGTAGTAGTCACTGCAGTCATTCAAGCCTATAACTACTATACCAGGAAGTAAACAGTCCAGTTTCTCAAAGAAGGAGAGAAAACCCATTCACTATCAAAGACAACTTTCCATAACCCCAGTCTCATAACTGTAAATGAATCTTAGAAAACAGCTAAAGTTCCTTGATACCATAGTCATCTCAGACTCTACCAGGCTGGTGATCATGTCAAAACTCATAGTCTCCTTGGGAAGAACATATGGAGGAAGCTTGCTAAATACCAGGAATTGTTGGAACTGGTAGAACAGTACAGAACCAGGATTGGCAAGCCATCAGTGTTCAGCAAGGTGCTGACTGGGTTTGGAATGATAAGAGCAACTAAGTGGTGGGGTACATACCATCACTTAATTCAATTCACAGAAAAAGCTATGAGTTAGCTTTGCTTTCAGATTGTTGCTGCTAAAATGCAAACCAGGCATGAACAGCCCTGGCTGCAGTAATTGGGCAAGGGGGTCTAAAGATGAAAGACCTAAAACTTCTGATGACCATTGAAACATCACTGAATATTCATCCTTGCATATTTGAAAATCATCTTAACCTTTACCTTTGCCATGAATAAAAAAAAAAATCGAAATAAAAATCACAAAATATTTGTGTTTAATTAGAATTTATTCATTAACCCTTTTGGTATCAAGAGCAATTCAAGTCACCCAAATATATTTAATGTGTGAGTGTAAGATGCAACTTAAGTCCTCATTACTTTAAAATTTTGGATCTTGTGTAATATACCACTAAAAGTGCCTCTTGTTTGGTATACTTCAACTTTAAAATTTAGGAAAAAAATACTTTGTTACTTATAAAACTTTAGTAAAATAGTTATTTTTAGAATTTTCAGTGAATAAAATATTCTCTTATAAAGACACTTGTGTGATATATCCCTTGACATTAATAGTGTATTATGATATTATAATTGTAAAACTCCAATGATTTTCTTTTTTATTTCAAGCATTTTTATTTTATGGTCAAAAGTACATTCCAGCTGTAAGATTTGTTTCTAAATTCACTGCACTTATAGGGTTTAATGTAGGTTCTTTCATTATCATTAAACTTCTTCCAATGATTCATAAGATCATTTTTGTAAAAGTCTAGGCAGAAAAGAATATAGAAAGAGTAGTTTTCACCTCTTTTTGTTTTAAGAACTTGTCCACTGAAATGATTCTGTAAACTCTGGAATAAGTGGGAATTAGAACAAGATCTGGAAAATAAGGAAAGTATTGAATTTTTTTTTCTCTAGATGTGATCTTTGTTCATAAAGACCAGTATCTTACAATGGAACACTTTATGTTTGTAACTGATCAAAATTGGCTTCTTTTCCTTCTAAGACAGAAATGTAGGATTATGAAAGAGGATTAATTGATTTTAGACAGCATTTCAACCTGTCTTGGGTTATTTTATGCCTAGAGGTTAGGGAATCCTACTTATTGAACATACATAATTACATTTTTTGTGTAGTTATTTCCTAAAAGTTTTTCATTTTTTGCCCTCAATCTTATTGAATACAAATAATTTTTAAACAGTTCATCTCCACTAAACCATTGTCTGCATCATTTTATATGCTTGTAAAATATTCATTTTTCATCATTAGTCATTAATTTGTCTAAAAATGGTAAGAGAATATTGATAAGTGCAAATATCCACTAATGTTTAATGGTTCTTCCAACTTTAGTTAAAATACTGTATCACAAGCCAGGAATATTCGAATCCTGTGAACAGGTCTTCCATGGAAATAAAATGATAAGAAAACATATCTTATTTATTTTCAAACTCCTAGAGGTTGGCTGTGCATGTAAAAAAAGAAAATATGAGTCAAGAAATCTTTGAAGAGATTATGACTGTTATATCCTTGGAAAAGGGCATAAAATAAGTAAGACAAACATGTATTAAGAGAGAAGAACTAAGGTTATATATTACAGTAAAACAAGTGTAGCTCTTGTTACCTATTCCCTAAGTGGATTACAGTCAAATATTTTATCCTTATTGGAAGAGTCCATTGTGAATCAAAAATAGGGATGATACCACAACAATGACAATAACACAAAATAATGTAACAACAATCATTTTATTCTCCCACCTCTGAGATTAAACTAGAGTTGTAATTTATAACAATACCAAATTACAAAACAATATCGGAAGGTAAAAAGGATAATGTCAATGAATGATTATGTAAACGTTTATGTCATGATGTATGCATAAAGAATGCTCAGCTTCAGTTCCTTGTGAAATCTACATGTGTGAAAAATGCAAGGGGGAAGGTCAAACAAACTCATTACTTAGCTCATATCTTTTGTGTTGTCGACTCAACAAGCTTATATGAATTCATTAATTCTTTATATACTTTTTCAGTTCTTGGAAGAGTTCTGTTCTTCCCACTGTGGTTGAAATTTTTTTACTCTTTCTTTGTTTTTACTATTCTTTTTTTTTCCCACCATTTTTTTGATTCTCGAAATTTAGACATTGGATTAATGAGATTCATTACCTCAGAATTTTCTTCAATCAACTCTGTGATTGACTCTTCGTCTATAATCTCTGTAATAGATGAGAGGTCAACCAAACCTCTACCAGTCGTCTCTGTGACTTTATCTTCAATCATCTCTGTGGTTTGAGAGCAACTACTCTCTTCAGTGTCTGGTTGTTGTCTGACTTGATTAATCGTCTCTATGATTCATCTTTTGACACATGAGTTAGAATCTGTCATGCGATATGTTTCATCCAATTGGTGAATATTTCTTTTTCCAATTTGAATATGAGATCATATCTAAGGTTAAATGCAAAAAAGGTGTGGTAGGCAGTTTCCTTTCCTGACATCATAGCTACCTTGCCTTGCATGATTTTTTTATGTGTCCTTATTTGGATTTTTGACTTCTAGGTTTACATGCGTTGAACTTGTTATTTGTTTCACTTTCTTTTTTTTAAATTTGTCTGACCCTTCCTTGTACTTTTCGTTAGTTCATACTGACCTCATTTGATTTGCTTTTTTTCTTCCACTTACACATTCATGTGATAACAATAAATATATTTTCTTTTTGGTATCAGAAAAAAAATTTTTTAAATAAATTAAGAATTATTTTAAAATATAAATCAAAATATGTCCTGTCATCAAGGTGTTATATAATTAAGGTAATGATTTTTTATATTAATCATTTTTCATTAATTATATTCTATTATTTAGTTTGGTAAGGCTTTGAACTACTCAGTGTCTCTTAGTTCAGGTGTCATAGTCAGATGGTGCACTCTTACACCTGTACGGAAAGGATATGACAATCATCATCTGTCATAATAAACCTCCAGACAGGAAATGGAGCTGGACAGTCATTAAAGTAAACTGGGTGGGTGGTTGATGTCGTATCTGAAAGAGATGGTCCTGAGAATTTGAGGATTTTGAAAAGACAGAGAGTTGAGGTTTGACCATTGAAGCATGCAGGTGGGTTTTTCGGATCTGATCAAAGCAGATCAGTTTGGGTCTCAACCGGCAGAGATGAGTTAAGATCTTAGACACTACGAAATGCACCGTATGTGGGGGCTCAGTATAATATGTTCAACATAAGCTTTTATGATTTATGCCTCTTTCCTCATGTTGCCAAGGATTGAAGGTAAAAAGAAATAAACTCGTTCGTACTGCCTGTATATGTATGATTATTGTTGTTATTGATATCATTTTGACTATACAACAAAGACTTAGTATACACTCACTTTATCCCTTGGAAAGGAGTAAGATCCTCCCACACACACACACAAAATTGAGGTGTCCTGGATATGATACTAAAATGCATCTGATAGTAAGGCTCCAGTTCTGGGGTGTGTGGAGTAATTCTTTATAGCCTTTACTCCCAGACCCAATTTTACTTGTTTGGGTCCCATCTATGGCTCAAATAGATCTGTTTAAAAATTATTTGTAATTGATACGACCCTGGCCAAAAAAAAAACCCTTAAGGACCAACTGCGTGAAAACTGTAAATGTGAACATACAAACAAGATTTCCTGACCTCTAAGCATAAAATAACTCTAAATATGTTACTCAGTTTAGTAATTGTTGCAGTTAAGACTGGCATAAGGTTTTGTAAGAGAATTATTTCAAGTATATCTAGAGTCCATCATCCTGAAAGCCAAGCTAACCCAGCTCTAATCTTGCAGTTGACAATAGATGCTTGCTGCACTTATATAATATTGACTGGTATCAACTCAAAGTAGACCACACCAATGCAGTCTCATCAAACATTTACCTAAACCTTACTTCGGTGAAGGTCTATTTTGGTTTGTGTTTTAGCCCATTCACTTTCACTGTCTGCATCACTTTTGTTATAATAATAGTACCGTCTATTTGCAGTCAGTATGACAAGTTTTCTTGATCTGCTGGCTGATTCTCTAGAAAGCTTATCAGTTTGACTTTGTCAAATGTCTGCCTTCTAACTGCTGTGAACAATTCAGACAAATATAATTGTGCCCAAGTACAGGTTTTATCACTCGAGTGATTTCTCATCTATTTGACCTTTTGCGGTAATATTCTACATTGCTGAAATAGAAACAGCAATGTTCCTTTATTTTTATTCAATTGTTAATTTCAATGCTTTCACTAGAGAAATGAATAAGTTTAGTATCTAATCATATTTTTATTAGCAATATCCATTATTAACTCCCTCACCATATGTATTTATTAATGATATATGATGTGACATATATATATATATATATATATATATATATATCAGTCTGACAGTCAGAGTATTGAGGAATTTTATTATGGTAACATGAAGTATTGAATGCTATTCAAAGCAAAAGACTGGCCAGAATATGTAACATATGGTCTGTTAGCCTAGCTTGCTGACCATTACACCATGCAAGGTGCCCATATTTTGTCTGTAGGTGTATGTGTTTGCATACACATATTTTGAATTATATATTATCTTCCTTTTAAATCTTATTCATATATGAAGAAAGGAAGACAATACAAAATCCAAACCTTAACTATATATATATGTATATATATAGATGAGGGAAAAAAATGATTTAAAAAACAGCGGATAAATTAAAGTGCTTACATGCCAGCCAGAAGAGCAGTATAAAAACTAAAGTAATTAAATTCTCTCCTCCTTTGATTTATTCCATAAGCAGTGGTTTCATATGCTTTTTTTTTAATTTCATTTTGAAACCAAAAATAGAAAACAATCCTCGTCTGTGGGTTTTAAAAAAACGCATGAAACTAATAGTAATACAAAGTGCATGTGAATTTAATTGTTTTATTGTTTATCTTATCAATATATCAAATTGCAGTATTTTTTTCTTAAATGTGTGTAAATTTTGGTTCTAAGTGAATATCTTCAAATGATCTGCTTTTTCAAAAAGAAAAAAAAAAACAAGCTATTTGGCATGTATTCTCAAATTGTTAATGTAACCCAGTTGTCTGGGGTTGACTGAATCACTGCAGAAGGTAAACAAACAAGTGTCCTGTATATGACTCTAAATTGTATCTGATGGTGAGGTTCCAGCCCTGGCGTTTTGGGAAATGTAGGGTACCCCTTCATTGTAGGGTATCAAATATCAATGGCAGACTCGAGACCGAAAGTCCCCTGGCTTTGGCTGGGCCACCTTCAGGTGGGCAAACTGCATCACAGACACTTTTGTCACCCTTGTATAACACTGGACTTCATGGTCCAGTTTAAGCTATAATCAGGCATACCTGCCTGAACCCAGATTTGGGTCCAAGTCCAGCTAGGCTCATCAGGCCCACATTGCACTAAGTGGGTCAGTGACCAACAGGGCTTGAACCTCGACTTGTGCCTGACCTTCCCCTCCCCTAATCCTCACTTTAAGCCAACCTTCAAGTCATTGGACCTTGTGTCAAGTCCTGTCTGGTGGGAGGCAGAGACAAATAACTTCACTGCAGTTACTCCCAGGTCCACTCTCACCTGAAGTGATAGTCCCTGTTAGGGTCTCATCTATGAGTCAAATAGAAATATTTAATCAATTTCTATGCATGAAACCATGTGCAAGCAAATAACTGATGTTAAAATTAAATCATTAGTATTACATAGCAATACTTGGAACCATTTAACTGTGTGCAAATGAATGAATATTGTTGAATGGAATTATTAGTGTTAGATAACAATACTTAAAACCATTTAACTGTGCAAACAAATGAGCTCTGGCTCATTTGAAAATTATATTATCTATGAGCTATCCATTTACAAATCATATATATACAGAGAGAGAGAAAGAAACAGTATTTGGCATTAAAGTTTTAATAAGCCATAAAACATAACCAACCAATCAAATTATATATCAATACTGTGTTAGTCCTATACATTCTTCATAACAAACAGTTAAACAAAAGCATTTACTTTAAGTATCTTGTTGCTATCAATGTCTTTCCCTAATATATGCATATTTCATATTTATTTGGATCAAATCATTTGCAGATAAAAGTTAAGATTTAATAATGTGACAACTGTTGTATTGGACAAATTTAGAACAGAAATTGAAACTTTAATTTTCTACCATTAAACAAAAAAAGATTAAGTTTGTGTTTGAAACCTTTTCATAAAAATTTTATGCAAAAATCTCTTAAGGAACAACTTCTCAAAAAATGTTAATATAAACCCACAATGAATGTGATTACCTAACCTCTAGGCATAAAGTAATACTAGACAGCTTGATATACCATCAAAATCAATCAAATACTTTTTTTTTTTTTTTTTTTTGCTTCTGTTGGTTTCAGTTATCAATTATAACCTTGTTTTTCAGTTATCAACTATAACCTTGTTTTTCTCAGAACCAGAAAGATGTTTATCAGTCACCACCACCCACTTTGTTGTGAAGCTGATCTCTTTTTCAAATTAGATTTAGACAATGAATAACTGTTTTGCATGATGGCCAGATCACATTGCATTTGACAGGCTTTGTTGACAAACCTTTTTTAAAAGCTAGTTACTCATGTTTACTACATTCAGATTGTCTTCCAATGTTCCTCTTTTAATAACTCGGCTTTTGATTACTTGAAAAGCCTGGCATTTTAAATAACTCAGCTCTTGAATATTTGAAAAGTCTGAAGTTTTAAATAACTCGGCTTTTAAATTCTTCAAAAGCCTAGAATTTTAGCTTTTATATAAGTTATAATTACCAGTAACTATGGAAATTCCACTTTTTATAACTTGTTTTTCGTATTTTAATACAGAAATTCACAAATAATTTTTTTAAATGCAACCTTTAAATTACATATATTTGCATCATAATTTTTGTATGAATTATTTTATAGGTTATCATTATTTAATATTACTCATAACTCACTTCCTTGCAAATAAGTAAATTAGACTAAGTGATTGATTTTAATGGCATGTCATTCTGTCTGGGATTATTTTATGCCTCAAGGTTAGGAAATTGCATATATTGTATATTTACATTTATTGTGTAGTTTCTTGAAATTTTTTTTTCTTTTGCACACAATCATATATCAAGTATTCCTATCTAATTCAAATAATTTACAAACCAGATCTAATTAACCCATAAATGGTACTCTATCAAGAACTAAAATTCGGGGTTAAAGTGGATCTGGAAGAAATGGCAATGAAAATATGCTCAATAATCTCCAGAGCTCCAGCGTCATCACTAGATGCAGTTAACTGTCATACCAAAGACGCCCTTTCTTTAAGGGGTAGGTCTTACTCTTCTGTGGGGGATACAGTCAGCATATTCTAAACCCTGCCAGCAGGGCATGAATAGATAAGAGAAATTAGATGACTATTTCAGATTTAATGTTCTGTTTATTTTCATCTGTTAATGAATGAGTACTAAAACTTTATGAAATTGAATAAGTTGTTGTTGCTGTTGTTTATTTTTTGTTTTTAATGGGTTTTTTTGTTTGTTTTGTTTTTTAAATTTTATCATTATTTTATGAAATGTCATTATTTTTGTTTAAAATAAAGTTTCAAAATAAGTCCTTCATTTCTTTCTTTTCGCATTATCACTTGCTTTTTCCCCTTCCTTCTATTCCATTGAATCAAACAACAAACCTCTGATGTATTGCATTATCACTGTCTCTCTCTTATCAATCAAAACAGAATGGTCCATTATTTATCTTAAGCCATGATAGAGCATAATCTTCAAGCAAATAATAGATCATTTTATTAAAAAGAACAGGCTTAATGTAAAAGAAATAAAAGAGAACAGTGGAAGAAAAAGGAAATCTAATAAGAGAATGTCAACTGCAACAGTTATTTGAAAAGAAACTAAAATTTTGAAATAGAAATCAACAATGATAACATGATTGATGTGAAAGAAGGAAGAAAATAAAGCCTGAAAGAAAGAAATATTTCTATGCTGTTGAGTAAACTGAATGTATATTATATTATTTAAACTTATCAAACTTTAAGAATAGTCTTCTGTTATTTGAACAGGTATCTGATTACCTGTTGAATAAACCTTTAAACAAATTTCACTATGATGCACCATTTTAGCTGGGTTTACGTTACATATAAACATGATCACTATTCTAGTAATGAAAGAGATAGAAGACAGATATATGAGTTTTTGTCAGCCTTGATATTTACTAAGCTTTATATAACACAAAGGCCAAAATATATTTACCCAACCCCTCTGCCATGGACAAGGTGCAACACAAGGTAACATTTTAGAAGTGGAGTATAAATGATTTGAATTCAAAGTTTTCTTTTTAGACTGGACTGGACTGGACTGGACTGGTTGCCTTACCAAGGCTAAAGAACTCAGTCTGCCCTTCTATTTTGTCTATGACTGGGGGCAGGGGGACAGATGGATTCATGGCTTTCCCAAGGGCATTAGCCTGAAGAGAAGTACATATATCCTCATTCAGAATTTAAACTTGGATCGCCAATCCCATTTCCTATGATGATAACCATTACACAAAGGACACCTCCCATAGAAATCAGGTGTGACAATAGCTCTACTTCTAGTCAAGCTGAAGAACAATTGTTGTATGCCACCAAAGTTTTTCCAGAGGACAAATGAGGGTTAGACCAAACTTTTTCATGTAGAATACACATTTCACATTTCTTCCTAGGCTAGAGAGCTCAGTCTACTCCAGTATTTTATCCATAGCTGGGAGGAAAAAAAGCAGGATTTATGCTTTTCTAAAGGGCATTAGTGCAAAGTGAAATGCAAACAGTTTTTTTTTTGGTGGGGTGTCAGGTGTTTCTCTCTCTCTCTCTCTCTCTCTCTCAGGAATTCTTGAAGCTATAATTGTTCACTAAGGTTTTTTTTTTTTTTTTTTTTTTTTTTTTATTATTATTATTATTATTATTATTATTATTATTATTATTATTAGTAGTAGTAGTAGTAGTAGTAGTAGTAGTAGTAGTAGTAGTTACTTGAAACCCTCTAATGGCTTGCAAATTATTGGTGTTTCATTGGAATACTTGAAACCATAAAACTCTATGCAAATAACTTGATATCATATAACTGTGTACAAACAAATTATTATTATCAAATAAGAATAATTATCTAAAACATTGTGTATGAATAATCAATATTAGAGAGGAATACTTAAAAACATGGGGGGGGGGCAATCCAGCATTTTGGCTATAGCATAATGGCTAAAGTTGCAGCTTTGAAATAACCAAGTTCAAACTCCAGTTGCCCTATAATGTTCATTTTCAAACTAATACCCTACAGAAAAACATTAAACCTCCTTATCGCCCCTAGTGATGGGGTAAATAGTATCACTGTTGCTCTTCTACAAGGAGGGCTTTAACATTAAATAACCCATGAAGGTTGATATGCCATTAAACAAAGAAACCTTGAAAACAAAATTCCATGCACATTATTTGTATTAGATATCAATACTTGATATCATAACTGTGTGCAAATAAAGGATTATAGACAAAAACAGTGCAAACTTTTTTTTTAATGCAAGGGAACATTGAAAATATAGTTATGATAACAATTAAACATTTACAACTGAATTAAATTTTGGCATTAAATAACTCTTAAAAAAGTGATATGCCATATATATATATATATATATAGAGAGAGAGAGAAGCACAAGATTGTAACATTTACAGCACAGAAATGTTTACTTGCTACCATAACTATATTTTCAATGTTCTATTAGTTTTTTGGTTTTGTTGGTTTTTTCAATTTCACTTTTCTATTAGCCTTTGATGATATGTTTGCACAGTTACATGATATCAAATATTCCTATCTAATACAAATAATTGCCCAGTCAGCTGGGGCTGCAGAATACACCAACTGCATCTCTGTAGGGGTAAGACTCCCCCAATGAGTGTCCTGGTAATGACACTAAACAATCTGATGATGAGGATCCAGTAATGCTAGAGCTTTAAGGAATGCAGAGTACCCCTTTATTGCCATCGCTCCCAGGTCCACTCTGGCCCGGAGTGGTAGTACCTGATAGGGTCCTATCTATTTGTCAAATAGAACTAAACTGTGTACGTATGCTAAACTAAATTATTTGAAAAAGAACTGTTTATATGTATGAAAATGGATTTGGCATTGAATAACCTACAATGGTTGATATGCCATAAAACCAATACAAATAATTTGCACATAGTTTTATGGTTTCAAATTTTCCTACTTAACACTAATAATTTTCAGGCACATTTATTTGACCCATAAGCCCAGTCTGTAGAATATACTGACTGTATCTCTGCAGAGGGGTAAGCCCCTCCCCCGCCTCCACAAGTGTCCTGATATGACATTAAACTATCTAATGGTGAGGCTCTAACCCTGGAGCTTTGGGGAATGTGGTGTACTCCTTTATTACCATTACTCCCATGTCTACTCACACCCAGAGTGGTAGCACCTGATAGGATCCTGTCTATCGGTCAAATAGAACAAACTATGTATGCAAAAAAAAATGACCGATGTTAAATTGTGACTGTTATATAGAAATATGTGAAACCATTTAACTGTGCGTAAAAAAATCTCGGGCTCTTTTAAGAACGTTATCTATAAAATGTGTTTACAAATCATATATGTATTTGGTATATATGTATAAACAGGCATTAAATAACCTACAATGGTTGATATGCCATAAAACCAAACTATTTGACCCATAGATGAGACCCTAATGTGTACTACCATTCCTAGTCAGAATGGCCCTTGGAGTTATGGAAATGAAGAGATACTCCAGACTTTCCAGAACTAGAGTCTCACCACCAGATGCAGCCTAGTGTCATACTTCAGACACCCCTTTGGTGAGGAGTCTTACCCTCATGCAGAAAATGTGGTCAGTATATATATATATATATAGAGAGAGAGAGAGAGAGAGAAAGAGAGGGTGTGATGGGTAAATTGTCATCTAAATCACACAAAAATGAAAATAACACTGACAGGTACTTTATCAGATATATTTACCAAAATTACATAAATATATCTTGGAATACAATAGATTAGATCTATTTAAAGAAATCACCATTGGCTTCCGAGCTACCGTATCTTCATAATCACCACTGGACACATTCAACTCTTTTCAAATCCTCAGCAGTATCATCAGATTGACATCCAAACACTCTGAAATCTTCATATTGGAGCTTTCAGTGTAAATGCCAAATTTCCAAATTTCTGGATGAGTGAATTGTCTCATGGTACTGCTTTCTTCACAGTGCCCAACAGATTCTAGTTTGTTGCACAGTAGACAAAACCTGAAACAAAGTGCATGCATGAAATTAATATTTCAAAATGGCAGCAATTTACCCATCACATCTTTTGTGTAAGATATATATATATATATATATATATATATATATATATATATATATATATATATATAATGTCAGTCATTGAATTAACAGTTCCTTTTGAAGAAAATGTCAGTTGAACACACATAAACTGAGAAAACATTAATTTATAAAACTTGACCGGACAATGAAAATATTTCCTATCAAAAGAGATGTTGACATTTTATCGATAACTAAACTTGGATTGTCTGCATCAAAAAAAAAAAAAATATAAAGATCCAAAGGGACTCCAAGATCAGAAAGGAGATACATCTGCATTGATTTGAAATTCATAGTACATTGATGGAAAACAAAAAAAAACCTAGTGATTGTGTGATATTGCTGAGGTGCCTTGGAAATTAGTGATAATGTCATTTCAGTTCCTAAAATTGGTCTAACTTCAAAATGCAGTCCAATTGAATGGGGCTGTAGAATACACCAACTGCATCTCTGCTGAGGGGTAAGGTGCACCCCCAATGAGTGTCCTGGATATGACATGAAACAATCTGATGGTGAAACTCCAGTAATGCTGGAGCTTTAGGGAATGTGGAGTACCCCTTCATTGCCATCACTCCCAGGTCCACTCTGACCCGAAGTGGTAGCGCCTGATAGGGTCCTATCTCTGGATCAAATAGAACTGACATTTAAACTTAATGTAAACAAATGACTTATGCTAAATTGAATTGTTTGAAATAAAACTGTTTGATCATTTAACTGTAAACAAATGACTGATGTTTAATTGAATTGTTAGTGATACATAACAATACTTGAAACCTTATAACTTTGACTTATGCTAAATTGAATTTTTAGAAATAGAACTTTGATCATTTAACTATGCGTACCTACAAAATGTGTTTACAAGTCATATATTTGATATATATGTAAAAACAGAATTTGGCATTAAATAACCAACAATGGTTGATATGCCTTAAGACCAAACCAAGCCAACCTCAAAATGGTTATCTGAAGGTTTTCTGTTATATAATATTATACTGACAACAGCTGTAGTTGCATAAAACATATATGATGTGAGGAAAAGGAAGCCACACATTTAAAGGATTATTATTAGTAGTTACTTGAAACCAAATCAAAGTTCTTATTCTCACCGTGTTGTTAATAGGTAATGAATTAATTCCATAATTAAAAGTGGAATTGGTAAAATGTACTGAATTACTATGTGGGGACTGAAGAATGGCAGCATAAGTATAATTTTCTGAAATTCTTTTCAAAGAGAGAATTCATTCCATAAAATAAATGTGGCAAGTGTTTATGATAGATCTTTTAAAAACAGATATCAAATCAAGAAGCAAAGAGAAGATAAAAATTCCTTTTGCGAGTGGGTTTTTTTTTTATATATGTGTGTGTGTGTGTGTGTGCAAACTGATTATTAAATAGTAATAACTTCTTGAAACCATATGATTGTGTATAAATGATTAGTACTAGATAGGAATACTTGTAACCATATAACTAGTTACTTGAAACTATATAACTATGCAAAAAAAATTATTATTATTAACCCTTTTGCAAGCAGAGTGCAACAGTACACAGGCATTGCAACAATGTGTTAGCTTAATGTAAGGCATTTTAAAATTGGCTGCTGATTTACCAATTCTATGTATTGAAAATAATTCACCTACTCTGTAAAGATTTTTAAAAATTATCTGCCTGTGGAAAGGTTAAATAGAAATAGTTACCTTTAACCATATAATAGTGTATGAATTATTCATATTAGATAGGAATACTTGAAAGCATAAAGTTTGTGCTGATTATTTGTATTAGAACTATTTTGTATCAATATGTTTTAGTTTTCCAATTAGGAAGACCACTTAGCAAAGATCAATTCAGATGTGGAAAATCTTCCACATCATTGGATAATGATCACGTTAAAAAAATATCAGCTGTGATATGTGAAACTTGTCGCCTGAATACCTGTAAAAGTTTCCATGAGGGTAGGAATCTGTCAAATTTATGCCACATAATGTCATTGTTGTTTTATTTTTGGTGGGGAAGAGCAAGTGGGGGTCTTTTTCTTTTTTTCTTTTTCTTTTTTCTTTTTTTTTTTCTTTTTCTTTTTTTTTTTTTTTTTCAAATGTGTGCTGTATCTGATGGAGAAAAAAAACAATAACAGAACTGTCATCATCAGCCAAAAGCTCATTTATCATCCTATTCTCTAGAGGCGTACTTGGTATAACAGTTCTGGGGGCACTCATCATGTAATAGTTATCATCATAGGAAATGGACACAGTAACCTGAGTTCAAATCCTGGATGAGGCTGTTTGCATTTCTCATAGTGCTAATATGCTTCAGAAAAGCATGCATTCGATTATTCTCCCTGCAGCTATAGGAAAATAGTAGGAGCAAACTGGTTTTTTTAAGCCCTGCTTAGCAACCAGTCTAGAAGAAAAACTCGGAATTCAAACCAGCTGTACTCTACTTAAAAATTGACCTTGTGTTGCATCTGACCTGTGACCGATGGGTTGGGTAAATGCACACTCTCT
This sequence comes from Sepioteuthis lessoniana, assembly GCA_963585895.1. Lineage (NCBI taxonomy): Eukaryota > Metazoa > Mollusca > Cephalopoda > Myopsida > Loliginidae > Sepioteuthis > Sepioteuthis lessoniana. The sequence continues at coordinate 42,772,586 of OY757922.1, read as the reverse complement.
GGATTTTACCTCTATATTTATTTGAAGTATTTAATTTTTAGGGAATATTCAGGGTATTTGAATTCACTGCACACACTATTAACCATCTTCTGTATGCAGTGCTCAGTGTAAACAAAACAGTAGCCTATAGTGAATAAACAATAGAAATAAATAAAACATCCATTAAATATGAATAATTATCCAAACTTTTCAAAAATGATTATCTAAACTCTCAAGTATGGCCTTCCACATTGTTGAAAGATCAATTGGGGGAAGGGGTCCTCATGGCGTAGGGGCTTACATGCTGTACTGTGAGTTTGAACTCTAGTTGCACTATTATGTTCACTTTCAGGCTAATACTCTTGGGAAAGTCATGAACTCCCATATCCTCGTAAGCTATAGATTGAATACTATTACTGCTGTCCTACAAGGATGGTCATAGCATTAAATAACCCACAAAGGTTGATATGCCATTAAACAAACAAAAAAAAACAGACCAAAATCAATAAAAAAATCTGATATCACAATGCTTTCTTAAAAAAAGCAATTTCAAAAATGTTTTCATTTTTAATAATGACCATCTTACAACTCTTATGTACTGCTAGTTTATAAGAATCCATCTTGTATCAGATGTTCCTATCTCAGTATTTTAATATTTAAAAAAAAAATACTTAATTGCTTCTCTGGAGGTCTTGGAGAACATTTTGTTGTGTGTGTGTGTGTGTGTATATATATATATACACACACACAAGTACATACTGCTATAGATGTGACTTAGCCACATTTTTGGAATCAATACTGATATTTTCAAGCCTAAGCAACTTCCAATCGATCAATAGAATTTAGTTTGTATTTCTGTGTCTTTCTCTCTTATCTACATTGCTTTAAATATGAGCCGATTACCTATTCATGCCCCTATCCCACCAATATGCACACATGATTTTCCTACAGTACAATTTCACCTGCAATTAATTGCGATGACAAGCTTACATTATCATCATCTTTTTGTTTTTTTCCTTCACAACTTGAAAAGACTACTGACCATTATACCAGCCATTTCTTGACTTGTGATTTTATTTTTTAAATCTTTAGTATCCAGTCCCATCAGTTTTTTTTCTCAGTCCGCTCACATGTCTTATTTAAAATATTAGCTACAAACTATTCATTTACAAGTCATATATATTTAATACATATTTGTGCATAAACAAGATTTAGCATTAGATAACTAACAAGGGTTGATATGCTATAAAACTCAACCAACCAACCTAATCCATGCCTTCTACCTTATAAGAAATCTAAATGTATATTTAAATATTACTTTGTTTTTTTACTATCATATTTCTGTGTATTGTATTTAGAAATTGAGATTTGTACATATGTTTATTTACTAAGTTAAATTTGGCACAAGGCCAAAATAATGGGATATCTTGTAAGGACCAAATTCACTAACATGCTAACTATTACTCTACAGCAGGTCCCCAACTTTCACAATCTCCCAGTTATGTTCTATCTTCCATGGTGTTATGCCAATGATAAGCTTAATCTACCAGAAACTAGCTCACTCGGCTGGAGCTGTAGAATATACCGACTGCATCTTTGCAGAGGAGTAAGACCCATTCCAGTGAGTATTCTGGATATGATACTAAACCATCCGATAGTGAGGCTCCAATACTGGAGCTTTTAGGAATGTGGACTACTCCTTCATTGCCATTACTCTGAACCAGAGTAGTAGTACCTTTTAGGGTCCCAACTATGGACCAAAAGAACTGTTTAATCATTTATTATCATGGAAGCCATTCAACTATGTGCAACCAAATGAGCCTTGGCTTAAAATTGCTACCTATAAACTATTACCTATAAACTATTTGTTTAGAGATCATATATATATATATATATATATTTATGTATAAGCAGAATTTGGCTTTAGATAACCTACAAGGGTTGATATGCTGTAGAATACAACCAACCAACCTCATAAAAACAAACTCAATTTACCAAGCTTTTTCTAGCATAAGGCCAATTTACCAAGCTTTTTCTAGCATAAGGCCAATTTACCAAGCTTTAAGACCAGTTTACCAAGCTTTTTCAAGCATAAGGCCAGTTTACCAAGCTGTGTCTAAAACAGGCAGAGGAATTATTTGTCTAAATTCTTGGGATGAAGTTTGATAATAACTCCACCCCCCCAAAAAAGTGTGTCTTGAGTATGCTTCTAAACCTCATTGAAGGTGAGGCTCCAGTTCTGGATCTCTGAGGAGTGTGGTATACCCCTTCATTGTTATTACTTCCAGATCCACTCTGATTATGTTAGGGTCCCATTTATTGGTCAAATAGATCTTATTGCAAATTATTTGTATTAGACAGGAATAAAAGATATATAACTGTATGCAAAAAAAATTAAGAAATGGATTACACAAAACAAAATATGAATGTATAAGGTAATTATATGCCTCTACATATAAAATAACTCCAGACTGTTTGATATACCATTAAAATCAATCATTATATTTTCACTGTTTGTACTCATTAACTAAGCAATTTCCATTTGAATGATAATTTTGTGATATTGAAAATCAATTTCAAATCATTTAAAATTTTCAATGTAACAGAGTTAACTTTGAAATGCTAATTAGAATCTTTCATTCCTCTCTAAATAGAAGCATTAGTCTCATCATAGACCACTGTTCAATAGGAACCTACAGTGTAGAATGTTCACCAATTGTCTGGGAGACCAGGGTTCAATCCCAGATCGTTATACCATTGACTCAAAAAATGGGACTTGATACCTCCTTGTTTAACACTCAGCATTATAAGGTAAGGATCAAGGGTAAAGTGGAGCAATCTAAGGAATGGAGTTGCACTCTCCCCTACCCTTCGGTGTAGTAGCTATTGAAAAGGGAGCCTTTGGGTCATCCACGACTATGTTCACCAACTTTACAACTTTTAGTGAATATATATATATATATATATATATATATATATATATATATATATAGAGGAAGCACTAGGGGTGCAGTGGTCATTGTCGTAGGAGATGAACATGGTGACCTGAGTTCAATTCCAGAACGAGAGTGATTGCATTTCAAATAGCACTAATACTCTTGGAAAAGTTATGAAATTAACTATTCTCTCACCCACTATAAGTAAATAGTAGGGCAGACTGGTAACCTTGGTATGGCATCGAGGAAAACTCTGAATTTAAACCTGTTAAACTTCACTTTAAAAAAATTGACCCTGTGTCACATACTATTCATAGTAGTGGGATTTGGTAAATACATATGTGTGTGTGAATGTGTGTGTATATATATATATATATATATATATATATATATAGAGAGAGAGAGAGAGAGAGAGAAAAGGGCTGGGGTCTTTAACCTTGGTATGGCAACCAGTCTAAGAGAAGGAAAACTCTGAATTCAAACCTGTTAAACTTCATTTTAAAAAATTGACCTTGTGTCACATCCTATTCATAGTGGTGGGATTTGGTAAATACATATGTGTGTGTGTATGTATGTATATATATAGAGAGAAAGAAGGAAAAGGGCTGGGCTCTTTAACCTTGGTATGGCAACCAGTCTAAGAGAAGGAAAACTCTGTTTGAAAATTGACCTTGTGTCTCACTCTGCTCATGTGGAGGGATTGGGTAAATACATATAAAGATTTCCACAAATACCATAATTATTTGTGTATAAGACACACTATTTTTTCCAGATTTTTCAATCCAAAAGTATGTATATTATACACAAGAACTAATTAACTTTTTTCCAACAACATGACTCCCTATATCTGGGACAGGATGACCAAAAGTAAGTTGTATCCATAGTCCAGACTAATGTGTTTTCAGAATTTCATAGTCCAAAGTTAGGTGTGTATATATGTATGTGTGTGTTATACACAAATAATTAAGGTAATATGTTTTTAAAAAAACATGTCTGATTTATCAGTCCAGGCTGATGAAGATTTATATTCTTGCAAAATATTTTCTAAGTAAAATGTAATAAGTTTCCTATTATCATTTTTACAGCTTTATACGCTTCTATAATCAAACAATGAAACCAATTCCAAAAATTCATAATGCACTAGAGAAAAGATATATCTTTTGTCAATATATATTGTAAAATTATAACATCAAAGTAATTTATAAATCAAGTCTATAATACCCAAAAGATTATAAAACTTTTGATTAATATGTTTTAATTAAGTCCTTGTTGATAGCTCTTCAATAAGATAAATTGTTTCTATCACCAATTATCTTTATATATAAATTATTGGGGAGTATTTTTATTGCCGCCATTTGTCATTTATATTAACCCTGGGTAAATGAGGTTTTATATTATACAAAGGAAGATAGGTATATACCATATATAGATTGCTGGACATTAGGTACTTCTTCATATCTGTTTAGAAGTAAAGAAAAAATCATTTTTCCTTTAAAGGTTACGTAAAATGCTAATTCTTTATGGTGATACAATTTTTTTGCGTGTATGTTAAATAAGTTTTGGAAAAGCATGAACCCAACCTTCCCTATGTTTTGTCCAGTCATTATGACTATTGTCTTATATCCTGTATGCTACAAAAAATGTAGTTGATTCTGTGTAAATCCATCTTGTGGTGGCAGCTGCAGCAATGATGATAATAATATACTACTACTTATATATAAAATGTGATTTTATGAATATATGTTTGGTGGTTACATAGCATAGTCTCATTACAGATTAATGAGAAATTCTGTTGTTGTGATAGCACTACGGATTATACTGTGGACTCTTCTGATGTAGAAATAGTTTTATGTTAAATTTAATAAATGAAATTCTATATTCTATGGTGAGTCGAATATTATTTGTCAAAAATGATAATGGCTGGTTATTCACTTATATCAATCAATTGGATTCTTATGATACATAGTAAAAATAGAATTTTCTGTTATTTTGAACTTGAAAAATAGAATATCATAATTTACCTTTAATAATCTGGAAATTTGAACATAAGCAAAAAAAATGTTGATAAAGATTTTGACATTTTATAAATGTGTGTGTGTTTATATATATATATATATATATATATATATATATATATATTTACTAATCTACTATCTACCAGGATTCACGGTACCAGAAAAAAACCAAAAAACCCCTGGTCCATAACAAGAGCTAAAATATCTCGAATCACGGTCCAGAGGAAAAAAGAAAAAAGTTTTTTGGGTAAAAAAGAAAGAAAAGACCACCTCGTCCGACTCCTTGAAAAAAATCAAGGGGTACTTGGTCAGTGGCCAAAAGAAAACCAAAAAACCCTCCGCGAATTCTGCAATGCTACAATTACTAAAGTGCTCAACATAAAACAATGGAGCCAGTTAATTCTATATATATATATATATATATAGTTTGGCCTAAGAATAGTTTGTTTCATGGCATTTGCAATTTTTAAATCAACTTTGGAAAAAAATAAACATTGTGTATATATACATATATATATATATATATATATATATCTCCACTCACCACCAAAAGGTGTATACATATTTCATGAAAAAGAAAAATCTGTATAAAATAAAAATTCAGTATCAAAATATTTATTCAGACTTTTTCTTTTCTGAAGTGCATATATATATATATATATAGGCAGGCTGTGTGTGTATATATTTTAAGATGAATAAGTTCACAAATGAAATCATTTGCATACCTTTTCATTTTAAAATATTTACTTTCCTCGTGTTGGACCAACAACAAACTTTTATTTACTTTGTATATATGTTTATAATGTGTGTATATGTTGTAGATAATGAGAGTAAGTTGGGGAACTCCATGCTGTCAATGCAATTTGATGATGGTGGTCAGTACAGTATGTTTAGCGTAGGCTTTTATGATTTGTGTCTCTCTCCTTGTGTCACCAAGGACTAAAGGTCGAAAGAAATGAATTGGTTCATACCACCTGTATTTGTATTATTATTGTTGTTATTGATATCATTATGAATATACAACAATATCATAATCTTCATTTTCATTATCTGAACAAATCAAAGCTTCATTCCATTCTTTTGGCTTGAAAGTTTGACCTTGTCACGACCCCCTAATAGTGAAGGGATTGGATAATGCATAAGTGTACCTTGCCTTTTCTTTTCAATGATCTTTATGTCAAATCAATTCCAATATTTACTACTACATACAAGCATCACCTAGTGAGAGTCATTATCCAATGTTGACATGACTTGTATTATTTATAAGACCCAGAAAATATCTATTACCTATATCATTTAATGGTTTAAAATCAAGGCTCATTTTTTTTTTTTTTTTTTTTTTGCTTGGGATATTTTTTATGCATATATGAGGTGCTCCATTTACTAACAGAAAATAGAAATTGGATCCAAGTTGAAATTTCTGTAGAAAGACATGAAAACACTTTCCTGTATGAGAATTAACTATGGAAGGCAGTAATTACTGGGGATACGGTTATAAGACTCATCATTCCTATCCGAGGTCGCGGTAAATCACCTGAAGAAGGCCAGAGGTGAAATTTGGCCGAAACGTAGTGAAAGATGAAACAACAAAAAAAAAAACTACCAAGATGAGGACAAAAAGTCCACTATAAATAAAAATTAATTCTCAGATTAAGAAGCCTCATCTCAAAAAATGATTCCAATTAAAGACAATTACAAAAATTCGGTATAGACCTGACTCTGGAAGACCAGATAAGGATTTATAAGACCAAAAAATCCATCCTTGATTGCCCTTCGGGGCCTGTGGCACAGCAGATAGAGGCGTTGAGTCTCTACGGTTCCAGGTGAGCATTGTCAGAAGATAGCAGTTTCAAATCCTACCCAAGCCAGCCAGAGGTTTACTTGGTCAAAAACGTGGTGCGATGGACAACAACTATGGAAGGGAGTAATTACTGGGGATACGGTTACAAGACTCATCATTCCTATCCGAGGTCGCGGTAAATCACCTGAAGAAGGCCAGAGGTGAAATTTGGCCAAAACGTAGTGAAAGAAGAAACAACACAAAAAAAAAAAAACTACCAAATAAAATAAAAATTAATTCTCAGATTAAGAAGCCTCATCTCAAAAAATGATTCCAATTAAAGACAATTACTTTCCTGTATGTTCTCTCTTATTGCTTGATATCTTGACAAAATATTATGTCACTGGCATGCCAGGATGGTTGATGGAGAAAAAGTAGGATGAGAGGAATCATTCTCTCCAACTTCCTTACTTACCCAGAGAGTCACAGCAAAAAGGCTGCTGGAGGAGTCCTCGTGGTGTAGTAGATAATGTGCTAGACTGTGACTTCATAGTAAGCAAGTTCAAACTCCAGTTATGCTATTATTTTCGCTTTTGGATTAATACCCTTGGGAAAGTATGAAACCCCTTATATTCCCAGCTATGGATTAAATAGTACCACTACTGTTCTACAAAGAGTTCTTTGGCATTAAATAACCCACAAAGTTTGATATGCCATTAAACAAAGAAACCTAAGCAAAAAGGTTGCTATAGTCAAGCTTTTTAGGAACCATTAATAAGAAATGATTGTTATTCGTTTGTTTACTTGCAAAATCAACTTCCTTTAAAAGTTGTAGCTGTCTTCAACTGATATTGCTTATAAAATATTGTTGTTTGAAGACTATAAGTACTGCTATAGTGACTAATGCCTTACTGCTACCATGAGCCACTTCTCCAGAAGCTGTAGAGCTACTTCATCTGCTACTAGTACTACTGTTGGTTTAACTGCCTGCCTCTATCGCTACTACTGTTGATAGCCCAATTCAAGCATCAATATACCGCTGTAGAGATTTCTGTTTGTTTGTTTTTGTTTTTTGTTTTGTTTTTGTTTTTTCGTTTTCCGTTTTTTTGTTTGTTTGTTTGTTCGTTTTTTGTTGTTTTTTTTTCCTTTGTTTTTGTTTTTCATCTTCTTCGTCTTTCCTTCCTTGTGTTGTTATGTTTGTCACTACCTGTTCTATGACTGAGACAATTCATATGCTCGTCCCACGTGAGAGACCAAATTATTCCTGGCTGAGCCTACCTGATCTCTGGCATTAAGGAGGTTTACTACTGGAGTGGACAACCCGTAGACGTCGAACCCCCCTCACCCCCAAAATTGGGGGTGCAGGACTACAGATGCCCTGTTGTTGATGCCATTTGTATTTACATAGGCAGTTATGATTCAACGGCAAAAATCAGGTATCTCTTTAAATGCGTTTGTCTGGATGCGTGTCTATCTATCACAGTGTCTGTTTGTTTCTTTTTCTTTTCCTTTTTTTCTTTAATCAAAGAAAAACACTTGTTTATTTTTCCATTTAAAGAAAAAAAAACATTGAATTGTTGATCCTTTATTTAGTCAGAGGAAACATTTTATTGTAAGAAAGGAAAAATGTTTATAATTTTATCTTTGATTAAATGAATATCCAACTAACGACTTTTTGCGGTAAACTAGAGATTTAATTTGTGGGGAAAATAATTTAAAATTTTAAAAAATCCTTGAAAAATTCGCTTTTTATTTTCTTTTGAGTCTCTTCAGTTGTAATGCGTTTTAGTTTCTGAAAATGAATTTACTGATTTTATGTGCTATTATAAGAAAAAAATTTTTTTGCTACGTCTGATACAAGGTTAAGATTTTAGAGTGTTCTCCGACAATTTCATGCAAACTAGTTAATTGTTAGCAGCTGTGATTGTCATTTTGTTTTTAATGTATTTATTTCTACATCGAAAATTGATTGTGATTAATTACCTTTTTATCAGTGATTCTTGATTCTATTTTTTGTAGAGACTAATTTCATTAGTACTTAATACTAATGAATTAGATTTTACTCATTTCATTTTATTTATTTATTCATTTTAACTAGCCGTCTCATGTTTTGGGTAGGCGTTTTGAAGAAGAAGAAAAAAAAAACTTTTGGTTTTAATCTTTCGGAAGTTTTATAAATCGCTTAAATTTAATAAAACTAGTTAGACACGATGAAACTCTTTCTGTTTTTTGATACCGCGATTGATAGCAACATAATCACATGGACTATTTACTCTGAAATAAGAATATGAAAATGGTTTACTTCAAACGCTATTCTGATTTTTTTCCTGTATTTTCTGCCGTTAAAATTAGTCATTAAATAGACTTTTTATAGACATTGAACTTAAAGATAACAGATGTGATGCTATCAAAATATATACAAAGAAGTTATTTTTAAAAAAAATACCAGTCTTTTATTTATATTCAAAGCCATATTATTAGTAATGCGGTCTATGAAAAATTAGCTTTAATGTTAATTGATAAGTCCAAGCAAAAATCTGACCTTTTCTTAATATACATATGGTCTGTTTTCGAAAAAAAATAAGGAGCTCTGTAAACAACCCAAGTAAGTAGCAATTACAATTGTTTATATTTAACCAATAATCCAGTCACTTGAAATAATAACTAATGATGGGTTTTAACTCTCAATCTAACCGTATTTCTAAATTTAAACTCCTCGAGACGTTCGTATCGTTCTTCTTCATTATTTTTTTAAAAGACTATCGCACTTTTAAAAGTGTCACTTCATCCCAACCTTGGGGTGTGTATGTAAATAAATAGTTTGCGTAGGTGTTCTCTCTCTAATATACATGAAATCAAAAACCAGCAAACGGTGGTTGATATAGTGAAACTAAATATGCTCCTAATATTTTTCTTGAAATCCGGATCGATATTCGTTGACCTGTTCTCTCAAAATACTCCCAGTCACACGCCTTTTACTTTTTTTTTTTTTTGTATTTGTTTACAGCAGACAACCACCTGTGCTGTGTGTAATTAGACAAGGGTTACAATCTATATTGTTAGAGGGAGCTGAAACTCTTGTATTGCACTCTTGGATTCATTTTTCTTCCTTTTAGACTTCGTACTCATATGGTTACACATTTTTTAGCCAAAATGTATAAGTTGTCTTTTTACTTAGAATTTTTTAAAATTTCATTTATATTTTATTTATTTATTTATTTATGTTACGTTTTTTTCTGTGCTTGGATTTTACCACTTCGATTAATTTTCATACGGAAGAAAACTTGAATTTAACTTCAATATTTTTAAATGCAGATATTTCATCTGAAAATAAAATTTAACTGTGAACTTACTGGAAGTGTAAGTGATGTTGTAAGAGATTATATATAAGTTACCTGCACTGGTTCTGTTTAAAAGCAGACCTCGGCTACTTGGCACACAATTTTCAAAATTCAGTTCCTTTTGTGAATTGAATTTTGAAAATTGTGTGCCAAGTAGCCGAGGTTTGCTTTTGTCCAATTTTTCCGTATGTCATGCGTAATGTTCGCTGGATTTTCTAGTCATGGTAATTCAATTCACAATACAATTCCTCTACTTAAAAAAAGAAAATGTACATCAGTTCCTTTTGTTTTGGTTTTTAAACCAGTCATTTTTATTGAGGTATACTGACATTAAGGATGGGAAGGTTTTAATGCTGTCAAAAATAATAACAAAAAAAAAAACATTCAAGTATTTTATAAAGTATGGTAGAATGTAACGATTGAATGATCTTTGAAATCTTGATTTGAATGTTGATAAAAATAACTTTTGTTAAGAAACAGAACTGATTTCACTTGACTTCTGTTGTGTATAATTTACGATAAGATGAATTTCGTAAAATTGAATCAGTGTAAATTTGAAATAAGTCCAGTCTTTCTGTACTATGTTTAACATCTTTCTTATATATATATATATATATATATATATATATATATATATATATATATAATCATCTTTGTAAAAGTTAGTCGTTAAACTGGAGAGAACATTATTTTACGAGGAAGAGTATGAACATTGAACAACCACTTAAAATAAAAACTTTACGACAACAAAAAATAACATAATGTTACTAAAATTTTTCTTGTTATTTATTTATGCACAAACCCAGCAGAAATCGCATATCATTACGAAATCTTTTTTTCTTTCTTTCTTTAAATAAGGACGATGTACTTCAAATATTATTTAAGCAATTTCCGGTCTAATCTACTACGTATGCGCTAAACTTTTTTAAAAACTCAATCGTCCGAATCCTCAAAATAGCGGCGATAACTAAAAAAAAAATACTAATTAGAATCCTCCACTCTTTCCTATATAAACAGAAACATCAATATCATCATGGACTGTTGTTACAATGGGTTCGTGGGTCGTCTCGTTTAATAACGAAAGGAAAATGCATCTTGTAAGATTGCATGAAGAGGAGTAAAAAGTCGCTTTAAAATAAATAAATAAATAAGAAACTATCTTGCTATGAAGCATACAAACAATGATTATATACTCGGACTAATGTCCTTTTCTGTTTTGTACCTTCCGGCCATCATCAAGTGTCCATCGTAGTGAGTAAACTAAGAATTTTAAACCGAACCCTTTATTCAACTGATAGGGATATATTGTTCTTATTCCACTGTCTCTGTGTAAAGGATAACTCGTATCAGTTAATTCTTCTGAGACAATTTGTCCTTGTAGTGTCGCTTGTTTGTCTCTTAATGAATGAGATTAGACTTTTTGCATAACTCACCTAGGAAAGGGGGTTGTCAACGCACCACTGCCGGGTAACGAAATATACTTAACCAATGCTTTTAGCCTCTAGGTCATTGTCTTGTAGGACATCCGAGGAAGGCAGAAACATACAACTGCCGAGATAAAGACATCAAAAATAGTTTCTCATCTCAGAAAATAATATGAAAATTTTTGTCCTATCTTATATATTTTAAAAAAGGGAAATAAATGAATAAAAATATGACATCAAAAGTTTTCACGTTTTTGCACTATAGGATTTAGATTGCTTAGTTGATTCTATTTTAAATGCCGAACCTTGTATGTATGTATGTATGTATGTGTTTATTTAGAGAGAGAGAGAGAGAGAGAGAGAGAAAGAGAGGGGGATTTGGTATTAAATAACCTACAATGGTTGATATGCCATAAAAAAATCAATCATTCAATCAATCAACCAACCTACCTATCTAAATCTTATAGAATGGAAACTTTTGATGTCATATTTTTATTTATTCATTTTTTAAGTGTGTGTGTGCGCGCATGTATGTGTGAGAGAAAGAGAGAGAGATTTTTAAACGAATAGTTTGTAGATAACATTTTTAAACGACCCAGACCTCATTTGTTTGCACACAGATGGTTTCTAGTATTATCTAACACTAATAGGTCTATTTGCACACTGATGGCTTCAAGTATAAACAATTCTATTTGACTCATAGATGGGACCCTAATAAGTACTGCCACTCCGGGCCAGAGTAGGCAATGAAGAGGTACTTCGCGTTCTCTAGATCTCCAGGACTGGAGCCTCACCATTAAATGGTTTAGTGTCATATTCAAGACACTTGTTGTGGGAGAGGTCTTACCCTTTTGCAGAGATGACAAGGGACAGTGTGAGGTAGAGAATTGACCCAACTAAAACACATATATGTATTAATCCAACCCATCTGGTATGGGTAGGATGTGACACAAGGTCAATTTTTAAGCGAAGTAAAGTTGGTTTGAATTAACAATTTTCTTTTTAGACTGCCTTACCAAGGCTAAAGAACCCACTCTGCCTTGCTATTTACTCATATCTCCGGTGGGAGGACAACAGATAGATTCACGTATATTCATAGAATTTGAACTGTGTCCCTCGATTCTATTTTCTACGACGATAACCGTTACGATAGGCGCGCCTCCTTTAGCTGAGACAGGGGTAGAGTCATCATAGGTTTAATCTCAACTTAGTTTTTTGGTAATACATATTTGTTGGGGGGTCTTTGTTTTGTCTTTTCCAAAAATTAACTTGGTTATGATCAGACAAATAAAGGAAAATTATTAATTAAATTGTTAATTATAATTCATACATAAATAAATGGTTGGTTCTGAGTTTGAGATTATTGTTTGGCTAATGGTTTTCATGTAATTTGGGAAGCAAATCTATCATGCCTTTCTCAATCAGTGTATTCGTATACTTGTAAAATCCACTGTTGGAATGTGTTTACATTGTGGCCGTGTTCCTATAATGGCTGTTTATGAAAGGACAACATTGCTTGAAAAAATAATAGCTTGGTTCCGTGGTGGGGGGCTTCTCTCTCCCACCCTCAACACCAAGTAATACCTGCTTAGAACAGCTGAGTTTATCGATTGGTGCCTGAGGCGCTCCTAAATAGGGAATGTCAAGGAGATAAAGAATTTTTTTGTGACAGCTACGCATGAGTCTCGATCCGTGCGTGATCTCCGATTACAAAACGATTCCATGTCAAATCTGACTTGGTGGGAAGTCGAATAAATATCTAACTTGTTACAAGGCGCGTAGGATAGACACTTGGTTAATCTTTCTAAAGTAGTCAACAAAAGCCTGACACAGAGTGATGGTCCTTATTGAGGTCTCATCTATGGGTCAAATAGATCTGCTGTATCAGATGGGAGTTCTTGATTCTGTGTAGCTGTAAGTATTACAAATAATTACTTGAAGCTACTATTGTTTACTAAGGATGTTTACTAAGTGAGTCAAAAGTTTTGCAATATTTCGTTAACGTGAGGCACAATTTAGCAGTTCCAGATGCTTTTGCTGAAGTCGTGAAGGTGACAAACCAAACTGGACTGTGATATGCTGAGCTCGCCTGATACTCTCCAAGTGTTACTAGATTGGCTTCTATGACTTGAAGCACGTCCTTGGAATCAACGCTTTTAGGCCTACCCTGATCGTTGAGCTTTTTACAACCCCAGCGAAAATTCTTATACAATCTTGTTACTTTATTGCGATGAACTGCACCCCTCACACACACCTTTCGCACAACAAATGTTTTGTTTGTTTCGGCGGCGTTATGGCCCAGTTCGAACTCGTAAAATATAATTTCCTGAATTAGACTACGTTACACGACGTTAATCGGTGCGGCTTTGAAATCGCACTCGGGGTCAGCGCACCAACTACCACGAAACTGCCAACCTCAGTGGATACCTACCACGGCTTGAACTGCTTCAGTCATGTTATGTACGTACCAAAATAGTGCAAAATGTTTTACTCGCCTTGGGCGGGGGCACGATTTTTGCATAAAGGAAAAAAAGTATTTATGCAAACGTATTAACAAAGCCCTAAATAGCAAAACCAGATTGAAAGATTGGGTCACGTGACACTGTTTACACCGTTTTTTTTTTTTTTTTTTTTTTTACCCGGTGGTAGACATTTTTCAATTTATGCCTTTTTTCTATGAGAATTATCGATTCTACTTTCTTTTTTTTTACCTGCTTTCTAGGCAAGGCTTAAAATAAATATGCTGACTGTATCCCCTTCAGAGTGGTAAAACTACCCCCTTCCCCCTCCTCCCAAAAGAGGTCATGCATATTACACGAAACTGCATCTGATGGCGAGGCTCCAGTTTTGGACACCTGGGGAGTGTCGAGTACTCTTTCATTGCCATTACTCCCATGTCCACCTGTAAGGATCCTATATGTTTGAAAATTATTTGTATTAATTAGAAAGGAATACTTGATATAATATAACTGTAAAATATTTGTATGAAGAATAGTTACTTGAAACTGTGATTGTTTACTAAGTGTTATTATTAGTTACTTGAAACCATAAAACTGTGTGCAGACAAATGACTATTATTAAATGGAAATAATTACTTAAAACCATATAATTATTAGTATTAGATAAGAATGCTTGAAACCATACAGTTGTGTGCAAATTATTTGTATAAGATAGGAATACATGTGATATCATATAACTGTGTGCAAAAGACTCTTCAGGAATAACTACAAAAAAATGTACATATATATGAACAACAGACGTAATTCCTTAACCTCTAGGCATGAAATAAGCCTAGACGGATTGACAGACCCTTAAAATCAATCAATCAATCAGTCCTTATTATTATTATTATTATTATTATTATTATTATTATTATTATCTATTTATTTATTATGTTGACTCTTCATTCATAACACGTTTTTAAGGGGTGTTTTTAAAAGTTTCTACTCGAACGTTTTCATAACATGAAACAAAAAACGTTGTATTTTTAAAAATGCATAAAATGTAAAGTTAGAAATAAAGATTTTTAGAGTTTACAGTGAATTTCGTAAAAGAATTTAACAGTTTTGTTATGTATATTACTATCGCTGGCTCATAATAGTTGTTACGTTTGTATATGTAAAAATATAGTACATAGATCATCATTAAGTCTTGCTGATAGCACGTATTCTCTTGTCTTTCTTTTGCCATCCGTCTCTATCAGTTATTTCTCTTGGTCGGTCTTCTAGACTGTATCTAGTGTCCGCGCAGACTGATTGTATCTAAGTGTCTACTAGTCGGCCAACGCTGGTGTGCCAATGTGTAGGAGTCCACTGTAGAAAGTCGCTTATGAGTTCTTCCCTACTTCTCCAGCAGTACCCGGCATGTCTTGTTCGTTTTACTTGAATGGTTTCTGAGATCGGAGGCAAGTGGCCATACACGTGCTGTTTTGTGAGGTGCTGCTTCCAGGATTTGTTCAAAACTGCACGCAGCATTCTTGTATGATTTTTGTCTAGTGTCTTCTTCAAGCGGTTCGTTAGAGTACCGATTGTGCATCCATACAACAATACTAATACAGCCACAACTTGGAAGAATTAGTACAAGAAAAAACAAAAAAAAAATTGTATTCGTCATGTGTCATTCTTTGCTCAAGAAAAAAAAAAGAGTTTTGGCTAACTGGATCTTGTTTAGGTATGAACCCCCTAATCCTCCCAGCTATGGGTTAAATAGTACCACTACTGTTCTTCTTGGAGAATGGCTTTGGCATTAAATAACCTACAAAGGTTGATATGCTATTAGACAAAGATGAATCTTGTTTACTCAATTATTTATAAACACAAAAAGTGTTTTTGTTGGTATTACAAGAGCTAAATTGATGTGCTTATTAGATTGTTCTTATTTGTGCACTCTACTGGCCTAGTAACCTTTTAACAACTTTCCTATTTACTCAGTTTAGATGACAGAAGACTACAAGACTAACCCCCTGTGAGATGGTCATATAATCTAGAGATCGATAAGTACAATTTTTGTCTTTCAAGGCATCTGAGTTCTTGTACAGAATAGCCTCTCTCCTTGAAATTTACAATAATTTTGCTCAAATTCACCTAAAAAATTTACAAGTATAATACTTACGTCCACAATTCCGGTAAGAATCATTTTCAGTCATTGTCTTCATTTTTTTTTTTTTTGGTGAATAGTTGAGTCGCAAAATTATGTTTTCAACCAGCTACAATTCGGTCGTTTGTCATATTTCTTTAGTCTTCTCTAACCGTTAAGAAGGGATTAGTGTGTCACCTGCTAGTTTTGACTTTTATGGCTGATATGTAATTTTGGAATTTAACTATTCAATGAGAAATGAATCAAAAGACTGAAAAGTAGTCTTATCTGGATTGTGGGTGTAAATTTTATATTACTTAGGGGGCAAATTTTAATACATAATCTACACTACATGATTTTAAGAGTTTTACCAGGTGTGTCTGAAAAGTAACGGAACTGATGTCACAAGCAATTTATTTTAATTCCAAACAACAAACTACATGGTTTCCCTTCAAAGTAATCCCTCCTCGAGTCAAATACTCTTTCCTTTCCTTTTCTGTCACGCTTCTATACGCTGCTGGAAAGATTCTTCTGGGATGTCCCTCAGCCTCATCATTACGGCCCACTTGTTAGCCTCCACGCCTTCAAAACGGGTCCTCTTGATGATCCCCTTGAGCTTAGGGAAAAGAAAAAGTCTCACAGAGCAAGATCAGGTGAATAGGGAGGTTGTTCTAGTATGGCGATATTCTTCTCGGCCAGGAACGACGGGATGCTCAGCATACCCATTATTTTTCAGACATGCCCAAATCTTCGGTGATAATCTTCCAAACATCTTTCACCTCCTCGCGATTCTTTGTACTTTTTGTATCACTTAAAAACACGTGTGCGCAACATGGTGTTATCTCTGTTCACTTGCTGAAGTGTTTTAAGTACTTGTGACAGTTTTCCCCAACCAGAAAAGAGGAGTTGTAAACAAAAGCATGTGGAAAAAATGCAATGGTTGTAGAAAACTAAGATTACAGTTATCTATACTCTCAAGATATCATTCTAGATAACATAATCCGCTTACCCCTCTTTTGCCAATCTCGTATTATTATCACTGCATATATTTGATTTTTAAAGTCTCACAATAGAACACCCTATCAGTATTGTGTGTGTGTGTGTGTGTGTGTGTGTGTGTGTGTGTGTGTGTGTGTGTGTGTGTGTGTGTGTGAACATCTTCGCCCGAGCAAGATGGGACACAAGGTCAGTTTTTGAATGGAGTTTAATAGGTTTGATTTCAGAGTTTTCTTTCTCCTCGACTGGTTACCATACCAAAACTAAAGATCCTAGTCTGTCCTACTATTTACCCATAGCTGGAAGGAGAATAATTGGATTCATACCTTTCCCAAGAGTATTAGTGCTATGTGAAATGCAATCAGTCTCGTCCATGATTTGAACTCGTGTCGCGGTGTCCATTTCTTACGGCGATAACCATTACACCACGGGCACGGTGTGTGCGTGTGTCTGTCTTGTCTGTCTCTGTTAGTGTCTTCAATGGTTAAATTATATTATATCTATGTTTTGACTCATGTAGGTTTTGGTATAGTACACTTACACTGGATGATTTTAATAGTTGATGCTATTAGCAGAAGAATTCGGTGTTGTCTGGGATAAAAAAAAATAATAATACACGAAAGCACATTTTGTTATGAAATTTAATTATATCTACTTTCTATACTAATTAATCCTGTCTCATTAAATGTCCCAATCCCCACATTCTGTAAGTGTGTGTAGGAGGAGACCACACACACACTCACATATATATAATTATTATTATTATTGTTGTTGTTAAAATGTAATAATAGGACAATTTACCAATATTCATATGTACTAGCTGTATCCGAGGAAATTCCTCTGCTTTGCAAATAAATAAGAGTATTTAGACCAGTTCTGGTGTAATGATTATCATTTTTGTCTTTTAATGAATAAGTAACGAATGTTTTTATCAATTTTTGTTACTTATTAAAATTGAATTATTTGTTAACTTTGTGAAGATTTTATTATCAATGAAATATCACGTCATTTTTTAAAGAAATTTCCAAAATAACTTTTTTAAAATAAGCGTTCTTCATTATTCTCTCTCTCACACACACAAATTTCATGCCCGAGGCAACCTCTCGTGTTTAGGGTTACACAATATTTAAAAAGGAAAACCAACACGCATCCTCCAGACCAGAAGTCAATCGCAAAAGAAATTAGACCGAAGTCTAAGAACTGGAATTTATACTGCGACAATAATGTACATATTTATTTATTGATTGTACTTGAACAAATGGAGTTCATGGACATTTTGTTGTGAAGTATTTAGTGGGGATCGAACCAGTTAATGATTTGCTAGACGAGCCTGTACTTGTCCAGGATATCCTACTGAGGAAATAAATGTTTGTGATAATGTACAGGGTGGTCCACAAAAGACTGATACATAACTTTCTTGTTTTTAATTGGATTTTTTATATTATTTGTCAGTTATTATAAGTAATCTTACGAAATGGAAACAGTCAAGTTACAATGTGGAAGAATAAACTGAAATAATAGAATTTTACTGTTCAATTGACAGATCTATAATTTTAACAGAAAGAAAATACCGTGACATCCATTTTCATGTGAATAATCCTCCAAGTACAAAGATGATAAAGTGTTTAGAATACAGATTTAAAACTCGTGACTCAGTGACAGATCACACACAAAGTGGTCATTGCAAAAGTGTTTGCACAGAGGTATGAGTCAAAAACTATCATACCGTAAGGTTTCAGTCAGTATCTTTTTTCTTTATATTTAAAAACACGTCTTTATCTTTGAGTTTAGAATACGCTAAATGTATCCCCTGCAGAGGAACTAAGGACCCTCCACACACATACACATACACACAAAATGTGTCCTGATATGAAACTAAACTGCATCTGGTAGTGAAGCTCTAGTTCTGGAGCTCTGGTGAGTGTGGAATTCCCCTTCGTTTCTATTATTCCAAGGTCCACTCTGAACTGTAGTGGTCGTACCTGTTAAGGTCCCATCTATAAAACAAATAGATCTGTTTGCAAATTATTTGTATTCAATTGGATCGTGTGCAAAAAAAAAAATCCTCTTAAAACCCAACTACACAAAAAATGTAAATATGAACGTACGGTGAACGCGATTCTCTAACCTCTATGTATAAAGTAACCCTAGATGGGTTGGCATGCCGTTAAAATGAATCAGTAATACCTTGTCCTCAATTGGGTATATTTCAAGTGTGTTTCCCTCTCAACTCCTAAAACGATGACTACTTACAGTCTATTGTCGATGTATTATTTTGGGGATTAAAATGTAGCTGTTCAGTTAAAACAATAAATGAAGGAAATCACTGAAACTTACACTTATGTGGACGGTGAATATAAATGGCATAAATATATATATATATATATATATATATATATATATATATATATATATATATATATAACGTTTCCCAGGCCGAATACTCTGAATAAATCCCGAACAGCCGATTTCAGATAGCGTTGTTCACTGATATTTGTACTGTTTTAAAATAATAACATGTAAGTGCGATCCTCACTGGGTAGCCAAGTTTAGCTAAACTTAGTAAATACTTTTATTAAGCTCATTTTAGTCTGACACAAGGCTACAATTATAAGATGCCATTAAGAATCGAACTCACTTCTTGTCCAGTAATTCTCAGTGCCAGATCGCATTCCTCTCCTTAGGATCACGGGTTCACTAACTTCCTTTCTCATTTTTACCTTAGTAAAGATGCAAAGAGATTAATGATGTTGTATGTTATTGTTATTTATTTACTTTCTTAAATTAGCTGTGGCACAATGCCATAGGTATGTGCCACCCGGTGGGAATCGAACTCGCAAGTAATGATCTGCTAGCTTAGTTTGCTAACCATTACACTATGCGAGACGCCCCATGTTGTTGTATTTTGATTTTAATGCTAATCGAATATCATGTAAATGATCGATATTATTTTGATGCCTTCATCTGCGATCGACTTTAAGTGCAACTTGTATTTAGTTTTACTTTTCATGGTTGTACATGTATTCTGATACATTTGGCATTTGTTCACTTTTTGGTTTGATTTAGACGAATCTGTCCACGTTGAATATCAGGTGTTCTTCATCCTCTTCAAATATTCGATGATATATTTAAATTATTCTAGGCGGGGTGGAGTCTTCATAGCATAATTACTAAAATGCTAGACAGCGGCCTCGAAGTAAGCGAGTTCGAACTCCAGTTGCGCTATTTTCACTTTTGGATTAATACCTTTGAGAAAGGTATGAACATCCTTATCCTCTCAGCTATAGATTAAATAGTATCGCTGTTCTTCTACAAGGATGGCTTTGTCATTAAATAACCCATGAAGGTTGATATGCTATTAAACAAACAAAAACATACACACACACACACACTAAATGTTTGCGAAATAATTATTTTAGGAAATAAACTAAATAATGTCATATAGACGTTTCTTTGTTTCATTATTTTTATTTTATTTTTTATAATCCCTTCCTTTTCAAATCTTCCCAACCCAACAAAAATTCATTGTTTTTACATTATTTCCTTCCTTCTCAGCTAAACTTGACTTAAAAGTACTAAAATCTAAATCTAACCGTCCCCATTTTTTGCAGCTCTGTTGTATCTTTTTAATGTTTTTACTTGTTTCACCTCACATTACTTGAAACTGTCACTAAATCGTTCTTTCTTTAACTCACGCACTCAATGTCTTGTTATTTCTTTACTTGCTTATACACTCACTATTTATTTTACTAAGTCACTTTTCAAGCGGAGGACATTTCTATGGTCTAATTTTACTGTATTCTTCATTACTATCCACCTATGATATTTTTTATCAACATATTTTACATGGAATATAGATATACGGCCATACATGGAAATTATATAAGATTAATGTCCGAAGTGAAATTTAATGATTTAGTCATAGAGTTTTGCGATTTCAGACCCAAAAATTTGTTGAGCAAATTTCAGGAATCTATGTATTGTGTATTGAAAATCAAGAAGGACGGGATTGTCAGTGGTCAGTCATTAATGCAAGTGTTACTGATATTATAGAACTAGTGTATGTGTTATGGATAAATGTTTGCTATAGAAATTCATTGAAAAGCAAGAAGAAATGTATTGTCAGTGGTCAGGAATTAAAGCAAACATCACTAACCAAATAGTTTGATTATACATATGACGATTCATTTTATGTTTGTTACTGTAACAAAGTGAAAACTGCACACCGTTGCGTAATTTTTGTTAACGCAATACCATTAAAAGGTTTTGTTAATTTTCATGGTATGTCAACCGGTTTAGGGTTATTTTGTGCCTCGAGGTAGGGAAATCGCGTTCATCGTACGTTGCTATTTACATTTTTATGTAGTTATTCCCTTTTTTCTTTCTTTCTTTCTTTGCACACGGTTCGATCAAATACGACTTTTTATAATAGATCTTTATGACCCATAGAATAAGTTAGTGTCCAAGGAATTTTTTTCTTTGGCTCCTTTCGGCTTTGGCGATAACATCCGCATTACCTCCAACAATATCCAATGACAGCCGTAGGCGCAAAAAAGCCGCGTCGCAAGAATAAAAAGTAACACATCTGATCTCCCAAAACGTCTGTCTCATCAGTAGTTTCAAAAGCCACTGGTTTAAAAATCCCACGTTCTGTGAGACCAGCACATGCTGGGTGTGTGTCCTTCTAAGCATACTTAGTGTAAAGTGAGATATTTGGCATTGCCCATATCCTCCTCAAGTAATATTGTTTCTAGTTAACACCTTACTTGACTGTTCTTGTAGAAAGAATTAACAATTTATAAAAATACGACAGCCTAGTCGCCTGTGGCTGTAAAATACGCCGATTGTATCTCTGCAGAAGGATAAGTCCACCCACTCCAACGGGTGTCTTGGATATGACATTAAACTTATCTGATGATGAGGTTCAAATCTTGGAATTTTAGGGAATGTGGAGTGTTCTTCATTGCCATTGCTCTCAGGTTCACTCTGGTCTGGGTTGGTGGTACCTGTTAGGGTCCCATCTATAGGTCTAATAGAATTAATCATTTACTATACTTGAAACCATTTAACTGTGTGAAAACGTAGGAATAATATTAAATAGAATTATTTGTCTTAGATAGCAATACTTAAAACCATTTAACTGTGCAAAACGAATTAGTAGAGTCAGACAGCAATGCTTGAAACCATTTAATTGTGCGCAGACAAATGTGCTCAGGCTCGTTTAAAAATTCTGTTACCTACAAACTATCCATTTACAAATCATATATATTGTGTCCGTGTGTGAGCAAGATTTAGCATTAAATACAAGAATTGATATACTATAAAGCCCAACCAACTAAAAATACGAATTGGAATGGCTTGTTTATTTCACTTAATTCTCTTGTTAATGGTACGCACCGACATTGATTTTTTATTCAACAAGATAAATCTCTTGTCTCCGGCTTTTGTAGCAAGATTTTTGTGAGTGTGGGAAATTTAATCACCATCACGTCAATGTAATGATAAATAATTTATTGAATGAATAACGTTTCTTTTGGCTGGATTTTTGAAAAATTTGAACTTAATTCTGTGTTGTTATTTTGAAGAAGACCTTTCGTACAATGTGTGTCTGTGTGTGAGAAAGAGAAAGAGGGGGAGTAGGGTTCCTTCCTTAAAGTACTGTAATGACCTTTAAAAGAACTACTTTATTTATGTACAATAATCGTGCTGGAAAAAGAATGAAATAACGTGTTTCCCTGCATATAAAACGCATGCTTTACAAAGGTACTTGTGGAGGACTGTTGCCCACTGCAACCCTTTCAAGCTCTTTCGATTTCGATTTCAGTAGACAGTGCCGGTGCTAGGGTGTCCATGGCCTCTTTCTCTCGAATTTTTTATACGGGGCTTCCACTCCACTCTACTACATGTCACTTTCCATAGAGTAGTACTCATAGAAAATATATGAAACTCGCCCTTTCGGAGCTCCCAAACAGGCTTCTGCACGGTCGGGGGGGGAGCGGTAGTACGCTTCATCCCGGTCAGTAAATTACCCTCTAGTCATAATACTAACGAATGGGGCGCTGTGCTATTGGCATAGAATTCATTTAATGCAAAATACGCGTCTTATATGTCGGAAAATACGTTGTATGTGTGTGTGTGTGTGTGTGTGTGTGTGTAGTTTTCTATATTTATAGTGTGTTCAATATCGATAATGAAGCATATATATCTAAGTTAGGATTGCGTAGGCACAGTTACCATCGCCGTTGACTCTGTGTCTACGCTATACTAACTTACGAAAGTTATTTACGAAGTTTAGTTTAGTTGTGGCTCTAGACCAGAAGTATGGCCTGCTAATTTAACTTGCTAAACATTACACCACGTGAGAATGTCGAAAATGTTATAGCTTTTTGTGTTTTTGTTTTATGGTCTTTTTTAATATGTATATTGTTTTATTTACAAGCCGAAGTACTCGTGCTTCTCTGCAACTTTTTTTTAAAGATAGGGTTCAATTTGCAACAATGACAAAAAAAAAACAAAAAAAAACACCGTGATTAATTTTTTTCACATTTTTATGTACAAATCTTCTACCCCAAAGCAACCTGGGTGACACTATATGAAAACGAAATCATTACCATGTATTTGTGTATGTGTGTTTATATTTTTGTTTTTGTTATAGCCGTTACAAAATAACTTGTTCTTAATTTCTCAATTTAATAATTTCTTTCTTTTATTTTAATGATTTTCTTTTAAAAATTATACACAAAACTATCGGGGGTGTCCTCGTGGTGTAATGGTTAAAGCGATGGACCGCAGAATCGTAGTACGCGAGTTCGTTCCCCAGTCGTGCTATTATGTTCACTTTCGGGCAAATACCCTTGGGAAAGGTATGAACCCCCTTATCCTCCCAGCTATGGGTTAAATAGTACTGTTCTTCTAGGAGAATGGCTTTGGCATTAAATAACCTAAAAAGAGTTGATATGCCATTAAACAAAGAAACCAAACCAAACAAAACAAAACTATTGTTTATCTATCTATATTGTTTATCTAAATGAAGCAATGAATTAGATAACCCATGACTGTGATCAACGCCATTTGTTAGTACATATAATACACATTACACGTTGATTGTGCTGATTGGCTATTTAACATGATGTTGGTCGTTATTTATATACATTTATGCATTTCAGTAAACCTCCTTGTTATCCTTTTTATGTATATAAATTTTTCAGCTGGAGCAAGATTTTTATAGAACTGAATAGTAAAGAAGGCAATTTTCACTCCAATTTTAAGCTGTATGATAATTTTGTAAGATTTGCATTCGCGCTGAACGTCATTTTTAGATAATCTCAATTTTCGATGCAACGGAAATAACTATGAAATGCTAATTAATTAGAAAGAATAATTGACTATTCAACGGGAATTTAAAACCCCGTAAAATAAAAATTTAAAAATGAAAGGAAACTTTAAAAAGCTCTCTTAAATAAAAAGTAATTTGAATTCATTTTTTTTATTTCAATATTGATTTGCATTTAGATTTATATATTTTCGGTTGTTCAAATCAAAATTAATGTCATACTCTTTTTAAATTTTTTACTTAGAATGATTAGTCATACTCTATTTTCTTTAAATTTCTTACTTAAAATGAATTATCAGATTATTACTTAAACATCACTAACATTAAATTCCTTTCCTTACTAAACTAAAGGTATGTTTAGCCACAATGAAAAGTCCTCTTTACTCATGTTACGATATTTATGTTGTATACATTTCATTCATCAATTCATTCATTCATTCATTCTTCCGCCATTTTACTTTACTTTTCTTTCTATCATCCTGATTTGTGATGCTTCTTGTAATTCTGCTATCTCTTCACTTTATCGGCTTTGTGCCGCAACTAACCTAAGTTTAGTAGAATAATTCTTTCTTTATTTTATCTTTTAAAACATTGTCTAGATTTTTTTTTTCATAACCATCAATTATTGCTGAAAAATAGAGAATGAATAAAATATAGAGGTGTGTTATATTGTATTAAAGTGTGTCTAAAAGTTCCTAGCGCTTTTTTCTCAAATCTTTCTTTGTTTTTTTTGGGGGGGCGGGTCTTTTTTCTTTTCTTAACTAGCTGAAATAATGAATCACAATACATGGAAATACTTGTTTGTTTTTGTTGATTTGTTTTTTCTTCTTTTTTTTGTACTTCTTCCCTGGAAACTTTTTCACCTATCTAATAATTTGTTTAGTTGTGAATTTAAAAAAAAAAGAGCTTAAGAGACTTTTTCTTTTTTTGATTTTGTCTTGTTGCGACTGATGTACTGGTGGGAATCTTTCATTCATTATATTGATTTAGTACTTACAACAAAGAAGATCGATATGTCTCTCTAGTACGCCCCCGCGTTCCTCTCTTAGTCGTACTTCTAACTCGATCCGTCATTTGAGTTCAGTTCAAAGATAAAACAAAAAAAATGAAAACTATTTATTTTTGGTTGTAGGTAAGAAAGAAAGTTATTTCGACTCGGAGGAAAAAATAATCATACGAAAAAAAGTAATAATTTATTTATTTATATTTTTAAATAAACGTTGAAAATTTATGTTTAAAATAAAATGTTGACTAGTAAAATCATTTAAGAAATAAATTATTTTTAATAAAATTAGTAATATTTTAAAAGTAGACAGTTATATTGATTATCATATGGCTGACACTACCGATTCCACTTAAATACACTTGAAGACCGGAGAATACGCGGCTGAAACCCAGTGGACAAATATTGAGGATGAAAATAGTTCATTTAACACAAAATGTTACCATTTTCATATTCCTGTCCCAAAAGACTTGGTACATTTGCATATAAATTTCATACGTTATAATGTAACAACTATGAGACAAAGGCTGTTGTATTTTACTATCGCTGTCTCATATAAGTTATTACATAAAAATTTCATACACTAAAATGTAACTACTATTCTGGGCAGGATATAACACAAAGACAATTCTTAAACTGTATCGCTGGTTTGAATTCAAACTTTTCCTTCTTGCCTGATCAAGGCTTTTGATTTCTTGTTTTCTTTGTTTAATGGCATATCAACCTTTGTAGGTTATTTAATGCCAAAGCCATTCTCCTAGAAGAACAGTAGTGGTACTATTTAACCCATAGCTGGGAAGGCTTTTGAGCTCAGTCTGCTCATCACTGGGAGAAAGGAAAAGTTGGATTCATGCCTTTGCTAAAGTGCGAAATGAAATGTAAAAAACTTTGTTTAGGGTTTGAACTAGGTTCGCCAATTTCATTTCCAACTACAATTACCGTTACATTAGATATGCTTCCCAATACACTAAGATTAACAACTGGAGAATATCTCGTGTTGTGTAATGGTTTGCTAGCTAAGCTAGTTGGCCATTCTTAGTAAGTTATATTTTCACTGGGTGCTTTATAGTTTTGACCTTGTGCCTTGCTAGTCTCTGCTTATTAATTGACTTGTATTTTAGGACAAGAGGTCTGAGGTAGTAATTAAATTCAAAGTGACTTTTATTGTCAACATTTTACTTTATTAGTATTAGAATATTTCAGAAGAAAAGAAAAGAAAATCAATAAAATCAGATTGACATGTTTTACTATAAGGATAATGTGATCACAATCCATGTATACCCTCTATGGATTAAATGAAATTTTCTTGTCTCAAAGTTAACCTGATATTTTTCCATGATTTTTTCCCCATTTGCCATATTATTTAACAAGGCCTGGGCACCTCACATGGTGCACTATTGTTAGCAAGTTAGACTGGTAGCAGACCATTAATCGTGTGTTTGATTCTCACTGAGTGCTTGGGGTCTTGTCCCATAACTAAGCTTACTTGGGAACTATTTAACAAGGTCTTTTTTCAGACTATCTTATTTTTGTTGCTTTTAAAAAAACATCTAGTGCTTGAACAGAATAGCACACCAATTAAAATTTCCATAAATCCTGTCGTGATACCAAAATTATATATAGAAATGGAATACTTACTTTCAACATCCAAATAAGAGTAAGTTTCAATTTCAGTTATTTGCTTTTTTTCTTTTATTAAATGATTAAATTCCAAATTTATATCTTCAACTGTCTACAATTTACTCATTGACCATATTTCTTGTTGGCAGATTTTAGAATATGCTATATCCCCCTGGAGAGGGGTTAGACCTCTCTGTGCCCCCCCCAAAGGTGTTTTGGTATGACTCTGGTAATGAGGCTCTTGTTCTGAAGCTCTGAGGAATGTGAAGTCACTTCTTCATTGGCAATACTTACTGGTTTACTCTGACCCAAAGTGATAATATTTTTGGGGTCTCATCTATGGGTCAAATAGTTCTTTTTGCAAATCATTTGTATTGGTTAGGAATACTTGATATCATATAACCTGTACAAAAAAGCCTAAATGAAAATATATAACGTAAACAATTAACTAACCTCTTGGCTTAAAATAACCCCAATAAGTTGACATGCCATTAAATTCAATCACTCAATCAACTAATCAAGTCTTTTCCTCCCCCAGCTACTAAGAAGGTCTCAACTCATGGAAAATGATAGAAAGGCAAGTTTTTGGAAAAGAAAATAAATAAAATTTAAAATGTTGTAAGGTTTGATATATCAAATGGCAATACAGAATAAACTTGTAAAATTGGAAATGGTTAGTATCAAGTCCTGATTCAATAAATATTGCCAGAATCAGTGAGATTAGTCCTTCCTTGCAGGAGAACTTCTAATGGGTTAGGTATTTTATAGTGATTAGAAGATTTATTTTCCCCTGAATGCAATGTCAATGGCTATTTATTTCAGACAGGACGCTGTTTATAAACTTATACCAAGAATAATCTAACAAAGAAAACACTGACTAGATTTTAAAAAAAAAACATTTTAATGAGAATCTGTGGGAAGAAAAAGTTTTATCTCTGTTTTATTATGACTTACTGGAATCTGAATGAACTGTTGCAGCACAACATTCAAATAAACAATTGTCTTATTTGAATGACACGTTGAAAAACAAAAACCTTTCTTTTCTTTTTTTTTTTTCAAAGCAAAGTAGCAGACCAGTAATTTTACTACATGAAAATGCCTATCCTCCAACAACAATTGCAATGTAATAAAGAATCATGGGACAGAAACAAAAAGTTCTCTCACATGCTATATATTCTCCTAACTTCAGACTCTCACTTGCTTTGTTCTATACAACAACTCAATGTAGTCCTGAAAAGTTCACAGTTTTAAAAAATTTATTGACAACTTTGATTCAAATTGGAATTCTTTTTATAATGGAATACACAATTTAGGTGAAGAGCAACACAAGATCATAGAAAGCCAAGGAAATACTTTGATGACTGAATAATGATGCTATGAATTTATATGAATAAAAGATTTTATCAAAAAGATGCTGGAAACTTTTACATCAAGTTAATGGAAGGGAATACACAGTTTGGATGAAAGGTGAGACTGGATTTTGGTTTGGTTTGGTTTCTTTGTTTAATGTTTATCAACCTTTTTAGGTTATTTAATACCAAAGCTATTCTCCTAGAAGAACAGTAGTGGTACTGGGAGGATTAGGAGTTTCATACCTTTCTCAAGGGTATTTGCCCAAAAAGTGAACGTCATAGTGCGACTGGGGTACAAACTTGCTTACTACAATTCCACAGTCCATCGCTTTAACCATTACACCACAAGGACACCCCCAAGACTGAATTTTAAAATAGTATTTTTCTGAGACATTGGCGAATATATATTTACCAGCCCCTCTGCATGAACATGATGTGAAACAAGGTTGTTTTTTTTTAAGCAGAGTTTAACAGGTTTAAATTCAGTTTTCCTTCTTCTAGATATACCAAAAAAAATCTCACTTTAAATTGCTTTTTTGTGAACTGTTTTTGCTGGCATTTGATTTTTCATCTAAGATAAATCAAGGAAGTGTCTGTAAGAGAAAAGTGTTAGACAAGGTCCTATGGGAATTCCTATAAGTCTAATATAATCTATAATTGCTTTTTAGGACTAAAGCAAGTGTCTAGCTTCTTACTGGGGTTATATATTATTTGTATCTCCACTGATTGGTTTGCAGCCTTCTCAACAGGATAAAGGAGTGTTCTGAGTAAAACACTGAATAGCATTTTGTGGTGAGGCTCCAGTTCTGGAGTTCTTGGGAGTATGGCATACACCTTTATTGCCATTATTCCCATGTCCACTTTGGTCCAGTTTTAGTACATGTTATGGTCCCTTCTATGGATCAAATAGATCTGTTTAAAAATTATTACTATTAGATAGGAATAGTCAATACCATATAACAAGTTATTTGTATCAAAAATATTTATTTGAAGCTACATATTTTATTTCACTTAAAGATTATTATTATTAGCAGTAGTAGTTACTTGAAACTATATAACTGTGAGCAGACAAATTATTATAAAATTTTTATAGTTACTTTAAACCATATAGTAAGTAAAGTAAAGTTGGCGACTGTTGTCAAGGGTGACCCACAGGCTCCCTTTTCCATACCTACCACACCACTACTCCATTCCCTGGATTGCTCCACTTTACCCTTGATCCATACCTTATAATGCTGAGTGTTAAGCAAGGTGCATCAAGTACCATTTTTTGAGTCTTAGGTATGAATTGACCTGGGATTGAACCCTGGTCTCACAGACCACTGGCAAACACTCTACTCCAAACCATATAAATGTGTGCAAACGAATAATTATAGACAGATAAAAAAGTGCAATAGAAAATATAGTTAGGATTATAATCAAACATTTACAAATGAATCAAATTTTAATATTAAATAACTCATAAGAATTAGATATGCTATTAAACAAATAAACCAAACCAAAGCTTTGCTCTTCTGACATTCTTTCTCGTCTAGTTTGGTGTCATTTTCCATTTCTATTCAATTAGTACATAATATGCAAAGTAATTTTCATAATAGAACAAAACTGTAAAATATTGACTCAGCCCATTTTTAATATCCAGTACTTTCTTTCTTTCTTCTCTAACCTTCATTTAGTGAATTTTTGATATTATGACCGATTGATATACTCAGACTAGAATTCTCATCTTGGTGATTATGCTAAGTATAAATCCTATCACCACATTCATTACCAAGACAAGGGAATTAAATCGTAAGTACTTAGGAAATCCCATAGGTCCATTATCAGCCAAAAATGTTAAACACTAACTAATGTTACTTTCATGTGAAACCAGTTTTTTGAGCTTATGAACTTTCCCTAAGACTTATAAACTACTTACTACATTTGACTAGTCATACAAGCAATAAAGAGTTGATTAAACTTTAAAGACGTTTTTAAAATTTTCCTAATATTGTGTAGTAAAATAGTGCTCAGCACAAAATGTTGGGCTTATAGTGTGTTGTAATATAGTGCTTAGCTCAAAATATCAGGTTTTAGGGTTCAAAGACTTAAGGAATTATATATGCTTTAGGAAAATTTCTACAGGCTCATTGCTGTCATGAATTCAAATAATTGTAAAATTCAAAACTTGTAGAAATATATTAGGTTCTTCAAAAAATACTGTACAATTTTCAAATAAACTTTTATTCCTAAATTAAACAGTGTTTTAATGACTCAAAATCTGATCCCTGAACATCTATGCATTTCTGCCATCAATTAACAAAGTTATTTATGCCTGTACAATAAAACTCTAAAGGTTTGAATGCCAAGAAATCTTTAGATGCTGTTTCTGCTTTTTCGTAACAAAATGTTTTTGGGTCTTAAAAAAAGTGTCCAGATGCTTGAAAAATTGTTAGTCATTTGGTGAGACATCAGGAGAATATGGCAAATGTGGGAAAGTCTCTTATCCAAAATCAGTGAACTTCTGTAGTGTCATCCTGGCAACATGTGGCCAAGTATTATCATGAAGCAAAATTATGTCCAAGCTGGAATTCATATCAAAAAGTAAATGCTGAATGAAGTGATAGAAAATTATTGAAGAGGGCATTTTATTAATTAGGAATTTTTTTTTTTTTTATACAACTACTATTAAAATAATATGTTAGAACAGAATTTAAACAGTTTATACTAAAGTCGAACAGTATTTTCTGAACAAACTGTTGTATCGTGGTAAGGAAAAGATAAACAGTGAAATAGAGTTGATTATTTATTAACTCAAGTGGTACAGTCCGACTAGTATTATAAGTCTCACGCTGTTGGTGTTACGTCGGAAGTTTGTCTACTACTGATCGACATCCTTCCAGAGTTGTCTCTCTGCTTCTCTTTCTGCTTCTCCATGCTTGAGAAACACAGCATCTTTTATACTTCTGCAATACCGGAAGTCGCGTGGTATGAGCCACTATACAACACAATCAAATAAATATATTCTGAGAAAATTAAACTATAGACTTTATGCCTGACAGAGATTGTCCCATATCTTAACAATTAAGCTTTGCAACAGTAAAAATCTGAAAATAAAAGTTATTAATTTGTTCTTTCTTAAAAATGGATTTGGATGATTATGACTTGTCACAGTTTCCTTTATCAGTAAATTATATTAGCACAACTGTTCTTGGTGTGAATGGTAGAGTAGTTCCCTATTGCCATCTCCACAGTTTAAATTTAGAGTTTTATTTCTCCTAGACTGCTTGTCCATCATCATGACTACAGAATTCAATCAGTTCAATTATCTTATCCATAGCTTGAGGGAGAAGTAGATTCATGCTTTTCGCAAGGAAATTGTTGCAAACAGCCTCAGCTGGAATTTGAACTGAGTTCACCTATTCTCTTTTTGATCCTGATAACTATTACACAACCCAAACATTCTTTCCTAAAAAAAAATTCCTTAAAAAGACTGTCATTACTGCCAGGAGAACACTTTAATAGATGACATTCACAGTAAAAGATTCAATTACTTGCCTATTAAATCCAGCAGATTGACTATAAATAACCTTTTGTAGTTAATGGTTCTTTAGTAATGAACCTCAAATGTCAAATTACTTCTGCAAATTGGCATTATATCAGTAACAGTCCAGTAGTTAGAGAACTGGCCTGGAGGCTATAATGTTTACACTTGAATTTAGAGTGTGTTAAGTCTCCTTCAAACATTTCCAATAATGGTGACACTATGTCAGTGAGTGTTCTAGACACAAAAATAAATAAAGTAGGTTAAAAAAAAAATAACTCAATAAGAACATTTTGTAAACAAAAGAAGCCTAAACAGCTTTTAATGAAAGAGGAAAGAGAGAGGACACAAAATACACAGTGGTGGGGAGGAATAAAGGAAATTTCAATTGCAATTTTTTTAGGCTGAACCAAATTTTATAACTTTTAATTTGCTTTGCATGACAATAGTGAATGGGAGTCCCTATTGCGTAGTGGCTAATGTGTTGGACTGCAACATCATAGTAGTTACTATAGTAAAATTTCTCAAGGTATTACATACACACACACACACACTATATATATATATATATATATATGTAATGGAAATGAATCCAATAGTATGGAGAAAATAGAAAAATAAAGTAATCCAAAAGTGATGAATTTATTATGAAGGAAAGTCAGCATTAAAATGTTTCAGTTTTAGTAAACCTTCATTTATGTTCATCATTGTTCTATCAACACTTGTTTCACCATCTTTTAAGATGGTGAAACAAATGTTGATAGAACAATGATAGATGTTTTAATAAAATAAAATAACAGGGGAAAAGAATATGATGATACAGTTGTATGATCTTTCTTTGAATATATATTTTTCTTTTCCCTGTTATTAGAACATCCATTGTTCTTCTATCAACACTTGTTTCACCATCTTAAAGTCTTGATGAAAGTTTACTCAAACCAAAATATTTTAATGTTGACTTTCCTTCATGATAAATTCATCACTTCTGGATTACTTTGTTTTTCTATTTTCTCTATACACACACACACACACACACACACACACACACACACACACACACACACACACACCAACCCCTCCGCATGAGCAGGATTTGACACAAGGTCTATATTTTTAACCAGAGTTTAATTGATTTGAATTCCATTTTCCTTCTTTGCTTATGTGTCTGTGTGTATAAGTATATACGAGGTGCATACGATAAGTTTCCAGACTTTTTTCGTATGGGCCCTTTTATTGATAGTACATACATGAAACTCTAGTCCCCTTCGAAGTAATCTCTTCCGGCTGCAATGCTCTTGTTGTACCATTCCAACAACTTCTGGAAGGCCCCAGGGAAGTACTCTTGTGTGAGGGTGTCAATGACCTTCGTCACAACCTCTTTCATCTCCTCAATTGTCTCATAACGATAGCCTCTGAGCTTAGTAAATAACCAAAAGTCACAGGGAGCAAGGTCTGGACTATAGAGAGGGTGAGGAACTGTCTTGATGCCCACCTTGGTCAACTAGTCTGTGACAAGGATGGAGTTGTGGACTGGTGCATTGTCCTGGTGGAAATACCACTGACCCGATTTGAAGAATGCTGGCCTCTTCCGACGGAATCTCTTCCTGAACTCCCTTAAAACCTCAACATAATAACCCTAACCTTTTGGCCAATCAACTCTGGTGTATTGACTTCCTTACTCCTCCCACACCTCTCATCATCCCTCACAGACTCCCTGGCTTCCTTTAATCTCTTATGCCACTCAAAAACTGATACTCAATTCATGCAAGATGGGCAAAAAGCAGTCTAAAGCATTCCATACATTTCTGTGGCATTTTTTCCAAATTTAAAACAGAATTTTATTGCATATCATTCTTCTAAAGTGTCAGATTGCATTTTTGAAATTCACCAGCTGTGACAATTAGGCTTTAGTAGGGTGTATTCCAATTCCTGCTGTAGCTGTTCATTTGAACCTGAAATCATAAAAATTGGCCAGTCATCTCATAAGATGTATAGTAATAACATACTGAATTTTCAAGAGTCTATGACAATTTTAAATGCCCATACGAAAAAAGTCTGGAAACGTATCATATATACCTCGTATATATGTATAGCTATTCACTAAACAAAGATGTATTTTAATTTTTTATTATTTTTCTTCTTTTTTTATAACTGTACTTTTATTCTTATCAAATAATCTTTTTTTTCTATGGATATATTATAACCTATTATAAAAAGGGATATTTTAGAATTCAGATGTGGCTCATAACCAGAAGTATGGGAAACCCAGTGGGACACAAACTCACTAGTAGTGCAATTAATTCTCAGCCACTATCTTCTAGCAATATTAAGATAAAATAGGGTTGGGTACAACCAGGCTATTAGCCTAATGAGTAGAGTGTTCGCCAATGAGACCGGGTTTCAATTCCAGGTCAAGTCATACCAAAGACTCAAAAAATGGTACTTGATGCCATCTTACTTAACACCCTGCACTCTAAGGTAAAGGATCAAGGGTAAAGTGGAGCAATCCAGGGAATGGAGTAGCACCCTCCCCTACACCTCGGTGTCATAGCTACTGAAAAGAGAGCCTTCGGGTCACCCTCGACTAAGGTCACCAACTTTACTTACTTCCATGTTTGCTACAAGAGCAATTTGAAGAATAAAGTTGGGACAATCATATAGGTGCTCGGGCTTGACGTGACCAGGCGATAGATCAGAGCAGATCTCTCCAACAAGCCCACTAAAGACTATAGTGGAATGTTGCAAGTCATGTAACTACTTCAGTCACTGGGTCACAGACTGCTCAGCCATCAGGATCCATTCCACAAGCATTATGAGTCAAGACCCAAAACCAACAGGTAGCTTTATTGGTGGGTCTTACTGCTCGGCATATTCTACAGCCCCAGCTGATAGAGTGTTATTTATTTTCATTACAGCCTTTATAGGCATGATATGATATTCAAAAAGTTTATTTTTCTTTGAGGAAGGCAAGTCAGTTGCTTTTATCTTAGCAGCAATACTTTTAGTTTTACCTTTGCTGATACCAAAAATCTATTTTTATGTTGATTCACACAAATATCTGTATCTTAAAAAATTATGTTTCAATTGGACTCTGTGATGGTTGATGACTTTATATTCAATAATTACCATCAATTTATCTGTTGGCAAGTTGTCATGTATTGTAAATAATTGCTGCAGAGAGAGAGAGAGAGAGAGAGAGAGAGAGAGAGAGCTAAGGAGAAAAGATAAGAAAAATAACAGAGGCAAAAAGAGAGACTGAATGAGAAATAACCAAAAGGAGAAAGGAACATGAAGAGAAAAAAAGAAGAGAGAGAGATCAGAGAAAGAGAAGAGTGTGAAGTGAGAGAGAGAGAGAGAGAGAGAGAGATGATACAAACAGAGGGAGGGACATGAAAGGAGAGGTAGTAAGAGAGCTAAGGAAAATGACTGATGGAGAAAGTGAGACTGGATGAGAAAAAAAACAAAAAGAAAAAAGAGAGAGACAGAAGAAAACTGAAGGAGAGAAAGTCAAATAACAGATGGAAAGAGAGAGGAGAAGAAGAAGAAGAAGAAGAAGAAAACAGAGAAATAGAAAAAAACTGAAGGATAGAAGCATGAAGGGAGGGATTGTGATAGAGCAAAGGAGAGAAGATAAGAAAATAACATCTAGAGAAGGTTAGACTGAATGAGAAAGAACCAACAGGGAAAGAGAGAGAGAGAAAGAGAGAACTGAAGAAAAGGATATAGGAAGCTAGATGAAGCAAGAGAAACAAAAAGATGAAAGAAGAGTGAGAAGAAATAGAAAAATAAAGATGAAGAGATTGAGAGAGTAAAAAAAAGCAGCAGTGAGACAGGTGTGAAAAAGAAAGAACAAGACAGAAATATTGGTAATTCCAGCCTGACTTTGAGAAAATGGCTTTTCTTATTCAAAAAGAACACCAAAGAAAAGAAAGAAAAACTCAAACATGAAAGATTAGACAGTAAAATGAAGAATTGGATAGTTTTCATGATAATCAGATAAATGACAGTAATTAGAGAGCCAGAAGTGTTTCTCCAAGAGAAGAAGAATGAGATTTAATCCTGATTAATTGCAAAACATGAAGCCTTCAAGCAATATGTGCATCAGATACAGGATCATTTCAACATTCATAATGTCTAAATATCTCTGCATTCAAGTTTTTAGTGCTTTTATGTATAAAACCAGAATTATACTGATAGAAATATGTTTCAATTTACTTAATATCAAACACACTCTGTTAGTGAGGCTTAGAATACATTATAATCCCAGCAGAGAGATAAAACCCTCCCCGCTCCCAAAAAAAGAGGTGTTCTGAGTATGATATTAAACTGCATCTGATGATGAAGCTTTAGTTCTAGAGACCTCTAAAGTGTGGAGTACCCTTTCATTGTCATTACTCCCAGGTCCACTGGTTCAGAGTGATAGTACCTATTAGTTTCCCATCTATGAATCAAATAGATTCATTTAAGAATTATATTTTGAGCCCCCCCCCAAAAAAAAATCTACAAAAAAGGTGAATATAACTGTACAATGAAAATGATTTCTTAACCTATTGGCATAAAATAACCCTAGACAGTTTAACATGCCATTAGAATCAATCAGTCAAAATTAAATGTACAGGTTATGTAGGAAATGGAATTGGCAATCCTGAGTTCAAATCTGAGACTGATTGCATTTCACTTTGCACTAATGCACTTGTGAAAGGCATGAACCCATCTCTTCTCCCCTTCAATTATAGAAAAATAATAGGGCAGACTGGGTTCTCTAGTCTTGGTTAGGCAACCAGTCTAGGAGGAGGAGATCTCTGAACTTTACTCCACTTAAAAATTAATCTAGTCTCACATCCTACCCATGACAGAAGTGTTCACTGAGGTGTTTAGTGTAGGAAATACATTCAGAAAGCCAGGTTCAAATCCTTCATAGCCTGTTAGTGTTTCACTACATACTAATGTACTTAAAGGCATGAATCCATCTCTTCTCTATGCCGGCTATGAATAAATGATAGAAATAGAATAGACTGAATATTAAACAATAAATAAATGGTGTCTTTCTTTGGAATATAACACAAAATGAAGAACAAATGTCATAGTGGAGTAATGAATGATTTTGTCTTATTATTTAATGGCTCATTTTGTGATTATTGATAAATTGAAAAACAATTCAAGTAATAAATATTACATACTTATTATTCCTTTGACACCAACACATGATGGATCATTTAAAGCACCCTGAAGGAAAGAGTAAATTGTTTGAAGTCAATACACTGGCAGGGAAAATAAAAAGGCATGAATTCATCTGTTCACTCCAGTTAGGAGTAAATAGTAGAGCAGATTGGGTATGACAACCAGTCTAGGAGAAAGTCTCAAACTAGCTGTACTCCACCTAAAAAATTAACGTTGTGTTGCATCCTGTCCATGGTGAAAGGGTTGAGCTGGGTTAACATATACTTGATCATTACACTGCTTTTAAAAGATCCTTGCATATATTCTACTCCAAATTTGATGTGCTACCACAAGCAATAAAAGCATGGAATAATTTTTTTGTGCTCATAAAGAGTTTTTCCTGATTTAGATTAATTGTGAAATATACACGTGATTTGTAATATCATTTGTTGTCAGCGCTGATCAATATTTGGCAGATGGAAAGAAGAAAAGAGATAATGTGAATCACAAATGTAATGCATTTCTTTTATTGTGAAAGCATTTCTCTTCAGCTGGACATTCTCAGAACTGATCCTACCTGATTTGTAGTCATTGACTGACCACGATCGATCATGGTCATAATCTCTCCAGCTTCAACCCCTCCCCACCCCCGCCAACCCCATCATTACTTAAACCCCAAAGTCTGGACAACATGGCTGACTGATTTTCTGTATTTATGAGAAAATTAAGATTAGCTTAGTTTCCCAGTATTGCCATTATAAATAATCTTCCAAGATCATCATTAATCTTTTGTGGCTAATTTTATCTTTGTTCATCTACTTTTAACATTGCATGAATTTTAATACAAAGTAATGAAGTGTTACCAACAAAAATAACAAAAAATGTTGGAAGCTGTTTATTCATTTAAGCTTTTTCCTGACAAGGTTTCTTATGTGGATAAATAGTAGAGCAGATTGGGCTCTTTAACCTTGGTATGGCAACCAGTCTTGAAGAAAAATTCTGAATTCAAACGTGTTAAACTCCTCTTGAAAAATTGACCTTGTATCATATCCTGCTTGTGTGGTGGGGTTAGGTAAATAAAGTAAATAAAGTTGGCAACTGTAGTCAAGGGCGACCCGAAAGCTCCTTTTTCAATAGTTACTACACCAAAGTGTAGGGGAAGGCGGTACTCCTTCCCCAGGATTGCTCCACTTTACCATTGATATGTACCTTATAATGCTGAGTGTTAAGCAAGGAAGTATCAAGTACCATTTTTTAAGACTTTGGTATGACGTGACCTGGGACTGAACCCTGGTCTCCTGGGCTATTGGCGAACATTGTACCCTTTAGGCTATGAAACATAATTAAAAATTATACTAATCTATTATTGTTATTATTGAAGAAGCATGTGGTGTATATTTATCCTCATAAAAAATGAACTCATTGACAGCCCAGTCAGCTGGGGATGTAGAATACACCAACTGCATCTCTGCTGAGGGATAAGACTCCTTCACCAACAAGTGTCCTGAATATGACACTAAACCATTTGAGGGTGAAGCACCAGTCTTGGAGCTTTGGGTAATGTGGAGTACTTCTTTGCTGTCATTACTCTCAGTTCCACTCTGACCTTGAGTGGTAGCACCTATTAGGGTCCCATCTATGGGTTAAATAGAACTGTTTCACATTTAACTGTGTGTAAAGAAATGACTGATGTTGAATTGTATGTGTCAAATAACAATAATTAGAACCATTTAACTGTATGTAAATGAATGATTGAAGAGTGTTGAATTGAATTATTAGTGTTAGCAGGAACTATTCAAGTGTGTGCAAGCAGTAGCAATACTTTATTGTATAAAAAGAATTGGCTCAAACTTTTCTAAAAATAAAATTACCCACAAGCAATTCACTTACACATCATATATATATCCGTTTAATTAACTGCAAACAAATGAGCTCTGGCTCATTTAAAGATGTTATCTACAAAATATACATTTACAAATTATATATATATATATATATATATATATATATATAGGATTTGGCATTAAATAACCTATAAGGGTTGATATGCCATAAAACCCAATCAACCTGGAAACCTTAAACTTCATGAGCCAAATACAAATCCTAAACAAAACTATTTGTATTTTACATAAAAAACTAATACTCTTGAGAAAGGAATGAATCCATCTGTTTTCCCTGCAGCAATAGGTGAATAGAGCAGATTGGGTTCTTAAGCCTAAGTAAGGCAACTGGTTTAAGAGAAGGGAAAAATCAGAATTCAGAACCAAAGTTCTAGCAACTCCACCTCATAAAAACCTACTTGCTACTAGAGCCATTGCACTACCAGCTACACTCTGCTTAAAAATTGACCATGTGCTGCATCCTGCCTGTGGTACCAGGGGTTTGATAAATACAAACATAATGAAAAAATTATATTGATATCATTTCAGATTTTCTTGACATGTCCCTAATAAATGTCTTCATCATTGAATATCAAAGATTTTTCTTGTTATTTACTAAACTGACCACTATAGTTGAGACCTCTTTCATCTGGTTTGATGTTATCAGTCCTTTACTCCTAAATTATCATCATTTAATAAATTACCTATTAAAACTCTTTACTATCAGTTTTCTTCTTTATTACTGAGCTACATAAAAAGATTTGTCAATTTTCAGAAATTAATGCAACTATTACTGACATTATAAAGCTAATATATATATATATATATATATATATAGACACAGTCAACGACACTTGGTGCCTGCCAATTTTTCACTGATGCGAACATTGGTCCATTGATTGTATAGGCAAGAAACTGACAGTAACCAAGCAACATTTACTATATATATATATATATATATATATATATATATATATAGTCTATCACCAATATTGAACACTCTTTATTTATTTACAGATGTTACTAACTATATGATTATATAATAGGTCAACTTTTATTATAAAACTGCATGGGAAATCTGGAAGGACTTGATTTCCTTAGATAAAAAATTAATGCAAGCATGACTGATCGAATAAGACTATTATATGTAAAATTAATAAACAATTACTATAAAAATGCATTGTTTGTGGTTATAGATTAATAGAACTATAACTGAATAGGACTATTATATGTTTGATAAACATTTCCTATGTAAATACATGGAAAATGGCATAGTGGCTAATTTACTGGACTGTGACATTATAGTTAGCGAGGAACTCCAGTCGTGCTATTTCTTTTACTTTCGGACTTGTGATAGATCTTGTGATAGATATGAACCCTCTTATCTCCCCTGCTATGGGTTAAATAGTACCACTACTGATCTTCTACAAGGGTGGCTTTGGTATTAAATAACCCACAATAGTTGGTATGCCATTAAAACGAGGAAGTCATTGAAAATCAAGAAAAAAAGGATTATCAAGGGTCAACTAGCATTACAAACAAAGTAAAGTTGCTATATGTACGATTTATTTTTGAAAACAATTGTTAACAGAGAGAGAAAGAAGAGGAGTAATTAATACAGCGGAAAACGAGATAATCTTCAATATAGTCACTAAAAGCAGCTAGCAAATATCTTCTTATCAGAAATGTAAGTACAATCCAGTTGCTAGAAATTAGAAAGAGAATAGTGTTCCAGTATAACGGAGAAAGATAAAAGCAAACTCTGACTTAACTTTTAAATGATTTTATTGACTAAATTTAAATATATGTATATTACCTATGGATTCTTCGGTTGATTGACCAATTTTGATGAAATTTGGTATGTGAATTTCTTTCATTTTAAGGGGTGTTTTAATGGTATTTGTTAGTAGGTTAACAGAAAGCTCTCCTCACCTTCTCCTGGGGGTAATATTTATCCGTGCCTCCCACCAGGCAGAATTTGATACAAGGTCGTTTTATAGTGGGGATTAGGAGATTGGGAGGTCATACACGAGCCCAGACTCGTGTGCTGCTTGTCAATGCTTGTCATAGAATCACTAGGTGTAATGTGCTATGCTTGTCACTGATAGCCCCCCCCCCCGCGCGCGTGCGCCAAGAGGGGGCGAATATCAAGAGGCCCAGAAACTCCTGTGCCAGGCCCATAACATTTTAGCTTAAAATTATCATCTGCTGTCACCCACCCATTTTCAATCGCTGAAGAACTGATATATTTTAAAAGAAAATTTTGTAGAAATAATCTTTTGTTTATCAAAATGTACTTAAGTATATTATATTTATCCCAGACAATGCCCGGTTGTTTTTTCTAGTACCTATATATAAAGCGGCTTACTCTGTCACATTTGGTTTGGTTTCTTTGTTTAATGGAATATAAACCTTTGTGGCTTATCTAATACCAAAGTTATCTTGTAAAGTTGACGACCATAGTCGAGGGCGACTCGAGGGCTCCCTTTTCATTAGCTACTACACCGAGGGCGCTACTCCTTTCCCTGGATTGCTCCACTTACCCTTGATACGTACCTTATAATGCTATGTTAAGTAAGGAGACATCAAGTATCATTTTTTGAGTTTTTGATATGACTCAACCTGTGATTGAACCCGGTCTCCTGGGCCATTGGCAAACACTCTACCCACTAGGGCAATAATGGTACAATTTAACCCATAGCTGGGGGCCGATAGTGTGGGAGTAAAGGAGTTTATGCCTTTCCCAAGGATATTGATCCGAAAATGAATATAATAGTGTGACTGAAGACCAAACTCGCTTATTACGATATCACAGTCTAGCACTTTAGTCATTTACAGTGAATGAATAGATAAAAAAAAACTTGAAGGGCGATATGTAAAAAGTTATTAGATACTAAGTAAAAAGTAAATGATTATAGGTCAGGGTTATAAATGGTAATATGTATTAAACAATATATAATACGAATCTGTAACAATGTAATAGGATGTGATCGTAGGGAGCCTGTCGCAAAGCAACCGAGCCACCTGCAGAGTCTGTCGTAAAGCCGCTAATATTTATAAATCTACTTATTTTTGTATTTCTCCTTTTATTAGGTAGTGTTTCTATTGTATTAACAGGCCCGCCAATATCTACTCGGATAGTGGTTCTCAAATATTTTCCCTAAGAGACCCCTTAATATTTTCAAAAATTATGTGGACCCTTTAAGAGTTATTTTGATGTTAATTATATGATTATTGTAAACTCATGAATTTTCAGAAATTACAATCATTTTGAAAAATAAAGAAATAAGTAAATAAACACGTGAAAGAAAAGTCAATCGGATAAATAAGTTTCATTTTTCTTTCATATAAATCTCTTTCAAGTTTTGTTTAATATTAAACAGCTGAATTCTCTTAGAATAAATGATTCGTATCATTACAATGGTCTATATAATACCGTAGATTATTTTGATTTTTTTTTTTTTTAAGATTTATTTTTCGTTAATATTATATTTGCTCTTATGCTACAGTAAAAGTAACAATTCTCAAAAATTAATTTTTTGAACACTGTCAATTAAGGCATACAAGTCAACGTTTTAAGCCTGAAAAAATCTCTATAAAACTCGGGGTTGACTTATACAGTAGGACTAAAATAAAAACTTTAATCACAGCGTGGCCAACCAATTGAACAATACTCCGAACAATCGATATACACCACTTACCGTAACTCCAGCAGACTGCCACAATTATTTCCAACTTAATCTCCTGCTCGGTAAACATATTTAACAAATTAACATAGAGATTAAATACAAAATAATAAAACTAATAAAAATTAAGTATTATATTAATGCTATATCACATGCCGTTTGCAACAGCTGATGCATAGTATGTTGTGGGGGTACCTCCGGTGGTGTAATGGTCAGCAAGCTAGACTAGCAAACCTTCACGAGTGAGTTTGAGTCTCATTGGGTACCTCATTCATTCAGCCTTGTACCAAATCTAAGCAAATAAAAGCTTAGTAAATTTCTACTGTATGTTTGGGGGTCGTTCTATACAGCAAGTAAAGGTCTAACCCAGAATTTTGAGCTAAAAATCTTGAGATCAACTTATATGCCGCGATTTAGAATTTATTTTTAAATGATTTTCCTTTTAAAAACATCTTACAGGGATCTCACGAATCTCTAATGATCAGTGGACCACACTTTAAAAAATACTGCTCTGTAAATAACACTTAGATTTGTGAAGACAAGATTGTTTTGCAGTGGTTGTGGGGGGGGGTAAATATGTTGACTGTATCTCCTGGTATAACATTAAACTGTATCTGATGATGAGGCTTCAGTTCTGGACCCCAGCTATAAGTTAAATACTTCCGCTACTATTCTTCTACAAGGATGGTTTTGACATTAGATA
Organism: Sepioteuthis lessoniana; assembly: GCA_963585895.1. Lineage (NCBI taxonomy): Eukaryota > Metazoa > Mollusca > Cephalopoda > Myopsida > Loliginidae > Sepioteuthis > Sepioteuthis lessoniana. Next base: position 42,729,280 of record OY757922.1, on the reverse strand, counting down.
ACCCAGGAAGGTTCATATGCCACCAAAACAAATAAACCAAACCAGTTCTGGAAATCTGAAGTGTGCAATAGCCCTTCACTGCTATTACTTCCAGGTTTACTCTGACCTAGAGTGGTAGTACTTGTTAAGGTCCTCTCTATAGGTCAAATAAATCTGTTTGGAAAAAAATTCAAATTCGAGAGGTCTGTGTGAAAAAATCTTTTAGGAAACAACTACAAAAAAATGTAAATATGAATGTACAATGAACGCGATTCCTTAACCTCTAAATATAAAATAACTCTTGACGGGCTGACATACCATTAAGAATAAGGAAATATATATTCTTCTGCAGGAACAGAATGCGGTATAAGGTCAATTTTTAAGCGGAATTTAACAGGTTTGAATACAGTTTTCCTTCATCCAGATCGGTTGCTATACCAAGATTAAAAAGCCCAGTCTCTCCTACTATTTACCCATGGGTGGACAGAGAATAGTTGAATTCGTACTTTTTTTTTCTAACGGTATTAGCACTATGTGAAATACAATCAGCCTCGTTCAGGGTCTGAACTCGGTTCACAGTGTCCATTTTTAATGACGATAACCATTACGCCACAAGCGCCTCCATTAAGAATAAGAAAATAGTTGAAATGATAGAAAGTAATTTGTCGAGTCTGTTTATTACAAAATATTTGTTGATTTATTATTTTTTTTAATTATGCAACTTGTAAAAGAAGGTTTCCATCATTTTGATAACAATGAAAATAAAGAGATACAAAGGTAACAGTTTCCTTCATTATCATTGGTTGCACAAATATGAACCTGAGGTCCATATTGAAAAGTGAATGTCACAGAAATAAATGATTTAGTCACACTGAGAGTCAACACTTTTTTAAATGGGTTGCTTTATTTTGCATTCATACCGAGAAGTAATTTTTAATCTTCCAAATTTTTTTATCTCATAGCAATAGCTATGAAATGCTAATTAGAATCATTTGCTCCTCCTTGAATAGAAGCATATATATAATCAAGAACTGTATTCTTACAACTGTAACCCAACAGGTGAAAGAGTTTTCTGGTCATAGTAATTATGATGTTATAGCAGAACAAAGAGTCGTTGCTTTGAAAATAAATGATAAAAAAAACCGTTTCTTTGCAAAGAATGCTGCCTTCTTCTTGATAAAAGAGTATTTTCTATGTCCCTTTATCAAGTGATGTCTGGAAAGTGGCTCCTTCCTTGTCAAATGACTTGTAGAGCAGTTGTTTCAGCCACTTCCTTATCTTGTAGTTTAACAGTCAGGCAGAGATCAATATTCACCAATGAAACTCAGCTGTCAGTGAAAGCAGCCAGTTCTTGCGAAACAAGATGGCTTCTCTTCATAGTCATCAGGATTGGTACTTTGCTTTTAACTTTGAAGTCAGGAAGATAGATTGAAGCTGAGAGGAGAGCAAGGACTAGAGTTGCTTTGCATGTGGGTGGAGAGCAAGGAGAAAAGGTGTTTGAACAGTTGGGAAGAAAAAGATAATGCGCATCAATAAGTGTCAGTGAGAGAGAAATGGTTTATATGTATGTGTGAAGAATATAAGAGAAAGGAAGTGAAATGTTCTATGAGCAAATTTTAAAGAAAGAATTAAGAATGTGTGTGTGGAAGTAGTCTTGTACCTCAAGAAAAATTAGATGAAGAGAATGGTTTGGATCTATGTGTGAAGAATATGAAAGAAAGGAAGTGAAATATTCGGTGAGCAAATTAAAGAGAGGGAGAGAGAAGTAGTCTTGTACTTGAGGGTATTTAAGAAAGAAATTATATGAAGAAAATGGTTTGGACCTATGCGGGAAGAATATCAAAGAAAAGAAGTGAAATATCTTGTAATCAAATTTATATATGAGAGAGAGAGAGAGAGAGAGAGAGAGAATACATGTGTGTGCATACAAAAGCAGTCTTGTACTTGTGGGTATTCAAGAAAGAAATTATATGAAGAAAATGGTTTGGATCTATGTGTGAAGAATATGAAAAAAAAGGAAGTGAAATATTATGTGAGAAAATTATATATATATATATATATATATATATATATATATATATATATATATATATATATATAGAGAGAGAGAGAGAGAGAGAGAGAGAGAGAGAGAGAGAGTGTGTGTGTGTGTGTGTGAAAAGTAGTCTTGTACTTGTGGGTATTCAAGAAATAAATTATATGGAGAAAATGGTTTTGTAGGATAGGGAAAAAAGAGAGAATGTTAATATGACATTTTGAGAAAGTTTAAAGAAAGTAGATATTTAATATAAAAAAGAAAGAATTGTTCTGTGAGTAGACACTGACATCAATGGGTATGTATCTAGAAAAGAGTATGAAATCAAAAATAATGAGACAATCTGTGAACGTATTTAAAGAAATTAAGACAGTGTAGGTGTGTAGGAAATGGAACCGACATCTCGAGTTCAAATCCAAGACGAAGCTATTGGCGTTTCATTTCGCGCTAATAATCTTAGGAAAGCCGTGTATCCATCTCTCCTCTTCTCAAATATAGGTGATAGTAGAGCAGATGGCTTTTTAGCCTTGGTTAGACAATGAGTCTACGGTTAGGAAAACTGAATTCAAACCTGCTTTGCTCTGCTTAAAAGTTGACCTTGTGTCACATCTTGTTCGTGGTGATGGGGTTGGGTAAATACAGAAATGAGAAATCTTTACTAAAATTATAGTGTAGTACCTGTGCAGTCTGCTTCGAATCAAGTGGTCACTTCTTTGCACTTTTGCGGAGGAGAGTGTAGTATCTAATATATATAATCCAAGTAGAAGGAGAGATTTATTAAGAAGCAAAGTCGACACTATAGCGTTTCGGTTCTAATGAACCATCATCAGGACTATGAGGGATGATATTAGTGATTTTAAATCAACGATGGATGTTTAGAAGTGCAAAATAAAAAACCTAGGGAAAATTTGTATAACAAGAAAAAGTTGGCCGTTTAATTAGTGAATTCACTGACAACTGCATTGCCCTGAAAGATATCTAACGATGGTCACTTTTGAAGAATAGCTGTCTGAATGTGTTGGTTTAAATTGACGCGGGTGAGACAACGTCCAACCCTCCACACACATACGTGCTAATAAGAATGTCGGTTTCATCACCGTATATGCCTCTCGTCTCAAAAGCTATTGGTTTGAAAATGAGAAATTATATATAGAAAGGTATTAGACCATCCTGTGATGTAATGGTTATGAAGCTAGATTAGCAGACCATTGTTAGTAAGTTCGATTCTTACTGGATACTCCATACTTCTGACCTCGTGCCACAATTAAATTAAGCTTAGTAAATAACTATCATCAGAGTATCGTAGTAAGTCGTTCATCTATTTCTTAAAACTGGAGTAGGCAAATATCCCATTTATTTCGTGTGCTCCTTTGCCCATGAAATGTGACATTCCTCACTTCTTTCTCAGCCAACAGAATAGGGATTACGAACTAGGGCATCCATCCCAAGGCTTTTATTCGGCTCTCTAACTTGATTGAATCGGAGAGGGGTCCGTTGAATGGATTCTCTCACACCCCTAAAATGGTTGAAAAAAGTTATTTACTAAGTTTAGCTTAGGAAGGGGTACCCGTGGTGTAGTGGCTAACGTGCTGGACTGCAACATCATAGTAAGCGTGTTCGAACTCCCGCTATTACATTCACTTTTGGACATGCCCTTAAGAAAGGTATCCCCCTCCCCTTATCCTTACTATGGGTTAAATGGCACCATTACTATTCTACAAGAATAGCTTTGGCATTAAATGACCAATGAAGGTTGATATGCCATTAAACAAAGAAACCAATCCAAACCTTAGCTTACATGTGGCACAAGGCTCGAAGGATAGGACTTCCAAGGAAAATTGAACTCACTAACAGTGGTTGGCAAATCTAACTCGCTAACCATTGCACCACGCCAGGTGCGCTCAAATAATTAAAAATAACCTGCTCCATTTTTTTTATTCACCTTGAATTAAAAAAAAAAAAGTTTTTAATCTGGCTCAGAACCAAAAAAACGAGTCCCAGGAATAAAATATAATTTACAAAATACAAGTACTTGATCAGTGCAAAAGAAAGGAAGGAAGGAATGTAATGTAATGGATTTCTATTTGTTGTAGTTAAAACTGCTTAGCATTGTGATAAGCCTATAAATATACGACATATAATTACACCGTTATTTACGTTTCTATTAAATTTACTTTTATTAAATAAGGACATAAACACTAAATATATGAATTAATTAATTAATTTATCTATCTTTTGTGTTATCAAAACATTCATTTTTACACAATTTAAAAACATAATAATGGGTCAGGTTATTAAAGTGCCACCGTGTTAGTGAATCTTAGAATATGCTGACTGTATTCTCTGCAGAGGGGTAACCCATGCCCAAATCGGATGTGCTGGGTATGACACTAAACTGCATCTAATAGTGAGACATCAGTCTTGGAGATCTGGGATATGTGGAGTGCCCCTTTATTGCCATTATTCTTAGGTTTTCTCTGACCCAGAGTATTAGTATCTGTTAGAGTCCCATAGAACTGTTTAATCATTTACTTGACTTGAAACCATTTAACTGTGTGCAGACAAATGGTCTCTGCTCGTTTAAAAATACTGTCGTCTACAAACTACTCGTTTACAAATCATATATATTTGATATATATGTATAAACCGGATTTAGCATTAAATAACATACAAGGGTTGATATGCCATAAAAACACAACCAATCAACAATACTTGATGCCACATAACTGTAAATTATTTGTCATAAGAATAGTTACATGAAACTATAATTGTTTTACTAAGGATGACCTGATAGGTTTATTGATAAACATTTAATGATCATTAACTAAGCTTTTAAAAAAAGCTGAAAAAATTAAAAAGAAACCATTTGATACTTCAATCAATATGAAGCTCAATTACTGCAATTTGCAATTCTATATGTGTATTCATTCGGTTTATAGACGAATATTAGCTGGAGAAATGTTGCTTCCCCTCAAGAATAAATATAAGAACAATAACATACAATTAACAACAATATTTTATTGTCCAAGCAAATTGAATAGAAAGGAGAAAACAATTAAATGAACTGCAAAAAGAGGTGTATGAAGATAAGCCCTTATCTTACATACATTTATGTGAAGTTCCTAAGAGATGTGAAAGTCCGTGAGAGACTTACGTACTTGAGAAGTATTCCTTTGTTTTTGGTCGAGTGTAATTGAATATGTCTCTGTGTAAGCAAGTAGGCTTATGACATGGTATGCTGTGTATAACGGGGGACATCTCCACTCTAGAAGGAACCCCACTTAAACTAGTAGACAAATTCACGTACCTAGGAAGCAGCGTCGAATCAACCGAAAAGGACATCGAAACGAGGTTAACGAAAGCATGGACAGCTATCAATAAGCTATCGATTATATGGAAATCAGACCTAACCGATAAAATGAAACGCAGTTTCTTCCAGGCAGCGGTCACATCGATACTGCTATATGGATGCACTACATGGACGCTAACAAAACGGCTGGAGAAGAAACTAGATGGCAATTACACAAGAATGCTGCGTGCAATTCTGAACAAGTCCTGGCAGCAACACCCCACAAGACACCAACTATACGGCCACCTGCCCCCTATCACGAAAACTATTCAAGTTAGACGAACCAGACATGCAGGACACTGCTGGAGAAGCAGAGATGAACTCATAAGAGATGTACTCTTATGGATCCCCACACATGGCCGCGCAAAAGCAGGACGACCAGCTCGAACGTACATTCAGCAGCTATGTGAGGATACGGGTTGTTGTCCTGAAGACCTACCTAGGGCGATGAACGATAGGGAGGAGTGGCGAGAGAGGGTCAGGGATATCCGTGCTGCCAGCACGATATGATCATGATGATGCTGTGTATTGTTCTCTAGTGTTATGTTTAATGCAACACGAAATTAGCTGGGGTCATAAACATTCCTGTCTTAAGAGGAAGAGACGGATCACAATGCATCATGCAAGTAATTATTTAAAAGCTTCACTTAGTTGTGGTACAAGGCCGAATGTATAGGGTGCCGAATGAGACTTGAGCTCACTAGCAATTGTGAAATCATTACACCATGTGAGGCGCCCAAGTTTCCATTTACCCACCCTGTCTGCCAATTTTTAAACTGAGCACAACTGGTTTGAATTCAAAGTTTTCCTTCTCCTAGACCGGTTGCCATACCAAGATTAAAGAGTCTAGTCTGTCCTACTATTTATTCATACTTGAGGTCAGGAATAGTTGGATTTATACCTTTTCCAAGGTTATTGACGCTATGTGAAATGTAAACAAGTTCCTCCAGGATTTGAACTCTGGTTGCCTCCTGCCATCCTGAAAGTATAAGATGAAATTTTCGTGTCTTCTTTTATCCTGCTTTGGCGAGACCATCGAGCGGTCTTAGGCAGAAAGTGGTTGACAGACAAGGGTGTTAATCCCACAAGTTATAAAAACTCAAGTTCAATTACCACGAGAGCTTATTTGTGCCCGCATGCGCGTATATTTTGACTGTACCTCCACCCATCCACAACTCATAGTTAAGCTGACGAGACCTGAAGCTTGGATTAATTTTTATTTGTTTTTGTTTTTTGTTTGTTTGTTTTTTTTTTCTTTTTGTTTTTTTTTGGGGGGGGTCGTTTTTTATTTTTATTTATTTATTTATTTTGAGATAGAGAAAGAGAAATCAAGGCCATAGAAAATGTACATCTTATAATTCACGCATCTCTCTTTCTCTCTCCCCCCCCCTCCCCGTTTGCCTTGACGAGATAACAAATGTTCTTTGGGACATTATAAACCTGGAGAATTTTTTTGTCCAAAATTTTTAAATTTTTAGTAGGGTTCAATTTACAATATAAATATAATGCTAAACTGGATCCTAATTTGTGTCCACCAAGTTAGTTAAACCTGAAACTAAATCTTCATCTTTGTATTAAACCGTATATAAAAGTAGATGTGTAAATTAAATTTTCCACGTCAGAAAACAAATTTATGATTTTTTCAATATTTTTTTCCGTTACCAGATCGTTAAAACTTATATATATATATATATATATATATATATATATATATATATATATATATAATTGGGCTATTGCAATGAGTACAAGCAATATGGTCACCAAGATATATAAACGTTAACTTTTCGATTATGTTTATTTACTAGACAATCCATGAACCTGTTGATTATGATAATGCTTTTACATTTAAGAAGTAAAAGATTATTTAAATTATTAATAATTTATAAATTAGAATTTGATTGTTGTCTCCCGTATATATCAAGAATTTAGATGATTAAAAAAATTATGTTCGTTGCGAATGTTGACCTTGTAAAATTACGTCGTTCAAAGTTTCACCTACATTTTTGATTTGTCGTACACTCGCACTGACAGGATGTGACACAGGGTCAATTTTTAAGAAGAGTTTAACAGTTTTGAATTCAGAGTTTTCCTTCTCCTACTCTGGTTGCCTAACCAAGGCTAATGAACCCAGTTTTCCCTACTATTTACTCATAGCTGGAAGGAGAACAATTAGATTTACACCTTTTCCCAAGGTTATTAGTGCTATGTGAAATCACACCACGGGCACCTCCAAAATTATGAATCAGTTACTTTTACCTATATATATATATATATATATATATATATATAATACAGACTTGTAATGATAAACAACTAATGTACTAAAAAAAACAGAACTACTAAAACTGAAACTATTTCTATTTACAACGTAAGCCTTTTCCCTGGCCTTAAAAAAGATTTAATTATTTCCGGTGGTAGTGGGGAAGTCTTGGCTAAACGAAAACTACTTTTCCTTACGTTTCATTATCGAGCTATAACCTGTATGTTTTAGAGTACACAAACGAAGGAACGAGAGGGTGGGGCTTGAGCCCAGTCTCTTGTAACTCCCTTCCCTTCTCTGTCCCGCATGTTGTAAATTGTGTAGTGTCCAGTGAAGATCACTTGTGAGATTGATTTATTTACCGTCTGTCTATTTTAAGTATGAGAAACCGTATACCCACCAAATACGATACCCTCGAAAAGGTGGCTTTATTATCCAAAAATTGTAAAAACTGTTCTTTCGTACAAATACTTTTTCCGGGTTTTCTTTTGAGTTTCTTTGTTCAATGAAATGTCAACCTGATATTTGTCTAGCGCCCCACATAAGCACGAGTATGGCACATGGCCTTTTTTTTCTTTTTTGTGGGAACCAGGTGTGAGACCATAGTTCCAAAAAGGTTTTAAGCCTCGTCAGCATTCCCCTAAAAAGAGGCGCCTCATGCGCCAGGCGATAAACCTAGCCCCTCCAGAGGGGATTAGAGTTTGGGGGACAACCCCCTGAAACTCAAGGGATGCAGGTCTTAGCACGCGTGACATGAATCCCAGCTTCCCAGAATCTGATGTCATATGGCCTCGACTGACTGTCACCAAAATCAAGATACACCAAACCTGATCTGTATATCAGGAAACACAGCCGGCAGAAGTGTGTCCCAGCCCAGTGGTCAACAACCTTTGTGGGTTATTTAATGCTAAAGCTACTGTGCCATGGGGACCTCCTCCCACCTATACAAATACTTTTGGAAGAAATAGTTTTAGTTATGTATTTATTCCCTTTTATTCTCTTATTAGCTTAATACAAATTACAATCGGTATGTATGAATCACATCACATAAAATAGGGTTAGCCTGTATGTGTCAGTTGTTTTCTCTTGTACAGCTGGATCTCTCTTTCTCTCTCATAGACTAAGAATAAAGTCAAATCAAGTCCAATTTATCATCATTATCATCATGTCATGCTATCAGCACATATCTCCCTGACCCTCTTCTGCCACCCCTCTCTATCGTCCATCGCTTCAGGTAGGTCTTCAAGGTTACATCCTGTATCAGCACAGAGCTGTTGTATGTAGGTCCTAGCTGGACGTCCTGCCTTTACTTGTCCATCTGAAGGCGTCCACAGAAGTACATCACTTATGAGTTCGTCTCTACTTCTCCAGCAGTGTCCCGCATGTCTGGTTCGTCTAATTTTGATAGTTTTTGTGATGGGTGGTAGGTGGCCGTACATCTTCTGCTTTGTGGGGTGCTGCCTCCAGGACTTGTTCAATATTGCTTGCAGCATTCTTGTGTAGTTGCCGTCAAGCTTTTTCTCCATCCATTTAGTTACCATCCATGTAGTGCATCCATATAGCAGTACCAACAGTATCCATATGACTGATAGCCTATCGATAGCTGTCCATGCTTTTGCTAGTCACATGTTGATGTTAGTCTCGGTTAATGAGACACTGCTTCCTAGGTGGGTAAACTTGTCTACTAGTTTCAGAAAACTACCGTTTCGTGTGGAGATGTTGCCTCTTTGATTAAAGCACAAATATTCCGTCTTGTGTGTGTTGACATAGAGGCCTATGCCTGCAGCTGCTCGTTCCAGACTATGTAGTAGGGTTTCGGCTTGAGCAGGTGTATTTGCCAGAAGCGCTATGTCATCAGCGTAGTCCACATCCATGATTGTTTATGCAGGGTATCTTCTGATTCTTTCCATTGTCAGCTTAAAACCATTGTCTTTCATTTTATCAATAGACGTTCTAAGCACATAATCTAGACAGATGATAAAGAGGTATGGGGCTAATGTGTCTCCTTTCAGCATACCTGCTACAATGTCGAAGTAGTCTGTCTCTCCATCCAGGGAGCAGACTTTTACTTTCATGTTTCTATATAGCATCATTATGGCTGCGATAGTTTCTTTGGGTAGGCCATAGGTGAGTAGTATTTGCTCCATCTTTCCTCTGTGTATGGAGTCAAAAGCCTTGGCAAAGTCAACAAATAATATTGTTGCCTCTAGGTTTTTGCATGTACACCTTCAAGACTTCAACAGATAGTCAAAATATGAGACATAGTGGATCTATTTCTCCAAAAGCCATTTTGGTTCTTCCTAAGTATGTTCCCAATTTTGGGTTCTATGCAGTTGTGTAGTAGAGTATTGTATATTTTGGCCACTATAGATGTAAGGGTTATACCTCAGTAGTTCTTGGCTAATCCGAGGTTGCCCTTCTTAGGCAAAGGGATGGTGCATCTCTTCATCCATCTGTCTATTGTGTTTTGATTATATACGGCATTACAGTGTCAGAGCAGTATGTCATCGAATTGTCTGGTCTTCCATACTTCTGGGAGTATTTCATCAAGCCCTGCTGCTTTTGTATTTTTAATTTTTCTTAGTACTGAGTTGAGTTCTTCTTGTATAAACTGTCCTAGTTTGATGTCTAATTTATTTTTATTTATTTTTTTTAATATTTTTTTTAGCCATCCTAATTTTGTTGGGTCTGTGGATTTGTATGAAATGCTAATTAGAATACATCACCTCTTCCTAAATAGAAGCATCAGTATCATCATGGACGAATGCTAACAATGAAATCTTGATTAGAATCCTTCCTAAATAGTATCATCATTATCATCATGGACCAATGTTAACTAGTTAAATTCCTTCACACTCTCCTAAATAGAAGCATGAATATCATCAGGGAGAGATATTAACTATGAAATGCTAATAAGAATCCTTCACTCCTTCCTAAATAGAAGGATCAATATCATCAGAGACAGATGTTAACTATGAAATGTTAATTAGAATCCTTCATACCTTCTGAAATAGAAGCATCAATAACATCAAAGATGATTGTTACAATGTGAGTTCAACAGATTTACATTTGGTTTTTGTTTGGTTTGGTTTGGTGTGTGTGTGTGCGTGCGTGTGTGTGTGTATATATATATATATATATATATATATATATATATATCCATGTAGGTTATTTAATGCTAAATCCTATTTATACATATATATTAAATATGATTTGTAAACACATTTTGCAGATAACATTTTTAAATGAGCTTGAGCTCATTTTTTTTGCACATAGAAATACTTAAAACCATTTAACTATCTAACACGAATAATTCTATTTACTATTATCATTTGTTTGCACACAGTTAAATGGTTTCAAGAATTGCTATGTAACAGTAATAACTTAACATCAGTCATTTAAATGGATATACATATGAGTCATAAGTGAATATTTTGTAAGTAATTTTATTTTTAAATGAGTTAGTACTAATTTGTTTGTACACTAGCATTGCTATTGTTTCTACAGTTAAATGATTTCACTTATTGCTATCTAACACTAATAATTCTATTCAATATTAATCATTTGTGGTGACAAGTATTGCTATTTACCACTAATTATTCTATTGAATACTATTTATTTATTTGCACACAGTCAAATGGTTCCAAGTATTGTAATGTAATACCACTAATTCAATTAAAGCACACAATTCAGAAGTTTCAAATATTGCTATTTAACACTAATTATTCTATTCAACACTATTCATTCATTTACACACAGTTAAATAGTTCCAAGCATTGTTATGTATTACTAACATTTCAATTAGACCTCAGTCATTTGTTTACACACAATTAAATGGTCAAACAGTTCTATTTGACCTATAAATAGGACCCTATCAGGTGCTGCCACTTCAGTTCAGAGTAGACCTGGGAGCAATGGCAATGAAGAGGTACTCCACATTCCCCAGAGCTCCAAGGATGAAGACTCACCATCAGATTGTTTAATGTCATACGGAAGGGAAGGGTCTTACCCCTCTGCAGAGATGCAATCCATATATTCTATAGCCCCAGCCAACAGGTTTACAAGTCATCTCCTAGATGAAAGAAAAAATCTGTAATAATTTAAATGAATGATCTGAAATGAAGAGTATTCATTGTGTTTATTCCTGTTTATTTTCTTAATTATTTAAGATTATAGAAACATTGAGTTCTAAAATGGAGGTTTACAATTTTAATTGGTCTTTCAACTTGGAATGCTGTGTTTGATGTTTTTTTTTTAAATGTCAAAGCTTCCCTTGCACAAAAACACACACACACACACACTACAAAAATAGTGGGTGGTAATATTAATTGACCCTCTCCAGTACCCTAACCAGGAATGGAACACAAATTTTACTCTTTGTACTTTCTGTCTAACAAACCTTTATTTGGCGGTTTGTTCCTTTGTTGTCTCTTAGAATTCATATTGTTATTTATTGTTTTGCTTAGTTGTAGCACAGTACTGAATGTATGGGGTACCAAATGAAACTTGAACTCTCTAGTAATGGTTTACTAGTTTAACTTGCTAACCCAAAGTGCCATTCTTAAAATTCATGTACAAACAGTGATAAAGGGAATTGTCGTGGTGTAACAGTTATTATCTTAAGAACTGAGCCTGCCAACTCGAGTTCAAGTTTTGCATGAGACTGTTTGCATTTCACATACCGCTTAATACCCTTGGGAAAGGTATGCATCCAACTATTCTCTCACTCCAGTCATGGATAAATAGTCGGGCAGACTGAATTATTTAACCTTAATATGGCAATCAGCCTAAGAGAAAGAAAACTCTGAATTCAAACCCATTAAACTCTACTGTAAAATTGGCCTTGTATCAGATTCTGCTCAAGTGGCAGGGTTATAAAAAGTGATGAAGATGTGTTTGGACCTTGTTAAGGAAGTAACAGTTTTTGTATTGTTTTAGTATCACATACACTTTCAAATAAACAATAAAATATGTCAGTAGGTGATCTCAGAAGAGATATAGGAATCAATGAATCCATGTTTAAATGTTGGAAATAGTCAATTAGTATTTGAACTGTATAAACAAGTATTTTACAAAACAGGGTTTCCTTATTTCTATCTGATGCCTACATATTCGGATTCTTTAGCTCGTCATCAAGGCATGCCTATAGAATGAATTCCTTTAACGCTCTCTCTGTAAGTTCACCTGACAACATCCAGTGTCCACACAAAGCTGATGAATGTATGTTTGTGGTCAGCCAACACTGGTGTGTCTATGTGTAGGAGTCCATAGAAGAATGTCACTTATGAATTCATCCTTACTTCCCCAGCATGTCTTACCCGTCTTACTTGGGAGATAAATGACCATTAGGTGGCTTTTTCTCCTGACGTTTCATTAAAATCCAAATTGTGCAGCCATATAGCAATATTGACATGGCTATAACTTGGAAGAATTTTCATTTATTTTATTAGGGAGATCAGATTTCCATATTCTCATTAACCTGTCAATAGCAGAAAATGCTTTATTCATACCTATGTTGTTATCACTTTCAGTAGATGAAATATTGTTACTGAGGGATATGAACTAATTTCAGAGGCTTGCCATTGAAATTTTAGATATGGGGCCAGCTTATAACATAATCTTGGCTTAATGAATTAAAATACTGAATTCAAGTGTTTTGATATTTAAATTAGCCTATTCCCAATTGATTTCAACAAAGAAAATGAAGGTGTTATGAAGCTAGAATAGCAACATCACAAGATTTTTTTTAACTACATCTGTCCAGGTATGTAATATATTTATAAAACTCTGGTTTCCTTCAGTGCTGAATCATTTATTCTCTTCTCACTGTTACATATTTAGTGATAGGCTTGATCCCAGGAAGTGGCCTTTCCTCCAAGGATACTAGTGCAAAATGAATATTAACAGCTGGATATTCAACTCTGACAATTCCATCTTGTACTCAACACAGCTATATATATTTAATTACATGCATGTGTGTACACGCACACACGCTGATCTCTGTCAAGGTTAACTGTGGAGTTAATAGATCTTTACTGCTTTTGTTTGGGCTATTAAGGTAGTTATAGTAAAGTGCTTGGCTAAAATTCTCATTCACCACTTTCCATCAACCATTCTGGTATATTCGTCACAAGATGTCACAATACAGGGTTGTGGATTCATGTTTTTCAAAAACATGTGAATTCTAAAAGAAAATAAAGAATCTCGGATTAGTTGCTAGCATGCTGGACTGTGGCATTGTAGAAAGCAAGTTCAAACTCAAGTCATGCTATTACATTCACTTTCGGACTAATACTCTTGGGAAGGATATGAATCCCCTTATCTCCACAGCTGTGGGTTAAACAGTACCACTACTGTTCTCTTACGAGGATGGCTTTGGCATTAAATAAACCAAAAAAGTTGACATGCCATTAAGAGAAATATACTAAACCAAAACCAAAATTTTAATTTGGTTTGGGTGTTCCATTTTTCATGCTAGTAATACTCATCAATTCTCAAACCAATAGAGATAATTAAGATGTAAAGAACCCTATTTGATTTATCTTTGTTGGACTTTACCAGGATTTCTTTTGTAAGAGTGCATATGTTTTAAATTTTTACAACCCTGACATTTTTTTAAATCACCCACCCCTGTAAGTGTGGCTTAGAATGCACTAAACTGCATCTCCTGCAAAAAGTTAATATATGGCCACTTTAATTTATACACTAATAATATGTCAGCCCTGTTAGTGGGGCTTGACCTAAGCTGACTGTACCTCTCAGAAGAGATGTCCTGGGTATATCACTAAACTGCATGTGGTGGTGAGGCACCAGTTTTGGAGCTCTGGAGATTGTGGAGTACTTCTTCATTACTATTACTCCCAGGTCCACTCTGACCTTGAGCTGGTTGCACCTGGTTGGGTCCCATCTATTGGTGAAATAGAGCTGTTCAAAAATTATTCATGTTCATGAGGACTTTATGCAAAAAAAAAAAAAAAAAAATTAAGAAAAAACTACACAAAAAATGTTACTTGAAACATGCAAAAATTTCCAGTTACTTTTAAACTATTGTAAATGAATGTTTCATACTGCATTTAATACAGATGAACTGTTGTTCCTGTTAGAGTCATTTACATACCTAATCACTATATTTTGTAGTAGCAGTTCTGAATGAGAGGGGAAGATGCAAGACCATTACCACCACCCAAAAAAATTGCCATACTAAAGTCTCCATGGGCTTTACATGTTTTTTAGGGTTAAGTTGATTGCTCAGCATCTAAAGTGTCCCAATAGAAGAATGCTTACAGGGCCAAGTATTTTTTGGACCTACCATGCCTGAGTCTTGATTCATGCCTGGTTCTCACCATAAAATTGGCCTTGTACCACATTCTAGCTTGGTGACAAATCAGATACCAATATGCCATTAAAATCAAACTTTTATTTTGTATTTTGAATATTTATTTATTTATTAGTGCATTGATGCTTTGAATTGCTTTTATTCTTTTTGAAACTTTGATTTTTCATAGGATTGAGAACTTATCACTATCATTACTAGTTTTTGTACCTGTGAGAACAGTGAAGAATTAAGAATACAATAAGGACCTAATCAAAATGACCTCTGTTACTTGGTTGACCTCCATCTCTTCCATTTGACATTAACAGAGAAAATGCTATTCATAGAAATGCCTGACCAAACCAAATGTGTGCATACATTTGTTTCCCTCCCACCCGAAACTAACACAAACTCTCTCCCTCTTCTAAAAAAGTACTGTTTTTTTCTATTAGTTTCTTTTTTTTTTTCTCTCTCTCTCTCTCTCTTTCTCAATGCCTTGGAATCAACCGATATTTTTCTTCAATGATTAACTTGGCATGTTGCTGTTAGTTTTCAACGCCTTCTTTTTAGATCTCGTTACTCACCTACATTTGATGTAAACAAAAGCTAAGATGTCAGAAGAAAAAGGAAAATAAAAAATATGTCACTGTCAGACTTGTCGCATTAACAAGAAGTTGAACCCTAACATGAGGCACTGGAACTGTGACTCTAAATCATATCTTCTCCTTCCCACTTTGCATGACTCAGTCTATAGCAACATATAAAATAGATTATTGGTTGATTTTAATGGCATGTCAACTCATCTTGGGTTATTCTATGCCTTGAGGTTTGAGAATCATGTTCATTATGCATTTATATTTTCATTTTTTTGTGTAGTTTTGCCTTGAGAGTTTTTTTTTTTTACATACAGTTATAGGTTATCAAGTATTCCTATCTAACAACAATTTGCACACAATCATATGGTTTCAAGTCACTATCAATTACAATCCTTAGTAAAAAATAACAACTTCAAGCAACCGACCCTAATTCAGGTTTCAATTTCTTTTATGGCATATTAACCTTCGTGAGTTATTTAATGCCAAAGCCATTCTTGTAGAAGAACAGCAATAATAGTATTTAACCCATAGCTGGGTTCATACCTTTTCTTAGGGTATTAGTCTGAAAAGCAACATAATAGCATAGCTGGAGCTTGAACTTGCTTACTTCAAGGCTGCAGTCCAGTGCATTACACCATGGGGATTCCACTCCCCATCCCAAATACTTTACTGTTATATAATATCAAGTATTCTATCATAAACTAATCATTTTTAAATACATCTATTTGATCCATAAATGGGACAATAACAGATACTACCACTCCAGGTCAAAGTGAACCTGGGTGTAATGGCAATGAAGGGTACTCCACTCCACTCGACAAATCTCCAGAACTGGAGCCCCACTATCAGATGCAGTTTAGTATCATATTCAAAACACTTGTTTTTTTTTCTCTTGGGAGGGGGTGGGGGTCTTACTCTGCTGCAGAGGATACAATCAGAGTATTATTAGCACTGCTGACTGAGCGTATATAAAATATAACTGACTAGCTGAATTCAACTTCTTGTCACAGCCACTCATGTTAGGTGGGAAAGGTACACACTTAGTCCCATCACCAGTCATCTTTAATACTCAATCTTTAAAAATCATTAAATGCTCAACAAAGAATTAATTTGAAACTTTCAAAGCCTAAATCTAAAGAACTAAGTTTTGGTTAGGTGAGGTTCATTAAAAAGAAAAAAATTGTTTACAATGTCATTGCAAGTGGACACATCGCATAGTGGTTATCATTGTAGATTATGGACTGGACGATGCAAGTTCAAATCCTGAATAAAGCTATTTGCATTTCATGTCACACTAATGCCCTTGGTAAAAGCATGAATTCATCTATTCTCTCTCCAGCTATGGATAAATAGTAGGGTAGAATAGGTTCTTTCACCTTGGTGAGGCAACCAGTTTAAGAGAGGGAAAATTGAACCCTGTACTCCACTTGAAAATTGTGCATTGTGTCAAATCCTTCTTATGCTGGAGGGGTTGGGTAAATACACACCAGTTCAAGTCTCCTCTATGGGTAAAATAAATGTGAGAAAATTATTAGCATTAAACAGAAATACTTGAAACTATATAACATTTGTATTGAAAATAGTTAATTGAAGCTATAATTATTTACAAATTATTATTATTATTTACTTGAAATCTTATAATTGCTTTGAGAAAACTGACTTTGGCATTGAATAACCCAGCAAGGGTTGACGTGTTTTAAAATTGACCAAACTTGTAAGGAAAAAAGAGTTCATTGAATAAGCCTTTTTTACATGCATATATATATATATATATATATATATATATATATATATATATATATATATATATAATCATATTAGTTGTACTGATAGCACAGATTCACTTGACTCTCTCTCTCTCTCCATCCATCCCTATCAGCCATCACTCATGATTGGTTTTCTAGGCTGCATTCAGTGTTCATGCAAAGCTGATGAATGTAAGTCCTTGCTGGGTGGTCAATATTGGTGTGTCCTTGTGTTGGAGTCCACTGGAGAACATCATTCATGAGTTTGTCCTTTCTTCTCCAGCGGTGTGCAATATGTCTCATTTGTCTGGTTTGTGAGATGAGAGACAAGTGGCCGTACAGTTGCTGTATTGTGGGGTGTTGCTTCCAGGATTTGAACAGAAATACACCATCTAAAGTTGAATCACAGCTGCATAGCCTGGAGCAGATAGCAAGAGTTATTGGCCTCTACAGAGTGTGTGTTTGTATATATCATTTCTAGTGGAACATTTATACAATCAAAATGGATATTATTAGGTATAATTTATTACAAAATAATTATCAAGTGTGTTGTCATTTATGGATGATACTGTTTATATGTATGGATCATGGATTTCTTTTTATAGTGGAATGGCTAAAGTGCTGGACTAGGGCCATGAAGTAAGCAAGTTCAAACTCCATTCATGGTATTACATTTACTTTTGAACTAATACCATTGGGAAAGGTATGAACCCTCTTATCTCCCCAGTTATCAGTTAAATAGTACCACTACTGTTCTTTTTCAAGGATGGCTTTGGCGTTAAATAAGCCAGAAAGGTTGATATGCCATTAAACCAAGAAAGGAAACCAAATCAAACCATGGATTTTGGTTCTATGGACCTTGATGAAACTAAGTATTTTGGGCTCAGTAACTAGTTTTTTTGTGAAAAGATATGTATTGAAAAGACTTGAAGCAAGGGAGATAACTATGCCAACAAGAACATAGCATATTTTTCAAAATTTATCTATTTTGTATTTCACTAGAATTACAAGCTGAAGATAGTTGTCTGTAGCACTAAAGAAATATTTAAAAACTTTAGTGATCCTAACAGATTTTATCTTAAGAAATGTTAATTTGGTAACAATATGGAATTGTTTCAAATACACTATGCTTTGGTCATCATAAACCAAAATTATCTATGATTACAATACATATTTAAATTGGTTCTTACAAATTTTGTTCTGTTATGCATCTGCTCCTAATAACCAGAATCGTATGTGAAAGAGCGAGAGAGAGAGAGAGAGAGATCCAAGTATAGAATTTTGGGGGCTCTGCTCTATTTTGAAGCAATAGAAATCCCCTCAGAATAAGTCCTTATAACTTATTTAATATCCTGACTTCAACCATTACAAATAATTACTTTAACTCATTGACTTTTAAAGCTTCTTTTTTTTTTCATACCTTTAGAATGTTGATTTAGATAAATTTGGCTGACAGTGTTTATAATAAGAAAAAAAAAAATAATGTGGCTAGTTATTTCAGGCTTAAAAAAATGTAATCCTTCTACTAACATGGCTCAGACTAATAGATATCTGGCTGAAATAATAAAAATAATAAAGAAAACTTTTAAAAATCTCAAATGTGTTTTTCAACAGCCCAGTGTATCTCTACAGGGAGGTAAGACCCCCCCATACAAGTGTCCTGGATATGACATTAAACAATCTGATGATGAGGCTCCAATAATGTTAGAGCTTTGGGGAATGCAGAGTACTACTTCATTACGATCACTCCCAGGTCCACTTTGACCTAGAGTGGTAGTACCTGATAGGGTCCCATCTATGGGTCAAATAGAATTGTTTGACATTTAAACTGAGTGCAAACAAATGACATGCCAAATTGAATTGTTAGAAATATAACTGTTTGATCATTTAAACAAATAACTGATTTTTAATTGAATTATTAATGATACATAGCAATTCTTGGAATCATTTAATTTTGTTGACTTATATATATCTAATATATATGTATAAACTGAATTTGGCACTAAATTACCTACAATGGTTGATATGCCATAAAACCAAACCATTATTCAAAGAATATATCTTTGTTTTAACAGCCAAATTTTGACAGTAAATATTATTTTTTGTTCAAGTAATGGAATAAGGGAAATCTAATAATATATCAGGTCCAAAATGTCGGAGTTCCATCTGTTTTGTGCTTGCTTGTAACATTGAAAATTCTGGGTCAAAGACACTTGTTTTGGAAAATGCAATAGATGTAGAAAAAATACCATTTTGGTTTCTGTAGAATGATCAGTTGTCAAGTATCAGCTGTGAAATCCTGCACAAGTATAAAGATTTGATGGATTGTATTTCAAAAACAAAATGTAGGTGGATGTTTAAATTCTACATACAATTATACATATGATAAATTTTTTAAAATATCAGCCTGATAAAATGTCAAAAAATGCACACAGTTTTAATGATAACAATTAGACTCTGTTGTCTTCTAATCACAGAAACAATTTTTGATTTCTTACTTGTCTATTTATTTATTTATTGACAGTGCAAAACTCTTTACGTTCAAATTTTCTAATTATTGGATATTAAGATGATTCTGATAATTTTAAAATTGTTTCTCTCACTTCTCTATCACACACCCCTTCCTTTTATTTATATATATATATATATATATATATATATATATATATATATATATATGTAGGCAAACATTTCAACAACGGACATAATTTTCATCTATTTTTAGTTGTACACAGAAATCAGATTGATTTTAACACTATGTTAACCAATTTGGGGTTATTTTTTGTCTAGACGCTAGGAATCATATTTACTCTACATACAGTCGTATTTACATTTCTGTGATGTTTCTTGAGAGTTTGTTTTATTTATTTTTTTGCTTCCTGTCCTGTCAAATATGAATAATTTTCAAATATCTCTATCTTAATAAAAGGTACCACTCCAGGTCTGAGTGGACCTAGAGTAATGGTAATGGAAGGATAAGTCACACTTCTTAGAGCTTGTAAGTGTATGAATGCTTTGGGTTTTTTTTAAGGACGGAAGAAAGTTATATGATACCTTTTTTAAATTTTAAATTTATTTTTCTTGGGTTCTCATATGGCTACTCTGTAGTGAGGAATGTCTTTCTGGACTATTTGAGTAGAGTTGTTTCTCCCAAATAAGGTGCTGAAATATATTAGTCGCTCTCAGTGGTTGATAAGTCCAAATTGGTGTTCTTAGGTTGCTTGTTTCTGTGTGTGGGCTTGCTTGCAGCAGACATGGTGTCAGGCTACTACACCTAATCACCCATGTGTTTGCAGATAGTAGCCAAATGGAAAGAGGGTCCTTTTAGTCTGAAGGGTCTCACTGAAGTGAGATCAAATTTCTCCTTTTTACAGGGATGCATGCATCGCCCCTACTTCCTGTCAGAGGCTTCTGGGAATTTCTACACTTATTGAATGTATTTTATTTTATTTTTATTTTTTCTATCCACTACAAACTCTAGAACTGAAGACTCCCTACCAGACACAGTTTAGTGATATGCCCAGGACATCTCTTTTTGAGGGGTTACAATCAGCTTATTTTGAGCCCTGCTGACACAACCAATGTATTATAAGAGTATAATTGTAAAGTGGCGATGAATCTTACTCTCTTAGAGATTATTTACATTTAATAGTTTCAATGTTTTAATCTTGTGTTTGAAGGAAAACATCAGAGATGGGAACTTGAATCGCCATTGATATTATCAGGATTTTTGTCCCTGAAAGTTAGGTTAAAATTCTCAATTAGAAGAGTCAAAAATAAGACCTAAGTGCCCATAGGCAAATTGTTTTGACGGCTTTTGAAGAAAGAAAAACATTACCAGTGTTTGAGACCAAATAGTTCAATTCCAAGAAAGGAAAGAGCTGAAAGAGAATAGGTTTTGCAGATTTAGCTTGTTTGAAGATTCTTCCTTGAAACTGGTAGGATGGTCAGTCTAGTGGGCTTCAAAGTAGCTGTCCTCTAGTTCTCTCTAGGTGTCACACATATTGTTGGTAGAGTGCTATATAAGACACTGACCGGCAGGCTGAAAAAATGGCCACAAAGAAAAGCAAACAGAAAAAAAAGCTGAATTCTTGGAGTTGGAATTTATATAGGGTTTCACATGACTTCTACAAGAACTCTGATTGGGCTCTTATTTTGACCCACACTAAGTGGGACCATTAAATTCTAATGATATATATTTACCAACACCACCGCTCAAGCAAGATGTGACATAAAGTCAATTTTTAAGCTGAGTTTAACAGATTTGAATTCATTGTTTTCCTTCTCCTAGACTGGTTGCCATACCATGTTTAAAGAGCACAGTCTGTCCTACTATTCAACCATAATTGGAGGAGGATTGTTGGATTCATACCTTTCCTAAAGGGTATTTGCACTATATGAAAGGCAAAAATCTTCGTCCATTATTTGAACTTGAGTCGCTGTGTCCATTTCCTATGACGATATCTTTTACACCACGAGCTCCTTCATATATATATATAATAAAGTTGGCGACCATAGTCTCCCTTTTGAATAGCTACTCCTTCCCCATGGATTACTCCCCTTTACCCTTGATCCGTACCTTATAACGCTTAGTTTTAAGCAAGGAGGTATCAAGTACCATTTTTTGAGTCTTTGGTATGACTAATCCTGAGATTGAACCCCAGTCTCCCGAGCCATTGGTGAACACTCTACCCACTAGGCCAATCATCACCATTTTATTATTAGAAAATATTTACTTTTTAATTTGAAGTTATAGCGGAAGTGCTAAAAACTGCCGATATGATTTATCATTCCACTTGACGGCAATTTCACCGTAAACGATTTATTTTCTCTCTCTCTCTCTCTCTCTCTCATTTTGCTTTGCCTTCTCTGACAAAATATTCCCTTCTTGATCAGGTGATGTTACTTCTTGGCTCGGCTGATGTCCACACTTTTCCTCTGTTAACAATGCACTTGTCACGATCCCTCCACCTCGATATCAACATGAACTGGCGAGGTGGTGTGATAATGAACAGACAAGAAAGGTGTGGCCTGGGACTCGTTCGAGAATCCTTTTTTGAACAGCTCACTGGCCATACTAATTTCGATATATCACTAAAAACCATTGTTGGTTTGCCCTATCCAATCATCAAATACTCTCCCACCTCGAGAATGTTCACCTCCTCACCGTCTGTGAGGGTATTTTTTACTAATGTAAATAAACAGTAAACCCAGAGACCTGTATTTTTTTCTCTTTTTTTTATTCATCTAATTTATTTATTTATTTATGTATCTTTTAAGAAATTGAACACAATTAGGTGGATACTTTATCCAACTCTGGAAGTAAGGTTTTTTATATGTACTATCATTTAAAGAAAGACCAAGGATTTTTTTAAAATCTAAAATGTCGATTTGGTCCTTTATCTGGTGGAAAACAGGTGTGTACCTTTTATTATATTTATTTTTATATTATTTCGTTAAAATTTTTTGATTTTGCATTTGTTTTGTTTTGGGTTTTTTTGGGGTTTTTTTGTTTTCCTTTTTTCAAAAAATTTCTTGGAATATTTTATTTTATTTACTATTTATTTATTTATTTATTTAAAGCTGCGGGATTTGAACCCTGATTGAAGAAAATATTGTAATTAATTTAGACTTAATTCAAAACAACTTATTTTTACTTAAACTCATGATTTGTGATTTTTTTTTTTTTTTCAATTGTACAGTATGTAACAAAAAAATAGATGTCAAAAAATGGTTACGTCGAAAACAAAAAACTAAAAATAGCTGCTGTTGAAGTTTGTCATGATAAATGGCAGTAATCTTGACTTCTATGCTTGATTTAATTGACCAAGTTCAGAACTTTTTAAATAATTAATTTTTGATATTTTTTTTTCTAAGAATCCACCCCCACCTTTTTTTTTCTTTTTTTTTTTTTTGATAATAACAATTATTTTTGAAATGTAAAAAGTGTTTTAAAAAAAAGGGAATATTGTAAATAATCTGAAAAAAGGTAAATTGTAAAAAGTTTCATTTTGAGTTTTTATAGAAGTCAAGAATACTGCCATTTACAATCTGATATAAACATAAACAACCTCCCCACCCTTTATTTTATTTTATTTTTGTTTTCGACGTGACTTAAATTAAGTTTAAAGTAATTATAACAACATTTCTTCAAAGTAATTTTAGACTCATTGGCCTAATGAGTAAAGTGTTCGCCAATGGTCCCGGAGACTTTGGTTCAATCCCAGGCCAAGTCATACCAAAGACTCAAAAAATTGTACTTGATGCCGCCCTGCTTAGCACTCAGCCGTGGCCATCACTATAATACCATTATAATATATATCGCGGAGGCCACGACTCAGCATTATGATAAGGATCAAGGGTAAAGTGGAACAATCCAGGGAATGGAATAGCGCCCTCCCTTACACCTCGATGTAGTAGCTATTGAAAAGGGGGCCTTTGGGTCACCCTCGACTAAGGTTGCCAACTACTAACTTCTTCAACTCTACCACATTTATGATGAAGACAGTTGCACTAATCCTGTCTCCAACTTTCGTAGTAGTCATGATATTACTGATGAACATACAGATATAGTCTTGTACTTTCCCAACAGACTATTTTTCTATCTGTATATTAATAGTACCCACTTCCTCTCTGTTTTATTAAAAGTAAGTAAAGTTGGCAACCTTAGTCAAGAGTGACTTGAAGGCTTAAATACCATTTAAAATGAAAGATATTGGTCCTACCTATAGAAATTCATTAAAAGTTATTTTATCACTAAAATTAACTGCAAATTGTTTTACTATAAAAATCCATTGTAGATTATTTGACTATTAAAATTATTTCAATACAAGAATAATATTTATATTTCAAGTAGATTTTATTATTGAATTATTATGCATATAGTAATGACACAAATCCTAATAGTAAAAGCAGAAAAAAAAATCTTGGTTATAGTTCAGTACAAACCACATTTGAACCTTGTATGAAAGCAACTTTTCAGTTTTTCTTATTGCTTCTTTAGTGAAGAAATATTGTTGCATGTTGTTACATTATTATTTCCTTGCTAAATGTTGTTGGAAATAAAGGAGTGAAGAGAAGACAAAGATGCCGTAAGGTTTTTATATGAAGGTTTTAATGGCAGCATGGAATAAAGGGTTTATGTTTATGCTGCAAGTCTCGTAGGAAGGAAGGAAGGAAATAGTTATGGAGTTGAGAAGGAATTTTAGCAGCTATTGGCCTGAGTGAAATGTGCATCGTTAGGTTAAGGCATTGTTGAATGTGTGAGTGAGATATGATCGCCATAGGTGTAGCAAAAGTCGTGTTTGCTAGGTAAGGATAGGAATGATGTAGTCGCTCATGGATGTGTGGTCCTGGTTGTTTGGGAAGAGAAGCATGAATGTCTCCAGAAAATGTGGCCCAGGGATGAAGTAGCTGGATGTCTGAGCGGAATTTTGCATTGCAGTCGACATAGCCAAAGTTGGAGGCGACTTAAAGTGGTTCTTGTGTGTGGCATATGGAATTCATCTAATTCAAATTCAACTGGGAACCCTTGGTCTATGAGAATAGACTCAAGAGGTCCATAAATTTGATGGCTTTCCTTGTGGTGTTGTGATGCTGCTGCTAATGAAGAGAGCGGACAGTAAGTATGTCTGTCCTTTTCGAAAAGTTCTGAGGAAGAGAGAGTTTGGCGAGCTTTCCCCAATTTGGTGCTGCCCGGAAAAATGGTCCGGGCTGAATTGGATAAGTCATCCTCATCGGGTGAAAATATGCATCAACCATAACCATCAAATTAATTTATGCACCAAACAAAAATACGAAGTTCTTTCTGCTACACTTCCCACTGACTTTACTGTTACTCCACTCCTCTGTTAAGCCTTATTGGTTCCTGCACTAAAAAACTAAATATTTCTGGTGGTAGGGTGAACATACATGATTAAACAAGGAGTTTTGTAATTTTTGCCCTAAAGTTTCTTTGATCTACATTTCAGTGATCAAGTTTTAAGAATCAAAAAGGAACAGTTTCTCTGTAGTTCAATCCCTGGGTCAAATAGAGTAAGAATTCTAACTGGCTCAATGAAGACATAGGTTGCAATCATAAAGAAAAAGATGGATGGCCAGAGATCATAACAACTAAAACATTGTATAATGTTTCAGTTATGATCTCTGATCATCCATCTTTATGATAGCAACCAGTTTTATTTTCTGTATAAACTGTGTAAACTGATCCGAATTAATCAATATATATTAAAATATACTCACCTTTTCCAAAAAGAAAAATCTCTCTCTTTTACAAAATAAAGCATCATTGATAATGGGATTATTATGGGTCAATATTTAATCTCTCTCTCTCTCTCTCTCTCTTTTTGGTTTGGTTTTCTTTTTCCTTCCTTCCACTCTCAGTATAACTTTCCATGTGTTACTTGTGTTCTTTCTCTCTTTTTCAATTTCTCTTTCCTTATAACTTATCTGTTCATTTTCTTCTTTTCATTGAGTAATGCCTCATGTTGCCATAACAGAATTTCTCTTTAACATGTGGTGAGACCAGATTGCATGACCAATAAAATCCCATTGTATTTTATATAGAGAGTAGTGCAAAGGTCATTTATTCATTTATAATCTGTTTTGTTTGAGGGATATTATATTTCACAATTCAAAGCTCTGTCAGTGAGGCTTAGAATATGCTAACTGTATCCCCTGCAGAGGTATAAGACCTCTCCACAAAAAAGGGTGTCTTGTATATGATACTCAACTGTATCTGATGGTCAGGTTCCAGTTCTGGTTATCTGAGGAGTATGAAATACTCCTTCATTACCAATACTCTTTTGTCAGAAGAGAAGTTGGGGGGGGGGGGGTCTTTTCCTCTTTAAATTTTTTTTATATAATCAGATGAATAGATTAGAAACTATTGGGGAGATGTAAGTCCCCATGGAAAAGTGCTGGACTGCAACATTGTAATGTGTTCAAACTCCAGACATGAGATTACGTTCACTAGCTATGGGTTAAATAGTACCACAGCTGTTGTTCTATGAGGGTGGCTTTGGCATCAAATAACCCATGAAGGTTGATATGCCATCATAAAAAAAGAATGGAACATTTTTCATGCTAGTAATACCTATTGACCCTCAAACCAAGAGATAATTATTTAAAGAGCTCTTTTTTTTTCTTTTTTTTTCTGTGGAACTGACATTTTTTAAATCATACAGCCCTATCAGCAGGGCTTCAAATATAGCAACTGAATACTTTGCTGAGAGTTTAGACTCCTCCTCATATTGAACACATTGATTTTTCAAGTACTCATTATCACGAAAATACCATGTGTTAATTCCATTAATATCGGTGATAATATGATACCAAGACTTCAATTTTTTTTATAGAAAAGATCCTTAAATATATCTATATATTTCTAAAGTTTTCATCATTTTTGCATAACTAACTAAGTAAAAACAGCTGCTCATGTCTCTTTATGTATATCTGTATACAGAGAGGCATTCATCACCTGACATGTTATATAACTGTGTGCAAAAAATTATCAATTTTAAATTAGCTGAATAAAGTTTTTTCATCACTAGACTACTATTAATATCCCTGAATATATTTTTACATACTAAAATTCTCATGTTTGCATATGTTGCATAACTATAAAAAAATCTGAATATGAGCACAGGTAAAAAATCATACATAATCGTAGTAATTCTAGTCAAGTAAGAACATTAAGTTTATAAGTCCAAAAAATTCACTCTGAATTGTCCAGCAGGACACATGGCGTCACAGTTATAGGCGTTGGTCCCCTAAGCTTCTAAGGAGACAATCATCTGGAAGTTGCAGGTTCAATCCTGACTGCAGGCGAGTAACAATACAGGAATACTTATGGCTAATGGAATTCAATAAAGGACGTAGTTCGAAGCTCTGTGAAGGTTCCCGAGTTTGACAAACACCTGAAGAAGGCCAGAGGACATATCATTGTGGAAATAACAATAAAGATAAAGACAATATAAAAAAATCATCAAGCTTCGTTTCAGAAATTTAGACAACTAACTATAACCTAACAGAAGTGATACCTCATAGCAAGATTTTTATTAAAACAATAGACTTAAAATTCTCTAACTGAGAGAATAAAGCAATTTCCAGTCCAATTTGCAACTGAATGATAATGGTGGAGGGTGCATTTGTGTTAAATGTCACATTTTTTAATGATTCAATATTCTTCAATTTGCAACTGAATGATAATTTTGTTGCATCTGCATTCACTCCGAATATCATTTTTTAATCATCCAAATTCTCAGATCAACAAAGTTAACCATGAAATGCTAATTAGGACCCTTCACTCCCTCCTAAATAGAAGCATCATTATCATCATGGACTATTGTTACAACAAGATCCCTCTAGACTCAAGGGTCATCTAATATAAGATTGAATAATTACTTCAGTCCCATAATAGTTATTGCATTGGCATATATATGTTTTATACAGCTATTATGGGGCAGAGGTAATAATATATATTTTGTAACATATTCATTTATTCTTGGTAACTTATGTCCACCTCTTGCCATTTTTTCTTCATCCTATTTTACTCCATCTGCAGTTCTTTAAAAAAAGAAAAAAAGAAAATCCTGCCTTCTCCAAGAATACTGTCATATTGACTGGCATTGTAAGATCTTTATGGTGTCCCTACTCTGCTCTGCTACCTCACCTCTCTTCAGATAATCAATGGAGTGAATGCATCTAACAAATGTCTGTTCCATTGCTGCCCTGTTTCTCTAGCCACACCCTTCTCTTCCACACCTAGCAAGCTGAGTAGCATCATGTTGAACTGATCAGCCACAATTTTCTACTGTGACATATTCTTAATCCTATTAAAATCAATAAATGCCCAATTAGAGTATCAGCTGGTATTTAAGGCTGCACTCAACATTGGTTACATGATAAAATATAGAGTGGAGGGAACAAGGAGGAGTGTTTATTTATATATATATATATGTGTGTGTGTGTGGATATAAAGATATGAGTTTGTATATCTATGTAAATATGTGTATATATATATAACTGTATAGAGAGAAAGTGGTATGTGTGTGTTTTCTATAGCGTCTTTATTTTTTTCTCATGCTATCAAATTTCATTCCAAACTTTACCATATATATATATATATATATATATATACACATACACACACACACACACACACACATTGTGTGTGTATGTATGAAGATATTTATATGAGTATGTATATCTTTGTGTGTGTATATATATATATATATATATATATATATATATAGAGAGAGAGAGAGAGAAAGAGGTATATGTAGATATGTGTATCTATGTGTGCATAAGTTTGTGTATGCCTATATATATATATATATATATATCTGATTTTCTATACAGTCTTCTTTTTTTTATACTGCCAAATTTCATTCCAAACTTTACCATATATATATATATATATATATATATATATATATATATATATATATATATATTTATAAGCTGGTTATATTTAGGCAGCCAGCTTTCTCTTAAGCATGTTTTGTTAAAAAAAAACACAAACAAGGTTCTTTTTAAGTTTTTTTATTGATTTTTTTTGTCTTACAAGACTTCTTATGTTTGGCTCAAATTTATATTAAAAAATGATACAAAATTCTCTCCTCATACAAATTCTACTATCAACTGAGGAGAGTCCTCATAGCATCGTGGCTAACATGCTGGACTGCAACATTTTAGTAAGAAAATATAAACTTCAGTCACACTATTGCATTCATTTTTGGACTAATACCCTTGGTATGAACCACCTACACTACTGTTCTTCTATAAGGATGGCTTTGGAATTAAATAATCCATAAAGGTTGATATGCCATTAAACAAAGAAAACAAACCTCTATCATTAGTAATTTTCAAGGTTATGGTCAGTTTTTTGATTTTTTTCAATTAGACAGTGAATGATTACAAATATTTAATATCTCTCTCCACATTCTAGACAGAAAGCCATCTTAAATGTTAAAAATAAGAATTTCACCAAATCTCAAAAAGAAATATGACTATATTTCAGTTTTAAAATAAGCAGACCCCTTATATTCATACAGGTTTTTTTCTAATTAGAGTGTTTCAATACTGTAGAGTTTGGTAATAAAAATATCGAACAATATCACATCAACCCTCATTGGGTTATTTAATGCCAAATTCAATCTTTTTTTTGTTTTTTCCTCTTTTTCTTTAGTGACAGTTATATGGTTTCAAGTACCTAATGATGATGAATCATTTGTAAACAATTATAGCTTCAAGTCACCATTGTCAATGATATGGTGACCTATCTACATGATAATGAACTCTTCCTCTCAGTGAGACTTCCTCCCAGCAGTCTAACCTGACAGTTTCAGATGGACACTTCTATCTGTAGTATTAACACTCTTCTTTTGTATATATGTTCTGTTTATTCAATACCCTTGTTCCACCTACTTTCTCTTCTGAGTCTTCTTTCTAGCCCCTAACAGGCCACAACAGCTAATAGAAATAATTTGCACAGTTATAAGGTTTCAAGTATTCCTGTTTAATAGTAATTATTTTCAAACAGATCTTTATTCAGGGGTATGCTCAGATGGTTTGTTTCTTTTTAATCCAAATATTCAATGTCTCTTTTTCTGCACTCCAGGCAGGAAACATCTCATATATCAGAAAACAAGTTCCATCAAATCTTGATCCTTCAGGATTTTTATTTTCAAGTTAACTCACTCAAAGGCTACTATTGATTTGATGTCACATTTAATGATAAATAAATTAGGGGAATTTCTCTATAATTAGCCTTTACTAATTATCCATCCCCCTTGAGAATATTTACTGAATTGGGGATGATATTAATGAAGACCACTTCGCCCATTCTATCATTAAGTTGCAGTTTGTATTGGAAAATTACTTTAAGTTAAAGCATTTTAATAACAAGTGAATTGAGGCTGGGTTCATCAAGAAAATTAGCAGGAAACAAACATATGTTTCTAAGTTGGAATTTATAACCATTCACTTAGCAGAACATGCAATTCCAAAAAGAAAATGGTTTTGTGTTTAGCCCTAACCAATTTTCCTAATTCCTGAGGCTGGGTAAGGTGCTGAACTAGCTGGTGCCTATGTATGGTTGATCAGTTGGTTGCAGAGAACAAGAAGCTTACTCAGCTGGAAAGTGTTCAATTAAATTATTTCGTCAATGCCACAAGAATTGTCTGCACCATTTCAAACTCATTATGCCAATTCCACTGGAAGCTTTTGGAGAGAAAAAATCCATGAAAGATTCAAATTAAATTCCTCTCTCATCTCCTTTAAATCTCCTCTCATTCTGCTAATATCTTTGATACCCTTTTTTCAATTTTGTTTAATTAATAAATATCTTTAGCTTTCAAATTGCTTTTTGCATGTCTATATTTACTAACTTTAGTTTGGAACATCCACTAAATGAACTTACTAAGAATGGCTTGTGAGAATACTTCACTAATCATTGCTTTTTGGCAAACTGTTATATTGTTTACTGAGATTTCTCCTTGGTTGGGGGGTGGGAGTAAAATGTCCTGTCAGCAGAGCTTAGAACATACTGATTGAATACACTGCAAAGGAGTAAGACTCCACATACAAAAAGAGGAGGTCCTTGGTATGACATTAAACTGTATCTGATGGCCAGACTTGGGTTTTGGAGCGCTAAGTAGTATGGAATACTCCTTCATAACCATTACTCCCAGGTTCACTCTTACCTGGAGTGATAGTAACTGTTAGCATCCCATCAATGTGTCAAATAGATCTGTTGGAAATTATTAGGATTAGATAGGATTTCTTGATAGCAAATAATGGTAAATTATCTATATAAAGAATAGTTACTTGAAGCTGTAATTCTTTACTAAGGATTATTATTATTAGTTACTTAAAACCATATAAATGTGTGAAAACAAATGATTATTATCAAATAGAAATAATTACTTGAAACCATATAATAGTGTATAAATTATTAGTATTAGATAGGAATACTTGAAACATACAACTGTGCAAATTACCTGTTTAGACAGAAATGCTTGATATCATATAAGTATATGCTAAAAAGAACCAACTGCACAAATATTTAAATATTTAGTACAATGAATACGATTCCTTAATCTCTAGGTATAAAATAACCCTAGATAGGTTGATATACCATTAAAGTCAATCAATCAATCAGTGAAGAAATAAGAACTTGTTCTCAAAATTGAAAATAAATAGTATTATAACTATGATAGTCTACAACTTGGAAGTCTCTATCACTGACCCTCAAAATGTCTATAGCAGGAGTTTTATTTTTTAGTGTAGCTAATCATTCATCAAAGAGTATATATAATTTCCTGTTGGTTAGTTGGTTTTTGCATCATGTCTATCCTTATTAGACTATTTTATGCTGCAGTCAGTTTAATATTTGAAACTGGTAAACCCTTGATACCTAGTTGTAATATGAATGTGTTAAGAGACAATGTATTAATAAACTTCAAAATCATTTTAAATAGATAAAAACTTCATACATATTTGCAATACCAATGGTTTAATAAAGTTCACAATCATTTTAAACAGGTAAACTCTCCATTATCTCAAATAGATTTATTTGACTCCTAGATGGAGCTCTAACAGGTACAGCCACTCCAAGTCAGAGTGTACTTGGGAGTAATGGCTATGAAAAAGTGACTTCATACTCAAAGATCCAGAACCAGAACTCACAACTGCATGCAATTTAGTGTCATACTTAGGACTTATTATTGCCTGAATCAAAACAAGAAGTTATGACTTTGGTATTTGCAATGTCCATTTGACTAGGCAGTTACTAAATATAGTTTAGTTTGAGGCAAGGCCCCAATAGTGAAACACCCAGTGAATAAACTCACTAGAAATAACATGTGTGACTATTATTAACAAATCAATACTCTTTAACAGGCACCTAGATTGTGTATGTTTGTGTGATACTCAATTAGGATACAATAAAAAAAAAAGCAGAACAATTTAAACCAGTTAGGTGGATGCCATGGTCCAAGAAACAATTTAAATATGTACATTTTCAGTTTTAACACATGATCCAGCAAAATGAGCTCCAGGATTTAAAAGTGCCACCACACAGGTACTATGAGTGGTAAGTGAATGGGAGGTATGTCTTTAAGCTGCAGCAGCAGCCATGACATTTCACTTGCCATCATGTCATAAAATGGTGAACATCATGCATTTGTGATTAAAATTTACCTCACTACATGATGATACCAAGTGGATGGCTCACTCACCATACATATCCCTTTGTGCTTAGTTCCTCTGGGAATACATGAAGGCTCAAGTCTTTAAACATATATGTTTAAATATAACACCTCTATATTGTCACCAGGACATATAAATATAACCTTAGATAAGTGTTGCTAATAATCAAAAGAAAAATATACTAATGTATATCCAACTAATATTACAGGCAACAACAGCAGACTAAATGATTTAATTTATGGTGGCATTCCATGGTTGGCTTATTCACTAGATTTATCTTCTTGTGATTATTTCATCTTTGGATACCTGAAAGCTCAAGTCTTTAAATGTAGGCTGCAGACAACTAATGAACTTAAAGATTTTACTTGTCACAAAATCACAGCATTACCCGAGGCAAGCACTGCAGAAAATCAGGTTGAGTCTTGAGGAGTATATAGCTCATATGGGAAAGCAATTGGACAATATAATCTTTAAAACAAAGTGGTGACAATAACAACAATGTCAAATAGTTTTGTTTCTTATAGTAAAATTCAATTTTAAGTCAGATCTATATTAGATTTTTTATTTACATTCTATAGCTGAGAGATAATTCTGCTAGACCCTGTATAAAGTACTGTATTTCTTGGCGTGAAAAATGTTTCCCTGAAAGTTAAAAAAATTTATCCTAGACTTTCCTGGCCAAAGGTTACTTTTTATTTACTTACCATATTTTCCAGTGTAAATGCTTTGGTTTCTTAGTTTTAATGGCATATCAACCTTCATGGTTATTTAATATCAAAACCACCCTTATAGAACTCAATGAGTGTCCTAGATATGACACTAAACAATCTGATAGTGAGGCTCCAGTAATGCTAGAACTTTGGGAAATGCGGAGTACCACTTCATTGCCATCACTCCCTGGTCCACTCTGATCTGAAGTGGTTGCACCTGATAGGGTCCTATCAATGGGTTAACTAGAACTGTTTAACGTTTAAACTGAGTGCAAACAAATGACTTATACTAAATTGAATTGTTTGATCATTTAACTGTGCATAAACAAATGACTAATGTTTAATTAAATTGTTAGTGATACATAGCAATACTTGAAACCATTTAACTGCGGGCTAAAGAATGAGCTTTGGCTCATTCAAAAACATTATCAGCAAAATTTGTTTACAAATCATATATATTTGATATATATATGTGTAAAGAGGATTTGACGTTAAATACCCTATAATGGTTGATATACCATAAAACCAAACAAAACCAAACCTTATAGAAGAACAGTAATGGTACTAACCCATAGCTGGGGGAATAAGTAAGTTCATACTTTTCCTAAGGGTATTAGTTCAAAAGTGAGCATAATAGAGCAACTGGAATTAGAAGTCTCTTACTACAATGTCACAGTCCAGCACATTAGCCACTATACCATAAGGACTCCCCTGCCAGCATATATTAGACACAGGAATTACAATGGTTTTGTCGGACTATTATTCACTGCAACTTATTTAAACCACATGATCACTGTTGACAGAGCTTAGAATATGCTGGCTATATCTCCTGCAGAGACGTAAGACTCTTACAAAAATAGGTGTCCTGGGTATTGACACTAAACTGCATCTGGTGATGAAGCTCCAGTTCTGGAGCTTTGGAGAATGTGTAGTACCCCTTCATCGTCATTACCTCCAGTTCCACTCTGACCCAGAGTAATAGTACCTGTGAGGGTCTCTTCTCTGGATTAAATAGATCTTTTTTTGCAAATCATTTGTATTTGATAGGAATACTTGATATATAAACGTTTTTAAAAAACTCTTAAGAATCTACATGAAAAATGTAAATATAAACATATAATGTATGTGATTCCCTAACCTCTAGGTATAAACTTCAGTAGACTGGAGACAGTGTAATATTCATTTATATACCAGCAAATATGGTAATTTAAGCTTTTTTTTTTTTTTTCAAAAATTTTATCTATGAATATCAAGATTTCCTCTTTGAGACCCACACTCAGAAATATGGTATTTAGATTAGGAAGTATAAACAATTTTAATCAATTAAAGAGAGAATTTTTATGATGAAATCAAAATTAAATTAGTGAATATTCAGACAAGTGGATCTTTTATTTTTTTTTTTTTTTCATTTCAACTTATATAATAGTGTATTGAACAGCTGTAATCCTTAATCCTTATTGGCCTTTGAAAAATTTGTCAAATGCACCCAGCCATTGACTCATAAGTCTATGTAAACAAAATGTGCAAATATCTAGTGAAGATGCTTTTATCACTTTCTATGAATATGTCTACAGAGACAGATTGCTTAGCAGGGAAACCTGGTTACTTGTCACTAGACTGATAACCTGATTATCTTCTCTAGTTTCAATATTCTCATCTATTGATGAGCAACCTACTAGGCTCTAGAATTGGCACACTTAAAATAGCAGTTACCATCATAGGAAATGGAATCAACAACTAGAGTTCAATTCCTGAACAAGGATGTTGGTATTTCACTTCATGTTAATGCACTTAAAAAAAAGCATGAATCCCCAGCAATGAGTAAATAGTAGGGCAGACTAGGTTCTTTAGTCTTGATAAGGTAACCCGTTTAAGAGAAGGAAAAAAATCTGAATTCAAAAGCAAGGATCATGGGGCTAGCAACTCCACTTCATAAAAACTTACTTGCTACTTGAGCCATTGCACCATCACAGACATTTTGCTGCAATTATTCTAGGAGAAGGATAATTCTGAATTCAAACCAACTGTACTTGACTTAAAAATTGATCTGTGTCTTGTCCTGCTTGTGCAGAGGGCTTGGGTAAATATAGGTACATGTACATTTATCAAGTGTATAACCAAAATAATGATATCTTGGATCCAGACCCCATAGTTTCAATTTTCAATTTGCTAACCTGTTGTCATAACCCATATTTATCAACCCCTCCACTCGGGCAGAATATGACACAAGGTCAATTTTTAAGCGGAGTTTAGCAGGTTTGAATTCAGAGTTTTCCTTCTCCTAGATTAGTTGCCTCACCAAGACTGAAGAACTCAGTCTGCCCTACTATTTACCCATAGCTGGAGGGAGAATAACTGGATTCATACCTTTCCCAAGGGTATTAGTGCTATGTGAAATGTAATCAGCCTCGTACAGGATTTGAATTTGTGTCGTCGTGTCCATTTCCTACGATGATAACTATTACACCACGGGCACATCCTTGTCATAACTGAGGAGGAGGGGATCCGAATACAATAATAGAAGACAAATCCATATGTTCTGGGTACTGTTTGCTGACCAAATGAAATGGCTGTCTTTTATTTACAACAATCAAAAATGGCTAACCTGGTATTTTGGGATCTTGTACAATGGAGGAAACGGTGCTTCCATTTCTTAGTTGCCAGTTTTAAAATCTATAAAAACTACTTGCTATGAAAGGTATTAGTTCGAAAGAGAACAACAGTGCACCTGAAGTTCAAACCCTCTTTCTATGAGGAGCTTTGGGGAGTGTGGAGTACCTCTTCATTGCCATTACTCCCAGGCCTACTTTGACCCAGAGTGGTAGTACCTGTTATGGGTCAAATAGAACTAGTGTCCTGGATATTGACACTGAACTATCTGATGGTGAGGCTCCAGTCTCAGAGCTTTGGAGAATGTGGTGTACCCCTTCATTGTCAGTATTCCTCGGTCCACTTTGACCCACAATGATAGTACCTATTAGGGTCTCATCTATAAGTCAAATAAAATTATTAGTGTTGAATTGCAATACTTGAAACCATTTAACTGTGGCCAAACAATAAATTGCAGTATTGAAACCATTTAACTGTGTGACATTAATACTAAATAGAATTATTAGTGTTAGATAACAATACTAGAAACCATTGAACTGTATGTAAAGAAATGAACTCTGGCTCATTTAAAAAAGTTACCTATAAACTATTCCCCTTACAAATCATATATATGTATAAACAGGGTTTGGCATTGGATATGCCACAAAAACAACCAGACCAAATTTGAGTGTTATATAGCAATACTTGAAACTATTTAACTGTGTGCAAAATAATGATTGATATTAAATAGAACTATTAGTGTTAGATTGGAATATTTATAATCATTAGTAACTGTGTGCAAACAAATGAGCTCTGACTCATTTAAAAATGTTACCTATAAACTTTTCACTTATAAATTATATATATAGGAAGAAATGGGTAGAATCTGACAGAATGTACGTAGAAAAGGTGAAACGGAAGAAAACTATCAAACATATTTTTCTTCCATTTTTACCTTTCTGGATTTGGCATTAAATAGTCAAAGATTAAAATGCCATCAAAGCCAGTAGCCTAACTTAATCTCTTCCTATGATATTACAAGCCAATAGATTAGGTACTACACCATAGAGACTTCACCTATGAAATGAGGTTCACAGTAACATTTGTTACTATTCTAATCACATTATCAAGGCTTTTTAAAGTATTCCAATTTCTCTAAAATGCAATGCCTCATCACGGCATTCCAACAGCATGGATTCCCTTAACTCTCTCTCTCTCTCTTGCCATCTGTCCCTATTGGACATCTCACTTGGCAAGTCCTTTAGATGGCATCCAGCAATCACACAGAACAGATGAAAGTAAGTTTTTGCTTATCAGCCAACACTAGTGTGCCCATGTGTAGGAATTCATAGAAGAACATTACTTATAAGTTTGCCCTTACTTCACCAGCAGTAACCAGCATGTCTTGCTCCTCTTACTTGGATGGTTTATGAGATTGAAAGTAAATGGCCATATAGCTGCTGTTTTTGTGGGTGCTGCTTCCAGGATTTGTTCAAAAGAGCACATTGTATTAACTGCTTAGCTATATCAATTTTGCAATATACATCATCTACCTCAAGGTTACCAAGCCATTGTTAGTGAGTTTGATTCTCATTGGATGCCCTGAATTCAAATCCTAGATGGTGCTGTTTGCATTTCACATAGTTCTTTTACCCTTGTGAAAAGTATGAATCCAACTACAAGCAAATAGTAGGGTAGACTGGGTTCTTTAACCTAGGTATAGCAACCCATCTAGGAAAAAGAAAACTGAATTTAAACCTGTTAAAATCTGCATAAAAAGTTGATCTTGTGTTGCATCCTGCTCGTACAGAGTGGTTGGTAAATACATACTCATACTGGAGCATCGTCATGTCATTGATACTGCTGCAGTTTCAGTTGCTTGTAGGTTTTTGGGATGGAGTTGGTAGCCACGTATATAACTTGTTTGTTGTCCTTCTTCTAGACTGGTTGTCAACCAAGGCTAGAGAACCTAATTTACATTGCAGTATGTCTCTTATAGGATTACAAATATGTTAACTAAATAATATCTTCTTTTCAATTCAATAATACCTGGAATTTATTCACTTCAACCCTCAACTTAATTGTTTCATTCATTGATCAATAATTATAAGCTCAACAAAATCAATCAACTGCTTACAATTTGACACTTACCTGATTATAAGTAGTGATAATCCAATGCATTAAAAGCCTTCTAATCTAACAAATTGTCACTATTGATACCTTTTTTTTCTTTCAAGGCAGATTGATAGTGCTACC
Organism: Sepioteuthis lessoniana; assembly: GCA_963585895.1. NCBI lineage: Eukaryota > Metazoa > Mollusca > Cephalopoda > Myopsida > Loliginidae > Sepioteuthis > Sepioteuthis lessoniana. The sequence goes on along the minus strand of OY757922.1, from coordinate 42,691,233 downwards.
ACCCTATATTTTGAATGATGAGAAGCAAAGTTAAAGTATACAGACAGTAATTGGGTTGTGTTGATCATTTGAGCTGCTTTTTCACTAGGACAGACACCAACTATATAAAATTCCAAAACCTTTTCTTTTTTAAGAAAAAAAATGTATACATGAATATATTGTTGAACAAATTGAAATTTTAAAAGTTTTTAAAAAATGAATATGATTAACTCAGTCATATGGCATAAAAAGAGTCGAGTCGCTACGACAGATTCACCAACTGTTACGTGTAAGTTTTTTTTGGTTTTTTTAACATGTATCTAGAAGAGTTAAAATGAAATATATTTGGCACTTGTTTCATTGAAAAATTTTATTTTTAATTTTCCTTTTCACTACCTTCCTATTTTTGCTTATTTTCTTTGATCTGTACAAAGCTTTTTTACTTGCTGTAATTAGCATAATTTTTTATTTGATCCATTCTACAGCCTTCTGTAACTTTGAAACAATTCTTTATTGGTTATAGATTATTGTAGATTATTGATCTTATGTTGTTTTTTTTTAAGATACCTTCTGTAATTTTGAGATGAGCCATTATCAATCCAGGAGGTGTTCAAACTATTTTGAGACGAGTCATGATCTTGACAAGACTTATTCAGATTATTGATCTCTCTTTTCTTTAAAATACCTTCTGTAATTTTGAGATGTCATTATCACTCTAAAACTTTCTGACTATTGATCTCATTCTTTTTCTTTAAGATACCTTCTATAATTTTAGGATAAGTTTTTTGCAACCGAAGGGTTATTGTTAAGACTATTGATCTCATTCTTACCTTTAAAGATGTTTTCTGAAACCAGCACCCTGGTTGCTATGCTCTATGTTATATATGCACAGTACACTGGTTATTATGCTTTGTGTTATATATGTACTGTACCCTGGTTAGTATACTTTGTTATATATACACAACACCCTGGTTGCTATGCTCTATGTTATATATGCACAGTACACTGGTTATTATGCTTTGTGTTATATATGTGCTGTACCCTGGTTAGTATACTTTGTTATATATACACAACACCCTGGTTGCTATGCTCTATGTTATATATGCACAGTACACTGGTTATTATGCTTTGTGTTATATATGTACTGTACCCTGGTTAGTATACTTTGTTATATATACACAACACCCTGGTTGCTATGCTCTATGTTATATATGCACAGTACACTGGTTATTATGCTTTGTGTTATATATGTACTGTACCCTGGTTAGTATACTTTGTTATATATACACAACACCCTGGTTACTATGCTCTGTATTATTCCTTGCTTGAAATGGTTTCATGCCTTTCTCCAAGCTCATTAATGTGAAATGAACACAATTATTCTAGCTGGAGTTTGAACCTGGTTTCCTAATTCTATTCTTTTAATCATTTGGCCACTCATATCTCTCGCTCATTAGAGAGATGACGAACAAAACAAGTCCAGGCATTATTCTGTACTTCAATTTGATTAGACAAAAAGAAAAGACATTTTATACTTTGGACGGAAAAAGAAAAGGCTTTATCTGTAAAATGAAGTGAGACATTCAAGTTGAAGATACTTTTTTTCTTTTTTTAAACAATTACCTTAAGCCTTTATTTTGTTGTCTTTCCTCTTTATTAATACCAGGTAAGCAGAGAAATTGATTTTAAGAAAAAACATCTGTTCTGATGTGAATAGTAAAAATCATCTCCATTCCCACATTAGCTTTCTTCTACCAAACCTGCCTTCCCCAAAATATCCATATTGTGTCCACACCACAACCTGCCTGTGTTTTTTTAATTAGAAGAGATTTTGAGATTAAAAAATGGCACAATATAATGGAAAATTTTTTGCAGATTTGTAATTAGTGATAATAAGTTAGTTATAAGATAAAACATTTGATAGATTTGATTGATTTTAATGGTATGTCAACCTGTCTAGGGTTATTTTATACCTGAAGGTTCAGTAATTGCATATACTGTAGATTTATATTTCCATTGGTTGGGCTTAAAATATACTGACTGTATCCCCTCTTTCCCTAAAAAAAAACAAAAAGGTTTCTTTGGTTGGAAACAACTGCATCTGATGTTGAGGCTCCAGATTTAAAGCTCTGAATAGTGTGGAGTATTCCTTCAGTATAGAGTACTCCCAGTACATGGATCAAATCTATTTCAAAATTATTTGTGTTAGATAAAGATATTTGATATCATATGACCATGTGCCAAAAAAACGTCTTAAGAAATAACTACACAAAAAATGTAAATATGAATAATGAATGTGGTTTCCTAACCTCTAGGCATAAAATAAACCTAGATGAGTTGACATGCCATTAAAATCAATCAATCACTCAATAATATAAAAATTATATATATATATATATTGTGTGTGTGTGTGTGTGCATATCTCTAACCCGACAAAAAAGGAATATCATAGCAAGATTTTTATTAGAGCAATACACTAAAAATGTTTTAATTGAGAAAATAAAGAAATTTCCAATCCAATTTGCAACTAAATGGCAATTTTGTGGGGTCTGCATCCATACTGATATTTTTAAATCATACAAATTTTTTATATAACTGAGATAACAAATAAAAGCATTAATACCATCATGAACCACTGTTACAACAGAGACCCAACAGATTTTTGCGTTTTATATAAATTTATATTTTTGAACACTCTCTGTGTATATGTGTCTGTATATGGATATTAAATATGAATTAAAGCATTTTAAAACATTTTGCTGTCACTATTAGTTTCATGCAACTATTATTACTACTATCAGAGGGTTATTTTTTTAAAAAATGTGTAAAGATTAACAGAATATAGGGTTTTATTGAAATGTGTAAAATGTATAAAATTAGGATAAGAAAAATTTGATGAGTAGAAGGTGCTGATTGGGTGATAAACTTGAATATAAAAGTAAGTGAACAGAAATCTCAGTTGATCTATCTGCTGATTGTAACAATAGTTGCAAGAAGTAATAGCAACTAGTTTTTAAAGTGCTTTTAATTTGTTTTTTATAACTTATTGTCCTTTGAATATTGAGTATTTTTTCAAATATTTTCAAAATTATTGCATGTGTGTGTGTGTGTATATATATATATATATATATACACACACGTTTGTATTTCCTGGAAAGTGACACCTTAATTTGTGTTGTGATACTGGCAAATTAGCCTGCCTAATTTGCATAAGTGTAAGAGTGAGCCTACATAAATCTCTCGCAAAGAACATCTGGGGATAAAGCTCAGTTAGCCACTAACCAGTGCTAACCTTTCACATCACAACAATGGCATCACCAATAGGATATCAATTGCCTCTCAAGGATTTCAATTTTGTTGATACATGGCTACAATATTTTACTGAGAGTGCAAGAACTAAAAAGCTAAAAGACAACAAAGAAAAGGGAGGAGAAAATGAAATGATGGATTTCTTTTTTGTGAGGCAATAATGAAAGTCCCCACCATAGCATGTCCCACAAACCTGAAGACCTGACTTTTGAAAAAATAAGTCAGATCATAAGAAGAAATATGAGACCCAAGAAGAGATTGGTCATGGCAGAAAGAACAAAGTTCATGTCAGTGAAACAAGAAATTGACAAACCAATCATAAAATAACTACACCATCTACAAGATCCAAGTAGATATTGCGAGTTTGAAAAACTTGGACAAGAAGAAAAGATGATTGATGAGGACTTACTTCAATTAAGGTTAATTGAAGGTATGTACAATGCATCACACCAATATAAAATAATAGAACAACTACAAATAGGAAATGTCTTAAAATACCTGCTTGACTTTATACAGCAACAAGAATTAATACAGAAATACAACCATTATAAAAGTTAACCCAATGAACAAATTTTCACTGATACTTTCATGTTAAAAAAATTAAAAAATGTTCGTATTGTGGACGTGAACATGAAATAAAAAAGGAAAAATCCAGGTATTTGGGAAAACTTGTACAAATTGCTTCAAAAAGAACCATTTTCAAGCAGTATTCAAATTCAAAAAGAAAAGCATTGAAAGAGTTGAAGGAAATGAAACCAATATGGAAGTCAATTCAGTAAAAAACAAAAACAAGAATGTAGAAAAAATTGAACGAAAGAAAAAAGACATTATACTAAAGGTTAAAATCAATCACTTTGATGCGAATGAATACCGGCAATGAGGTAACACATATACCCAGAAATTTCTGTGAACGCATTAGAAAGCCACCTTTACAAAAGAGCAGTTTACTACTCCACCATGATGGTTCGGTCATAAAAACTTTAGGGTACTTTGAAGGTTCCTTAGAGTTAGAAGATAAATTTGAAGTAATAGCTATAATTGTCACAATTTGTAAAAAGTAACACAGACTTCTAGGAAATGATGTGCTTATCATAAATTCTACCAAATTAATTAAAGGGATAAAAATGGAAATAATATGTAAAGTTGAAAAAATATAAAGCGAGTTGAAAATTAAAAGAAAATGTTACCCCTTATTGTTATGAGGCATGAAAATTATCAGTACATTTGTTGCCATTAGTAGTAGCAAAACTATGAAAATCAATAGAACAGGACCTTCTTGAACATGTTCCTGCTGCAGGTAGCAAATGGGCATCACCCATTGTAGTTTTTAAGAAAGTCAGATGGAGACATACGTATATATAGAGATTATAAAATAGGCATAAATCACAAAGTTTGCTTGGATCGCTATCCTATACCTAATGTTGAAGTTGCATTGCATGCACTGGCAGGAATGAGTGTTTTTACAAATATAGATTTGAAAATGACATACCACCAAATACCAATAGACAATAACTTCAAAGAAGTAATGATGATAAATATGCCAGTAGGGTTGCTAAAATGGAAAAGGATGCCATATGGAATAAAAACAGCAAGTGCCATATTTCAAAGGGCCATCAAACAGGTTTTAGGAGAAGATATAAAAAATATGGTTTGTTACCAAGATGATATATGCTTAGGAGCTACTTATGAAAATTAATTGAACAGTCATTGTCTTGAATAGGTTAAGAAATGCTGGAATGACAATAAATGAAAAAAATGCATAAACAATAGTAGTAAAATATCATTCTTGGGTTATTCAATTTCAAAAAAAGGTATATCACCAGACCAAGCCCTGATAGAAAAAATACTAAAAATAGCTACACCTACAAATAAAAAAGAACTTGAATCTTTTGTGGGGGTTGGTGAATTTCTACAGGCGATATGTACCAAAATATACAGACCTTACTGAACTGTTAGCAAATTTAAGAAAGAAGAATGTTTAATTTATCTGGTCCAAAGAATAACAAAAAGCTTTTGTAAGATTAAAAGTAATTATGGCAAAGAAACCAGTAGTGAAAATTTTTTATCCCAAAAAGGACATTACACTTACCACAGATGCAAATGAACATTCAATGTTTGAAATATTATCACAAGAAGGACATCCAATAATGTATTTATCAAGAAGACTAACAAACACTGAATTCAATTATTCAAATATAGAGAAAGAAGCATTGGCAATTGTATGGACAACTACTAGAGCCTGACAATTTTTAATTGAAAAAAGATTTCTTTTGAGAAGTGATAATAGACCATTAGAGTTTATATTCAATCCAAGAAAAAATGTACCCAAAGTTACAACATCAATAATACTAAGATGGGCAATAAGATTAATGGCATTTGACTTTGATATAGAATAAATCAAAGGAAATTCAATTCCACACATAGATGCACTATCAGGGAGTCAAAAGATAAACCAGAAGAAAAATTTGAAGAAACTTTTTTACATTGGGTAGAGATTGATGTTTTGTCTTTAGATAGAATGGCTGAGGAAACTACACGATTCAGTACTAAGTAGGATAACATCGAGAATAAGAAAAAAAACATATGAAGTAATTGTTCTAGGGTGGAAAGACCCTATAAAGAAATAAGTATTAAATTAACGATAGAACATAGAGTGATTTGTAATGGGGATCTGATAATTCCTCCAGAAACAAAGAAAATTAGTGATAAAAGTGTACATGATGATATACACTGGAGTAGCAACCACACAAAAAAGGATGAAATTAGAAGCATATTGGACAGGATATTCATGAGATGTTGAAGAATATATAAAAAGTTGCAAAAAATGTAAAGAATTAAGAAATTATACACAGATTACTTTACATTCATGGCCCAGAGAAGTGGAGCTATGTGCATATGGATCATGCATACATTACTGGAATGAGACTCTTATTAATACTAGTAGACTCTTTTTCAGGGTGGCCCAAAGTAATCCATGTGCCAGATAAGAAAGGTTCTATGATAAAACAGATTCTAAGGGTCATATTTTACAGAAACGGCATACCAAAAACCCCAGTATCCAACAAGGCACCAGAATTTTGTGACGAAGATCTTAGTTTATGGTTGGAAAAAATAGGGTGTAAACCATATAAGACACCACCATATCACCCTCAATCAAATGAGATAGCGGAAAGAATGGTGCAGACCATAAAAACGGAAATAAAAGCATGTTCTCAGAAAAAAGAAAAAAATTTTCTACTAAGGCTGCTTTTAAGCTATCGCACAATACCACATGCCGGAAGACTAGAAAGCCCATCAGTTTTAATAGGAAGACAAATTAGAGCTCAGCTAACAATGTCGTATTCCACAAATGAAAAGATGTAATACAAAAAGAACAAAGAATCAAATTCAGAAAGGGCCAAATTTATGCAAAAAGGTCACAATACAGCTATAATAAATAGAGAAAAGGGGAACAGTGTGTTAGCCCATTCAAATCAAGTAAGGCCCCAGGGTGAATATGAAGAGCAAAATGATAAAGAAATCTCTACGCTTCCTTCCGTTAATCATTTATTGGAACAACCTTTACAGAACGAAACACCAGAAGACAAAATAATGCATGATCAGGTGGGTCAGAATGAGTTTAAAAACTCGGATGAAAATTGAATAATGCCAGATGACTCTGATTACAGCTTAGTGCAGGACAGATCTAGATCTCCCAGAGAAAGAAATACGGGAGAGAGACAAGGAGAGCAAGGTAATCCTGAAAATGAAAGAATCACTATAAGTACAAGACCTACTAGGGGCATAAAATCGGTACGTTTCAGGGAGATGTAGTAATACTGGCAAATTAGTCTGCCTAATTTGCATAAGTGTAAGAGAGAGCCTACATAAATCTCTCACTAAGAACAGCTGGGGGTGAAACCTGATTAGCCATTAACCAGTGCTGACCTTTCACATCATGACAATTTGTGTTCTGAAATATAAACATTAGATTTTTAATTTTTGTTTTGTTTTGTTTTCAGATTCAGATGAAGATGCTGATGAACACTATGGTTATAACAAAGGGGTGCCAGGTCAACTGGATTCAAAAACCAAGGTAAATAATTTTGTATTATATATTTGTATAGAAAAAATCAACTGTGAAGAAATATCTATGTGCCACAATTAATGAAACAGATGATATTGTTGAAAATGATTTTAAGTTGATATATAAAACTATTGAACATTCAGAAGACTATTACTAGTTAGTATAGTTGTAATTAATAGTTTGTGTTGTGTATGTCCAGTACTCTGGTTACTAGGTACTGGGCTATATATGAATAGTACCCTGGTTTATCTGTCTACATTTCTGAGATTAGGTATTATGTACATTATTTACATTTTTCGGACTATTGTCCTCATCCTTGTTGCCACGTTTATCACATTTCGGCTATTGTACGCACCTGCCTTCTTGAGGTGGTTGGAATGTCAAACTTAACCTTTGAAAAATGTAAATAAAGTACCCTGGTTATCATGTTCTGTACCCTGGTTGCTATTCTTTGTGTTAGATGTGCACAATCCCCTGCTTGCCTTGCTCTGTGTTACATATGAACATTTGATTTGGTTTAGTTTTATAGCATATCAACCATTGTTGGTTATTTAATGCTAAATGCTTTTTATACGTATATATTAAATATATGATTTCTAAACACATTTTGTAGATAACATTTTTAAATGAGCCTAAGCTCATTTTTTTGCACACAAATAAATGGCTTAACTTATTTTTCTCTAATATGTATACTTCAATATTATGAATACTTCCATTTACTTCAAACAGTTCAGCATGTCAACAAAGTTAAATGATTCCAAGTATTGATATATATCTCTAACAATTCAATTAGACATCAGTCATTTGTTTACACACAGTTAAGTGATCAGACAGTTCTATTTGACCCATAGATAGGACCTTATAAGATGTTACCACTCTGGGCCAGAGTGGACCTGGAAGTGATGGCATTGAAGAGGTACTCCACATTCCCCAAAACTTCAGCATTACTGAAGCCTTACCATCAGACTGTTTAGAGTGTCATATCCAGGACATTCATTGGGGAAGTCTTACCCCTCTGCAGAGATACAGTCGGTGTATTCTATAACCCTAGCTAAGTGAGCCATACACAGTACACTTGTAGTTTGGGTTTGTGTTACATATATCCACTATCTTGGTTACTATACTCTATGTTACATATACACTGTACACTAGTAGCTATATTCTGTGTTACATGTGCACAGTATCCTGGTTACTGTGTTACACATTACTGTACCCTGACTACTATGCTCTATGATATATATGTACCCTGAATATGGCACTAAACTATATCTAGTGACAAGACTTCAACCTGAGAGTTCTGGGTAGTGTAGATTTATCCTTTCATTGCTATCAAAACTAGGTCCACTCTGACTGAGAGTGGTAATAACTGCTAAGTTCCTATCTATAGTTCAAATATATCTGTTTAAAAATGATTCGTATTATAACTGTGCAAACAAGGGATTACTACTACTACTATTATTATTATCATTGTTATTATTAAATAGGTATAGTTATTTGAAACTATATAATTGCTTGAATTATTAGTATTGCATAGAAATACTTAAAACTATAACTGCAAATTATTTGTATTATGAATAGTTACTTGAAGCTGTAATTATTTATGAAAGATTATTATTATTATTATTTACACAAAACCTAATATGAGGATATGCTTAGCATAATGGTTTCTGTCGTAAGAAATTGAATAGGCAACCCTTGTTGAGATCTTGCTAATGCCCTTGGAAAAACCATGTCCTTCCCCAGCTATGAGTAAATAGTAGGGCAGAGTTGGTTCTTTTGCCTTGGTTAGGCAACCAGTCTAGAAGAATGAAAACTCTGAATTCAGACCAGCTTTACTCTGATTAAAAAATTGATCTTGTGTCATATCCTGTCCAAGTGGAAGGATTGGGTAAATATATACTTGAAACTTTGTAATTGCTTGCAAAAAAAAAGACTGATTTTAGCATCAAATAACCCAACAATGGTTGACATGTCATAAAACCAACTATTTGTAAATCAATGCCTTCATTTTTATTCATGCATTCAAATATTGGTAGAGAAATTTAATTGTAGCAGGTACAGTCCTCTCTCTCCTCATTTTTACTTTCATCTGGTTGTCAAGGTAGCTTATCTGATCATTAGTGAACGAGTTGTATAAAGCAATGAAAATTTCTTCTTCTTCTTTTTCCTCCATTCTACTATAATTTGATGACTGCTGTTTCTATTCTGATATGAACAAGACAATTTCCACCGTTAGTTGATGTGTGTTGCATGTATTTTGGTGCAGCTGTGGGTGGTTGAGATTGAAGTGTGTGTAGATTAACAGGCTAAAGGCTGTTATCAGCTGCTTGGCAACCCCTCTTGGAATTGGTTGGTTGACTGCTTTAGATTTCCATATCAGTGATTGGTTTTAATGTTGCTGCAATGCCTTTTGCTAATAAACACCAAGCTGCTTTTATGCACACATGTGTACATGTTATTTATTTTTTGTTTTGTGGATGGGACAGCATTTTGTTGAAAAACTACAATCCTGCTACTGCTTATGCAAATGATTGTTTTAAGGTCTTAAGTTTGGCTCAGTCATCTTTCTAGTCCTTGAGCCCAGTCAGCTAGGGCTATAGAATACACCAACTGCATCTCCACAGTGGGGGGTAAGACCCCTCCACACACACACACACACACACTTTCTAACAAGTGTCCTGGATATAATATTAAACAATCTGATGTTAAGGCTCCAGTGATGCTGGAGCTTTGGGAAATGCAGGGTACTCCTTCATTGCCATTACTCCCTGAGTAGTACCACTTGAAAGGGTCCTATCTAGGAGTTAAATAGAACTGTTTAACATTTAAACTGAGTGCAAACAAATGACTTATGCTCAATTGAATTGCTTGAAATAGAACTTTGATGATTCAAATGTGTGTAAACAAATAACTGATGTTTAATTGAATTGTTAGTGATACATAGCAGTACCTGGAACTATCTAACTTTGTTGACTTATGTTTACAAATCATATATTTCTAATATGTACGTATAAAACAGATTTGGTAATAAATAACCTACAATGGTTGATATATATAAAAAAAAAAGTAAAGTTGGCGACTATAGTCAAGGATGGCCCTTTTTCAATTGCTACTACACCGAGGTGTAAAGAAGGGCTCTACTCCTTTCCCTGGATTGCTCCACTCTACCCTTGATTCATACCTTTTTAATGCTGAGTGTTAAGCAAGGAGACATCAAGTACCATTTTTTGAGTCTTTGGTATGACTCGACCTGGGATTGGACCCTGGTCTCCCGAGCCATTGGCAAACACTCTACCTGCTTGGCCAATGGACTGGTCATATATATATCATAAAATTAAACTAAACCTGGATTTCCTGTCCCTGAATCTTTTTACATCACCATTTGCCGACCTTCTTTATGCTGACTGAAAGAATTCATGTTCTCCCTCAACTTTTTGATAGTCCTGTCAACAGGGCTTTGAACATGCTGACAATACCACCAACAAAGATAAAACTCCACCCTCCACCAAGAGGGTATCCTAGGTAGATACTAAACTGCCTCTAATATTGAGGCTTCAATTCTGGAAAGTGTCATAATTTCCAGGTTCACTTTGACCTTGTGTTGTAGTACCTGTTAGGGCCCCATCTATGGGTCAAAATTGTTGAAAAATAATTCATATTTCATAGGAACATGTACAAAAAAAACTCTCAAGAAACAACTGCACCAAAAATGTAAATATGAACATACCATGAATGTAATTCCCTAACCTCTTGGCATGAAATAACCCTAAATGAGTTGATATGCCATTAAAATTAATCAGTCATTGAGAATTTTAATGACAATCAATTGGAAACTGCATTGGAAATTGCTTTATTTTATTAGATATTTTTCAGTGTATTGCTCTAATAAAAAGCTCATTATAGTATGCTGTTTTTTTAGGGGAGAGGGCGTCTGAGTTACTGCAAAAAATATTGATTACAGCATTAAATAACCCAACAGGGGTTGACATGCCATAAAAACAAGAACATATCAAATATATTTTCCTGGATCCTGAATTTTTATAAAGCTTGTAAACAACACTGATTAACTGATTTCACAAATAATAAAAAGCTGTATGAATTTCCAAGGCATTTCTAAGATTTCTCTAACATAAGGCAAAAGATGGCAATGAGTACTTCTGCATTGACCTAGTAATGCAGCTTATAAAAACTAATCATTTACTGGTACACAAGTCCAAAGTGTCATCAAAGATACAGACTCATGCATGTCTCAAAAGATAGCCTGCTTTTAATTCCTCTCTGCTAAAGTTCTTTTTTTTTCATTCCTATTACTCTCTCAGGAAAAATCATTTTAACAGCCAGTCTTGAATTTACAACCAGTTTTGTTGTAAACCATTCATGTTGGACTTTTTTACCAAGTCAGACCTCTTACTTTTTTTCAAGGCTGTAAGTATAGGGCACCCAGTGAAGATCCTATTCAATGCATAAAAGTGATGGTCTGCTAGACTAGCTCATTAACTATTACCAAATGGCAAGCCCTACCACTGCCAAAAAATAAATTCTTAAAGGTGTAATACTATAAGATCTTTTGTCTCTAGGTGCACATATTTAGGTGCAATTATGTATATGGCTGGATGAGTAGAGTGTTCGTCAATGGTCCAGGAGACTGGGGTTCAATCCCAGGTCGAATCATACCAAAGACTCAAAAAATGATGCTTGATGCCACTTTGCTTAGTATTCAGCACTATAAGGTAAAGATCTAGGATTAAGTGGAGCAATCCAGGGAATGGAGTAGTGCCTTCTCCTATACCTCGGTGTAGTAGCTCTTGAAAAGAGAGCCTTCAGATCACCCTCGACTAAGGTCGCCAACTTTACTTACTACTTATGTACATGTATTTACCAACCCTTCTGCACTGGCAGAATGCAACACGAGGTCAATTTTTTATGCGGAGTTCAACAGGTTCGTTTTTAGTTATCTTTCTCCTAGACCGGTAGCTCTTCACAGGTTAAAGAGCCCTGACTACCCTACTATTTTACCCATAGGTAGAGAGAGGATAGTTGGATTCATACCTTTTCCAAGAGTATTAGTTCTATGGGAAAAGCAAACAGCTTTGTCCAGTATTTGAACTCTGGTTGCCATGTCCATTTACTATAATGGTATCCATTACACTAGGAGCACCTACTGTATATGTGTATGTCTAAGTATGTCTTTTGGGGTATTTATGTGTATAAGGATAGCATATATGTATGTGAATGCAAGTGTATCAATGTGTGTGTGTGTAGGTTGCATACATGTATGAACATGGGTGCATGTGTATAACAGTAGCAAAAGGATAGCTAAACAAGTTAGGGAGGTTTCTAGATTTTAATAGATAATGAAATAGAAAAGAAGGATTTCAACATGTGGATGAAAGAGTTAATTTTTCTAATATCTGTCATAAACACAAGTCTTTGGCACTAGTATGGTCAGAGTCCAGTAGACAAGAATGTCATATTTTTTAAAGGTACTTTCATTCAGGGGTGAGGATTCCACACAGGAAAATTGGTTTTCATTTCCAGAATTTGGGTTCTCATTTATTCAAGGGAACAGTCAGGAGTGAGACAGACCAGTGACAGTTGGGTTGGGCACTGAACTGAGCCGTTAGGCTGGACTGGGATTATGAACCATCCACACTGATTGCAAACAGAGCTGTAAGAGTTTGAGTTAATCCAAGAAACCAGTATGAGGGTCTACTCACAAAGGCTGGAAAGCAAAATGTCATGCATGCCACTCCCCTTCCAAACCAGAAGAGGAAATAAAGAAATGCCAAGTGTATTCTGGAGTTCAATTTGTTTCTTTTTCCTTTGTGAATTTGATCTGTGGCTAATACAATCTTGACCAGAAACTGTGACTGACAAATTTTTTCTTAACCACAAACACATGGTATTTTTCAGTAAATTTAGCAAAACTGGGTGAATTGTAGATGATACTGCCACGGAGGTGTTCACTCTGCTTTATTTAGTCTGGCGTATGACTCCAAGTGTAGAGAAACACAGAGTATTGAATCTACAGTAGTAGTGAGAGGAGCATTTTTCCCTTGAGTCCAGGCAGTCTGTGAATAATCTCTGGAAAAACTGCAACAGAAATAAAACAATGTGTATTTGGTAGACCAACATCTACTGCATAATATGTCAAAAGTTTACCAAAAATATTGAGTAGAACAGGTTTGAATAGCCTGTTGAATTTTAGCTGTTTATACCAATCATGGCAGATCTTCAGTCTGTTCCCCAGAAACTTTTGGATGTTGGTCAACGTAATTGCAGATCGTTTGTAATATCATTAGGTTTGGTTTGTTCCTTACATTGCTCAGACTGTAAAGTTGTTTGTGCCAACACAGCAACTTTCTGAGTTGGATTATGACAGCTGATAACAATGTGGGCTATGCCAATTGTAAAATGTTGAAACTGTGAAACTATTAGGGATCAAACCTAAGAAAAAAAAATCAATTATCCCTCCTGAGAGATAGAAAGGGAGTTGCCTCCCATGGACAGTACATTATGGGATTGTAGGGACCTGAAAAATGGATACGCCTAAGGGACAATAAGGACAGACTTCAAATTTGGCCATGACACATGGACATACATTTGATGGGTGCACACAAAGTTAAAACAGCTTCTTTTCCTGGTCAATTGATGCATATCTCTGCCAGTGGTTAAGTAGACTATTTTGAGATGAGTCATGATCTTGACATGATTTATTCAGATTATTGATCTCTCTTTTCTTTAGAATACCTTCTGCAATTTTGAGATGTCATTATTAGTCTAAAACTTTCTGACTATTGATCTCATTCTTTTTCTTTAAGATACCTTTTATAATTTTATGATAAGTTTTTTTTGCAACTGAAGGGTTATTGTTAAGACTATTGATCTCATTCTTACCTTTAAAAATGTTTTCTGAAGCCAGTACCCTGGTTAGTACGCTCTGTATTATGCATACACAGTACCCTGGTTGCCGTGCTCTGTTATATATGCACGGTACCCTGGTTGCCATGCTGTTATATATGCACAGTACCCTGGTTGCCGTGCTGTTATATATGCACAGTACCTGGTTTGTATGCTATCCTGGTTGCTTGTCTGCTAGGCTAGCTTTTTAATTACAAATGCCTGATGAGGTTAATTGTTTATTAAACTTAGCTTATCATGGCACAAGGTCACGAGATCAGAGCACCCTTGAGGATCAAAGTCACTCCATTAGTAAATTAAACCTATTAACCACTGCTTTGTACTATGCGCCCTAATAGTTGGTTTATTTTGAAAAATTTATGTTGATAAACCACTGCCTACCTGATTTCTTTCAACTGATCAGTTGGGTATTCATAAAATCCATTATTTCATACCATGCTACCTTATAAACTCTCCACCGTTCTATTAACATCTTAATTGCTGTATATCTCCTTCCTAAAAGGATAGAAATTGATTTTTAGTATCAGTTTGCTAATTGAATTAAATCACATCAGGCGTTTTATTAGTGAGATTTTTGCTCTTTTTTTTTTCTTCTTCCTTCATACTTTCTTTTCCTTTCTGTCTCACTTTTTTTCTCTTTTCTTTTGCACTTTCTTTTTCTGTTCCTTTGTACTTTCTTTTTCCTCTTTTTTTATACTTTCTTTCTCCTTTCCTTCATGCTTTCTTTCTCATACTTTTTTAAAAAATAAATTTGCTATTAGGTAATTGATTTAATCAGGCTCTTTTTTACTTTATTAAATAAAAATCATAAGATTTTTGAAAATTATTTTTTGTTTGGTTTTATTAAAGTTTTAAAAATTAATTAATTTCACAGTTAGTGAGAAAAATGTGGTTAAGATTGAAAGATTCATTTTAATTGAGACCTTTCTCTTAAAAATGACCTATGGAGGATTAATAATTACCCAGATGAATACATATTAATCTAAGAGCATATACACACTCCCTAACCCTGGATGAGGCTGTTTGCATTTCACTTCATGCTAATGCACTTGGGAAAGGCATGAATCAGTTTGTTCTGAGTACTTATTTTTTCTTCAATTGACTAATTACTCATCTCCAACTGATCAATTCCTCGCTTTTTCTCTGACTGATTCTTCACCCTTTTGTCATCTGACCAATTCCTAACCTTTTCTTCATCTGACTGATTCCTCACCCTTTCTTCAACTGACCAATTCCTCACCCTTTCTCCTACTGACTGATTCTTCACCTTTTCTTCAATGGACCAATTCCTCACCCTTTCTTCATCTGACTGATTCCTCATGCTTTCTTCAACTGGCCGATTCCTCACCCTTTCTTTATCTGACCAATTCCTCAACTTTTCTTCAACTGGCCAAATCCTCACTTTTTCTTCAAAATATTGATTCTTCATCTTTTCTTCAACTGAATGATTCCTCACGCTTTCTTTATCTAACCAATTCCTTACCCTTTCTTCAACTGACTGATTCCTCGCTTTTTCTCCTACTGATTGATTCCTCACACATTCTTCAATGGACCAATTCTTCACCCTTTCTTCAACTGATCGATTCCTCACCCTTTCTTCATCTGATTGATTCATCACTTTTTCTTCAACTGACCGATTCCTCATGTTTTCTGCTAACCAATTCATTGTTATATTCTTCATTCCAGTTAGACCGGGAGTGTATAAAACAGGCCAAAGAAACTTGGGATTTGGTTTATTCTTGGTATGGCACAGAAAAAGACTGGAAAATTGAATGCGGTACTAATCCCGTTGATGGCTGTGTACGAGGCAAGAAGTCTAGTGGAGGTTACAAAATATTCCTCTTACAGGTATGTACATTATCAACTTTTCATTTTTAAAATATGGATAAATATCTCTTTGTTAATCTTGTCAATTTGATAAACAAATCTCAAAATTAATATGATACAGCCACTTAAATAACCACACAGTATAGATAAGACTACTCTTCCTTGAATGCCCCACACACTAGATCACCTTTCCCTGAATCCTCCACACTACAGTATATAAAGGGATACCCGCCCTATGAGAACCACTGGTCTGGTGATCACATAGGTGAGAACCATTAACTATGTGTCTATATCAGTGGTTCTCAATTGATTTTGGGCCATGCCCGACTTTGGTATTTCTAAGATTTTGATGCCCCACTGTAATAATTAATTCTTACTTATTCAAAATTTTACTGCCATTCATGTGAAGGAAGCTTAAAAAGCCATTAACTTGGTCTTTAAACAAGCCCTACTAAAATATTATGCGCCTCACATTAGGAATTACTGGTCTATACTAACTTATGCTCTATACTGATATTGCACACTATTTATTTATAGATGTAGCAAGCTATGTTTTTGAGATATATATATATATATATATATATATATATATAGAGAGAGAGAGAGAGAGTTCATCTAAGTTTGCTTAAAGACCATGGAACTTAATTTTGTTTTCATATCCTCTCTAGTAAAATGTAATTACTTTCCAAACACCCTAATATTTAAATAAAATTAACTTACATTTGGTTTTTTATGGAGGTGCCCGTGGTGGAATTGTTATTATTGTAAGTAATGGGCACAGTGATCTGTGTTTCAAATCATGTATTAGGCCTTTTGCATTTCATATAGCACTAACACCTATGGGAAAGGTATGTATCCAGTTATTCTCTTTACAGTTATGGGTAAATAGTAGGGCAGACTAGCACCTTTAACTTTGGTGTGACAACTGTTCTTGGAAAACTCTGGCTTCAAACCTGTTAAACTCTACTTAAAAATTGACCTTGTGTCAGAGGGTTTAGGTAAATACATACACTTTGTTTTTATATCTACATATTATATATTTTATGCTTTGCTAAAACATAATTACTTTCTGAACACCCTGATATTTTGCTTATAGGACATCATACAACAGATTCCCAATCCTCAGTGTTTAAAAGTGATTTAATTTCTTTTTTCTTTTTTTCTATAAAGGCAAATTTGGATATTAATCCACATGAATTATGGGAGGAATTGGTGTTCAAAGCTCCAGAAATGCCCAAGTGGAACCCAACAGTGTTAGAAAGCCGGGTACGTATCCCTTTTAATTTCTGCTTTTTGTATCTTGTCTGTATCTGAATTTTATGTTTTAAAATATAATGTAAACTATATGAATCTTTATTTTATTCAATATGAACTGATAAGAAAATTGAAAAAATGCTAAATTTAGGTTCAAGTTAGCTATAATAAGATCTAATTCAGTGAATATCATACATGATCTCTCTCCCTCTTTCAGAATTTTGTAGACCAAAGTTACGGGTGCATGATATACATTATTATTACTGCTCTAACCAGATACTGACATAATGGTTAAAGTGTTCGTCGATGGCCTGGATGACCTGGATTCAATCTTAGGTCGAGTCATACCAAAAACTCAAAAAATGGTACTTGATTCCTCCTTGCTTAACACTCAGTATTATAAAGTATGGATCAAAGGTAAAGTGGAGCAATCCAAGGAAAGGAGTAGCACCCTCCCCTACACCTTGGTATAGTAGGTATCGAAAAGGGAGCCGTCAGGTCACCTTCGACTCCAATCGCCAACTTTCCTTTACTTTTATATGTTATTATTTTCGTGTTATACATAAATTACTATGGTAATAAAAGTGTCCTAGATATGACACTAAATAATCTGATCGTGAGGCTCCAGTAATCTTGGAGTTTTGGGGAATGTGGTGTACCCCTTTATTGCCATCGCTCTCAGAGTGGTAGCATCTGATAAGGACCTATTTATGGGTTAAATAGAACTAAACAGTGTACTTACGCTAAACTGAATTGTTTGAAATAGAACTGTTTTGACATTTGAACTGTGTACTTATGCTAAACTGAATTATTTGAAATAGAACTGTTTTTGTTTAAACAGTGCACATATGCTCGACTGAATTGTTTGAAATAGAACTGACTATATGTATGAAAATGGATTAGGCATTAAATAACCTACAATGGTTGATATGCCATAAAACAAACAAAACCAAAAACCAAACCAAACTAATGTGTCAAATGAGAGTCTTGGCTCTATTAAAAAGGGAAAATAGAATCTTTGTTTTAATCTTCTGGTGATATGTCTTCTTGTGACTATTGTCTTCATTTTCTTTTTTCAGACAATCCATCCTCTGACAGAGTCTTGTGATATCTCTTATTATGTTGCTGCTGCAGGCGCCAAAGGTTTGGTGAAGAGTCGTGATTTTGTTGTTGTTCGAAAATGGGGTATTCGACGAGAGATATACATGTCCGTGGGAGTGAGCATAACATATCCAGGAATGCCACCAGTGAAAAAACACGTAAGGTAGGAACATAATTGTGGACATGAAAGTGAGACTAACGGCAGCTCTCGACAAAAGAGGGTTTGTTTGTGTCTGGCGTGCAGGTCAGTGATCTGATACAAAGAAAAGAAAAGAAAAGAAAAATACTCACCACTGTTTCAATAATCCACCTTCAGCCCATTAAAGGAAAAAAGAGAGGAGGCCCCCGACCGGAATTTTTATAGGCTAAGGAAATGGATTATGGGTAGAGTGACGTAAATAAAAACCGACTCGTTTTTCTTTTTGGCGAGACTTTTTCTCGGCGAGAAGCAGAAGCAGGAAAGAAGGTGGAAGAGAAACGAAGGAAGAAGTAAAGAGAGAGAGAGAGAGAGAAAAGGAGGGCAAGAGAGAGAGAAGGAGGAAAGTGGAGGAGAAACGCAAAGAGAGAAGTGATGTAACAAGCACTTTAGACTGAAATCTAAAGGTCGCTGGTTCAATCCCGGGTTCAACACTCAGGGAGATTATCCACCCTAAAACTACAATAATATCAGTAAATGGCACAATAAAAAATTGTGATGTAAAAAGTCACTTGAATGTGTGATTTTCAATGTTTCATGTTGCCTTTTGAGCAAGAGGAAATACTTGACTAGCTTTTTTTTAACAGCACAACTGAATGAAGGATGATTGTGTAGCACCAATCCTTTGAAATATCTTGATATTTAATAAGCTTACTATAGTACAGATCAAGATCAAATGAAGCTGAGTTTATGTGTTGCACCAATCTTCAGCAATATTTTTCTATTTATTAAAGAATAAATAAATAAAAAGTTAATTTTCTTCTCAAACAAAGGTTCAAAGATTTTATTATTTCTAGTGGAACATTTTACTATCAAAATAAGTAAGTAAAGTTGGCGACCATTGTCGAGGGTGACCCAAAAGCTCTCTTTTCAATAGCTACTACACTGAAGTGTAGTGGTAGGCACTACTCTGTTCCCAGCATTGCTCCACTTTATCCTTGATCCTCACCTTATAATGCTGAGTGTTAAGCAAGGCGGCATCAAGTACTATTTATTGTGTCTTTAGTATGACTCGACCTGGGATTGAACCCCGGTCTCCCGGACCATTGGCGAACACTCTACTCATTAGAACAATGGCCCAAATATTAAATATTACTCATTACCAAACTCTATAGCATTGAACCTTTGTAACTAAAAATAAAATTGCAACACCTCTCTCTCAAAATAAAATTACATAAGTATATATAAAATGTGTGCTTATTTTTGGACTGTTACATATTCATATTTTTGTAATATAGTTTCAGTGTGGTAGAGTTTATTGATAAATGATACTCAATAATATATGGAGTTACCTGTAGTGTAATAGTTATCATCGTAAGAAATGGACACAGTGACACAAGTTCAAATCTTAGACTAGGTGGATTGCTTTTCACATAGCACTTATACCCTCAACCTATGGGTTAATAGTAAGGCAGACTGGATTCTTTAGCCTTGGCAAGGCAACCAGTCTAGGAGAAGGAAAACTCTGACTTCAAACCTGTTAAACTCTACTTAAAAAAACTGACCTAGTGTTACATCATGCTCATGCAGAGGGGTTGGTGAATACATACTCAATAATATCCATTTTAATTGTATAATAATCCGCTAGAAATGATAAAATCTTGGTAGCTCTGATTTAGAGGAAAATTAACTTTTTATTTTAGAAAAAAAAGGTTAGAAGTATATACTTATTTTTAAGTGATACTGTATATACAAAGGTTAGTCTGGCATATGGCCATTTATACATGGGCAATACTGTACTGGTGCATTAAAGAAACCTCTACTTCTACTACTTAATAGAACCACTATAGCACTTTATTTTTTTCACTGTGCTGTGTTGCTTTTTCCTGAAGAATCAAGTGAATATAAATGTCTTAACTCTTTTATTTCCAGAGGAGAGAATGGTCCTGGTGGTGTACTGCTTGCTCCATTTCCAGGAGAATCAAATAAATGTGAATTTACATGGTATTGCAACACAAATCTTAAGGTATGCCTAAGACTTTTCTTTCTTTCTTATCCTTTTTGGTCTCAACCCAGTCAGCTGTGGCTGTAGAATATGCTGACTGCATCTTTGCAGAGGGGTACAAACCCTTCCAATAAGTGTCCTGGATATGAAATTAAACTGCATCTTATGGTGAGGCCCTAATCCTGGAGCTCTGGGCAATATGATGTACCTTTTTATCGCCATTACTTCTTGGTCCACTCTGACCCAGAGTTGAAGTACCTGTTATGGGTCAGATAGAACTGTTTTATCATTTAACTGTGTGCAAACAAATTATTGATATTACATTGAATTGTTAATGTTACATAGCAATACTTGAAACTATTTAACTGTATGCAAACAAATGAGTAATGTTATATAGAATTATTCATGTTAAATAGCAATATTTGTAAACTTTTAACTATGTGCAAACAAATGAGCTCTAGCTTGTTTAAAATCTTACTTACAAACTATGTATTTACAAATCATATATATTTGATGTATATGAATGTATAAACAGGATTTGGCATTAAATAACCTTCAAGGGTTTGTATTTGATAAAAACCAACCAATCAACCTCTTTTTGTCTTGGGTGATAAAGCACATTCATTTTTCTACAGTTATTTATTTCCAAGGATTTCAAAAGAAACAAACCAAGATAGGATTACTTTGTTCTGATGTTCTCTCTAGATTTTGCCCAAATATCAAATTTGATTATTAATGTAATGTATACTATCTTTATGTTAAACTTGCCTTTTGATTTGCCCAGTTGGCTGGGGCTGTAGAATACACCGACTGCTTCTCTGCAGAGGGGTAAGACCCCCCCCCCAACGAGTGTCCTGGATATGACACTAAACAATCTGATGGTGAGGTTCCAACAATGCTGGAGCTTTGGGGAATGCGGAGTACCCCTTCATTGCCATCGCTCCCAGGTCCACTCTGGCCCGGAGTGGTAGCACCTAATAAGGGTCCTATCTATGGGTTAAATAGAACTATGTGCTTCTTTCACTATAGTGATTTTTGCATTTAAACTGCGTATTTATGCTAAACGGAATTGATTGAAATAGAACTGTTTTGACATTGAGACTGTGTACTAGTGCTGAACTGAATTGCTCAAAATAGAACTGTTTTTGACGTCTAAACTGTGTACTTATGCTGAACTGAATTATCTGAAATAAAACTGTCTGACATGTAAATCTGTGTATTGCCCAGTCAGCTGGGGCTGTAGAATACACTGACTGCACCTCTGCAGAGGGGTAAGACCGCCCCCTAATGAGTGTCCTGGATATGACACTAAACAATCTGATGTTGAGGTTCCAGCAATGCTGGAGCTTTGGGGAATGCGGAGTACCCCTTCATTGCCATTGCTCCCAGGTCCACTCAGGCCCGGAGTGGTAGCACCTGATAGGGCCCTATCTATGGGTTAAATAGAACTAACAGCATACTTATGCTCAAATTAATTGAGTAAACTGAATAACTTGAAATAGAAACGTTTTTGACAATTAAACCGTACTTACACTTAAACTACGTGCTTATGCTTAACTGAATTATTTCAATTAGAACTGTTTTTCGACATTAGAACTGTATTTACACTTAACTGAATTATTACATATAACTGCTTGAATAGTTTGAAATGGAAATGTTTTTGACAATTAAACTGTGTACTTATGCTAAACTGAACTGTTTTCAATAGAACAGATTATTTACATAAAAATGGATTTTGCGTTAAATAACCTACAAAGGTTGATATGCCATAAAACCAAACAAACCAAACCAAACCTTGCCTTTTGATCATCCTGTTGATGTGGCTTAAATATGTTGAGTGTATCCTCTGCAGAGGGATAAGGTTCCCCCTCCAAAAGGTTTCCTGGTTATGATAATAAACTAATGGTGAGACTCTGGTCCTGGAAATCTGGGGAGTGTGGAGTACCTCTTCATTCCCGTGCCTCCCAGGCCCACTCTGGCCTGAAGAGGTAGCACCTGTTAGGGTCCCATCTTTGGGTCAAATAGATCTGTCTTAAAATTATTTGTATTCACTAGGACTATGTACAAAAAAGGATTTTAAGTAACAACTACAAAAAGAATGTAAATATGAATCTATTATGAATGTGATTCTTTAACCTATAGGCATGAAATAACTATGACAGATTGACATGCTGTTAAAATCAGTCAGTCAATCAAGTGATGACAGACTCTTGTGATATATGTTATTAAAACAAGTCCACTTATTAGTAAGCTTAGCAATTAAATAGGAATATTAGATTTCTTTTAACAAAATCCTATACCACTAGCCCCCTTTATTTGTGCATTATCAAATTATTCATGTATATTAACCCACTTTTTCTTTCACTAAATCATCAGCAGCTTAATGCTCTATGTACTGGTTTACTAAAATCAGTCACCAAATTCACTCAAGAGAGAGGTTCCCTTCAGCCCTTAAAATCATGCTCAGTTAGAGCAGCGTTTTGATGCCTCTTCTTCCACAATTATGAAGTTCATTTTCTTCGTTCCTTGAAGGATATTCAATCAATGTGGTAATTTTCTTCTAGGGATTAAATGATAATAAATCTTACACTTTATAATAATGGATACATATACTATAAATTGCAACACACATACACATACACACACACACATATATATATATATATATATATATATACCCAACCCCTCTGCATGAGCATGATGCAAAAGATCAATGTGTCAGCTGAATTTAACAAGTTTGAATTCAGTGTTTTCTTAAAGAGCCTCGTCTACCCTACTATTTACCCATAGCTGGAAAGAGAATAATTGGATTAATACGTTTCCCAAAGATATTAGCACTATGTGTACTGCAAATAGCCATGCTGAGGAGTTGAACTAGGGTCACTGTGTTCATTTCCTATGACACAAACCATTATTCCACAAATCCCTCTACCTGTCATATAAATCAACCTCAAGATTTTTAGCTCAAAATTCTGTATTAGACCTACATATGTTGTACATATTCAACAATTCCGAGTTTAAGTTTGAAATATTTGTGGCAGTCTGCTGGAGTTATGCTAAGTAGTGTATATAGATTGTTCCGCTGGTTGTCCACTCTGTGGTAAAAGTTTGGATTTTAGCTCTGCCATATAAGTTGATCCCTTATTTTGTAGAGATTTTTTCAGGCTTAAAAAATCAACTTGTATGTAGCCATTTATCTTAATTAAAAACCATTTGTAATGCATAAACAGGCAAGAACTAACATTGCTTTCAGTTCAAAATAAACTTAGTTTCATTAAGAAATAATCTTTGAATATAGTTTTCACTATTCTTTTCTTCTTCAAGCATGACCTGATGTCACTGGCAAAAATTCATTGCCAATAAGATTTATCACTGTTATGTTTGGATAAGTTACATTCATTAGTTTCTTCTATTCAAGAGTTATGAGTAAGAACTCATCTCCAATAAGCAGCATCAATTCCTTCTGAAGTTAGCTTTGCTTAGGATGACTTTGAGTATAATAATAAAAAAAGGTAAAAGAAAATTCTTTTCTTTGGTAAAATTCAAAATCTTGACAGAAAGTCATCTATTATACCAACTGTTGCAAAACCCTTACTCTACAGACAACTGCCATCAGTTCACTTTATCTCTTCTCTGGTCAGTTGTCTAGTCACCTTGTGTCACTATCTTTGGTTTTGGTTTTTTTCTCAGATTTATACATAAAGAGGGGGAGGGGACACACTTAGTGTAACTGTTACCATCATTGAAAATGGAATTGGTGACCTGAGTTCAAATGATGGACAAGGTTGTTTGCATTTCACTTCACATTTCTGCTGTTAGAAAAAGTAAAAATCCATTTGTACTCCTCCCCAGCAGCTACAGATATAGTATGGCAGACTGGGTTCTTTAGCTTTGTTTCAACAGCTAGTCTAGGAGAAAGAAAGCCAGTTATTTTTTCTTCACATTTTTGTTTTCTAAGTTTATATATTGTTGTTTTACTGTTTGATCCTAAATTATTTCTATTGATATTACTGTTCCTGGTTGATGTCATCAGTCTTGGCTCTTTTTTGTGTATTCTTCGACTCCTTGATGCTTTCCTAATTTTGTAGTTCTATTCCTTCTGTTGTTTCACTTTTTTCTTTCCTTTTTTTCCTTATAAGCATGGCACATTTTATTGTCTTTTATCAGCATCCCCAGTTGTTCTAAGTTCTCTACTTGAATGAGGAATGACCACAATTTCATTTGCATATGTTACTTTTATTTGTTAGCAACTTTTAAATTATTATTTCCTGCAGTCCCTACAGGGAAATCAGTGAGGAGGATGGAACATTTCAAATGCTCACTTTGAGCATCCCTCACTAACTTATTTCAAACTCTAGAATCATTTTGATCACCTAATTGAAACCATCCAATGAAAGCTATGGTCTTAGATTGACCTCAAGTTTAGTGGTTGTCAATCACACCAATTAACTCACTGTGTTTTTCCATGCATTTAATGGCTCAGGATTCAATTTGAATGTTAGAATACATATCAATAATAGATCTCACCAGTGTAACAAAACCAATCCAATCTATTCCAACAATATACCTTAAGTGGTCAATTTGGTTTGGTTTGTTTGTTTAATGGCATATCAACCTTCATGGGTTATTTAATGCCAGAGCCATGCTTGTAGAAGAACAGTAGTAGTACTATATAACTCATAACTGGGGGGGGGTAAGAGAGTTCATATCTTTTCCCAAGTTCAAGAGTGAACATAATTGTATGACTGAATTTGAAATTTGTTTACTATGAAGTCACAACCCAGCACATTATCCACTATGCCACATAGACACCCTTCCCAGTTAGTCAAATACTGAGTGGATAATACAGATTTAAACACTGTACACTTTTATTTGTTTAGCAAAGTGGGTGTTAGAGAACTACTCCTGGTATAATTTGTAATCTACAGGTACTTGATGTATCTCTGAAACTTCTCATCACTTCAGCCTTTTTCCCATTGCTGGAATATAGCCAGTTTGTCCTTCTTCTATTGCTACTTTTATGGAAGATGTTCAGATGGACTTTACTCATTAGTTCCACCTATTTGAAAGTTTCCAATAAGAACTTATTTTGTTTTCTCTAGCAATCAACATCCATTCTTTCTGAATCTTCCTCACACCAAACAAATGTTTCATTCCACCCATTTCTTTCCTAGATCATCTATCTATCTATCTATCAATCTATCACTATGATATGATATATCTGAGCAAACAAATAATTATTATAATAATGAAAGAAAAAAGTGATTTTTTTAATGATTGCAATGGAATGTTGAAAATATAAATAGTCACAATTGTAATCAAATATTTGTGAATGAATCAAATTAGAGTCAGGGGTCCTATATCATAATGGATATTTGTCTCTGCCTCCCACCAGAAAGGACTTGCCATTAGGTCATTTTATAGTGGGAGTTTAGGGAGAGGTAGGTTGGGAGCTAGCCAAGGCTCAAGCTCCAGTTGCACTATTACATTCACTTTCAGACTAATACCCTTTAGAAAAGCATTGAATCCCCTTATTCCCACAATTATGAGTTAAATAATATTACTGCTGTTCTTCTGCAAGGATGGCTTTGGCATTAAATAACCCATGAAGGTTGATATACCATTAATCAAAGAAACCCAACCAAACCAAATTTTAGCATTTGTAATAGCCAACAGGTCGTTTTTTGAATGACTTTTGAGTATTTAAAAACATTTTTCTTTTTTATTTTCAGTTGGAATGAATTACGTAAACAAATTTTTTAAACAAATTCAAAGCACTACTATATTTAGAAATTAATTAACATTCCACTCTTGCATCATCGCAACTAATCATCATTATCATCAATGTATGATGACAGCACAGATTCCCTTGACTCTCTCTCTATCTCACCATCTATCCCTTTCGGCCATCACCCTTGTTAAGTCCCATATGTCAATGTCTGAACTGAGCTAATGAATGTAAGTTTTTGCCAGTTGACCAACATTAGTCTGTCCATATATAGGAGTCCATAACAGAACATCACTTATGAGTTTGTCGTTACTTCACCAGCTGTGTCTAGCATGTTTATGAATGATTTGTGAGATGGGAAGTAAGTGGCTATACAGCTTTTGTTTTCAGGATTTGTTCAGCATCTATGTGCAGTTCCACTCTAAATTTTTGTCCTGGTATTTCAGTAAAATTCAAGTAGTGCCACTATTCAATAGTACTGACACAGCTACAACTTGAAAGAATTCCCATTGTATTTTATCAGAGAGATCAGATTTCCATATGGTTGTTAACCTATCAATATCAGTCTGTTTTACCTATGTATATGTTAACATCACTTTCAGTAGATGTGATATTGCAACTGAGGTATATGAACTATTCTACTAATAAGTCATTATTTTATTCCATTCATTTTTAAACAGGGGATGTTACCACAGAAATTGGTTGACACCGCTATGGGAGGAATGCTGATGGATTACCTGAAATATTTGCGGTCTCGTGTTGAACAAATAAACAAGCAACGTGGAAGATGAAACAGTCAAGAGTACAAGTGATATACCTTACTCTTTGACTGGACATTCATAGCAATCTCCCCACACCTGCCTCGACCAACTGCTTTTTTTATTTTTTTCAATCATCTCATTCTGGGGAAAGAAGAAAAAGACCAAATGCAAAAGTATATGAATAAAATGTGTAAAAAAAAAATGTAACAAACCAACCCAGATGAACTGGTCCATTCCCACCCCTCACACCTACATCATCATCCGATTCATGATTGTCCACTTGGCTTGCTCTAATCTGGGTTGGACACTGATCTGGCCATTTTTCGGCCACATTTACTAATTGAGACTCATTTTTTATTTTGATGAGTAAAGAAAAAATATCACAAAAAAAATAAATAAATAAAAGACAATACCAACAAAAAAACATCCATTTTCTTTTTTTTCTTTTTTTTTTTTTTTTCAATTCCGGAAACAGCAAGAGACAAAATCAGGATGTGGAAATGAAAGGGAAAAAAATGAAGATAAAAATGGACAAATGAACAAACAAGAAATTGTGAACTGCATAAAGCCTGATTTTCTTCATAAAACTTGCAAGAACCTCCTTTTTTTTTTTTTTTTTTTTTTTTTTTTTTCAGCATGTAAAATGGCTGAAATGTCATGAGGGAGAATCAGAAAGAAAGTGGGGGTAGAAAGAAAAAGAATTAGTCAATAACATGTTACAATAATTTTTTTAAAAAATTGTTCATTGGCCTTCATTTTTATTTTTAGAGGATGTTAGAGAAATGTGTGAAATGCAAAAGAGATCTAAGAAGAAATGCGGAAGTAAAAGGAGAGTTATTTGTTAAACCGGTTCAATTTTCTGCACTCATAAAAAAAAGAAAAGAAATAAGTTTTTTTTTTGTTTGTTTGTTTGGGTTTTTTTCCATGAGTGGCTATGAAGAAAAAAGTAGAGAAGAAAGAGAATGAAAAAGAATAAATGATTCCCACAATCAGTTTATCTGTTGTTTTTGAGACAAAAAAAAAGATTGCAATAATTTTTTATTTTTTTCATTTTGAGAATAGAAAACATCAGAATGAAAGCAAAGATTAAGGGAATTTCATGTACTTCAGCCTCTAGGATTTTTGTATGTGGTCAGTAATGAAGTCCCAGGGATAAAAAAAACACAATTAATTCATGATGGCCAATAAGAATTAAGTTTTGTAGGAAAATATGTTTTTAATTCGAGTAAGACAAAAGGGATTTATCAAGTAAAAACTTTTGGTTTAAGATTGATTTTTTTCTTGTGACTTTCTTCCTGGATTTTTTTTATAATTTGAAAATTATTGATGTGTGTTTGTGTGAATGCATGTATGGGTGTTTATTTGTGTGTGTGAGTAACCATAAATAAATTCTATTGGAACAAATACAAAAGTTTTTGGGGAAAGAAAAGAAAAGCCCTCAGAAATTGTCGATTGAATGTTAAAAACTAAGATTTTTTTTTCCCCAAATCTTTTCATCAGGAAATTTTTCATTCATAAGAGACAACAAACAATTTCTGAAGAAAATAAATTGCTTAACATGAAAAACAAAAAAAAAGAAATAAACAATTAAGGAATTTTGTGATTCCATTTTTGCTGGCATCATATAATCTTTTTTCCCCTCGCATTCTTGGCTGAGTTGAAATGAAAGAGAATTGAATGATTGAATGTGCCTAGAATTTCCAAACTAATTGCTTTCATTGTATAAAAAGAAGAAATTTAAAAAAAATGATTTTATTTTTTATTTTAGAGGATTTATTTGGGGCAATATTTGAACAATGCTGAAAATAAGAAGGAAAGAAGAAAAACATTTTTCTTTAATTTTTTTTTTCTCTTTTTCCTTATAGCTATTTAAAGATTTTTTTGTAGAAGAATCAATTGCAGTGTTAGGGAGAACAAAAAAATGCTAACTTGAATTGTTTTCTCATTTTTTGTTTTTCTACCAAAATATGACAGTCTTGAGTGTGTCTTAGTTAGAAATTAGGACAGAATTGAAGTTCCAAGAGAGCTGTTGAAGATTATACAAGGAAAAAAAAGAGGAGTTAATTATTACCTGTTGAAACTCTCTCCTCTGTTTTTGTTATTATTATCATTATTATTTTATGCCTTGCATGTGTTTCACACACTGAAGTCTAAGTGAAAACAAGTCTCCTCAGGTCTCTCTAAGTATTCTAGTTGATTTTAGTAATGCTTTGGTCTGCATGGTCTCAGTTCTGCCTGATCTTCAGTTCTTCCAGTCTCTTTTCCAGGTTTTTAGGAACCGTTCCAAGGGCTCCAACTACAATAGGTATCACTGTCACTATTGTTATTATTACTACTTTTTTTTATTTATCTATTTTTCCAGTTTAGAATTGGTAGAAGCAATGAAAACTTTTTTGTCAGGGTTCAGATGAATAAAACCAACAAAAGGAGCTAGTTTTTATTCACAATTACTTTTCCTTATTGTCTTTTCTAAAAAAGGAAAAAAAATCCTAACAGTTTTCCTTTTATTTAGAAAAAAAAGTGTGAGGAAATGTGAATTGAACCAAAACTGTTGTGAAAGAAAGAAAATTATGAGTGATACTGCTGTTTTCTAAGTCCTTTCCTCTGAGATTTTTTTTCTTCTAAGAATATTACAAAAGGTTTTTTGGAAAAATGGATTGATTACTGCCACAATGTGGTTGTGTGTATTTATATTTATTACTTGGAAAAAATATGAAATCTTGACATTTACATATTTAGGATAATTAAATTAGTGTTTCTTAAACTGTTGAAAAATATTATTTTGGAAGGTGAATGAATGACTCATCTATAGGAAACCAGCATAATAATTAGTTGAAGTTAAAAGTGCAATAAGGGTAACCCAAAGCCAAACTTTTTGAGACTTTATTTTTCGGATGCAGGTATCATTGGGGAAACAAGAAAAGTTTTGGGGAACGTGCTAAAGTCTGGCTTGCTTACTTAAACCCAAAGCCAAACTTTTAAAAGCGCTGTAAGAGTAATCCATTCTTACAATGTTTTTAAACTGGACTAAATGTAAAAAATATCAAGACTTGTTTAATATTTTCTTTGAAATATTGAAAGTTTTCCACACTGTAAACCATTTATTTGAAGTTGAAGATGGTAAAGTAACTTTTGAAAATAACATTAACCCTTTTGATACAGTGTATTAGGCAAAAAATTTAATGGTTAGAATGCATTTTTAATTATGAAATAAAAAATCTTGCAAATAAAAAAAAGTTAATGGCATTTTACAATACACTATCAGGGGGGTATATCGCAAAAGTGGGTTTATAAGAGAATTTTTTATTTACTGATATTTCTAAAAATCATTTTTACTAAAGTTATAGAAACAAACTTTTTTTTTTTTTTTTTTAATTTTAGGGTTGGGGTATATTGTACAAGGGACACTTTCAAAGCATATATATCACACAAGATCCAAAATTTTTAAGTAATGCAAGCTAAAGTTGCATCTCTCCCTCACACATGAAGTATATTTAGGTAACTTAAGTTACTCTCTGCACTAAAAGGGCTTATATATTTGAGGAAGTGTATGTAACATTGGACACACTAGTTAGATACTATAAGCACATCAATGTATAGATGGTTCTTTTTCAACTATTCATTTAAGAGAGACTAAAAATAAAAACAAATGATTTTCAAGACAAAGGCTAAAAAAATTAGCATTGTCCAATTTTTGAGTTATAATTTTGTAATTTGAAATCCAAAACTGAGAATGACGAGGTGCAACTCTTGGCTTTACAAATTCCATAAATTAATGAATTTCTAACCATGAATCAAGGGTTGACCTATACACAGATAGACTTATACATGAGTATATATGGTATATTTTTTAATATTTTAAATGTTACTATTGTTTCTAAATCTCCCAATCTCTAACCGTGTCTCAGTACCATGATATCATAATTACTATATATATTTGTGTTGAGGTCAAATTTTGAAGGCCGAATTTTTAGGCAAAAAATTGCTATCTGTCTGTACAAGATTTTCAATTTTGTGAGGTTGAAATTCAGATATAAATAGGAAAGACTTGGAGCAATTCTTAGCTTCAAATATTAATTTTATCAATCAATAACTTGATAACTATAAGTTGAGAATGAACCTATGTACAAAATTAACATACGAGTATATACAATAATTAGCCATATATTTTCCCATATCATGCAACTTTTTAAGATCTAAGTTTTAGTCTAATATTAGCAGGATTGCATTATATGCAAGATACAAACTTTGTGTGTGTAAATATCATATATACTTGAATTTCATCTGATCTCACATATGGACTCTTTAATATTAGGCTAAAATTTATGTCCCAAAAAGTCATGTGATATTCAGATTTTTAGGGGTTTTGTTTTCCATACTTAAAAAAGGGTATTTTTAAGAGATTAATTAGACTTTTTAGTGGCAGTGGAGCTGATCCCCTCCAATTTTAAAATAGTGTTATTGCACTTTTCAGAGAAATATCATAATTTAGAGAAGACAGTCTTATGATACAAAATGAATGATACACAAAATTATATAAAAAAATAAAAATAAAATTATTTTTCAAAAACACAAATTTATTCACAATGAATTGATTTATGATTAAGTGCTGAGAATGAATGACATTGAAATAGTTTAAGAAGCACTGATTAAAAGACCAAGTTTTGTTCAAATTTTTCAAGGCCAGAGGTTGGGATTTCAAGAGAGAATGAATAAAGAAGAAATA
This sequence comes from Sepioteuthis lessoniana, assembly GCA_963585895.1. Taxonomy (NCBI): domain Eukaryota; kingdom Metazoa; phylum Mollusca; class Cephalopoda; order Myopsida; family Loliginidae; genus Sepioteuthis; species Sepioteuthis lessoniana. The sequence continues at coordinate 42,659,420 of OY757922.1, read as the reverse complement.
ATTTGTACTAAATAAAAACTAGTTTAAGAGAATAAAAGCAAATTAGATTTTTTTTAATCAATTTAAAACAAAGTTTTTAAAACAGAAAAGATTCAGTATTCTTTTTTTGTTTTTAGATTTTTTAAAGAAAAGAAAAAAACATTTTAGAATAATCAGAAAAATCTTTTAAGCATATGGAGACTTATGAAACATTAAACAAATAAAAATTTGTTTTAACAATGACATTTGAAGAAAGCAATTCTGAAAACTTAAAACCCAGTTAACACCCGCCTCCTCTTTCATGTCCCACCAGCTTGCCTTGAGGAATGGGTGTTTTAAAAAAGCAAAAAAAGAAAGCATTGAATATAGTAGTTTGGGTTAAAATCACAGTAAAGGTAACTCAAAGCCAAATTTTTTAGAGCTTATTTGTCCAAAGCAGGTAACATTAGGGAAAGAGAAATGTTTTGGTAAACGGGCCAAAGCCTTTTCTCCTTTCCCAATAATACCTGCATTGGAAAAGTAAGGTTTAAAAAAAGTTTGGCTTTGGGTTACCTTTATTGTACTTTTAACCTGGACTATGGACATTGTTTCCTGTTAATACAAAAGCAAATAATTTTTTTTCTAAATAAAAATATTATCCAGCATTTTTCTTTATTTTTTTTAAATAAAAAAAAATTAATATTGTTGAATTGAACAATGTTTTTGCCTTTTTCTTTTTTTCTTTTGCCATTTTTACTTGTTGAATATTGTGCACAATTTTGTAATGCCACAAAATGTAAGAAACAGAGATGAGAAAAAAGGTTTGTAATTATAAATTGCTAATTTCTGAGTCAAGATATTTTTATGGTTTATAAATTCTTTTCAAAGACTTTCTTTTTATTTAATCATATTTTGATGGTTGGAACCTCCAGTCTGCTTTCTGCCTTAATGCCTAAGATTGAGGTGTTTTTGATATCATACATTGATTCTTTCTGACCAATTTCCTCATCTTTGTTGAATACATCAACTAAATCTTTGCAAAGGGATAAAACTCCCCCAATGACTGGCCTGGATATGACACTAAGTTGCATCTGATGGCGAGGCTCCAGTCCTAGAGCTTAGTGGAATGTGAAGTACTCTATCATTGCCATTACTCGCAGATCCACACTGACCCATAGTGGTAATACCTGTTAGGGCCCTATCTATTGATCAAATAGAAATATTTAATCATTTTCTATTCTTGAAATCATTTAACTGTGTGTAAACATAATTGATGTTAGATTGAATTCTTCGTGTTAAATAGTAATACCTGAAATCATTTAACTGTATATGAACAAGCTCTGACTCATTTAAAAAAATCTTACCAACAAACTATTTGCTTACAAATCATTATATATATATTTCTATATGTATAAATGTAATATAACTTGGAAATTTATGCTTTATTGGTTCAAACTGGGTCATAATGCCAGAGAAGCAATCTAAAATGTTTGTTGCGTGAAAGTCATAGGTGCAGTTGACTACAGCATAGTAACCAGAGAGTTGAAGAAACTTCACTTGGGTTGCAAGGACCTTGATGATCAGGCAAAGTCAAGTAAGCCTAAGAGGCAAATTTGGCATGGATCAGGTGATCTTGGCATCTCACAGACCAGTGTGGTTTGTCACCTTCACAACTTTGGCAAAAGCACCATGAACTACCAAGTTCTAAGACAAGGCTTGGTTACTAATATACATTGATTCTCTCAAATCATCTTTGTTATCTTTATCACATTATTTGTGGCTACTATATCACCTTGTCTTTATGTTTAAAATAAGATATTACAATTATACATTGATTATTTAAGACCAGTTTTCTTTTCTTTGGTTTTCTTTATCATGTTTGGGCCACCTGACTTACCTCATGTATCTGTCAACTGGAAACCTTAAACACACTCTTATATTTTGTGCCTTTCCTAAGGAATTTCAAAATTTGTATCTTTCAGTTGACCCTTATAATGCCAATAGAAAAACCCCATACAATAACCTTCTAGGATCTTCAAATAGAACATTTTATTTGTTCAGCAGGGAATGCTATTCTCATTCATTTCCTATCATATGTGAATCCTTTCTGGAGAATTGTATAGATCGTGATCATCAATGAACACATACGCAGGTTGTATGAGGTGTGTTCAAAGAGTGTCATGACTGAAGCTGTATTTACCAAAACAGAAACAAATGAGCAATGAATGAAACCTTAATTTTCTTCAAAATAGTCCATTGAACATTCAGCACACTTATTCCAACTAGTTTTCTATTGGTCTAAGCAACTCTGGAACTTTTGATATGGTAGAATGCTGTGTTATGATATTTTTTTAATATCTACCATGTCCTCAAATGTTACTCATGAGATTTGAAAATCAGCTAGGTGTGGTAAGTATGGAGGGTACTCCACTTGCACAATCCTGTGTTTCACCCAAAACTCTTGAGATGAATTTTCAGTTTTGAAAAGAAGAAAAGGTTGAAAATAAGCTTGGTGAAGTGAGTATGGAAGGTGCTGCACTTGCACAATCCTGTGTTTCACCAGAAACTATTGAGATGAATTTTCACTTTAGAAAAGGTTGAAAATGAGCTAGGTGTGGTGAGTATGGAAGGTGCTGCTTTTGCACCATCCCGTGTTTCACCAAAAACTGCAGCAGGGAATTTTCCGTTTCGAAAAAAAGAAAAGGTTGAAAATGAACTAGGTGTGGTAAGTATAGAGGGTGCTGCACTTGCACCATCCCGTGTTTGACAACAAAACTGTTGAGATGAATTTTCACTTTAGAAAAGAAGAAAAGGTTGAAAATGAGGTAGGTGTAGTGATAATGGAGGGTGCTGCACTTGCACAATCCTGTGTTTCTCTGAAAACTGTTGGGAAGAATTTTCAGTTTAGAAAAGAAGAAAAGGTTGAAAATGAGGTAGGTGTAATGATAGTGGAGGGTGCTACACTTGCACAATCATGTGTTTTACTAAAAATTGCTGTTCACAAAGTATTGAAACAAGCTGGATTTTTTTTTTTCAAATTGGCACTGACTTATCAAGACATCATAATTTTATTTTATATCACACAAGCTATTCAGTTATGCACATTTTATATTTTAAGCTTATATATTGACTCTTTTAATAACTCCTTTTATGTAAAATAGCACAGAATAAATTATTAAATGAATGAACCTACTGAAAAGAATATTTTACTCAACTTCATGAGAAACAATACTTTTATCAAAGTATTTTCTATTGCATTAGCTTTCTTCATTGTAGAATTGGACAATTTTCATTTTAAGATTATTTTTTTCATCTTCTGCCATAGTTTCCTTAAAGATTCTTAATATTATTAATTATCAATGAGTTAACTCATTTTTCATTTAACTCACTGCCTTTTCTTTATTTAAAACATTAAACCAAAGGAAAATTGTTGTATTTTAGTTAAATTGGTGATAAGCTAATATTGTGACGGCAAATTCTTTAAAATCCCAAAACGGGACTTTATTTTCGCACGTGTGAAGATAAAATCCCAAAACGGGACTTTATTTTCGCACGTGTGAAGACGGGGCAGACTGGAACTTGATCCCTCGTAGAATAAGTCCTCGTTCAGAGTTTTTTTCTCGGGCACATAAGAACTGGCATATTATGTGGGGGATTAATTTATGGCCAGACTGACCGCCACTGGCAAGGGGTTCCAAATTTCACACTATACACACACCCACCAAGGCCGCGAGTCTTCCTCCCCTAGAACAATGGAAGATATGGACCTCTAGGTTTAGACGTAATAATATTATATTGTAGTAGTCGGCAATTCCGGTTTCCCGTGTGATATTTTAAAGGAATTTATAGGACAATTTTAAGCAAGCATAACATAAGGTGACGTGAAGCTGGAAAAGAAACATAAAATAACAAATTCATAGTAGATGCTACAAATAACAACTTCAAGCACATGGGAACATTAAAATATATCAAACTTTTACTACACACAGACATACACCTTCAACGTATCAAATATATCATAAATGGATAGTCCATGAACATAAATGTCTTTCTTCTTTTCTTTTCTTTCGTTTTCAGTCGTTCTTCAACTTGAGAGAGAGAGAGAGAGTATATATAATTGGGTATAAGGAGAAACAGTCCCAAAGTTTACTTATCTTATTTCAATGGGTTCCTGTGGAGAATATTTTCTCTTTTACGGGCTAATAGACTTTATGCTATTTTTAGTACTGGCTTGAAGAAATGGCTCCTTCGTGTTCGAGATATTTTTTCGTCTTCTTTTACCCGGAGTGCTTGGCTTTAGTTCCGTCCGCCACGAACCCTGTCCAACAACTAATTTTCTCTTTTCCTTTTTTCGCTGAAGGGAAGAAGGTGCCACTTCTGTTTTAGGGTCCCAGCCAATCATTTGGCTTCTACCTTCTTCCTTCCCGTGTCAGGCAACCCGAGTGAGTTCACAGAGTACCAACATCAGTTGGTCTCCACTCTGACCCACATTCTTTACTTTGACGGCTTGCTACTGTTAATTCACGCATGGGGAATAGTAGTAATCTTATTTCTATCTTCTCAGTGGGACACCACGTGACAATATGTATTTGTGAATGTTTACAAAACTACAGAAGCTGTTTAGATATTTCCTCTGATTTCAATCGGGATTGGGATCATAAAGCTTTACTGAGAGTTGAGTATCTAGCCTGGAAGGTTGGAAGGTATGTGTTGTTCTTTCCTTCTTTCTCTTTCTTTCTTTCTTTCTTTCTTTCATCTTTTACCATTTTATAAATGTCTCTCCTTTTCATTTTCATGTGTGAAATATGTGAACAATAGGTACAAACATATATATATATATATATATATTTCTTTTAAATACCCTATCCGGTGGCAAAAGCTACTCGGTAGCGCCAGGAGTGGTAGTACTGCCTTGAGCTACCGAAACTGTGTTATCACCCTGGTTGGCGGCTGATGAGGCTAGGGTATCGCACGTGCTTTCACACGTTGTATGATGAAAAAAAACATTTATATATATATATATATATAAGGGCACCTTGGGTGGTCTAATGGTTAGCAGGCTAGACAAGCAAACCTTCAGTAGTGAGTTTGACTCTCACTGGGTGCCCCATTCATGTGTCCTCAAGCCACATCTAAGCAAAAAGCTTAAAAAATTACTACTACTACTAGCACAATAATAATAATAATAATAATAATTTGCTGAACTTGTAACAATTCCTCAGCTTAATTTGAAAAAACCAAGGAAGTAAATATTTATCGAACTTTTCACCAAGTCTGATTTGATACAAAGTCATTTTATATTGTGAAGCCATGCATGCATGACCATTACAAAAATGCTTAGATCCCATCAGCTTTCCTCATTTTGGGGTGCTGAACAGATAACTCAGCCCTGCTAAACAGGTGTTGCCAGGGGAAAAAGACCCCTGGAACCAAACTAATATTGTTTTCTCACCCATCCAGCAGGATTGCTCCTGCAAAACCAAGTAGTCATGTTGTGGTTAACGTGCTGGACTGCAACTTTGTTGTAAGCAAGTTCAAACTCCAGTTGTGCTCTTACGTTCACTTTTGGTCTAATACCCTAGGGAAAAGAATGAACTCCCTGATCCCTCCCAGCTATAGGTTAAATAGTACTAATACTGTTTGATAAGGGTAGCTTTGGTATTAATTAACCCACAAATGTTGATATGTCATTAAACAAAAAAACAATAAAACCACCATCCAATATGTAAATGTCTCTTCTTTCCACATGTGACACATGCAAATGATAAATACAAGGGTTTGGTTTTGCTTTGGTTTCTTTATTTAATGGCATATCAACCTTTGCAGGTTATTTAATACCAAAGCTATCCTTCTAGAAGAACAGCAGTAATCGTATTTAGCTCATAGCTGGGAGGATAAGGGGGTTCATACCTTTCCCAAGAGTATTTGTCTGAAAGTGAATGTAATAGTACCAGTGGAGTTCAAACCCTCTTACTATGATCCCACAATCCATCACTTTAACCATTACACCATGAGGACACCCCACAAATACAAGGGTGTATATGATATATATATAACTACTACTACTACCATCACTTCCACTAATAAGAAGATTTAATTTGGTTTGGTTTTATGATATATCAACCATTGTTGGTTATTTAATTACAAATCCTGTTTTTACATATATATTAAATATGATTTGTAAACACATTTTTTTTTAGTGTGACAAGGAAATATGACACCCTCATACATTCTCCAGGTTGTGGGGGAAGGAGGTGTGGTTCACCAACCGGCGACCGACTATAGTGGCAAGCAAGAATCAGTTGACTATAGTAGTAAGCAGAATAGTGGAAAGAGTGGCCATCTCTCTGTTCAACCCTCTCTATTAATACAGGCTGACATGGGCATGAGAGAACCTCACTCTCTATTAGCCATGTATGCATCAGCAGTGGAGAGGCAGACTTGCGACCATGATTGGTACTTAGGAAGAAACCGTCAAAAAGCCAACACATGGTGAATTTTCAAACTATGGAGACTAGTTAGTGGCCATTTATTCGTCAAAGAATGAAGGCACATAATGAGTTGCCATTTCTTCGTCGGAGAGTGAAGTAACATAATTTGGGATATGGAAGAAACCCAAATTTCAAAGTCATGCTGCACAGAGAACACTGAGAAAAAAGAAAAAGATTCTCCTTTGAATGAACCAGCACTCCGAGGTATGGTCAGCCTCGTTAAATAAATACTTAAAGAAAAAACTTGTCTATGAGGAAAGAGACAATTATTAATCTTGGTCTTATCTGAAATAAGACAGGTATCCCTCTACTAACGTGTTATGGAAACCCAATAATGAGAGGAAAGAGAGAAGAGAGTAAACTCCACCAAATCCCAGTGAATATACAATTTAAGTATACTCAAATTTATCTAACTACATTCATGCTGATGTGAATAAAAGGCAAATTACGGGAGGAAAGAATAGCTCTGATAATATAGAGGAGAAAAGAGGAAGTATTCCCCAATGATGAACTTGAGATTTGGAGCACGAGCTCTACCATTAAATCCCAAAGTCTGAAGGAAAGCGGAACGTGTCTACTGCTGTCAAACTATATTCTCACCTTCTACCATTAACAGATATTAAATGGGGACCTCGTCTGGGATATGGATATTTTAATAGAGGTTCTTCCGAGAAAGACTTTCTCGCTCCTGACTTTTACCTGAAATGTTTTTTTTTCTTTATTTCTTTCTTTTATTCAATAAAAGAATATTATTATTAATCTTGTTAACCCAAACATGGCAGTTCAGAGTCCTTTTCTTGTTGTTGCGGAAGCATTGTATTTGTCGAAGACTTTGTATTTGAGGGGGAAAGCTTTCCAGTTAGCCATGTTGACTTTTAATAATTCACGTATAACCCACCTGGTGGATTTAAAATGTGGTTCAGCCAGGGAGTTGGTGATATCTGTAACATTAAATAATGTCGGCAAACAACAGCCAACATCTGTGCTCTGTGTTAACTGGTGGACTTGGCGGGAACGAAGAGCACCAGTAAGCCCGCTAAGCACATGGTGGCGTAACATTAGATCCACACTGTTAAAGGATCAAACAGTTTAATTTCTAACAATTCAATTTAACATAAGTCAAAAAGTTAAATAGTTCCAAGTATTTTTATGTACTACTAGCAATTCAGTTAAACATCAGTTATTTGTTTACACACAGTTAAATGTAAAACAGTTCTATTTCAAGCAATTCCATTTAGCATAAGTCATTTGTTTGCACTCATTTGAAATGCCAAACAATTCTATTTGAGCCATAGATAGGACCCTATTAGTTACCATCCCTCCAGGCCAGAGTGGACCTGGAAGTGATGGCAATGAAGGTGTACTCTGCATTCCTCAAAGCTCCAACATTACTGGAGCCTCGTCATCATGTAATATAATGGCTGAGGGATTTCGTTTTGTATATCTTGCCTTTGGGTTTACTTAAGCTGAGAACCTTTCGGCTCAGCACATGGGTTAGTTAGGTGCAAACTTGAGCACAGGTGTTGACGCGCGTGCGGAGAGGATGTGTCGTTCACAGATGTCAAAATAAAAATCCCAGAGAGAAGTTGACCAGTGGATGTGAATGACGTCATGCACCGGAGGCGTGCGCGGAGGATTTTGGGGGATTTGAAAAAAGTCAGTTGAGTTGAGAACTAGACTCCGAACGGGAAGGGTCGACTTTCAGGGCTCGCTGAGGCGAGACGAATTTGTGCGCTACGGGCGCCGCACGTGTTGGGTGGGGGTATGGAAAAGCTAGAATAGAAAGAATGTGTATCTCTCTCCTTATGTCGAAAAACCTTTAAACTCAAAGGTAATAAAAAGTTTCGTTCCTGAACTAAGAAGTCGTAAGTGTTTTTCGTGTTTCGGGATTCCTATGTTCTATGTATATATGTCATGAACATTCTATGTACGTTTCACGTATCCGTATCTGGCTATGGTACAATCAGATTGTTTAGTGTCATATCCAGGACACTCATTAGGGGAGGGTCTTACCCTTCAGCAAAGACGTAGTTGGTGTATTCTGCAGCCCCAGCTGACTGGGCTATAATAAGAAGAAATACATGCTGAATCTGTAGAAATTTCATGGTTTAATTTGGAAGACACCAACGATTAAAATTCAACAGGCTATTTGAACTTGAAAAGCTCAATATTTTTTATAAGCGTTTGAGATGTTATGCAACATATGGTGGCCTACTAAATGTACTTGATTCTATTTCCGTTGCAATTTTTATTTTTTATATCCAATAAAAATTGCAACGGAAATGGAATCAAGTAAATTTAAATTTAAATTTTAAACCAACATGAACATTTTTCCCAATCTTAGAGCATAAATCCACTAAATGTAGATTAGTATCAAACCCAGGACATCTATTTTTTGAGAGGTATCTATAGTAAGTCTATTGTAGGCCCCACAAATAGGGAGTTAAAATGACGAAGTAAATTTTAGCACGAACCAAACCAGGTTTCCTACAAGAACACCTCATGGAATTGCAACCAGACCTGGAAGTGTAAATAACTTCCTGGAAGTGTAAATAACTTCCAGGAGTTCCTGAGAAGCAGGCTGAAGATCCATTGTGATAACTAAATTTCAACAAGCTATTTGAACCTAATACTCTAAATATTTTTCAATAAGCTTTTAAGATGCTGGCCAACCAAATATACTTTGTTTCATTTCTGTTAAAATATATCCTGAGTATATCCATAGACTGCTTGAACTAATAGTATCAATCTACTTTTTACAGTTTTATTGACAAGATAACGAAAGAGAATAATATGCTGGATTGTGCTGAGCAGAGGTTAATTAAAATCAATAAACAAAGAATATGCTAAAACAGAATTGATTAATGAATTTGAAATGTACACAATGTTTTGAAAACACTAGTAAAAAGTGTTAGAAGCATGCAAGAATGACACTAATACCCCTGGCAAAAATTATGGAATTAAGACACTTAGATGATGTTCATGTTGGTTTGGTTTGGTTGGGTTGGGTTGGGTTTGGTTTTATGGCATATCAACTATTTTTAGTTATTTAATGCCAAATCCTTTTTTTACTTATATATCAAATATATGATTTGTAAACGCATTTTGTAGAAACACACAATTAACTGATCAAACAGTTCTATTTCTAACAATTCAGTTCAGCATAAGTCAACAAAGTTGAATGGTTTCAAGTATTGCTATGTATAAGTCATAAACATCAGTCATTTGTTTACACACAGTTAAATGATCTAACAGTTCTATTTCTAACAATTCAATTTAGCATGTCATTTATTTGCACACAGTTTAAATGTCAAACATTTCTAGTTGACCCAATCATAGGAAGGACCCTATCAAGTGCTACCACTTCAGGTCAGTGGGGATCTGGGAACAAAGGCAATGAAGAGGTACTCAGTATTCCTCAAAGCTCCTGCATTACTGGAGCCTCACCATCAGATTGTTTAGTGTCATATCTAGGACACTCATTGAGGGGTCTCATCCCTTTGTAGAGATGTAATCGATGTGTTCTATTGCTCCAGCCAACTAGGCTATCAGCAGGGGGGTTATCTAGCAGTAAATAAGCTAATAACAGGTAAGATGCAAAGCATTTTTTCATTTGATAGCTGAACATTCTGGCTTCATAAAATTTACTTTAAACTAGATTAAATGATTTAATGTTATTATTTTATCCAAGCCATGTAAAGGAAAATATTATGGAATTCATTGACAAGAAAGTTAAAGAAAATATTTGAATCTTATGTGTTATTAGTTTATTGTAGTCTCCCAGCAACTCAAACCTAAAATCCTCGATAAAAGAAAAATGCAAAATCATACATGATGTCAGCTAAACAATAATGTTACACCTACTTATCAAGTGGAATTTTGTTACCAAACATAAGGACTATTTTTGAGATTAATTAATTTTGTTAACTGACTCAGTAATAGTTTTCTATCACAGGATAAATTACGTAGTATTTAAAACCTCCTCTTGTTAGTATAATGAGATATCCCGTATTACTTATATTTAAAAGAGAGACTTCCTGCTTTTGGTAACTCAGAATTCCCTCCATGCAAGCCATAAAATATGCAGCCTGTTACTTTTATATAAACTCTGCAGACAGAAACCAGCAGACGAACTGGTGCTGGTCATGCGTGCTCTCTGCTCCTAGCTTTCCAGCCTGGCTGTCTGGAATATCGTGCCGGGTGGGACTTCAAGGTCAAAGATAGATTCTTGGTTGAATGGCTCCCAGCTTTGGAATCAATGATACAGATAGCACTAGACCTTCGGGTCAAGTTTAAGCTATGAGCAGGCACACTGCTCACAAGATTTATTTAAAACATTTGCACAAATGAATTCACTTTGCACTCGACTTTTGGATCAAGTGAACCTATGAACAGCAAAGTCACCTGGCTTCGTGCCAAGAGACTCAACAATAACTAGCACACATTGCTAAACGAACCTCTAACCAGCATTTGACACCTATCCTATCTCCCTTCTAAAAATCCCAACTATAAAAAAGACTTTAAGTCAAATTCTGCCTGGTGGGAGGCATGAATAAATAATGGTACTGGGCATCATCTTCCAGCAGCCAGTAGTCAACATTGAATCCAACCAATTACAGCCACTGACTCAACATAGCTGATGTCAGTTACCAACCAATCACCGTTGCTCTTTCTCAAACAGCTCGGAGCTAATATCCAAAAGTCATAACCAGCTCTTTTTAGAGCTATTTCAGAAAGTCTTCTAAGAATCACTTCTGATCTCATCACTACCCCCCTTGACAGATACCACGAAATGACGACTCAGCAGCCAGCCAGACTTGCAGTAAACCTGCAGCACCTGTTCCTGCATGACCAAGAAGCAAGCACCTGCACCACCAAGCTGCTAACACATGTATCGCCAAGCAACGGACACTCGCAGATACAGTTCCAGCGTCACAAAGCAGCATATAGAATACACATTTTTTAGCCTTAAATAACCAACCCCTAAAACATAGATAAGAACATTCTAGAAATTTCGGATCAAAATCGCATTAACATTGAAGTTACACTTTTATATTTTTCAACCAATCAGCTAAAAGCACAAAATAAGAACATTCTAGAAAATCCGGCTCAGAAACTAATAAATAGAAAAGTATTTTGGCTCCAAAATAAATAAGTAATCATATGAATCTGATTGGTCAAGAAATGTCTGCGCGCTTGAATTTTAGGACCCGCAATAAAACTTTAAAAAATCCTGTTTTTGATCCACTTTAGTTCCTCCCAAAAGTATAAATAACGAGGAATTTAATTAACTTGGGCATTCCACTACCAAACTAAGAGAGGCAAGGACACACAGGACACAGAGCGAAGAAACATGCGACGTTCTTTTGCCGACTCCCGCGACCGGCCTACAAACGTAAACAGATCGGATTACTCGTTCGCCCTAGAAAAATTACATCCGGGTACGGCCAGAAATGACGAAGCCCTTTTTCGACTCTAACCGGCCGTTACAGCTAAGAAATGGATAAATTAACATTTACCAACATTTGCAAAACACTTCTGCCAGAAATAATTCTATAAAAATGGAAGTAATACTCTTCGCTAGCCTATATCAAGCTAGAGAAGTACTTATTTTCTACGTCCATTTTTTATAGAAGAACTGTCTATTCACGTGGCGCGGTAGAAGTGGTGTTGCCTTTCTTTCATATGAAAAAGGCTTCGGCGGCGAAAAAATCGAAGGTCTACACGGACGCTCTCAGGGGCCACTCGGCTCCACGAGGTTGGATCCTACGTTATCGTGGTTGCATTTACCTCATCACCACTTCTAGTGGCAGATTCAACACTTTTTTTTTCTACAAATCGTCTTGCTAAAAGGCTGAATCCCACTTCTTGTGGTCGATTCACTCTCCATTTTTTTTTTTTTTTTTTTGCATCGATATGCACTAAAGGCTCCGCTCGTCCGTTCGACCGCGGTTAGCCTTTAGCTTCCACTTCGCTACCTGCGCAGCGCTAAGATAAAGCCAATCTTAGCCGCGGCCTCCTGGCTTGCTCGCTCGATAGTGCAGAGCTTGGGCGCCCAAAGTCTTAGCTACCGCCCGATACGCACACACAGCTTTGGCGCGAAAAGCCTTAGCTACCGCACTGCTTTGACGCGAAAAGCCATAGCTATTGTCTGGATATGTTCGCACAGCTTTGGCGCGAAAAGCCTTAGCTACCGCCCGATACGCCCGCACAGCTTTAGTGCGAAAAGCCTTAGCTACCGCACAGCTTGGACGCGAAAAGCCATAGCTATCGTCTCGATACGTTCGCACAGCTTTGGCGTGCAAGCCTTGGCTACTGTCTGATACGTCCGCACAGCTTTGGCGCACTCAAATATATTTGCACGTCAACTGTGGGCTTGAATGACGAATAGATTAAGTGACTTAGACATACATGAAATCACACATACCCACACACATATGTAAGTACGAGTTGACCTCTCTTTTTTATTCTTGACAAAAATATTCTTGCTGTGACATACAAACACACAGCTCTATACATAGCAAAATTTATGAACATTAATACCTTTTTATTTGTTATCTTACCGGTCCATTGGCCTAGCGGTTAGAGTGTTCGCCAATGACGCGGCAGACCAGGGTTCAATCCCATGTCGAGTCATACCAAAGACTCTAAAAATGGTACTTGATCCCTCCTTGCTTAACACTCAGCATTATAAGGTAAGGATCAAGGGTAAAGTGGAGCAATCCTGGGAATGGAGTAGCACCCACCCCTACACCTCAGTGTTGTGGCTATTGAAAAGAGAACCTTCGGGTCACCCTTGATTAAGGTCGAAACTTTACTTACTTATTTGTTATCTATCCAGTTGTGATAAAGTAAAATTGTTTGTTTTTTAACATTCTTGTTTTTGTCAATTTTCTTTCGTCTGCGTTTGTTTGTACAAATTGTGTTGTATATTGTGGAACTGGCACTCTGATTTACATCTTATAGAAATATTCATTCCTCTACAACATAACGGACGATCAGCCATGAGTTCGCTGCTAGCGACAGCGTTTCACGCTGTCGCTAGCAGCAAACTCATGGCTGATTAGGTTTAGTAGTCTGGCACCATGTCTACTGCTAGCGAGCCGACGCCGTCGAACCCAACACCATAAAAACACCCAATTAGGACTTATCACACACCACTAAAAACACCGAGGTTGGACTTATCAACCACCGAAAACAATTAGTGCATTTCAACGCCTTATTTGAGAGAAACGACTGTGCTCAAATGGTCCAGGAAGTAATTTTCTCGCAACTGAGTAGCCGTGTGAAAGCCCCAAAAATAAAGTTGAAATTCAAAAGGTATCTTCTATCTTCATCTCCTTCCTTTTCTTCCTTTGAAGCCTTCACTGACAAGAAGACGCCAATGAATTAAGATGGGATAAGAAAAAGAAAACCAACAGAGTTAGACATCTAAACCCCAAACCTTAAAAACTAAATAACCAACAACAAAAGCTTCATAACCTTAACAGTGGCTAACGTATTGGACTGCGACGTTGTAAACGATTTCAAACTCCAGTCACACTCACTTTCGGACTAATATCCTTGGGAAAATATAAATCCCCTTCCCATACTGTTAATCTTCCCATACTGTTAATCTTCCCATACTGTTATTTTACAAAGATGTCTTTGGCATTGAATAACCCACGAAGGTTGATATAATATCAGGGTCATATTAACTAGCAAAACTACCTTTGAAATCTCCTTACTAGTACTGTTCTTGTGAAAGAGAAGGGCCTAATTAAAATTTTAAAATAATACTTACAACATTCTGTGAGTATATGTGGAAAGACATAAAAAGAGAAACACTCGAAGAAAACAAAGCTTTTACGAGAGGTGAAGAAATCTGTTTTAACAATGAGCATCTGGAGTGAGAAAGGAATGCATGAGTGAAATAGTTTGAGCCAGTGGTGTAATGGTTATCGTTGTAGAAAATGGACACAGTGACCCGAGTTCAAATCCTGAACGAGGCTATTTGCATTTCACATAACGTTAATACTCTTAGAAAAGGTATGCATCCAACCATTCTGTTCAACGAACAGAAAGGAAAAACATGTAAGTTTCGCTCCATAAATGAGGACTAAAAATAGTTTGTCTTATCCGTTCAACGAATGGTGACAAAAAGAGAAAGAATAAGAGGTCTAAATGAACACGTGACGTTAGAAGCCAGGCTCTCAATCCAAGAGAAGACAATTATCTTTTTCTTCGTACAGTACTATTCCCTATGAGATAGGGTCCAAATGATTGACAAGTGGTACCGTTGGGATATGGGGAAGCTAAAAGAACCAATATACATTGGATTATCTACGACGAGTGAAGCGAGTAAAAAAATTATGAAATATATAGGCTATTTCCCCTTTACTACTACCATCCCCGAAAGGAACGGAAGAGTTTATTTATCTAGTTATTATGAGTAAGACCTAAAATAAGACGCGAAAGGATAGTTTTTTCTTAAGTAAAAATATGTCTTCAATCACATCCTTTTAATGAAATCAATTATTTTATCTGTTAGAGATAAAATAAATTGGTGCTTGGATGGAAAAGGGATATTCTTCAGTGAATATACAAATGTAAATTTCTCCATCTGTAATTATCAATCAGTTCTTCAAGTTTTCTTAAATGGAATAAACTATATTTATTATCTCCGTATGAATTATACAGCCATCTGATGAGGCAATTCGTAATATCTGTTGAATTTTCTTTGATATTACGGGTATATAAATATATATATTGGATTTACACTCCTATATTTTAAAACATGGCTGTCGATAACCACGTGGAGCAAAAAAATTCTTGAAAAATAGGATCCTTGACTCACTTGTTCTCGAAACAAAACTTGTTGAATGTGGTGTGAACTGAATAGTTTCGGGAACCTGACTGGATTGAGTTGTCACGTGCCGTGTGCTTTCAACTATGTCCGCGTACTTTGATTTTATCCTGCGCAAAAATAAATCTTGCGTTTGGAGCCGGTCACGTGACATGAGCACCTGTATAGTGTACGCTTTCGAAATCTTTCTCACTCTTACGTTTTAAGTCCCAACTGGACAGCTTTCACTCTTACGCGCTCGCACAGCCTTAGAGATTTCGCCACGTACAGATAGAGACAACAGCCAGCATGGGAGAACATGCAGCCATCAAAAATACATTCATTGCCATAATGAAATTGGTATATTACCACACTCCCATATTCAGAACTTCTCATGAAATTCCAAATCATCTCACACATACAGACACACACTTTTAGCTGCACTGTACTTTTTAGTTTTTCAACACACGTACACTTAGATATGTTCGAACAAAACACACTTACATTTGCATTAAATTTTTAGTAGACATACCCACACACATGCACGAAATATCTAACAAACAATATCCGAAGATTTTTCTACTTTGTATTGTTTTGCTTAGATGTTAGTCTATAAAATTGTCTGTTGTATGTTATCGTGTTGTGAATTTTCTTTTGTCCGCGTAGTTCATTGTGTCGTAAACTGTGGAACGACTCTCGAAGTTTTGTTTCTAACAAAACCTCGAGAGAAGTAAACAACCAATTCTTCCACCACCACCACACACACACACACACACACACACATATATATATATATATATATATATCATCAGAGAGATCAGATTTCTATATGATCGATAACCTGTTAATAGCAGTCCTTATCTTTTCTAAGATGGGAGTTCTTCCAGGCTGTGGATGTATTAATAGTACTGTACTTATTCATCAGGTCGACTCTTACAAAATGCATCTAGAAAAAGCCAGATGGAACTACGTTAGAATGCCACTTGCTGTTTTAAACAATTCCGAGAAGAAGTAACCTACAGCAGCTGTACGACCACTTACCTCTCATCTCAAAAATTATCCTTGTAAGACGAACAAGACATGTTGGGCTCTGCTAGAGAAGGAAGAACGAACTCATGAGCGACTTTTATTAAGGAATTCTATACATAGACTTACGCATATTGGCCAGCGAGAAAGGACTTACATACATCAGGTCTGTGCGAACACTGGATGCAGTCTAAAGGATCTACCAGGAGCGATGTATAGTAGGGATGGATGGCTAGAGAGAGTCAAAGAATACTATGCTATCAGCATAACTTGATGATATATATATATATATATATAGAGAGAGAGAGAGAGGGTCGTTCGTGGTATAATGGTTACCGTCGTAGGAAATGGATACGGCGACCCGCTTTCAAATCCTGGATGAGACTATAATCTTTTCACTTTGCATTAATACTCTAGGGAAAGGTGAGAATCCAATAGTTCTCTCTTCAGCTACGGGTAAATTGTAGGGAAGACTTGACTCTTTAACCTTGGTTTGACAATCATTCTAAGATAAGGAATACTCTATATTAAAACCGGTTAAACTCTGCTAAAAATTGATTTTGTGTTACATCCTGCTCGTGCAGAGCGGTTGGTATATATATATATATATATATATATATATATATATATATATATATTGACACAAGGTCCATTTTTGAGTGAAGGTATGAATTCAAAGTTTTCATTCTTCCAATGTTAAAGAACACAGTCTGCCCTACTATTTATCCTTAGCTGGAGGGAGAATAGTTGGATGCATACTTTTGTTGCGGAGCCGATAAGCATGTGGACCCCGCAATTGATTTAAGTTTAATGCGTGCGAGTAGTGACAGCCAAAGACAATGAAGGGAACAAAGGCGAGATAACAGATACAACAACAGTGACGATTTATTGTCGGAATTACAAACGTGTATGTAAAGTCCGTAGCGGTTGTATTTGGTCTTCAGCTAGATGGGTGATGTCGATAGTTGGTATGGTCGAGTCGTAGACGTGCGCAGCTGGATGATCGATGCGGATAGCTGGCGTAGGTCGAGTCGTGGAGATACGGCTAGATGTTTGATGCGGGTAAGCTGAGATCGGTCGGGTCGTTGAATGCAGCTGGACGATCGTTGCAGGAAGCTGAGGTCGTTCGAGTCGTTGATAAATCGATGTCCCGGTTTTGACAGTACGTTGGGTTAACCGGGGGCGTGTCAATTTGGTTGCTAGCCCGTACTGCGAGTCGTACGTAGGCCAGATGTTGCAATGCTAGGACAGTCCGTAACAGCGAGTCGTTACGTGGACTGGATGTTGCATTGCTGGAGCGTCGTGGTCGAAATCGGTGTTGGCAGCTTAGTTGTGTTGAGTCGAGCGAGTTGGTGACTAAGACTGAGCCGTGTCTTAGTACTACGGACGAAGAGAACGGACGGGGAAACCGTGGCTGAGGTTTGCCTGGCCTTAACACATACGAAATCGAGCGAGCGGATCGGTGAAGCTAGGGCTTTGTCGTGCCCCAAGCTGTGCGGGCGTATCGTTTACGGTAGCTGTGGTTTAGCCGTGTTAAAGCCGTGCGAACGAGCCGGGACGGTAGCTACGGCTGAGTCGCGCCAAAGCTGTGCGGATGTATCGGACGGTAGCTAAGGGTGTGTCACGCCAAAGCTGTGCGGACGTATCGGGACGATAGCTAAGGCTTTGCGCGCCAAAACTGTGCAGACGTATCAGACGGTAGCTAAGGCTGTGTCGCGCCAAAGCTGTGCGGACGGTCGGACGATAGCTCAGCCTTTGCGCGCCAAAGCTGTGCGAAGATATCGAGACGATAGCTAAGACTGTTTCGCGCCAAAGCTGTGCGGACGTATCGGACGGTAGCGAAGGCTGTTTTGCGCCAAAGCTGTGCGGGTGCATCGGACGGTAGCTAAGGCTGTTTCGCGCCAAAGCTGTGCGGACGTATCGAGACGATAGCTAAGGCTTTGCGCGCCAAAGCTTAGCACTGTTGAGCGAACAGGCCTGGAGGCCGCAGCTATGATTGGCGTTATCTTAGCGCTGCTCAGGTAGCGAAGCGGTAGCTAAAGGCTAACCCGTGACTTTAGCGCTGCGCAGCCAAATGGACGAGCGGAACCTTTAGTGCATATCAATGCGATAAAAAAAAGGAGAGTGAATCTACCACTAGAAGTGGGATTCAGCCTTGTAGCAAGGCAATTTGTAGAAAAAGCGGTAGCTAAGGCTTTTCGCACTAAAGCTGTGCGGGCGTATCGGACGGTAGCTAAGGCTTGCACGCCAAAGCTGTGCGAACATATCGAGACGATAGGTATGGCTTTTCGCATCAAAGCTGTGCGGTAGCTAAGGCTTTTCGCGCCAAAGCTGTGCGGGCGTATCGGGCGGTATTTAAGGCTTGCGCGTCAAAGCTGTGCGAACATATCGAGACAATAGCTATGATTTTTCGCGCCAAAGCTGTTTCGGCAGCTAAGGCTTTTCGCACCAAAGCTAAGGCTTTGGGCGCCCAAGCTCTGCACTGTCGAGCGAGCAAGCCAGGAGGCCGCCGCTAAGATTAGCGTTATCTTAGCGTTGCTCAGGTAGCGAAGTGGAAGCTAAAGGCTAACCCGTGCCTTTAGCGCTGCGCGGCCGAACGGACGAGCGGAGCCTTTAGTGCATATCGATGCAAAAAAAAAAAAAAAAAAAAAATGGAGAGTGAATCGACCACAAGAAGTGGGATTCAGCCTTTTAGCAAGGCGATTTGTAGGACTTCAAATCATACAAAATCAAACCTTTTCTTCATTCAGTTATCGTTGCATAAGAGGTGATGATAAAAGGCTGAAAACTGAGTGTTACTTTGAAAAAAAAAGAGTATCCAGGAAAATATTGAATAAATTGAAAAAAAAAAAAACTCAATTTCAACAAGTATTAAAATCTCAATTTCAACAAGTATTAAAACCCGTTAAAATTGGTAAGATAATATGATTTAAAATAATTATGTCATTAAAACAATTTGTTTCAACACACGAGAAAGACTTAAAAGTAAACATTAACATAAAAGTCTAAAAATACGCAGTTTACATGTCAAAACAGTTCTATTTCAAGCAGTTCAGTTTAGGATAAGTATGCATTTTAAATTTCAAAACAGTTCTATTTCAAGTAATTCAGTACGCACTTTAGTTATATTTGACACATACATAGGGCCCTATCAGGTGCTACCACTCCGGGTCAGAGTGGACCAGGGAGCGATGGCAATGAAGGGGTGCTCTGCATTCCCCAAAGCTTCAGCATTACTGGAACCTCACCATCAAATTGTTTGGTATCATATCCAGGACACATGTTGGTGGCGGGGTTGCCCCTCTGCAAAGATGCAGTCAGTGTATTCTACGACCCCAGCTAACTGGGCAACACATCTGTTCAGCTTCCAAACAAGAAGTGAAGCTATGCACAATGTATTGATGTACTAATTAACGGATACTTTTGATTGCTTGAACTGCTTTGGTCATATGTTTTACATGCCACAAACAAGCACATAACAAAATATTGCAAAATTTTTGACTCACCCTACTTTGTATATGTCACTTATAATTCATGTCTATTTTATGAGTGTATAAAATTAATATTAAGTGATTCCAAATTACATTCTTTTCTTTCTTCTTTTTTAACTATTCATAGACTTCTTTACTCAATTTTAACAAGTTATCACACACACACACACACACACACAAATCTATAAAGGGTGTCTAACATTATCTTTTTTTTTATGTTAATGACTGTCTCGGTTGATGAGACACTGCTTCCTAGGTAGGTGAACTTGTCTACTAGTTTCAAAGAGCTACCGTCGCCTCTTTGATTAAAGCACATACATTCCCTCTTGTGTGCATTGACATGGAGGCCTATGTCTGCAGCTGCTCCTTCCAGACTATGTAGCAGGGTTTCAGCTTAGGCGGGTGCATTTGCGTCATCGGCGTAGTCGGTGTCGGTAATAGTTTTTGCATCTTTCCTTTGTTAGCATGAAACCGTTTTCTTTGATTTTATCAATAGATGTTCTAAGCAAGTAGTCTAGACAGATGATAAAGAGGTATGGGGCTAGTGTGTCTCCTTGCAGTAAACCTGCTACAATGTCGAAGTAGTCTGTGTCTTCATCCGGAGAACGGACTTTTACATTCGTGTTTCTGTTCAGCATCATTATGGCAGTGACAATTTCTTTTGGTAGGCCGTAGGCGAGTAGAATTTGCTCCATCTTTCCTCTGTGTATGGAGTCAAAAGCCTTGGTAAAGTCGACAAATAATATTATTGCCTCTAGGTTTTTTGCACATACACCTTCAAGAATTCGACGGATAGTCAAAATTTGTGACATCGTGGATTTATTCCTCTGGAAGCCATTTTGGTTCTTCCTATGTATGTTCTCAATTTTGGGTTCAATGTGGTTGCGTAGTAGAGCATTGTATATCTTGGCCATTATGGATGTAAGGGTTATACTTCGGTAGTTCTTAGCTAATTCGAGGTCACTCTTTTTAGGGAAGGAGAGAATGCATCCCTTCATCCATCTGTCTATGGGGTTTTTATTATATACGGCATTACTGTGTCGGAGCAGTATGTCGTCAAATTGTCTGGTCTTCCATACTTCTGGAGGGATTTCATCGAGCCCTGCTGCTTTTCTATTTTCAATTTTTCGGTTACGTTGAAGTCAGACCTGACCGATAAAATAAAACGCAGTTTCTTCCAAGCAGCGGTCGTGTCGATACTGCTATATGGATGCACTACATGGTGCTAACTAAACGTATGGAAAAAAAGCTTGACGGCAACTACACAAGAATGCTGTGAGCAATATTGAACAAGTCATGGAGGCTGCACCCCACAAAGCAGCAGCTGTACAGCCACCTGACACCCATCACGAAAACTATCAAAGTTAGACGAACCAGACATGCAGGACACTACTGGAGAAGTAGGGATGAGCTCATAAGTGCTGTACTCCTGTGGGCCCCTTCACATAGACGAGCGAAGGCAGGACGACCAGTTCGAACCTACATATAACAGCTCTGTGCCGATACGAGGTGTAGTCCTGAAGACCTGCCGGAAGCAATGGACAATAGGGAGGGGTGGCAAGTGAGGGTCAGGAATATCCGTGCTGATAGAGCAAAATGATGATGATGAGACAAAAACTATACTTATACTAAACTGAATTATTGAATTAGAACTGTTTGACTAAACTGAATAGCTTGAAATAGAAATGTTTTTAACAATCAAACTGTGTACTTACATTTAAACTGCGCACCTATGCTAAACTGAATTGTTAGAAATGGAACTGTTTTGACATTGAAACTGTACTTACGTTAAACTAATTGTTTGAAATAGATCTGCTTATTTATATAAAAATAGATTTGGCATTAAATAACCTACGAAGGTTGATATGCCACCAAACCCAAACAACCAAACCAACCACATAACCAACCAACCAACCACATTATAAAATGTGGGAAATTTTGTATAGTTTGGGCGGCATTACGTAATCCAAATGGCATTCTGGTGAATTCAAAAAGTCCAAAAGGAGTTGTAATTGCTGTTTTTTTTATATCTTCTTCGGCTACTGGAATTTGGTAGTAAACTTTAACTAAATCCAGTTTTGTGAAGATTCTGGTTCCTTGCAAGCCCATGGCGAAATCGTGTAAATGTGGGATTGGATACCTATCAGGAACTGTTTTTGCGTTGAGGTTCCTGAAATCCCCACAAGGTTGCCATGCGCCTATTTCTGGCTTCTGAACCATATGTAGCGGCGAGGAGTATGGACTACTTGAAGGACGTATGATGCCTAATTGTAACATGTGTTGAAATTCGTCTTTTGCTATTTTATATTTTTCTGAATGCAGTCTGCGTGGTGATGCATGTGTGGGTGGTCCAGAGGTTGTGATATAATGTTTAGCAGTATGACGAACTTCATCAGAATGTTTAAAAGGTGTAGTAAGAGTAGGAAATTTTGTTATCAACTCTTGTAGTCCATTCGCATCTGGTATTGCCGCACAAATTCCAGTTGACTTGTAGTTTGAGGTGATTACCTTTGCCGTTAGTTCTGTGTTGCCATCGACGAGAGATCGCATAGCCATTTTCACTGAAACATTGAAATGGGACAAAAAATCAGCTCCAAGAATCGGTGTTTTTACTTGGGCTATTGTGAAGATCCACGGAAAATATCGTCGTAAACCCAAATTGAGCGTTAGTGCTATCTCTCCGTAGATTACAATTCTTGATCCATTTGCCACTTGCAGTGTGAATGAGGATAGTTGGTAGTTTTTATTGGGATCCGGTGGAATAACGCTGATTTGTGCGCCTGTGTCGACTAAAAATAAATATCCGGTATTCTTGTCTCGGATGTAAAATAGACGACTTCCTTGTTTTAAACCAGAAGCAAATGTCGTCTTTACTTGCTGTCGGTGTAACTGTTTCCCTGATTTTTTGTTGATGTGTGTGAGGTTGAATTGAAGTTGCATGGTTTTATGCACTTCCTTGCCTCACATCCAAATTTGAAATGATACAACAGGTATCGTAGGTGCGTCGTTCTCGAAGGGATGAGTTTGACCTACTTTGTCTTCTGCTTTGTGAGGAGTTTCTGTCAGAACGGGAATGTTGGAATGCTTTGAGCTTCACCAAATTTTGAACTTGCAGGGATAAATTTTCCATGCCCTGCAGCAGCTCAGTTAACATGTCTGGCATGATTGTTTCTGTTGTGTGTTCGATGTCGCTGTTTTCCATCTTTTACGTGTTGTAATAATTTTTTGTGCTGTTTTTTAAAATGAGAGCTGTTTTTGTTTTGTTTTTTTTGTTTTTTTTTGTTTTGTTTTTATATGTGATTGCGTGTTCTCTCAAGTCAGAAGGTCACCAATTTGTAGTGGGTGCATGTAGCGAGTGAGAGTGAGTTCTCGTCCGTATTTTACGGGTATTACTTCACGATTAGTCCCACCACAAATACAACACAAATTTTTACAAGCACGTAAAACAAATGGAATATGACAACAACGAACATTAAGAAACAAACAATTTAATATTCATAACAAAACAGGAATGAAAATAAATGAGAAACATAATGTGCGAGTGGCCTTTATAGAAATACAGTTATGGTCAGTTAAATGAAAATTAGGTTGTTCACACGTGTGTGTGGACATATTAATAAAGTCTATCAAAAAATGGTTCCATGGTTAGCCGAAGTAAGTTGGATAAAGATAATTGTCTTTACTTACATATGTGGGTATGTGTGTGTATATGAATAATGGACCGTACGTATGGGTCTTTGCTTTCATTAAGTCTACACTGTGTTTTTTCTTAAGATTTTGGTGACAACGTGTCGCATTGATGAAAGAAAGTTCGCAAGCCTTTCCCTTTGAATCTTAATCGCGGCTCTGCTGCTGGTTTCATAACCTCTAGTGAAAAATCTTTTTGGGTAGTAAACAGAATGACTTTTTGGCCGTGGAAGAAATGAATTGAATGACCGACAACTGACCTGGTTGATTTAATTCTTCGTTATTTATACTTTAGTAGTGGATCAAAAATAGTTTTATTGCAGGTCTTAAAATTTAAGCGCGTAGACATTTCTTGACTAATCAGATTCATATTTTTACTTATTTGTTTTAAAGCCTAAAAAATTTTCTGTAAATTAGTTTCTGATCCGGATTTCCGAGAATGTACTTATTTTATATTTTTAGCCGATTGGTTGAAAAATATAAAAATGTAACTTCAATGCTAATGCGGTTTCGATCCAAAATTTCTAGAATGTTCATATGTATGTTTTTTGTTGATTATTTTAAGTCTAAAAAATGTGTATTCTATAAGTTCGACTTTTCTTATTTTTCTTTGTCTTTTATGACACCACCTCGGGCTCTGTGCAATAAACACAACTTGGGGTCACACAAACCTGTGAGTAGATACATTGCTGTGCAGAAGTGTTTTGTCATAAAAGCAACCAGTCAGGGAGAAAGAAAATTCTGAATTGAAACCACTTGTGCTCTACTTAAAAATTAACCCTGTGACTAAGCCTACTCATGATGTTGGATAGATACATACTCTTCCACGAGAAACAATTACAGCGTATAACTGAGTTTATTATGGGTGTTTTATACGGCTTAAAATGAAAATGTCAATGTGACCTCTCCGAGTGCTTCTGTATCCTATCTTAAACTGTTACATTTCATAGTGGTACGCAGTCCCAATAAGACTTCACCTTTCATCAAACTCTATCAGCTTCGATAAGAAGACCTTATCATAAAAGTGGGGGTGGAGCTCAAATGTCTACTTTGCAACCCCCATTCCAGTAGATGTCTATGATTCACCACATGGAGGCATACCGACAAATTCGGTATCTTATTAAAGGGAAGTTAATCTAGTTAAGCTACTAGAGTGACCTCCCCTCGATTTTACATCCAAAGTTCAGTTTCAAAATAAACATGGCTTCTTCCGAAATGCGCTTCGATGGTCGCGTGGTTTTGGTAACTGGAGCCGGCGGAGGTAAGAGTTTATGTTTTTCAATTAATCTGACTAAAATCAATAAAAAATCACTTAAAACGTTATTTAATTATAGTATTCAATAAATATGTTATTCTTTTTGAGATCTATTTGAAAATAAAAGTAGACCCCAAAGAACAAGATAAAAACACCCACCAAGTTTTTTTATTTTTGTTTTACGCTGTAAATAAATCGATACGTATTTATTCGTTGAAACTGAATTCAAGTGAAAATATTTACATCTGAATCGACTTTTATTTCTTTTTTAGGTTTAAATCATATAACAATGAAGGAATTTTGAATATCAAATAAACATTCGTCTTGAAATATTTTTAGTCTTGTTAATATTTTTAATGTTTTTGTCTTTTGCTTATTAAACTTGTCGGTGATTGTTTAAAAAATAACCTTTTAAAAACATTTTTACTAAAATTCTCATTGTGTGTTTGGTAGTAGAGGCATGTAACCGTAACCTGGTAAAAAGCAACACACCACAACGAGACTATTATTTGAGCAATATACTTAAAAATGCTTTAGCTTAAAAAATGTTCGTGTTGAGCGTTATATATTTAATCAGCCGAATTCTCGATATAACAATTAGTAATTAGAATCTTTCACTCCTTTCTAAATAGAGGCATCAATATCATTATAGATCACTGTTATAATCTGAACACTTAACATTTTAAAGGTGTAAATTTTCTAAATAAGATCGTCTGATAAAATTTTAATATGAGTTTATTCATTTAGAATGCAAAGCTGAATTTTAAAATTATCAGTTTTTCAGTTCCTGT
The DNA here is from genome assembly GCA_963585895.1 of Sepioteuthis lessoniana. NCBI lineage: Eukaryota > Metazoa > Mollusca > Cephalopoda > Myopsida > Loliginidae > Sepioteuthis > Sepioteuthis lessoniana. The sequence goes on along the minus strand of OY757922.1, from coordinate 42,633,897 downwards.
TGTAAGTAGTTAAGTATAAAACACAATTTTATTCCACTCACTCGGAAAATACAGCTCGAGATTTTAACTAATTCAAGTATAACTTTTAACATGAAGTTATTAAAAAGCTTGAACTTAAACTTTTCTGTATAGACCGCTTATCGACGGGACTTAGAATACGCTGACTGTAGGAGGGGTAAGACCCCACAAAAAAGGGAGGTGTCCTGGGGATGTCACTAAACTCCATCTGACGGAGATCTGGAAAATGTGGAGTACACCTTCATTGCTATTCCTCGCAGGTCCAGTCTCACCTGGAGTATTAGTACCTGTTAGGGTCTCATCTATGGGTCAAATAGGTCAGTTTGGAAGTTATTAGTTAGAATACTTGATGTTATATATATACATATATGACTTTTTTTTAATTAAGAATAGTTACTTGAAACTATAATTGTTTATTAAGGATTATTATTAATTACTTAAACCCCTATAACTGTATGCAAACAAATGATTTATTAAATTGAAATGATTGCGCAAAACAATATAATTATTGATATTAGATAAGAATACTGAAAAACTATACAATTGTGTGCAAATTATTAGTACAAGATAGGAATTCTTGATATTATATAACTCTGCAAAAAGACTCTTAAGAAACTACCATGCAAGAATGTAAATATAAATGTACAATGAATGCAATTCCCTAACCACTAGGTATAAAATAACCCCAGAAAAATTGATATACCATTAAATCAATCGACCAATTATTTTTTGTATGAAAAAATGTTTTCTTTGTTCCTTCTTTCTTTTTTTTCTTCTTTTTGCAAGTTGGCAATAGTATTTAATAGTTTGGGTTTTCCAGGGCTTTGAGGGAACCTTTTCATGTTTAAAAACCACATTGAAACTTTTGATCTACTAAATAAAACAGCACTCAATAAATTTTGTGTATATTTACTGCAAAATTTAAAGTTAACCTTTTAGATAATAACTTAGTCCAAATTTGATTAATTTAATACTACTTAAAAGAAATAAAAAAACTTTACTAACATTTTAATGACTTTTTAGATGACTTTTTTCAAGAAATCATTGAAATATCAAGTTCTAAGGTAGAGATGAGAAATTTTAATTAGCCTTTTGAAAAGGACTTGGAAGGCCAAATTTGATGGTTTAGGAGGCCACATGTTCCCACACTTGCATTGTGATATCGGTGATTAAACCAAAGAAATCTGTTTTCAAAACTTCAACCACTGTACCTTTCTATATTTGGTAAATCAACACCTTCCATAATCTGCATTCTGGGTGAGGGAACTGAATCTTAATAAGGCTGCACTCAATAAATTTCTAGTATTTTTTCAACAAAATCTAAAGTTAAACATTTATTATACATATTTTTTTTTTTTTATCTAAATCAGTTTTTTTTGGGGGTTTGGTTTTATAGCATATCAACCATTATAGGTTATTTAATGCCAAATTCAGTTTATATATATATATATATATATATATATATATATAGTAAACATAAGTCAACAAAATTAAATAGTTCAAGTATTGCTATGTATCACAAACAATTCAATTAAACATCACTCATTAGTTTATACACAGTTAAATGATCAAACAGTTCTATTTCTAACAATTCAATTTAGCATAAATCAACAGAGTTAAATGGTTCCAAGTAATTCTATGTATTACTAACAATTTTGTTAAACATCACTCATTTGTTTACACACAATTAAATTATCAAGCAGTTCTATTTCAAACAATTCAGTTTAGCATGTCATATGTTTGCACTCAGTTTAAATGTCCAGCAATTCTAGTCGACCCATAGATAGGACCCTATCAGGTGCTTCTAATCTGGGCCAGAGTTGACCTAGGAGTGATGGCAATGAAGGGCTACTCTGCATTTCTCAAAGCTCTAGCACTACTGAAACCTCATCATCAGATTGTTTAATTTCATATGTAGGATACTTGTTGGGGCGAGGTTTTACTTTTCTGTAGAGATGCAGTTGGCGTATTTTACAGCCCCAGCCGATATTTGATGAAAATTTTCACTTCATGGAGACATCCCGTGGCTGGCTAGCTCACTCACTCAATCTATCCTATTTTGATTACTTACTCTGTTGATAGCTGTAAGATCAACATTTGCAGCAGAAAACTGACAACCTGGATGATTTTATGTGTCAACACTAAACAATCTGATGTTGAGGCTTCAGTAATGCTGGAGCTTTGGAAAATGCAGAGTACCCCTTCATTGCTACTCTATAAACAAGTGTGTAAATCCACTCATTTCTCCCCAGGTTTTGGTTAAATAGTACCACTACTGTTCTTCTACAAAGATGGCTTTGGCATTAAATAACCCACAAAAGTTGAACTGCTATTAAAAAAGAAACCAAGCCAACCTATAAACAAAAATGCTGTTTTTTTAAGGTTTGGAGAAAAATTTTCAACTTATAAAAGTTAAAAAAAAAATTTCTATGAATTTAGGTGTCTGCAAAGGTTTCCATTGAAGATGTCTAATTTTCAAAGTGTGATGGGAACTATTGCATACAATTTGCAAAGAAATGGGAGTATCCTATGTTTAGAAAGACTGGGAGTAAGACAAATATATACTTAGGTATATATTTTTCTTCTTTTCAATATATTTGTCTGATTCATTTTCATTTTTCTCTCACTCTTATATATATATATATATGGATGTGTGATATCTATCTATCTATCTCTCTCTCTCTCTCTCTATATATATATATATATATATATACATGCATATACACATTCACATTATATGTGAATGTGTATATGCATTTATATATATGTGTGTGCATGGATGTATATATATATATATGTATATATGTGTCTGTGTATGTCTATATGCATGTGTGTGTGTGTGTGTGTATATATATATATATATATGTGTGTGTGTGTGCGTGTATGTATATATGCATGTATATATATGTGTATGTATGTATATATACATGTACGAGGTGCCCTCCTTAAGTTTCCAGACTTTTTTTGTATGGTCATTTAAAATTGTCATAGACTCTTGAAAATTCAGTATGTTATTGCTATACATCTTATGAGATGACTGACCAATTTTTATGATTTCAGGTTCAAATGAACAGGTACAGCAGGAATTGGAATACACCCTACTAAAGCCTGATTGTCACAGCTGGTGAATTCCAAAAATGCAATCTGGACGGGAAGACACTTTAGAAGAACAATATGCAATAAAATTCTGTTTTCAACTTGCAACAAATGCCACAGAAACGTATGGAATGTTTCAGACTGCTTTTCGACCATCTTGCATGTATCGAGCATCAGTTTTTGAGTGGTATAAGAGATTCAAGGAAAGCAGGGAGTCTGTGGGGGATGATGAGAGGTATGGGAGGAGTAAGGTGTCAGAACACCAGAGTTAATTGGCCAAATAAAGAATTTCATGGATAAGGACCATCGTGTGTCTATAGAGAAAATATATATTGATATATATTTTTATAGAAAATTTGCGCAAAGTTTGTCCCAAGGTTGCTCAGAGAAGATCAGAAAGAACGACGTTGTCATGACAGCAAGGAGATGGTCGAGCTTATCAATTCAGATCCCTCAGTTCTTGATGCTCTGGTGACCTGCGATGGACCTGGATCTACTGTTATGACTCAGAGACCAAGAGACAGCGTTCCCAGTGGAAGCATGCTGGCTCTCCCATACCCAAGAAGGCCAGACAGAGCAAATCCACCCACAAACTTTTGATGATCCCTTTTTTTGACAGCACTGGCATGATCTACATGCACTGGGTTGCCACTGGACAGACAGTCAACAAGGAATACTATGTTGAGGTTTTAAGGGAGTTCAGGAAGAGATTCCATTGCAAGAGGCCAGCACTTTTCAAATCAGGTCAGTGACATTTCCACCAGGACAATGCACCAGTCCACAACTCCATCCTTGTCACAGACTATTTGACCAAAATGGGCATCAAGACAGTTCCTCACCCTCCCTATAGTCCAGACCTTGCTCCCTGTGACTTTTGGTTATTATCTAAGCTCAAGGAAAAACTTAGAGGCTGTCGTTATGAGACTATTGAGGAGATTAAAGAGGCTGTGACGAAGGTCATTGACACGCTCACACAAGAGGACTTCCATGGGGCCTTCCAGAAGTTGTTGGAATGGTACAACAAGTGCATTGCAGCCAGAGGAGATTACTTCGAAGAGGACTAGAGTTTCATGTATGTACTATCAATGAAAGTGCCCATATGAAAAAAGTCTGGAAACTTATTTAATGACCCTTGTATATATATATATATATATATATATATGCATATATATATATATATATATATATATATATATATATATATATATATATATGTGTGTGTGTGTGCCTATATATATGTATATATGTATGTGTTTGGTTTGATGGCATATCAACCATTGTAGGTTATTTAATGTGAAATCCTCTTTGTATATATATGCTTTGTAAGCACATAGTTTGTAGATAGCATTTTTTAATTACCCAGAGCTCATTTGTTTGCATACTCTTAAATGGTTATACATATGATTTGTAAGTCAATAGTTTGTTGGTAATCTTATTTTTAACGAATCAGAGGTAATTTGTTTGCACACAGTTAAATGGTTCCAAATATTCTAACACAAATAGTTCTATTCAGTATTAATCATTTGTTTGCATTCACTTAAATGATTTCAAATATTGCTATCTATCATGAATAATAGTTTATTTGCACACAGTTAAATGATTTTAATCATTGCTATTCAACACTATTCAATTGAGGCACACAGTTAAAGAGTTTCAAGTATTGCTTATCAACACTAATCATATTTACCAACCCCTCCACTCTGGCACGATATGACACAAGGTCAATTTTTAAGTGGAGTTTAACGGGTTTGAATTCAGAGTTTTCCTTCTCCTAGACTAGTTGCCTCACCAAGGCTGAAGAACCCAGTCTGCCCTACTATTTACCCATAGCTGGATGGAGAATAATTGGATTCCCACCTTTCCCAAGAGTATTAGTGCTATGTGAAATGCAATCAGTCTCGTCCAGGATTTGAACTTGTGTCGCCGTATCCATTTCCTACAACAATAACCATTACACCATGGGCACCTTATCAACACTAATAATTCTACTCAACATGACTTATTCGTTAGCCCACAGTTAAATTATTCCAAGTATTGCTATGTATCACTAACAATTCAATTAAACATCTGTCATTTGTTTACTCTTGGATAAATGGTCAAACAGTTCTATTTTTAACAATTTAACACAAGTCATTTGTTTGCACACAGTTTAAATGTCAAACAATTTTATTTGACCTTTTAAAGATAGAACCCTATGAGCTGCTACTACTCTGGGCCAGAGTGGGCCATGGAGTAATGGTAATGAAGGGGTAATCTCCAGAGCTGGAGCCTCACCATCGAATAGTTTAAAATCATATTGTGGACATTCGTTGGATTGGTGGGGGCCTTACCCTTGACCACCGAATCATGCTTTACCCCTCTGCAGTCAGTTTATTCAATAACCCCAGCTAACTGGGCTTATGTGTGTATACATGTGTGTATATATATATATATATATATATATATATATATATGGGCAAGGGGTTAGCTTTCATCTGAGTAAGATGTGGCAATTATCATATAATGTGGTTATCAAATTCTTATGGTGATGTTCATTGACTGATTCTAGATTGTATTATATTTTTCTTTGCTCTCAAAATTATTCACTTTTGTAACTTAACTGGAAAAAAATAATATTAGATTTTTAATAACCCATTGCTTGTATTATGGCTATTGTCAAGTATTAGGCTAAATAAATCTTTCAAAATCAAAGAAGTTGGATGTGTCAGTCAAAGAACCCAGCACCCACTACTCTGGTGTTGAAAGTGTTATTTGACATTTCAAGTAAATACTGGAGTAGATTTTAACTGTTTTGCTGACTCTTCTGTCATATGACAAATTTCTAAACTCCAACTCTTATCAGTGGTAATGATAGTGTCCCAATTCAGACAAGTGTCAGGTTAAAAACTAGATTCAGCAGAAGGTGGTGAGAAAGAGGGAATTGGAATTAAATAGATTGAAATACTAAATGCTCCCTATGTCCATGTAAATATTGTTTAAAGAGGGGAATCTATACACTCTTGAATTTGTATTAGAAATAGATTGTTCAACTTAAAAGTCTGTATATGAGAGGTGCATTGCATTATAGTAATTGTCTTATGTTGTCAAAACAGCAACTTGAGTTTATTTGATATAATTACATATGAAGCCAGAATGTGACACAAGGTTGGTTTAGTATTAGGGCTCTGCTGGAAGCAAATCTCTTGAAGGGATGAGGTTGCTCAAATTTTTTTGGCATTCTCTTTGGGGGGTGGGGGGCCCACTCCAAACCCTTTTTAGATGAAGAAGTAGGTGCTGCCTGGAAAGAAGGTTTCCTGGAACTGAGGGGATTAATGTATTTCTCTTGTAAATACATATAGCTCTTTTCAGCTCATAATGCATTCATTTAAATGGTTTCAAATAGTGGTGGGTGCTGGATTCTTTGATTGACACATCCAACTTCTTTGATTTTGAAAGATTTATTTAGCTTAATACTTGACAACAGCCATAATGCAAGCAATGGGGTATTAAAAATCTAATATTATTTATTTCCAGTTTAGGTGCAAAAGTGAATAATTTTTGAGAGCAAAGAAAAATATAACACAATCTTGACTGCTGACAATCCCTTTATGATTTTCAGTGTATTTCTATTTCTACTGAGTTAGACAAAAGTTTATTCTATGTTTATTGCTTGTTGACATAGGGAGAATTTAGTATTTTAATATCTTTAATTCCAATTCGTCTTTCTCTACTCTTCTCTTGAGTCTGGTTTTTAACCTGACTCTTGTCTTAGTTAGGACACTGTCATTTCCACTGATAAGAGTTGGAGTTTAGAAATTTGTCATATGACAAAGAAGAGCCAACAAAATGATTGAAATTTATCCCAGTTTTTACTTTAAATATCAAATGCTGCATTCAGTCTCTGAGTGGTGAGTGCTGGGTTCAAGTTTCCTTGAATTATTTACTAAGCTTTGCCCAGTCTGGCACACAGTCTACATCTGGTTTAAATTCAGAGTTTTTTCTCCTAGACTAGTTGCTATGCCAAGGTTAAAGAGCTAAATCTGCCCTACTATTTACCTATAACTAGGAGAATAATAATTGGATTTAAACCTTTTCCAAGAGTGTTAATGTTATGTGAAATGCAAACAGTTCAGGATTTGAGCTTGGGTCACTGTGTTCAGTTCCTATGATGATAACTTACATTACAAATGTCTGATCGAAATTACTTGAAAATGATTAATAATATGGGAGATAATAAGGAATATCAGTAATGATATCTGACAATGAAGTTAAGAAATATGACTGAAAAATAACAACAGAATTGTTGAAATTAACAATTTATTAATATAAATATTTCACCTACATGGCTTCATCAGGTAATACAATATTTTTCTTCTTTGATACTACTCTGTTGGCTGGGGATGTAGAATACACCAACTGCATCTCTGCAGAGGTGTAAGGTGCTCCCCCCCAATGAGTGTCCTTGGTATAACATAAAATTATCAGATCATTAGGTTCCAGTTATGAAGCTTTGAGGAATGGGATATACCCCTTAATTGACATTACATCCAGGTCCACTCTGACTCCAGGGTGGTAAAACTTGTTTGGGTCCTATCTATGAGTCAAATAGAATGGTTTAACTATTTACTATACTTGAAACTGTGTGCAAACAAATGAGCTCAGGCTAATTTAAAAATGATGTTACCAACAAACTATTGCTCATAAATCATATATATATATATATATATATATATAAAACTGGATTTAGCCTTAAATAACCCACAAGGTTTGATATGTTATAAAACACAACCAAACCAAACAATCTCCTTCAATAATAATTTACGTTTATGTTTCATAGTATCATCAATAAATCCATTTTGATTTTATTGTGATAGGTGTTCAAAATGAAAATATTTATTATTAGTGTCATTCAGTCTAGGACCAGGGCACATACTACTTCCAACCCCACTTGGTAGCAAGCTTGGTTGGGGCCTCAAAAGGATGAATTTCATATATATATATATACATATCAATTTTCATAAAGTAGTCTTCATATATATATATATATATATATATATATATATATATATGAAGACTACTTCATGAAAATTGATATGTAGTTGAGCGGAGGGCCAATATCATAGATTTGAGGTGGGGGTATGAGATGCAAGCACTGGCCCTACTTGGATGAAAATGTCACTCTCAGGCCTTCTACCTATGATCAGTAAAGTATTTGCATGCTGTGCCTAATCTAATATTTCAAAGTTAATTTCATCATGCTGTTCAAGCAGTAAACACCAGTATAGCAGATATGTTACTCGTTTTTTAATATCCTGCTTGGATTAGTTCTTTTGTATGTTTGCTTTAGTATAACAGATTTTATGAACAGAGAAACAAATAAAAATACAGAGAAAGTTACATTGTTTAGTATTATATATGATTATTTTTCTTTATTCTTCCAGGGTTGGGCAAGCAATATGCATTGGCTTTTGCTGAACGAGGAGCCAATGTTGTTGGTAAGTTATTTTTTGCAATTGTTATTATTTTACTCCTTTAAGAGTTTTTCACACCAGCATTAGCTGATGGTTTTTCACTTGAGTTTGAGTGACAGCAAATCTTCTCAAGTCTTTAGGACCCTTCTCAGTATTCTGACTGATCTTAATAATGCTATAGTTTGGATGGTCTCCACTCGTCCTCTTATTTCTAAGTCTTCCAGTTCCTTTACCAATCCTTTGGGGATTGTTCCAAGTGAACCAACCAGAATTGGTATCACCGTCACCTTCATGTTCCATAGTTTTTTTAGTTCTCAAGCAAGGTCCAAGTACTTATCTCTTTTTTCACTTTCTTTTATTTTTACTCTATGGTCTGCCAGGATTGTAAAGTCCACTATTCAGCAGATTCTCTTTGTTTTTTTTTGTTGACTATCACCAAGTCTTGTCATTTGACTAGGATTATTGTTATTACCATTATTTTATCTTTTTAAATTTTTTTTTATTGTATCTGAAATATGTGTATTCATGAGTTTGGTTATAAATATTACCTAATAATATCTGTTGTATAATGTTCCACTAAAAATAAGAAATTTGTGGTTTAAAAGAAAAATTAACTTTTTATAAAAAATTGGTATTAGCATATTTATAGTCAATACTGTATTTACAAAGCTTAGACTGACTCTTGGTCACTAATTTATGGGTAATACTGTATTTACAAAGCATCATCTGGTACATGGTCATTTATTTATGGGCATTAATTAATACTGAAGATTCTTCATCTAAGAAATTTAAATACTTTTATCTAATTCATTCCTTTATTTATATTTTTCTTAGTGAATGACTTGGGTAGCAGCCCTGATGGGAAAGGACACAGCCTTCTTGCTGCAGATCAAGTTGTCAATGAAATTCAAGCCAAAGGAGGAAAAGCTGTTGCAGATTACCGTAAGTTTGATTTTTAAATTGTCAAGGATGATATTTTAATTAAAGTTATTTCTCATTAAAACTATATAATCAAGCAATTAAAGTCTATGCAAACATCACGTTTATAACATGTGCAGTAGAGAAGTAGCTTTCTTTTGCTGTAAGATAAATGATGTATTTTGTGATCATTTTCCCTTACTTGAAGCAAAAAGGTTGCACTGCTTCATGTGTTTTCTGCAAGCATCAATTTGTAATGTGAATTTCATGTATGTGTATGTTTGTATCCTTTATATTGCTATCGTTCACAAAAATGTAAATATGAATGTACAATGAATGTGATTCCATTATAACTGATCATAAAATAACCCTCGAATGGTTGACATGCAGTTGAAATCTATCAGTGTGTTCCGTTATTTAGAAGCTGTTGCATACTTATTGAAAAAATTAGCACCCATTGACATGCTATTAGAATTAATATGTCAAATTTTTTTCAATAAAGAAATTTGAATATTGTCACCATTATGTAATACATGATGTCAGATAGAGTATTGTGAATGTCTTTCATAGATGAATAATTTTGGGGTCAACTGGATCTGAGTTGACCCAAATTTATTTTGAAATTTACCTAAAATTGTGAATATATGCATATAAGAAAAAATCTTTTTCTTCCGTTTGTCAATTTAAAAAAAAAAGAAATTCTTCCTTTCTGATTTTAGATTCAGTTGAAGAAGGTGAAAAATTGGTGCAAACTGCGATAAATGCTTTTGGAAGAATTGGTAAGTCATCTGATTAGTATTTATATATAATCATAAAAAAATCATATTTTTCAGCTAGATGTCTACTTTATATGATTAAAAAAGAAAAATTAAAGATTCAGTTTTTGTAGAATGGTTAGTTGTCAAGTATCAAGTGTGTAAACCTGCACAGCATAGAGAATTGTTAACTTGTATTTAGAAAAAATGTAGTTTGATGCTAAAATTTTTCTCTATGTAGGAAATTATGTTAAAATTTTAAAAAAAAGCCTGAGTAACATAGATGACCTAGTGTTGCCACTGACACACACACACACACACACACACATATAGTGTGTATTTAGGCAGCAAATTTTCTTGTGGGCATATTTTATTAAAGCTCACAGACAAGAATTTGGAGTTGGGGTTTTCTTTTATTATCCTTTGGGTGTGAGATGTCACAAATGAGGATGAAGGCTGTTTAATAATTGTCTAAAATTTCTGATGTTACAATCCACATATATGTATTTTCAACCATCAGAGGTCATTGTTAAGGATGCCTGTGCAACCATGCCATAGAGTATAACATGTTTTATAGAATCAATGAGTATTTTGAATGAGAGCATTCATACCATGCAGTTGACACTATGTTTGAATGTGTAGTCTATTGGTACTGGTTTGAATGTGTAGAAATTACAGATCAGGATCACATGAATATGAATCACCGAGACTATGCACTTGTGTCACAAACTGTAAAAAATGACTTCAATTACTAGAAGCCATTCTTATAAAAAACAAATATCCCACACTTTATAAAAGCTCTTTTAAGAGCTATAGTACCTAAATATGTCTGATATATATATATTTATACACACATATGACAGTTGCGAGCAATATTGAACAAGTCCTGGCAGCAACACTCCACAAGGTACCAACTATACGGCCACCTGCCTCCCATCACGAAAACTATCCAAGCTAGACGAACCAGACATGCAGGACACTGCTGGAGAAGCAAGGACGAGCTCATAAGTGATGTACTCCTATGGACCCCCGCATATGGCCAAGCAAAAGCAGGACAACCAGCTCAAACATACATACAGCAGCTATGTGAGGATACGGGATGTAGCCCTGAAGACCTGCCAGAGGCGATGAATGATAGGGAGAAGTGGCGAGAGAGGGTCAGGGATATCTGTGCTAGCGGCACAACATGATGATGATGATGACATATATATTGCATTTCATGTAATACTGGCCTATTGGCATCATGGTTAGAGTAGTTTGCTAATGGTCTGGGAGATCACGGTTCAATCCCAGGTCGAGTCATACCAAAGACTCAAAAAATGGTACTTGATGCTGCCTTGCATTATAAGGTATGGATCAAAGGTATGCCTCAGCATTATAAGGTATGGATCAAAGGTAAGTGGAACAGTCCAAGGAAAGAGCAGTGCCCTCTCCTACACCTCAGTGTAGTAGCTACTGAAAAGGGAGCCTTCAGATCACCCTCCTTACTTAGATTTTTTTGTACATGAACAAGTATTTATATATAATATTGTGAATTTTATATATATCCACACATTACATTTTATGTATGGGAATAAGTATCTATATCTGACATTGTGAATTTATCTTGTAAAGTTTTTGTACCCTAATTGTGTTGATATTTTTCTTATTTAATATATTTTAATTATCATCTTAATGTTTCTCTTTTTCAGATATCCTCGTTAATAATGCTGGTATTTTACGTGATCGATCATTTGCTCGGATCAGTGATGAAGATTGGGGTAAGGAATTATTTGGTTGGTTGGTTAGTTGGTTTTATGGAATATCAACCATTGTTGGTTTATTTAATGGCAAAGTCAGCTTTTGTAAGCAATTACATAGTTTTAAATAACTAAGATTTGAACTAGGGTATATTTCCAACTACAATAACTGTTACAGGCTTCCATATAAAATGATCAAAACTGTTAAAATATAAAAATAGTAAAAAAAGAAGATAATACTGAAAACCATTCTTAGGACTAATGTAATGTAGTAGTTGCCTCCCACCATCAGTTACCTTAGTGTCCAGCTATGTGACTGACAATAAAAGGTCAAGCACAAGAACTTTTACACTAAGTGTGAAAGATGGTCAAATATAAGATTTGGGGATTTTAAAAGAGGAGGCAATCAATTAGTTATCTGAAGAGTGACAAGTAAAGACCTAAATTTTGGGGCTAGCACCACTCCCTCGTTAGTGTGTGTGTGTGTGTGTGGGGGGGCTATGATTTGTCTAAGAATAGATCTTTCCTTTATTGACTTGACAATACCATTTCATGTTTTGCTATTTTTGAGATTAGCCTGGAAGAAAGTTGTAATATTTGCAATAAAGGGAGTGACCACGGGTGACTTTTTCTTTCCTGATATGAGCAACTTCTTTTTGTTGCCACTAACTTTCTTCTAGATACTTGCAACACTACACCAATAAGTCTTTCAAAAGAGCTTTGAATAAGGTAACTGTATTTCTTACAGAGAGGTAAGACCCCTTCCTCTACAAAAACCCTCCAAAATGTCCTGGGTATGACATTAAACTGCATCTGATGGGAAGGCTCCACTTCTAGAGATCTGGAGAGTATGGAGTGCTATTACTCCCAGGTTGACTGACTTGGAAATCTATGGTCAAATAGATCTGTATAAAAATTATTTGTATTCAATTGGACCATATCCAAAAAACCTCTTAAGAAACAACTTCACAAAAAATGTAAATATGAGCGTACAATGAATGGGATTCTCTAAATCTCTAGGCATGAAATAACCCTAGACAGGTTGACATGTTAAAATTAATCCATCAAAATAAATTTTAAATGGTGAGAACTATGATGTGAATAAACAATGTTTAATCTGTTTATGAAATATTGAATGTCTATTAAAAAAAACTTTTTTGCAACTTGAAATATCTTTTAAAATTTGGTTACTTTTTGTTTCTCTTTTGTAAATTTTTCTGACCTCTCAGCTGAGACTGCAGAACATACTAACTGCATCTCTGCAAGGATTGGGTAAGACTCCCCTCCCAACGCATGTTCTGGATATGTTACTAAATTATCTGATGGTGAGGCTCCACTCCTGGAGCTTTGGGGAATGTACAGTATCCCTTCATTGCCATTACTCCTAGCTCCACTATGACTCAGAGTGGTAGTACATGTTAGGGTCTCATTTGTGGATCAAACAGAACTATTTTATCAGTTACTATAATTGAAACAAATGATTAATATTAAATAGAATTACTAGTATTAGATAGCAATACTTGAAACCGTTTAACTGTATGTAAATAATAATAACAATACCTGAACCCATTTAACTGTGTACAAACAAATGATTAACATTAAATAGAATTATTAGCATTAAATAGCAATACTTGAAACCATTTAACTGTGTGTAAACAAATGAGCTCTGGCTTGTTTAAAAATGTTACCCACAAATTATTTGCTTACAAATCATACATATATATATTGTTATATAGAAGAATGTGTCAATACCAACCTGTGAAGTCTGAACATGGATCTCTAGTCGACACACACAACCATTGAAATGGATTATGCTACTGGGTTCACGTGATTAGAAGTGGTGAATATATGAATAAGTCAGTCAGAGGTCTGATGAAGTGTGTGCAGTGAAATGTAGCATTGCGAGTCAGTACTGTATTAACATTCCATACTAAGTATTTAGCATTGTACGAGATTGAAGGGATTATAAAGTGTTGGCCGAACATATTTCCCTCATGGAACGTTATAGAAAATATATATATATATATATATATATATATATATATATATAGTTGGTGGCTTCATGGGGTAATGGTTACCATTGTAGGAAATGGACATAGCAATGAGAGATCAAATTCTGGACAAGGCTGTTTGCGTCTCACATAGTGCTAATACCCTTAGGAAAGGTATAAATCCAACTCTTCTCCCACCAGCTGTAGGTAAATAGTAGGGCAGACTGGCTCTTTAACCTTGATATAGCAAACAGTCTAGGAGGAGGAAAATTCTGAATTCAAACCCGTTGAACTCAGCTAAAACATTGACCTTGTGTCATATCCTGCTTACGTGAAGAGATAGGTAAATAAATACATATATATATATATATATATATATATATATATATATATAGGTTTTGGCTTTAAATAACTTACAAGGGTTGATGTCATAAAACACAACCAAACCAAACCAAACCATGTACATTTGTATATTTTAATATTATCTTTCAAATAAAAGAAAATTTTTTTGTTTTTCAGACATTATTTACCGTGTCCATTTACGAGGCTCATTCCTTGTCACTCGCGCTGCTTGGCCTTACATGAGAAAACAGAATTTTGGGAGGTAAGATTTTCTTTTTCCATTTAGAGTTTGGACCATCTTTTTTAAATAGTTAATTTTATTATTATCATTATTAAATTCTACCTCTGTCCAGTGATAGCTGTTATATTTTGTAGTCATTTACTAATCTTTGTTTAGTTGTGGCACAAGGTCAGGTGTATTGGGCATCCAGTGAGAATCAAACTCACTAACAATGGTCTGCTTGCTTATTCTAATAACCGTTACACCTGGTGATGTGCCTTGTCTCATCTTGTATATCAGATATATATGCAAAATTTTACAACTATTATGGGACAGAGCATATAAGTTTTTAAAAAAGATTGTTAATTTGTCATTTACTAAACTTAGATTAATTGCAGCACAAGACAAAATGGATAGCACTAATTAGAAATCAACTAACAATGGTCTATTAGCCTAGTTAGATAACCAGTTGTTACATTTAATATATGAAATATATATGCAAATATTTTAACTATTGTCAGACAAAAAGAGTATAAGTTTTAAAAATATAATCAATTTAATCATATCATGTATTTTTCTCTTCATTCTTTATTTTATCAGGCAGAACTTTTTTAAAAGATTTTGAAAAAAGAGTTATGTTTTTACTAACAAAGAAAATATGTAATCAAAACTGAAAAGAGATGGACTTGTGTTGTACAACAAAACAATTAGGTTTATCTAACGAAAGGCAGAGACATACATCTATTGACCAGGAAAAGAAGCTGTTTTATCTTTGTGTGCACCCGTTAAATGTGTGTCTACCATGTATCATGGCAGATTCCAAGTCTGTTCTCGTTGTCCCTCTACTATATCTGTTTTTCTGGTCCCTACAATCCCACAATGCTCTGTCCATGGGAAGCAACTCCCTTTCTATCCCTCAGGGAGAATAACTTTGATATTTTTTTGTTAGGTCTGATCCCTAACAGAAAGAATGTCACTTTTTCTCCCATTTGATTCCTGTTACTATCAATGCCAATGTATGATGCCCTTTAGATGAAGAATTAGCCTCTCCAAGACTTTTACCATTTGTAAATCATCTCGAGGCACACTTGGCATTACTGTTATCATCATAGGAAATGGAATTGTTGATCTGAGTTCAAATCCTGGATGAGGCTGTTTCATTTCATATGAATGCCCTTGGGAAAGATATGAATCCATCTGTTCTCTCTTGCCCCTATGGGTAATTAGTAGGGCAGCCTTGGTTAGTGACACGTCAAAGAGAAAGGAAACATTCAAGTAACAAATATTACATACTTATTATTCCTTTGACACCAGTACATGGGGGATCATTTAAATAACCCTGAGGAAAAGAGTAAATTGTTTGAAGTCAATATGCTGGCGAGGAAAATAAAAAAAAAGAGGATAGAAAATATTGTTTGGTAATGCGTAAATATCCAATAAAGTTCATGAGAAAGGCATGAATCCATCTGTTCTCTACCCCCATTCTCTCTGGGTAAATAGTAAGAAGACTAGGCAATTTAGCCTTGGTATGGTAACCAGTTTTGGAGAAGGAATACTCTGAATTCAAACCAGCTGTACAATGCTTTAAAAAATTGACCTTGTGTCATAGTGGACAGGTTGGGTAGATAAGTACATATCTTGATTCTTTAATCTGTTTCCTGATTAAGAATACCTAAGATAAAGCATCAATCTTCCAACTGGGAAGCACCAGCTTGCCTTGAAAATCTGCATTGTTTTGCTTGGGTTTGAACACTGACTATTGGTGACAGTGGGAAATACCTCAGCTGCATGGTTAGGATTAAGTTGGAACAAAGCATAAGTCGGGGGTGGGGATTATTTATCTGACTTCCCACCAAGTCAGATTTGATATGAAGTCATTTTATGGAAGCTATACAAATCAAAACTCACATGTGGCCATCACAAAAAATGCTTGATCCCTTCAGTATTCACCATTTTGGGCACCTAGTGATAAACTCAGCCCTGCTAAGCAAGTACTGTGTGGGAGAACAGCCCTCAAGAACCAGGTAATCAGCTTAATCATACCAACCTGGCATTCACACCAGGTGGTTCTCGGAAAACTTAGAGGGGTGAACTCATGGTATTAAAGCCCAAGGAGGTTTGAGGATTGAGGGTAGAAAGATCATGGTGTATGAGTTTTCAGTGTTGGAAGCGTCAACATTTCTTGAAAATCAGCACCCAGAATCAACTGCTAATCCTAGTGGAAAAATATGCAACTATCTCAACCATTATGTTATAACCTTTAAAATAGAAGATTAACACTATTATTAGTATTAACTGGTGTTTACTTTGTCATAATTTTGGTCACTTTTAAAAAAGAAATTCAGTGAAGATGAAGATGAAGAAAATACTAGTTAAAATTAATAATTATGATTAACAATTTTCATCTAAAAATAGATTCATACTAATTGTCAGTTTCTGCTGATAATCTTTTTTTTGTTTTGTTTTCATTAGGATAATAATGACTTCGTCTGCTGCTGGGTTGTATGGTAATTTTGGACAAGCCAATTACAGTGCAGGTAAATTGGTATTTTGTGTGTGTGTGTGTTCTTTTTTCTTTATCTCCTCTCATTCTCCCCCCTATATCTCTCTATTTTTCTTCTCTCATTCACTCTGTCTCTCTGTTTGTTTCTTACTCTATTTTTGTCCTCTCCCTTTGCATATTTCCATCTCATTCTGTTTTTTTATTTCTTTTTGGCTAACTCTCTCCTTTTCTCTTTTTCTGTCTTTCTCTTTTTCTCTCTATCTCCTTTTCTTTTTTTCTGCCTCTTTCTCCCCTTCTCTTTTTCAGTCTTTCATGCTTTCCCTCTCTCCTTCGATCCCTTTCTCTATCTTTCCTTTTCTCTTTTCAGCATCTCTCTCTTCTTTTCCCCCACTTTCTCTCTCTCTCTCTCCTTTCTGCTTTTTCTGTCCCATCTATCTCTCTCTCTCTCTCCTTTTCTCTTTTTCTGCCTCTCCCTTATTTTCTCTTTTTCTGCCCCGCCCATCTCTCTTTCTCTCTGCTTTTCTTTCTACTTTTCGCCTCTCTCTCTCTCTCTCTCATTTACCTGTTTTTGTCTCTCCCTTCCTTTTAAATCTCTTCTTCCCTCTTTTTGTCTAGTTTTACTTTTCTCCCTCCTTTTCTAACAACAGAGAAACATTTCAGATTAGATTTATTTGTGCCCTTTCCATATTGTTGTAGTTTGACATAAGTTATAAAAACAAAATGGAAAAAAATACAAGTTCAAATTTAATAATAATAGCATTCGTTTCATTCAGTGTTTTTCTTTTCTTTATTTTGAGATAATCATCAACTTTTGTTATTTATCTATTTATTTCAGACTTTCTGGTCTTCATCAAATAAAATTTCCTATTATTAAAAAAGAAAAATTGAACAATAGTAAGATTGTAAAAACAGAAATTAATCTTAATGAAAAATGTGTTAAATTTTTAAAATATTCTTTTTTTTCTTGATTTCATTTTCAAAAATTTTTGACCACCCAGCCAAGTTGGGTCTGCTGGGATTGAGCAACACTTTAGCCCAAGAAGGTCGCAAATATAACATCACCAGTAACACAATTGCTCCAATTGCCGGTTCAAGACTCACTCAAACTGTGATGCCTCCAGGTAAATCCTACAAACATTTATTTGGTAATTCTATAATTGGATCTATTGATTAAAATATATTTGGTTGGCTGGTTTTTTTTTTTAAATTTTTTTATTATTTGTTTTTTATGCCTCCTTGTGCATCTCCACTTTTTACTCTCTTCTCACTTGAACTTAAAAAAAACCTCTTTGCATAGAACATATACACTATTAATATAATATCTATAGCCCAGTTGGCTATGGCTGTAGAATACAATGACTGCATCTCTGTTGAAGAGTAAAACTCCTCTAATGAGAGTCCTGATATGACACTAAACAATCTGATGGTGAGGCTCCAGTCTTGGGGCTTTGAGGAATGTGGAGTTCTCCTTCATTGCCACTGCTTCCAGGTCTACTCTGACTTGGAGTGGTAACACCTGATAGAGGGTTAAATAGGACTGTTTGACATTTGGGTCAAATAGGACTGTTTGACATTTAAACAAAGGGCAAACAAATGACTTATGCTAAATTGAATTGTTTGATCATTTAACTGTGTATAAACAAATAATTGATGTTTAATTGAATTATTAGTGATACATAATAGTACTTGGAGCCATTTAACTATGTGCAAAAAAATGAGCTTAGGCTCATATAAAAATATTATCAACAAAATATGTTTACAAATCACATATATTTGATATATATGTATAAAGAGGATTTGGCATTAAATAACCTACAATGGTTGATATGCCATAAAACCAGACCAAACCAAACCAATACAACATCTATATACAGTAATTCATCTGCTAGTTTTCAAAAATGGCTTTGTATATTTCTTTTTCTTACTATTTTTTCTGAAAGCTTCCTATTTGATTTTAAAATTTTATATACTATTGCTATTTTTGATTTGATTAAGCAATTTTTTCCAAAAAATGTATTACTCTATATGCAAAAAAACCCCAATGCAGCATGTCATGGTATCCAATTATATATGGTGCAAAAATGTATCTTCACAAATATTTTAAACAAGCAAACTCTTTTTCTCAAACAGGTCTATTTGACCTATAGATGGAACCCTAACAAGTACTACATTTCTGAATCGGGTGGACCTGGGAGTAATTAAGATAAATAGGTGAAACCACATTCCCGAAAGCTCCAGAACTGGAATTTCACCACTGGATGCAATTTAGTGTCATGCCCAGGCAGTGCTGAATATGATAAAGCCTCATTTTTAAAAATGTATTTTTATTTTATCATTAGTTTCTTATTTGTTATCATTAATTTATCAAAAATTATATACTACACCAATTTTTTTTAAGAAGGGCCTTACATTTCATATACCTAAGGTGTAAATCAGCCCTGTTGTACCTGGAACACTTTTTTTAGGTAATGGGGTATATAGTGGGTGTATTTCAAACTCTGCTGAAAGAGTGAAAAAGATCTTTGATAATCTTAGATTAACTGTTTCTGAACAAGAATATTTTCACATGAACTACAAGGGATATCCAAAAATTAAGTAGCTAACAATCACTAACCAACATGTTTATTACTATACAAATAATACATATGTTACCAGCACTACTATGCTGCTTTCTACATAATTGTCATTGAAATTCATACACTTTTCTCACATCACTGCATGAGTGTATTAATACCTCCCTTGAAGAATATGCGGTGAAGTTTATTGTTCTTTAGTCATACATTATACATATGTTACCAGCACTACTATACCATTTTTCTGCATAGTTGTTATCAAAATTTATGCATGCTTCCTCATCTTGTACAGTGTATAAATACTCTCCTTGAAAAATATGGTATCAATTTCTTTAGGACCCAATGAGATGACATTTACTGATATCCCATTTCTTGTAGACTATTTAATGAGCTATCAACTTCAGAAGACCATGTTCTGCAAGCCATATTAAGAGTAAAGTTGGCGACTGTAGTCAAGGGCGACCAGAAGGCTCCTTTTTCAGTAGCTACTTCACCAAGGTGTAGGGGAGGGCGCTACTCCTTTCCCTGGATTGCTCCACTTTACGTACCTTATATTGCTGAATGTTAAGCAAGGAGGTATCAAGTACCATTTTTAAAGTCTTTGGTATGACGCGACCTGGGATTGAACCCAGGTTTCTAAGACCATTGTGCCTGATGTTGACTTCCGTTGTTGAGAATATTGCATGTGCTGAAAATTTGATCTAAGATGATCGTTTGATTTTTGTGATATGGCCGTGGAACTTGATATGAACTCTGTAGTCTATAAGATCATTCATGAGAATTAGTGTTGTGTTGTGGGATTCCTCGGAAGATAGTTTAAAAGACTAGAAGAGATGAAAAGACAAAAAGGGTGTCAATTGTTCTTATTGAAAAAACAACAGACAAACATGTTGTTAGAACCCCCCACACACATACCATCACCAAAACTCACTTTTTTTTTACTAGGTTGAATCAAAAGTTTTGCAATATTTTGGTATGTGCTAGTTTGTAGCATATATATCACATGACCAAAGCAGTTCAAGCTATAGGAGGTACCCACTGTGTTGGGTAGTATTGTGGTAGTTAGTGCACTGACATGTTGTGCATTGCTTCACTCCGTGTGTGATTTGAAAGCCACACAGAAGAACATGTAACATAGTCTAATTTGGAAACTTATGCTTTACGATTTCAGACTGGGCCATAATGCCATGGAAGCAACTAAAAACATTTGTTGTGTGAAAGGTGAAGGTGCAGTTGATCCTAATATAGTAACCAGATGGTTGAAGAAATTTTGCAAGAACCTTGACAATCAGGCAAAGTGAGGTAGGCCAAAAACCATGACTGTACTTCAAGCTATAGAGACATATTCGATGAGTATCTGGCAATTTTGGCATCTCACAGTTCAGCATTATTTGTCACCTTCATGACCTTGGCAAAAGAATCCAGAGCTGCCAAATTGTGCCTCACATTACCAAAATATTTCAAAACTTTTGACTCATTTCACATTACCAAAATATTGCAAAACTTTTGACTCACTTCACATTACCAAAATATTGCAAAACTTTTGACTCACTTCACATTACCAAAATATTGCAAAACCTTTGACTCACTTCACATTACCAAAATATTGCAAAACTTTTGACTCACTTCACATTACCAAAATATTGCAAAACTTTTGACTCACTTCACATTACCAAAATATTGCAAAACCTTTGACTCACTTCATATTACCAAAATATTGCAAAACCTTTTACTCACCTTAGTAATTCAGATATGACTTCAAATTGGTTAGAAGTGTATTAAAATATATGGACTGATTTCCTTTGTCGAAGGAAAAAATTGTTCTCTTTCATAATTTTTCACTCCCTTTCAGTGGGGAAGGCCGTTTTGTTTAACCCCAAATCAGTTGACTTAATTCTTCGCTATCCTAATACCAACATGCACATTGGTATCTTCCGTATATTTCATTGATTAGAGTTTGAATTTTATTTTATTTATTTATTTTTTTTGCTAGATTTGGTGGAATCCTTGAAGCCAGAATATGTTTCCCCTCTTGTACTATATCTCTGTCATGAATCCTGTTCTGAAACTGGTGGAATTTTTGAAGTTGCTGCTGGATGGATTTCAAAATGTGAGAAAAATCTTTTACTGTATTCAAAAGATTATATTATTTCTTCAAACACTGCTAAGACATTCTGATTTTTAGATTCAGTGTTTTATTTAGAATGGAACTTAGAAGCAATGTCAAAATATCAATATGTAACGTATGGACTGCTGTTGAAACTTCATTGACCTTATCAAAATCTGATTAAATTAAAATGAGAATTCTTCCGAGCTGTAGCCATGTCAGTACTACTGTATAGTTGCACCACTTTATCCAAACACCTGTAGATAAAGCTCGGTGGGAACTACACAAGGATGCTGCATGCTGTTTTGAACAAATCATTGAAGCAGCATCTCACAAAAAGCAGCTGTATGGCCACTTACCTCTCATCTTGCAAATCGTCCAAGAAAGGTGTGTAAGACATACTGGGCACTGCTGAAGAATTAAGGATGAACTCATAAGTGATGTTCTATGGACACCAGTGTTGGGTTGGCCAACCAGCAAAAACTTACACTCATCAGCTTTGTGCAGACATTGAGTGCTGTCCAAAGGACTTATCAAGTATGAGTGCCAATAGGGATGGGTGGCAAGAGAGAATCAAAGGAATTTGTGCTGTCAGCACGCCTTGATGATGATTATGTAGTATAGTAATATTGTAATTTAATACAGTCATTTATTTCGAATAGAGCTTTTTTAACAAGAAAGAAAAAAATTACTATTTTACAAAACTACAAATATACTAGTCTTCAGCATTAAGTTCACTATTGTGTCACATCCTATTCATAACATTTCTGTTATAATTAAATACAAAAAATAAGGGCAAGTGTTGGATATTGACTTGAAGACCCCTTTTGACATCTGTTAATGCAACTGCGGAAGTCAGACACTGGGAACAAAAATAACAGGAAATGCACCTGGCACCTAAAGTAAACAGGACGCATGGGTTCTTAGCGAAAATGCCATGTAAATTGTGTGGGTGACATGTGAGAAGGAGGCGTATTCATGTGCAATGTGTAGGTGGCAGGCTGAAGAATATATGACCATGAGAATTTTTGTGGGTGTCTGGAATATTATATAACCAGAGAGATTTCGACCCAAACAGTTGAAAGGAAGAAAAATTTTTGCTAAAGATTCGTTCCTTGGCCCCTGTGTGTGCAGCTCAGCTGTCTTCAACTCTCACTCTAACTATCTGTATAATTGAGTAATGAAAAGAAAAGAAGCAGATTATATTTTTATATATCAGTGGTATGGTGTAGGGAACGAATAAATAAATAAATTTATTGAATTTAAAAAATAAATAAATAGATAAAAAGAAAACTATTAAATTTGAAGAAACTCCCAGAGGTCTCTAACGGAAAAGGAGATGACGCGTGCGTAAAAGAAAAAAGGATTTTTCCCCTTGAAAAAGGAAACGATGTCATCTTTCTCAGTCAGGCAGTGTCCGTCGAACCAACAACATCATTTTGCTGTCTGGTGTTTTGGGCACCACGCTGTGTCACAAGACGTAGCGTCGGTTAGTCCCTTCACCAAGTAAATAAAGGAAAGTATGGAAGAAATGTTTTCGTCTCTTATCTGTTTCTATCTTTTCTTTTTGTATATTTCTTTTGGGACTTTCTTTGGGCAAGGCATTGCGCCAGCCAGTCAACGTTGGGTGAAACAGTGTAACCAAAATATGGAGTCAGATATCTTACGGCAACACAGCCTTGCCCTTAGCCCCTGACCTTCAAAAGCCTTCAAACTCCACAATGGTCTTTCTCTGCTATTCAAACAAATACTCTTTTCTCTTAAGAAATTATAATAATCAGAGTGAGCACAAATGCAGATTCTATGATATTAAGCTGTAGATTAATATAATTACTTTGTTCTCTTAGGTTGAGAGATAGTTGAGGTGTTAATGTTATTACGCTAATCTTGCTACGTGTTTTTTTTGTTTGTTGAGATAGGTTATGCAAGGAAATGGTTTTATTTATTTACTTAGAGATTAGTGTTAAAGATTTGTGGTATAACTGATTTTATTTTTCTGTTTTTATTTTCATTCATTTTTTTTTTCAACACAAAATTTGGAAATTTAAGAAGAAAAAAATCTTTCAAAAATCTTTGTTTTTTTCTGGCTAGTAAGATGGGAACGAACCGCTGGAGCTGTCATAAGGGAAAAGAACAAACCTATGACTGTTGAGGACGGTAAGATATTTAGTTTTTAATGTCACTATGAATGTGTATGTGTACCATGCCATATATATATATATATAGTATTACATGGTAGTGTCTATGTAGTATATGTAAAGATGCATACCAGTATATATGCACAAGCAACTGCACAGACGCAAATATTCTAACATTCAATAGCACACAAACTTAAGCACACATACACAAAAATAACCTCCAATTTTCAAACAAAAAATTAACCATATGAATCAGTTTTTTTTTTTTTTTTTGGGAAAACCTTCACTGTCTAATGAATGCAAAATGCATGAAACTCAGGTTCACAGACACTACTATGTAATATTATATAATTTATATATATTTCTATACGTAAATGCTCTATCTTTGATATTGATCACTATTTAACAATACTGCAACATTTGGTCTTCCATTAACTCACCAAGTAACCTAATAAGAACCATAAGCCTCATAAATATATATATATATATATATATATATCCACAGACAGACTTTTTGAACAACCCTTGGAGATATATAAATATGTATGTGTGTGTGTGTGTATATATATATATATATATATATATATTATGTATGAGTGTATATATATATATATATATATATGTATGAGGGTATTTTTTGTGCTTGTTCAAAATCTGTATTGACCTCTGTAATTTTAGGTAGCTTGTCCAGGTTTTATGCTTGTTCAAATGCTTACCAGCTGTACCCTATAGAACGACTAATAATTTTTGCCAGTAGCACACTACACAAGACAACATGTACTCACATTACAGTATACAATGTCAAAAGCTTTCACATGTAATTCCAGATACAGAATCAACAACAAAAGGATTTCTTCTCAAATATGTAAATCTCTCACAAACCTTTACAGTAATTTCATTCCCCATATCTATCTGCAAACAAACTTTCCTTCATACTTCTCATTCACTATTTTTGTATCTTCTTCCTTGTTTGGTTTATACATTAAATAAAAGTTGTTAAGTTGCAAGAATTGCCTTTGATTTTTTTTGTATTCATTTTGTGAAACAGTTTCATTGTTTTGCATTATTTATGAACTTGTGTTTTACAGTCCGGAACAATTGGGAGAAGATATGCAATTTTGATGATTCAACTCATCCTGTATCTCTCCAAGGTATAATTTATATCTTTATCATAATTTATATTCTTCTCTACATATTTTATATATTCTCATTGATTTTTCTTAAATTGACACCAAAAATTCATTTTAATTATATGTACTGTATCACCAATAAAAAAAAGTGTGGCCATTTATTTGACTAAGCTTTGTAAATATTTTTATAATTAACTACATCCCTAACAATTTTTATAAAAAATTAATTTTCTTTTAAACTAAAGATGCAAGGACTTAATTATTCCCAGTGGAAGATTATAAGATCATTGTCATCATCATAAAGTCATGCTCACAACACAGATTTCCCTGACTCTCTCTCTCTTTCCCTCTGTCCCTATCATCCATCACTCCTGGCAGGTCTTCCAGACTCCATCTTGTGTCTGCACGGAGCCCTTGGTGGTTGGCCAACACCAGCACATCCATGTGTAGGGGTCCATAGAAGAATGTCAGTAATGAGTTTGTCCTTACCCCTACAGAATGTGTTGTTCCTCTTACTTGGATGGTTTTTGAGATAGGAGGTAATGGTAAAAAATGATTATCATTATAAAATCAAAAGAGATTTTATTAGGGACGAAAGACATTAGCTAGATGGAGCTACGATTAGCACTTGCTTAAGTTCACTTGCACCACGCAGGTGATTGTTTAAAATGTAAGAGGTATTTCTGCCACATCCTATACATCAGTAGCATGTAAAAGCATTCAGAAAAACAATCAAAAGTCTTAAAAAGCTTTTAAAAATATACCACATGTGGAGCATAACATAAGCCCCAAAAGCTTTTAGAAAAGCTAAGATCAGGATGTATTTATTCATATTTTTGGTTACAGAATTTCACTGCTATAGAGTCTGGTAATAAATAAGTAAAGTAAGTAAGTAAAGTTGGCAATGGTAGTCAAGGGCTACCTGAAGGCTCCCTTTCCAATAGCTACTACACCAAGGTGTAGGGAAGGGCGCTACTCCTTTCCCTGGATTGTTCCACTTTACCCTTGAAACGCACCTTATAATGCTGAGTGTTAAGCAAGGAGGTATCAAGTACCACTTTTTGAGTCTTTGGTATAACTCGACCTGAGATTGAATCCCAGTCTACCGAGCCATTGGTGAACACTCTACTATTAAGCCAAAAACTCAAAAAGCGATTGGGAAAGTGATACCACTAGACATATTTTTTTTATAAGAGACAGATACTGTGAATGTATTCTTTTGATTCCATGTTGTATTATATTTAGATAAATA
This sequence comes from Sepioteuthis lessoniana, assembly GCA_963585895.1. NCBI lineage: Eukaryota > Metazoa > Mollusca > Cephalopoda > Myopsida > Loliginidae > Sepioteuthis > Sepioteuthis lessoniana. The sequence goes on along the minus strand of OY757922.1, from coordinate 42,607,665 downwards.
TGCCATGTGCCAAAATATTGTCTTTTATCTTTTACAGAAAACATTTCTTTCATGATGGATATTTTGCAGCAAACTAATTGTTCAGACACTTCTGTTGCAATGAAGGAAGCTGAAGGTAGCCCACAAAATGGACCAAACATTGTAAGTGTTTTTCAAATTGAACTGAGTACAGTGGTAAGTCAATTTTACTGCATATCAATTCTTGTTGCTTATTTAATGCTGAAGTCAATTTTTTTCAAGCTATTATATGATTTTAAGTAAGTATTCTTGTTTAATAATAATAATGATAATAAGTAAAGTTGGCAACCTTAATCGAAGGTGACCTGAAGGCTCCCTTTTCAATAGCTACTACACCGAGGTGTGGGGGAGGGCACTACTCCTTTCTCTAGATTGCTCCACTTTACCCTTGATTCTTACCGTATAATGCTGAGTGTTAAGCAAGGTGGAATCATGTACCATATTTTGAGTCTTTGATATGACTCAACCTGGGATTGAACCCCAGTCTCCAGGACTATTGGCAAACATTCTACTCATTAAGCCAATGGCCCAGTTAATGATGATAATAATAATTTGTCAATAGTTTTAGTTTCAATTAATTATTCTTATTACAAATAATTTGTACGGTTATATGGCTTCAAGTAAGTATTCCTATTTATCATTAATAATAATTTGTCAACAGTTTAGTTTCAAGTAATTATTCTTATTACAAATAATTTACCCAATTATATGGTTTTAAGTAACTTCCTATTTAATGACATTGTGGGAATTGAATTGAATTGGCTTTGGTATTGATTACTTGAAGGTTTGTCTTCGTATATTTGTTGTACCTGAATACCATAACTTACCACCACAATTATTTAAGTGTGAGGAACACAATTCAAACACTAGTAGCAGTGAAAATGTATTAAGGTTTAATATTTCTTCATGCTAAACAATATAAAGCAATTTACTCTGAATTAAGAACAACATATTTATTACCTAAGCAAACTTAATAGAATGAATACAGAAATGACATGAAATACTGAAAAAAATATTGAGAAAAGTCCTATCATGCAGTTGAAGAAACTTTTGGTCTAAGTGAAGTATTCTTAATAGAATTGATTTCTGTGAAGACTTACATCAAAGCATGGTATCATGTGCCATATGACATAAAGCCTGTTGAGGAGAGAGAGGTCCCATCTGTTAAGAAACACACACACTTGTGTGTGCTTCTGGTTTTCGAGGCAGGACTGGAGAGAGAGTTTCACTTTGCTGCACCCATTTATATGCTGCTTTGGTCCTGCCACTTAACAGCCATTTGAAGTAATATTTAGAAAACAAGGAATGTAATCCTTACAATGATTATAATTGTAAGTAATTTCTCCCAGGTCAATCCAGAGTGATTCAACTTGTTGGGCTCTCGTTTAGGGGTCAGATAGATCAATTTGAAAATGAATTATATTAGATAAGAATACTTGAAACAATATAATTGTGAGAAAAATGATTATATTATTAGCTCCTTGTGAGTTTTTCATATCAGCATTAATTGGTGGTCTTTCATTGGAGTCTGATTGACAGCTAGTCTCCTTAGGTCTCCAGGATTCTTCTGAGTATTCAAGCTGATCTTACCAATGCTGTAGTCTGGATGATCTCAATTCTTCCTCTGATTTTCCATTCCTCCAAACCTTTTCCAAACCTTTGGGGACTGGTCTAAGTGCACTAAATACATTTGATATCACTGTTACCCTCATGTTCCTCAGTTTTTTTATAGTTCTCTAGCAAGGTCAAGTATTTGTCTATCTTCTCATTTTCTTTTATTTTCACTAGATAGCAAGTTTTTTATTTTTTCATTAATTAACATGAGGATTAGGTGATCTGCCTATATCTTGAGATTATCATTATTATTATTATTATTAACTGACATTGAAAAAACCCTATTAAACTGACTTTGGTATGAAATAACCCAACAAGGGTTGACATTCTATAAAACCAACCACCCAACCAACTCCACATAGCCTATGTCACATGTGAAGGTTTTGTGAGTCTTCATGGCAAAAATCATTTTAGCATGAAACTGGCATGGACAAACACACAAACAGGAAGCTCATTTATTATTATATATATATATATATTTATACACAGTGGACCCTGAGTGTGTTAGTTCATAGAGTTAGATGTATGTTGTGAGTTGACTATTCATACACCCTTGGACAAATATATCAGACCACTCTCAAAAATAAAAAAGATATTGTTTGCAATTTTTAAATTATGAAAATCAGATATATGAAAGATAAGGCATAAAGACAATTAAATTTAAAATAGTAAGAAATTTCAATTCATTTTTTATATGGATATTAGCATTTATGTTTAATTTTAAAATTTTGTTTTGACATAAATATAAGACCAATGAGCAGAACTAAAATGAAAAATTTGCCTTTAGATTCTTAAAGGCAAATTTTTTATTTAATATTTTGTAGATCCGCCATTAGCTTTGATAACCTCAATAATTCAGCTAGGCATACTATCAACTAGTTTCTGAAGTTGAACTGAAGGTATTTTTTCACATGTGTCTAAGATTGCATTTTTGAGTTCAGAAATTGCTGAGTACTGTTGACCTCCTTCATAAACTTTTGCAACAATCAATCCTCACAAATTTTCTATAGGATTGAGGTCTAGAGAGCACACTGGGTGGTCAAGAAGTCTTATTTTTTGTTCAAGCAAGTACTTCTTTGTTATTGATGCATTGTGCATAGCAGCATTATCTTGCTGAAAAATCCATTCTTCTCCACATAAACAATGGCCTTCTTGTGCGAGAGATAAATCCTTTAGTATCTTCACATAATTTGCTGCTTTTTGTCGACCACTGACAAATTGTAGTTTAAGTTTTCCTTAAGATGAGAAGCCCCCACCCCCGATCGTAAGAGATTCTCCTCCACTATGCCTTGTTGAGTAATTCTCTTCTGGAAAATTTTTTGCATGCCAGTACTTCTGCTAGCCATCTAGCCTTTTTTTAGCACTCATGGTTTGCTATTGGTGAGCATATTCCAGTTGTTTCTCTTTGTGCTTCATAGTTAATTTTGGACAATGAATTCTTTTCTTATGCTTAATTTTTTCATTGTTTAAATGCCTTCTAATTGTTCTCATACAGCAAGTAGCATTCATTTGAAATTTCAATATTTTTGAAGTTGATAAGGTTTTTTTTTTACTTTACGAACAATTCTTCTCTTGAATTTTATTGATAATTTTTATGGTCTGCCAGTTGATTTTCTTGTACCATACTTATTCGGACTTTTCAAGCAATTGCAGGAAATGGTTTTACTGCGTCCTAAGGCCTTTGAAATTTCTCTCTGAGATTTTCCGACTCTTTTCAGACCTGTAATCTCACCTTTCTCAAATTCTGATTTAGTTCCTTTAGCCATTTATGTTTTTAGTATTTTAAGTATTACAGTTTTTAATAGCTTTTATATTATGTAGACTATATATAATAAATTTTTCAATTAAATTAAGTCTTTTTTTCTCTAGTTTTTATTGGTGGTTTTATATCTATATCAAAAATAAATTTTAAAATTAAGCATAAATGCTAATATACATATAAGAAATGAATTGAAATTTTTTATTTTAAATTTAAATGTCTCTTCTCTTTTATATATCTGATTTTCATAATTTAAAAATTGTAAACAATATCTTCATTTTTGAGGGTGGTTTTATATTTTTGCCCAGGTGTGTGTGTGTGTGTATGTGTGTATATATATATATATATATATAGGATCAGATGTACCTACATATGTGTAAAAGTATGTGTTGTGGAGGGTAATAGATTGGAAATCTGGTCAAAAGTTTGAAAAAGTAATAAAATCAAAATTTGATGAAAATTTTTTTCATATCTACCATAAGCTGGCATTTGTGGTGTTGGGGTCTGGTTGATAAGGGTTGAGTCATTTTTAAGCATCCAAGTTGTGGGTGGTTTATATTTGGAAATGGGAGGGGATTACAGGTTCTAGATATATGAGATAGATTTTGACCACAGAATAGATCAGCCTTGATCAGGGAAAGTGACACAAGGACATGCATCAAATCAAGTCTGAAAACTTAGCTGTCAGTTTTGTTTAGTTCAGAGAATTTTGCCAGCCATCCATGTTGCAATAGTGAGAACTTCATATACACAATCATTTTGTGAAGTGTCACATGCTTCATATATCTTCAAGGTTTTGTTTTTCCCTTTTTTTTCTCTCTTCTGGGCCTGTCTTGGGGTTTTGCCCTTCGATCCAAACTGAGAGAGAAATACTAAACAGTGTTGGACTAACTTTGTGTAGATAAAGGCACGAGCTGCAGATAGATATTTCCACATATACAGGGTTACCGAAAACTGAAAAATGCAGCAGCAAAAAGTTTTAGACTATGATTATGTACCTGATGAGAACTCTTTTATAACCAATAGTTGGTTTTATGGCATGTCAACCCTTGCTGTGTTAGTTCATGCTGAAGTCAGTTTTTTTAACTCAGTCCTTACACAGGTTGTTTACAGTACCTGTTGTTCTTAAGTGGTTACCCATTTAAGTACTGGACAGACTCATTGCTGCTTAGCTTTGGTAATCTGAGGGAAACCAGTGCTTTCAGTATGATTTTACTATATTCAATAATCAAGTATTTGGTAAGAAACTATTGTTTGTAAAAGTGGCAATTTAAAAAAAAATTTCTTTTTCTTTTTTTCAGGAACTGGCTAAATCATTCTCTCTGCAGCCATCTATTGTAACATATGATCATTCCGATGTAATTCTTTATGCACTATCAGGTAAATAATTGCTTCATATTGTTTTCTGGTTGAAAAGTTAGTTGTTTTAACTAGCATTTTCATTCCCCTTTTAATTTTAATTACTTTTCCAGCCCTGTTGGCTGGGGCCATAAAATATGCCAACTGCATCTCTGCAGAGAGATAAAACCACTCCTCAACGAGGTTACCAGATTTTTCCATTGTTTTGAAAATTTGCAACAGTAAAAGTAAAGTAAAGTTGGCAACCGTAGTTGAGGGTGACCTGAAGGCTCTATTTTCAATAGCTACTATACCAAGATGTAGGTGAGGGCACTACTCCTTCCCTTGGATTGCTCCACTTTACCCTTCATACGTACTTTATAATGCTGAGTGTTAAGCAAGAAAAGGTATCAAGTACCATTTTTTAAGTCTTTGGTATGACTCGACCTGGGATTGAACTCCGGTCTCCCGGGCCATTGGTGAACACTAGTCCAATGAGCTAGATCACTTAAATAACTGTAATTTGTAAACTAATAATCTGATTGGGTTGAAAATTTGACGTGCCATTTGAAGGTCAGTACTTTATAAAAATCATATAGATTTTTTATTAGTGGCGCTATCTATATGTCAGGCCCAGGACTTATTAAGTGATGTGTTAATTAATGCTTCATAATTTTTGGTCTGATTTCAGCTAAACTTTTAGAATTTAAACTATAGAGAAATGGTAGATTTTGGTAAATCTGACAAGAGGATAAAAATAAGTCAAAAAGTGGATAAACCAACACTGACAATGGATTCAATAATATTTCATTCTTTATTGGTAACAGAACTTCATCAGAATTTGTATCCAATAAAGAACAAAATATTAATGAATCTTTTGTCAGTGTTGGTTTATCCATTTTTCCACTTATCTCTATCTCCATGAGGAGATCTATCTCAGACTGGTTTTTCTGTGGGATTCCTCTACGTTTTATTGTTCCCCTCATTGTAAAAAGGTGTCACCTAAAATGATGAAAGAAAATACCTGTGAAAATTAATAATATTCACCAAAATGCCTGTCTGTTCTTACCACCAAGTCTGTTATTTTTGTCTTGATTTTAACTTTCAGGAATTGTTAGAATCATATCTGGAAAACTTTTAAACTAGTTAGATCTATCTCTCACCATCTATGTCTTACTTATCTGATCATGTGATGTTTCATGCCTGGTGAGCTATTGTAAGTTGATCACTTGGTCCCTGGGAGCCTTGGCAGGGTTAAGTTTATCATTTAACGCTTGATGTGCTCAACAGTGTAATGCTGAGGGAATCAATCATTTTTTGTGATGGTCGTATGAATCTTGATTTGTGCATGATCTTCCCACTATAAATTGACTTCATGTCAAGTTGGATAAATCAATACCCTCTATGTCTTAATGTATCTCTTGCTGTAAAAGAGTGTCTATCTTATAGTGCTTACCCACTTTCTTAGTTATCATCATAACAGACAGATTACACTCCCCTCCTATATGCACTTAGAACCACTATATTGTGACTAGGTATTGAGCTACTAAGAGGGAATTCAATTCATTTCACATTACCTGGTTAAAAGATGGCTTAGAAACTCATTTTAAAAATTTTATTTCAGTTATTACTATCTCTCCTAGTTTGGAAAGTCATAAACTTGAATATTTGTTTTAAATATTTCTTAATTTTTAGAGATTTTCAAGAGTATCCGAAAATCTTCTAATTAACCTGAAACCATTTTATATATCTCATGGTCAGTGTAAACAAGGTTTGGTTTCTTTTTTAATGTTATATCAACCTTCATGGGTTATTCAATGCCAAAATCATCCTTGTAGAAAAACAGCAGCAATATTATTTAACACATAGCTGGGCAGATAAGGGGATTCAAAGGTATAAATCCATAGCTGGGCAGATAAGGGGGTTCAAATGTATAAACCCATAGCTGGGCAGATAAGAGGGTTCAAAGGTATAAACCCATAGCTGGGCAGATAAGGGGAGTTCAAAAGTATAAACCCATAGCTGGGTGGATAAGGGGAATTCAAAAGTATAAACCCATAGCTGGGTGGATAAGGGGTTCATAGGTGTTAGTCTGAAAGTGAACATAATAGTGTGAATGCAGTTTGAACTCAGTTCAAGGCCACAGTCCATTACTCAAGCCATTATGTCATTGGAACTCCTCCTGTAAACAAGGTAGTAACCCAAAGTAAATAAATAAATAAGTTGTTGGCCAACTGTAGTCGAGGGCGATCCAAAGGTTCCCTTTTCAATAGCTACTACACTGAAGTGCACAGGAGGTTGCTTCTCCTTTCCCTGGATTTCTCCATTTGTCCTTGATCCATACCTTATAATGCTGAGTGTTAAGCAAGGAGATGTCAAGTACCATTTTTTGAGTCTTTAGTATGGCTCAACCTAGGATTGAACCCTGGTCTCCTGGACCATTGGCAAACACTCTAAATGTTATGCCTATGGGCAGGTGAACTTCTAACTTAAATAAAAAAAGCTTCCTTTAAATACAAATAAAACATCTAAAACTAATAAAATCATCTCTGCATTCTTTATTTACCTACTCAACTGAAAAATTTTTTTAAAATTCCTATTTCTAAACTTTTCACTAAACAAATCTTAAAACATCAGACAATTTAAAATATTGGAATAAAAAGAAAGAAAAAGATGAAGATGCTGAGAAGAAATGTATGGAATAATGAAAATACTTCATCTCAAAACATCAGGAAGCAAATAATTATATATGATGTTTTTTTTCTGTTTTGTTTTTACAGTTGGTCTTTCAACCAAAGAACCAGATCATCTGAAATTCCTGTTTGAAGGAAGTGAAGAATTTTGTGCCTTACCAACATTCTGTATCATCCCAGCTCAAAAGGCTCTTTTTGAATTACTCAGTAATGGCGTCCCTGGTCTGGAAATTGATCTTATTAAAGTAGGTTCATTATTTATTTATTCATATTGTTATGCTAATTTATGTTTGCTAAAACCACTAATAATGTTGCTCGTACGAGTCAGTTTGAAGTATGTTTACTTAGTCACGTGATTCCCTTTGCATAAATTGCCCAATCGGTTGAGGCTATACAATACACCGACTGCACCTCTGCAGACTGGTACCCTCCCCCCCAATGAGTGTCCTGGATATGACACTAAATAGTTTGATGGTGAGGTTCCAGTAATGCTGGAGCTTTGGGAAATTTGGAGTACTCCTTCATTGCCATCGCTCCCAGGTCCACTCTGGCCTGGAGTGATAGCACCTGATAGGATCCTATCTATGGGTCAAATAGAACTAAACCGTGTACTTATGCTAAACTGAATTACTTGAAATAGAACTGTTTTGATATTTAAACTGCATACTTATGCTAAACAGAATTGCTCGAAATAGAACTGTTTTTTGACATTGAAACTGTGCTTAAACTAAACTGAATTGTTTGAAATAGAACTGTTTTGACATTTAACTGTGTGTGGACAAAAACTATACTTATACTAAACTGAGTTGTTTGAATTAGAACAGTTTGACTAAACTGAATAGCTTTAAATAGAAATGTTTTTGACAATTAAACTGTGTACTCATGCTAAACTGAATTGTTTGAAATAGAACTAATTATTTGTATAAAAAATGGATTTGGCATTAAATAACCTACAAAGGTTGATATGCCATAAACCCCCTCAGAAAAAAACAACCAATCCTTTGCATAAAAACTAGGGATTTGATTAGTAAATAACTATGATCAGACTTCTTCATGCCAGCCTTCCAGCTGAGATTAGACAAGTTGACAATCTTTTATTTTTATTTTCCTTTCTAAGTGAGTAAAGCAAATTCCTTCACATTGAAACTAGTGACCTTCTTGTAGTTTAAAGATTCTTGTGTATTTTTAGAGTAAGAAAAAATGATAATGTATTTCTATTGTAAATACATTTACAATGCATTTTTATTGTAAATATTTAACTATTATGCATATAATAGATATATTTTATCAGTAACATTTTCATTAATTCCTGGTTATTGATAATAATATTCTTTTTAGTGAATTAAGGGTTTAGCAAGTATGAATGTTTGTTATTGTTTTTAGCGAAGAAACGTGTTCTTGTGCATGTGTGTTATTCCCTTGCTAATTGTTGTTGTTAATAAAGGAGGATGAAGAAGTAAGAAGACGAAGATGCTGTTAGGTTTTACATGAAGGTTTTTAATGGCAGCATGGAATAAAAAGTTTACATTTAGGCTGCAAGTCTCGTAGGAAGGAAAGAAGTAAGTGAACGATTTGAAGTTATGATAGAGTTGAGAAAGCAGCGCATGTCGTTGGACATGCGAGGGAGATATGTTCGCTATAAGTGTAGCAAAAGTTGTGTTTGCTGTTTGAGGAGAGAAACGTTGAAGTCACCATGAGTTTGTGGTTCTGGTTGTTTTGGGGAGAAGCGTGAATGTCTCCAGAAAATGTTGCTCAGAGGTGTTGGAGCGGGATTCTGCATTGCAGTCGGCATAGCCAATTTTGGGGGTGACGTAAAGTTGTTCCTGTGTGTGGCGTGTTGAATTCATCTAATTCATATTCAACTGGGAACCCTTGGTCTAAGAGAAATAGACGCAAGGGATCCATAAATTAGAAGACTTCCCTCATTGTGTCCATGCTGCTGCTGCTGAAGAGCAGGCAGTTAGACATCTGCACTGAACTAAGTTGTTCAGCCAAAAAGGGTGTTTGACGGCTTCCCCAATTTGTGCTGCCTGGAAAGATACTTCGGGCTGAAATAGGATAAGTCATCCTGATTGGGTGAAATTATGCGTCGATCCTAACAGTCGAATTAAATTACATGCCAAACAAAAATGCTAAATTCTTTCTGCTACAAGGGAATTCCTTCATACTGAAAGTAGTGACTTGTGAAAAGCTTCCAAATTGGATTATTCAAGCGGATCTTACTTTAGTATTTCTCATTCTTCATTTTAATCAATTGCATGAATTAAAGATTTTACAAACTCTGTAGTATTCTATACTTCTTGCTTGACTTTTGAGCTAAAATATAGAACTGCGTATTTTTACTTTCTCGTAAACAGCCATATTTATCCAAGCTGGAGTTTTACGCTGGCTTTTAAAATCCTTTTAATGATAAAATGATACAAATAGAAAACTATGTTGACAATATATAAATGAAAGCCTGCATATTGGTTGGACTGTACACATTTATGAGCTATATATCCCATCCAAACAAAATGGGAATCACATTTTACAAAATACTTGGATGAGTCAAAAGTTTTGCAATATTTTGGTAACATGAAGCACAGTATGGCAGCTCTGGATGCATCTACCGACGTCGTGAAGGTGGTTAACCACACTGGATGATGAGAAGCCGAGTTCACCTGATATACTCACTGAGTGTTACTCACTACATTTACCTCTATGGCTTGGAGCACAGTCTTGAAATCAGCAGTTTTAGGCCTGTCTCACCTTGCCTGATCTTTGAGGTTCTTGTAAACCAAGCAAAGTTTCTTGAACCATCTAGTTACTGTACTGTGATCAAGTATGCATTCAGCTTTTGTACAACAAATGTTTTTGGTTGTTTCTGCAGCATTAGATTTCAGTTCAAACCCATAAAGCCTCCAAAATTAGACTATGTTGCATATTCATCTGTGCATTTTTCAAGTCACACACTGAGTGAGGCCAGCTCAGTCAGCTGGGGCTGTAGAATACACTGACTGCATCTCTGCAGAGGAGTAAGACCCCCACTCTCTCACCAAATGAGTGTCCTGATATGACATTAAACAATCTGATGGTCATGTTCCAGTAATGCTTCAGCACCCCTTCACTATCATTGCTCCCAGGTCCACTTAGATCTGGAATGGTAGCCCTTGATAGGATCCTATCTATGGGTCAACTAGAACTGTTTGACATTTAAACTGAGTGCAAACAAATGACTGATGTTAAATTGAACTGTTAGAAATAAAACTGTTTGATCATTTAACTGTGTGTAAAGAAATGACTGGTGTTTAATTGAATTGTTCGTGATACATAGCAGTACTTGGAACCATTTAACTTTGACTTATTCTAAATTGAATTGTTAGAAATAAAACTGTGAGATCATTTAACTGTTTATCTACAAAATGTGTTTAGAAATCATATATTTGATATATATATATATATATATATATATATAAACAGTATTTGGCATTAAATAATTAACAATGGTTGATATACCATAAAACCAAACTAGACCAAATAGTGAGGCAATACACAATGTGTCAGTGCACAAACTACTATGATACTACTAACATGGTGGGTACCAACCACGGCTTGCACTACTTTGGTTACATTATATACGCATCACAGACTCCCATGTACCGAAATATTGTAAAGTTTTTTGACTCATTTTAGTATATTCACGTTTTCTACTGATAAATTTAAGAGGTCAAATTATATACAAGACCATATCATACATAAAGTTAGTGCACAAGGCCTAAATTTTGGAGCACTAAAGTCTGTTATTTCCAAGTTTGATTATTCTATGATATCATTTTCAGGAAATAACTTTTCTTAATATTTGCAGTTTTTAATAATGTTTCTTTATACTACAAGCTTGTGAATTTTTATACACCAAATATGGTTACTTTTATCAATAATCTGTTTATTCTTAGTTATTTTCTCCTGAAGATGCAGGATTTTATTATTTCTCATAAAACATTATAGAATAAAATAAAAAAAAATATATTAGGTATTAGTCATAACCAAACTTTACAGCATTGAAACTATGTCATTAAGAATATGAATCTATCTCTGTCTCACTCTCAGAGGATGATTTTATTTGTAGAAATCTTCTGAAGGCTGTGTGTTTTTTCATCTTGTGGTCACTCTCAACTTTGAATGCACATCCGTAAATGTATGTGCGAAATCGTTTGCAGCCGAATACAACAGCTAAGAGCTGCTCTGTTTCAGTCAGGGATTTTGAAGCAAAAGCTATGGGTTTGCTTTCTTGGATTAGGGCTGCTCCCAAGCCCCTAGATGATGCATCTACTTGTATTACGGACTTTTTAGAAGAGTCATAATAGTGTAATAACATTTCGTTGCATATTAAGTCCTTTATTTCTTGCAGCAACTTCTGGTGGCTATTGTTCTAATCATAGTCAATATCTTTTCTTAGGAGTTCCCTGAGGTTTGCTGTGACGTCTGACAGCCTAGGAATGAATGGTGCCATGTAGGTAGTAGTTCCTAGTACCTTCGGTAGCTCTGTAATATTAGTTGGACTGGGGAGTGATTTTTTTTCTCCACTTTTTGGGGATCTGGGTGTATCCTGTTCTTGTCAAATATAGCACTGAAGAATCTGACTTGTTCCTGGTTGATAGCACATTTGTTACTGTTAAATGTACGTCCTGCAGTTCATGCCATTTCCATCAGCTTTCACAAGTTGAGGTCGTGCTCCTCTTTGGTTTTTTCCATGGATAATAATGTCATCAATCAACGCTAAAGCTCCAGTACACTCTCCTATTATCATGTCCATCCTCTGCGGGAACACATCCTGAGACATAACTCGGCCAAAGGGCATCTTTTGGAAACAGTACCTTCTAAAAGGAAAATTAAAAGTAGTTAGCAACTGTGATTCCCTGTCAAGCTTGACAGACCAGTAGCCATTTTTTGCATCCAGCTTGGAGAAGAATTTGGTACCAGACAGTTTGTGTGAGAGCTCTTCCATAGTTGGAGTTTTATAGTGGCAACGCATGACGGCCTTATTTAGATCTTTGGGGTCTAAGCATAGGCGGAGTTTGCCGTTGCTCTTGCGCACATACACAATGCTGCTAACCCAATCTGTTGGTTCATCGACTTTCTGGATTATTCCTTGTGATATCATCTCATCTAGTTCTGCCTTTACTTCATCCCTCATAAGGATGGGGCATTTCCTGGGTGCATGAACTATTGGATGGTTGTTTGGTTGGTTGGTACTCCCCTGCGAAGTTACCAATCCGATCAAATGGATCCGGATATGCTTCAATTAGGTCTTTCATGGAGTTGATTGATGTATTGTCTGATGGAGTAACTGGGGTATTTGTTTCATGATTGACTCTAGCACACTTTGTTCTCTGAATGGAACAGTGTATGGTAACCAGTCTTAAGTCCTGAAGGGAGGATAAACCTAGTATGGTAGGTCCATTGGAGGTCATTATGTAGAATTTCACGCAACTCCATTCACCCTTGTAGGCACATTGAATTTGTATGGATCCATGCTGTGGTAGACTAGACCCATTGTATGCCATAATATGGCTGCTTTTTTCTGTGTTGTGCCAGGACGTGATTGTCTATTCCGGTCTACATGTTCTGGAAACATTTGCTGGAATGTGCGTAAGGGGAGTGTATTTCCCTCCCCACCTGTGTCCACCTTGATTTTTAATTCGTGGACACCTTTCCTGTTTGGCAGTATAATGTCCAATGAGGCAAATGCCTCTGTCCGAGAGTGCTTTTTTCCATGGTCTTCCGTTGAATATAAAGGCATTTTCTCAAACTCGTCCACTATGTGGTCCTGAACATTAATAGAGTTCTGGAGGTTTTTATGTACCAACTGCACTGGGGGTGAATTTTTTTGGTTTGGTAGACCTGTTCGTCTGTGCTGCCTGTCCATTTTTTTTTTAGTTTTTTGTTGTGGCACATCCTAGCCCAGTGGTTCTTGCGTCCACATGCTGAGCATGTGCCACCTTGAGCAGGGCAGTTCCCATTTTTATGGTTAAGTCCACATTTGCCACAGTTGTCTGTGTCCTCAAGTCTGTGCTTTATTGCACTTATTTGGTTGTCGCATTTCCCTTGTAGCTCACCCATTTGTCTCATGTAGTTAATTGAAGCCTCGTAACTGCTACACGTGTTGAGTACTTCTCACATGGACATTGCCTCATTCTTGCTGAGAAGCTGTTTCTGTATTTCTGGGAATTTTGTTCCGGCAATAATCCGGTCAATTATTCTTTCTTCCATCTCACGTTCATCTCTGAACTTGCATTTTTGCACCTGAAGCCTACATCTCGCCAGAATATCATCAATGTTCTCTGTTTCTTTCTGCGAGTAATTTTTTTAGCAAAACTGTGCAATCCGAAAGTTAACTTGTGGCTCTATTTGTTCTAGAAACTTTTCCCAAATCACCGCTGGGTTGCGTCTGTCGGCATTGTTTCCGAATGAGTTATACCGTCTTAAACCTTCTTTTCCCGATAACAAAAGAATGTGGTCAACTTGTTTGTTCTCTGCAATACCCTTCACAGAGGAGAATAACTCATACTGCTGCTTGAAAAATTTCAAGGATTCCACCAAATTTGGTGTTTCCCAGCTCATAAAAGGTTCACAGGTATGGTTAGACATTATTGCTATTATTATTTTAAACAATACAAGCACTTGAAAAGGAAGTTTGAGACAACTTATGGTTGTAGCTAAAAAATTCCAATATGGCGTCTTTTTTTTTTTTTAACCACACATGGATGTTTCTTGTTTTGCAAAAGCCGGTAAGAAGAATAAAATGTTGCCAGACTTTAAAACCACTCTCCTGTTGTCTTTTTACATTCCGTGTAATATTCCATGTTTGTCTTTTACTGCTGCCACCATGTTATTGCATTTGTTAGTAGGTATATAAGAAAAGTGAGAGATAATGAAGAGACATATTGTAGCTTGCAGACGCAACGACCGTATACTGACCGTATACTGATGAAGTCGTCTATTTTATTCAAACAAGGGAAGTAACTACTTCTTCCAAGGGAAGGTAACTCATGTCATGACAGTAGTTATTGAAAAGGGAGCTTTTAGGTTGCCATTGACTACAGTCGTCAACTTTACTTTAGTGTTATATGTATAATAGATAAACATTTATCATAGAAATCCATTGCAAATGATTTTGCAAAGAAGGGATTGTCACTGGTCAGGAATTAATTTAAGTATTATAACTATATATGTGTATATATACATATATATATATTTTTTATTTATTTTTTAATTTTTTTTTTTTGCAGATTCTTCATGGAGAACAGTATATGGAAATATTCCAACCAATTCCAACAAGTGGTGAACTTGTATCCACTGGAAGAATTGCTGATGTCTTAGACAAAGGATTTGGTGCTGTTGTTTTGATTAATGGTATGATTAGTTTTGATTCATTCTTGGTAACCAAGAACAGGAAAGATTCTTTAACCTATATTGGAGTAGTACATTGTGTTACAGCTTTTATCATTGGAAATAGAACCTGCTGGCCAAGATCAAATTCTGGACGAGGCTGTATTTCACTTCATGCTAATGCCCTTGGGAAAGGCATGAATACATCTGTTTTCTTCCAGCTATTGGTAAATAGTAGAGTTTGTATTTACCTAACCCTCTCCATCAAATGCAGGTTGTGACACAAGGTCAATTTTTTAAATGGAATACAGCTGGTTTGAAATGAGTTTTCACTTTGTCCGACCAAGGCTAAAAAATCAGTCTGCCTTACTCTTTACCAATAGGTGAATGGATGGATTCTTTTCCTAGTGGCATTAAGGCAAAGTGAATGCAAATAGCCTTGTCTAGAAATTGAACTATGGTCGCAGATTCCATTTCATATGATGATAACTGTTATGCTGAGTAGGCTGGACTCTTTAGCAATGATACAGCAACCACTTGAGGAGAAGGAAAATCTCTGAATTCAAACCAGCTGTACTCCACTTAAAAATTGACTATGCATTGCATCCTGTGTTAGAGGGGTTGGATAAATGCCCATATACCCAGTCAGCTGGAGCTGTAGAATACACCAAATGCATTTCTACAGAGGAGTAAAACCCTCCCAACGAGAGTCCTGTATATGACACTAAACAATCTGATGATGAGGCTCCAGCAATGCTGGAGCTTTGGGGAATGTGGATTATCCCTTCATTGCCATCACTTCCATGTCCACTCTGACCCAGAGTGGTAGCTCCTCTATGGTTCAAATAGAACTGTTTGACATTTAAACTGTGTGCAAACAAATGACTTACATTAAATCAAATTGTTAGGAACAGAACTATTTGATCATTTCACTGTGTGTAAACAAATGACTGATGTTTTAATTGAATTGTTAGCGATACATAGCAATACTTGGAACAATTTAACTGTGTGCTAACAAATGAATAATGGTGAATAGAAATATTAGAGTTGATTTGCAATACTTGAAACTTTAACTGTGTGCAAAAAAAATGAGCTTGTTTAAAAATTTTATCAACAAAATGTGTTTAAAATCATATACGTTTAATATACATATGTATATATATATATAAACTGGATTTGATGTTAGATAACCTATAATGGTTAATATGCCTTAACCAACCAATCAGATACTGTAAGAAAACATATGGTTGCTAACAGTTAATTTTAAAATTTAAAAAAAAAAAAACTTACTCCACAACTTTGTATTATAATACAATTTACAAATTAGTTTGGGAAACATTGTGTGTTAAATTTTTTAGTTAGTGTCATACTGCTCTAGAATCCTCTCAATATAATAGAATACTTTTTAGGTCCCATTTGAACTTGAACCTATGTAAAAAAAAACAAAAAAAAACTTACTTCCCATCATACACATATTTAATTCTTTTCTTTTGGTTATAATGTTTTTTTTTTCTAATGTTCATTTTGTTTTTCAGTGGAGACATTCAACAGGAAAAAAGAGAAGGTTGCTTTCAACCAATTTTCTGTTTTATTAATGGGCTCTGGTAACTTTGGTGGCTTGAGATCTTCTCCTGCTGAAAAGTCTATTGTCAAAGTTCCTGATCGAGAACCAGATATGACAGTCCAGCAGACAACCTCTGCAGATCAGGTATATCACAGATTTTTTTTAAATATTACAATTAATGAACAAGATGAGTATTAACTTATTAGTATTAAATTATAATACAAGCTATTGTAAATGTGAAAATTCTATAGCATACACATATACTGCACAAATTTTAACTATGAATAACATTCAGAGATAAATATTTCTTTTTTAAAATTTGGCAAATTAATTGATAATACATAGGGAGGTGTTCCCAAGGTGTAATAGCTAAAGATCTAGACTGCAGCCTTGTAGTAAGTGAGTTCAAACTCCAGTCAAGCTATTACATTCACTTTTGGACTTAGAAAAGGTATTGTCAGAAATTTATCCTTGTGCAGATAAATTCAACCTCAGCCCGTGTCTGAAACAAAATAGGGAGGGGGAAAAAACAGGATGAAACACAAATGGGGTTGTGTGGTTATAACACAAAAGAGTTTATTTGCAGCAAATTTGCATATATTTTTCCATATGCAGGCATCACAATATTTAAAAAAAACTTAGGCGATTAGTAATTAAATAAAACAATATGAAACAGTTACAACAGGACGGGTTTCCACAAACAAAATTAACCCACAAAAAGTATTAGTAAGACAGAGAAAGACGGAAAGAATACGTTTACTCAAACAGGGTTTTTACAAACAAAATCAACCCATGAAAATTAGTACAAAGCAAAATAAACAGTCCACTTGCAGAGTTGCTGTTGTCCTTGAAAAGACTTCAAGCCTTTCTCCTGTTTTTTTTCTCTCCGAAATTTTAATTTCTGTTCCTTTCAGTAGACTGCAGTGCAGGTGGTCATGTCTTCTTTTCTTTCTTCCTCCTACAATCCTGTTTGGAGAATGATAGTAAAGAGCTGCATGTTTGAAATACTCTTTCCTCTAGACTCAGCTAGAGCACATAATTTCTCCCAGGCATATGTTGCACATGCTGGGATTAGGGTGAATACACAAAGTCAGTCAATTTCAGTTCCAGCTACATTAGGCACATCCGCTCTCTCCCCTGCCGTGAAGTAAAAAGTGAAATTCAACTGTTGAGAAGTAGAAAAAAAATGAATTCAACTTTTCCAAGTTGAAATTCAAAGTCCTTAGGTCTGCAACTTCAGCCAGACTCATAGTAGGCACGTTTGTTCTCTATCCTGTTGAGAAACCAAAAGAGAATTTAACTTTTCAAAGTTGAATTATAACATCCATAGCATATACTTAAGGTCCAGAGCCTTCATAGCAGCAGCCACTTCCACTCTCTATCTCATTTAGAGGCCAAAAGCATATACTTTAGGTCCATTTTTGTTATTGCCGGAGTCAAGCCATAGCACTTTCATTGTAGGAGCCGCTTTTCTCCCAGGCATATGTCGCATATGCTGGGAAGTAAAGTTGACTTTTTGAAAAAAAAGTCTCCTTCAATGCTAGACCCCTCATAGCAGCAGCCACTCTCTCTGGTTGCTGAGAAGTAAAAGAGGAAGTAGAAGAGATCCACCCCACGTAGTTGACCCGCAAACGGAGTCAGCCCCCAGACCTTTTCCTTCTGCATAATTTCATACCAAAGTACGAAGTAAGGGCTTTATGCCAGAGATTAAAAAAGGGATTCAACCCAAAGAAAGGATATGAACAAACATAATAAAAATAGAAAAAGGACACGCAATGTACCATCCTGAAAAGCAATAAATTTCCAATAGTATGAACCCTCAGCTATGGGTTAAATATTACCTCTACTGTTCTACTAGGATGGCTTTGGCATTAAATAACCCTCAAAGATTGATATACCATTAAACAAAGAAACCAAATCAAAGGATACATATATTTAAGAGAGAGAGAGTCTCTATGGTGTAGTGACTAATGTGCTAGTCTGCAACATCATAGTGAATTCAAACATCAGTCACACTATCACATTCATTTTCAGATTAATACCTTTTAGAAAGGTACAAATTCACTTATCTCCCCAGCTATTAGTTTAATAGTACCACTACTATTCTTCTACAAGGATGGATTTGGCTTTGAGTTGCCCACTAAAGTTGATATGCCATTAAACAAAGAACCCAAGAGAAATAAAAGAAACTCGATCTAAGGAAAAATTTATTAACCAAAACAAGCCTGCTTACTTTTTGTTTTGACAATTTGAACGTTTAGTTAGCACAAGTCTCTCACTGACCTTTTGAATTGACTTTGAATTTCTTTCAAAATCAATAAATCTGTTTTATGTTTTTATAAAAGGAAAATAAGATATTTCCTTATCAAAAAAGTGCATCATGCCTTCCTTAAGTTTTTAGCACCAGTAAATACCTCATCTTATCAGAGGTTAATGTATAACAGTATCAACCATGGCTTATCCAATTTCACCAGCTAAATGACTTCAACACCCCCACTATGTTTTTAAGAAAAATTAATTAGCAGCAAGTTTTGGTTAAAACTATATCATGGATCAGTTTCATAAAGAAAAAAAATGAATTCCTTAATACATATATATTGTCCTTTTTTTTTTATTCACTGGGGTGGAGTGGGTGACATTTTCTCTTCCGGAAGGTCACTATTCTGATATTGGACATTGGTCATCCTGTGTCTCACAACACGTGGTGTAGTGATTAACATACTGGGCTGCAACATGATAATAAGCGAGTTCAAACTCTAGTCATGCTATTATGTTCACTTTCAGACAAATACTCTCGGCAAAGACATGAGTCCTCTTATTCTTCCAATTATTGTTTTCAAGTACCACTACTATTCTTCTACAGTGATTGCTTTGGCATTGAGTAACCCATGAAGGTTGATATACCATTAATCAAAGAAACCAAACTAAATCTCACAACAATCTGCTAACTCTTTCTCAGACTCTGCTGTTCCTGGCAACCCACTACTGCTAGACTCAAACTGCTACTGAACTTGACTCTTTTTATGACTGATGGAGAGCAGGGAAGGAACTCCAACCTGGCCCAGCCCAACATCCAACCTAACTACTCCTGCTCTGTCCACTACTAATCTGCCTGCTCCCTTAAATATATGAGGATCTGACTTATGGAAAAGAAAACCGCCTCTCCTGTGTGGACTTCTCAGAACTTAAGTACCAAAAAAAAAGTTATATCCTTGTCTACAGATTTCTAACCATACAAGCATTAAAGACTTCTGTTTATTACAAAAAATAAAAAAAGTAACCCTTTCATCCTCATTGAAAAATGCTCTATTTTATCATCTATTAAAATCTGCTGACATTCATAGCTATGTCCATATATGCCTATACAGATATGCTTACACCTACATGCATATACATACATATATGCTGCTGTAAAATGCACCAACTGCATCTCTGCAAAGGAGTAAGACCTCCCACTAAAAAGTGTCCTAGATATGACATTAAACAATCTGATGGTGAGGCTCCAGTCTTAGAGCTTTGTGGAATGCAGAGTACCCCTTCATTACCATTGCTCCCAGTTCCACTCTGGCTCCAAGTGGTAGCACCTGATAGAGTCCTATTTATGGGTCAAATAGAACTGTTTGACATTTAAACTGTGTACTTATGCTAAACTGAATTGTTTAAAATAGAACTGTTTGATCATTTAATAGTGTGTAAACAAATGACTGATGTTTAATTGAATTGTTAGTGATACATAACAATAAGTAAAATAAAGTTCACGACTGTGAGCGGAAGGCTCCCTTTTCATTAGCTACTACACCAAGGTGTAGGGATGGCACAACTCCTATCCCCGGATTGCTCCACTTTACCCTTGATACATACCTTATGTTGTATATTGACCCTTGACCAAGCCGTCAATCAGAGATGCACCTGTGTAAATAAGCGGAAGAAGAAGCGGAAGCAAGTGGGTGTTATGAAAGAATATAGGCAGGTGCCGGCAGCAGTTGATTTAGTTTGGAGACAAGAAGGCCAGACTGAGGGCCAGCTTGCAGACTGAGGGCTGTGGACCTCAGTGATCCCCGGTTGTGCAAACTCAGCCAAGATGCAGAAGAAGTGCTAAGTGGGTTCTTGAAGATAACAGCGTGCTATGGACAAGAGAACAGTTGGATCAATATAGCAGTCTGTCCATGTCTCCACTCATCTCTTACATACCACAGAAACATCAACCCTTTCGAGAATAAAGTGTGAGAGATATATACTTTTATAAAGAAGTGTGTTCATTCGTTCATTGAAGTTCGTCATTATCTTTGATTATGTTTCCGCTTATATTTGTATATGTATGTGGTTATACAGCACTTATAATACTGAGTGTTAAGCAAGGAGGTATCAAGTACCATTTTTTGAGTCTTTGATATGACTTGACCTGAGATTGAACCCTGGTGTCCCAAGCCATTGGCAAATTGGAACTAACTTTGTTAACTTATGCTAAACTGAATTGTTAGAAATAGAACTGTTTGATCAATTAACTGTGTATATCTTTAAAATGTGTTTACAAATCATATATTTAATATATATATATATATATATATGTAAAAACAGGATTTGGCTTTAAATAACCAATAATGGTTGATATGCCATAAAACTCAACCAAACATACATGTATGCTACACCTATATGCATACCTACTCATATAAACATGCTTGCATCTATGTGCATATGCATTATTACACTTAAATTCATGCACCCAAGAACAGAAAAGCTTATAGTGTTGCAATTGTTTGGTGAGATTTGCATCAATGTGTTATACTTTGAGTTGTTACCAACCAGTGTTTGGGCCCCAGTCGGCTGGGGCTAGAGAATATACCAACTGCATCTCTGCAGAGAGGTAAGACTCCCAACAAGTGTCCTGGATATGACACTAAACAATCTAATGGTGAGGCTTCAGTAATGCTGGATCTTTGGGGAATGCGGAGTACTTCATTGCCATTGCTCCCAGGTCCACTCTGTCCCAGAGTGATAGCACCTGATAGGGTCCTATCTATGGGTCAAATAGAACTAAACAGTGTACTTATGCCAAACTAAATTGTTTAAAATAGAACAATTTTGACATTTAAACTGTGTACTTATGTTAAACTGAATTGATTGAAATAAAACTGTTTATATGTATAAAAATAGATTTGGCATTAAATAACTTACAATGGTTGATATGCCATAAAACCAAACCAAGCCAAGCCAACCAGTATTAGAATTAGTGCAGGCATCAGCTATTTAGAGTTAGGATATTTAAATACAGTTTTGAAAGGAAAGTAGTCTGAATAAAATTGAGCTCGGTTATGTAATGGCTATTTTAGATATAGATAATATAGAAATTATCATAATATCCCATTTGTCTTTGGTTTATCAAGAATATTGACTTCACTTATTTCATTTTCATTGTTCTTTCTTGTAATATTTACAGGCTGCCATGTACAGACTATGTGGTGATTTCAACCCACTACATATTGATCCCAGCTTTGCAGCACTTGGAGGTATGTATATATGTATCTAGCTGTATTGAGTATGTGCTTAAAGAGAAACATATATCCTCTCTCTCTCTCTCTCTCTATATATATATATATATATATATATATATATATATATATATAGTATCACCGATGCATAAGTACACACCTATTAATTTTTCATATGTTTTAAACAAAAGACAAGGATTTTATTTCTCATAGAAGACAAGATAATGGATATTATCAGGTATTATTTATTACCATGAGACTCTCATCCATTATACGAGGAGGAGCCCCTGTGGTGTACTGGCTAATGTGCTGAGTAGTGAGTGGGTTCAAACTATCAAATGCTATCCCATTCACTTTTGGACTAATACCCTTGGAAAAGGTATGAATCCTTTTTCCCTCTCAGCTGTGAGTTAAGTAGTACCACAAGGATGGCTTAGGCATTAAATAATCTACAAAGATTGATATGCCATTAAACAAAGAAACCAAACCAATATACATGGACCATTCAATAATTAAGGGGAATATTTTTGAAAAAAATCAAAATTAATATTTTTCAGAATTTTTTTCCTTAAATAGAAAACTCTGTATTGTTTGGATTTGGTTTAGAGTAAAAATTATTTTAAACTTACTAAAATACTTGTTTTAAGGCTATTCAAAATGGCAGCAAATCAGAGTGCTGTAGGCTTAATCAAACTTTTGGTGGTTCAAAGTGCACACCATGTAAAATTTACAGAAGAATGTATGATGTGTACAGTGAAGCAAAGGTTTGTCTCTATGAACCTTGAATAGTTCATGGAGTGGAAACACACTGATTCTCTTGTGAAGAAAATGTCCTGAACACAGCAGTGAGTAAAAAAAAGTAATGCTAACAGTATCTGGGACATGAAAGAACCCGTGACTATTGTTTACCTTGAAAATGGTGCAACTGTAAACAGTGCTTCCTATTGACAACTCCCAAAGCAATATGTACTCTCTCTCTCTCACTATATATATATATATATATATATATATATATATATTATAGGCTGTATTAAAATAAGTCATTATTTTTTATTATATTACAATAAATCATTATATTAAACTGTGTAAAGTATTACATTAGATTATATTATGATAAATCATTGCATTAAACTGTGTTAAAATAGATTATTATATTAAACTGCATTCAAATGAATTATTTATTGTATCAAAATAAATTATTAATCAATTTTGTATCATTTGTATTATTGTTTGTTTTGAAAATTCAAGAAAAAATATAATCTTTAAAGTTGAAAAGATAAGTTAATGTATATATATTTTATTAGGCTCAGACTTTTTAAGGGATTTTATTTTTTCAGTATGTCTGGAAACCATTGTTTTGATATTACCAAGAATATATATTTGTTATATCATTTCATCCTCTCACCATTCAATTGTTGATTTTTTTTTCTTAACTGTAAAGGTCACCCTCAACCTATTTTACATGGATTGTGTTCTCTTGGCTTTGCTGTTCGACATGTCATGAAAACTTATGCTGATAACAATCCTTCATCAATAAACAGTGTTAAGGTAAGGTAGTCATATATCTAAAAGTTTTCAATACTTTGTAATATTGAACCATTGACTATAAAAAGAAACATATTGTAAAGTATTAGGTTGATCAGGAAATACTGTCCAATTTCAGAATCAACTTTGATTCCTGAATTAATGAATTTAAACAGTGTTATGAAACAACCCAAAGGGCTGGCTTTGTTGGGTTGAGCATTTGTCTAGTGGTGTGGACCCCGTTATTAATTCTCACACCTGGTCGAGTGGGCATTTCACAGGTTGAACAAAATATAATAGAATAACCATATTTACCAACCCCTCCGCTCAGGCAGGATATGACACAAGGTCAATTTTTTAAGCGGAGTTTAACAGGTTTGAATTCAGAATTTTCCTTCTCCTAGACTAGTTGCCTCACCAAGGCTGAAGAACCTAGTCTGCCCTACTATTTACCCATAGCTGGAGGGAGAATAATTGGATTCATACCTTTCCCAAGGCTATTAGTGCTATGTGAAATGCAATCAGTCTTGTCCAGGATTTAATAATAGAATAACAAACAAAAAAACAGAGGGTGAAAGGAAGAAACAGACAAGCACGGATTCATAACTGCAAAACATAAGAAGGTAAACTTGGCACTTTTTTTGCATTTTGTGTGAATTATGTGTGGCAATCGCAAAAACTGCTACCAAAAATGGTAACTCATCTCTGGCCATCGTTTTCACAACTCAGCATCCTGCCTCTGACTTTACTGCCCCGTGTCTTGTTTCTTGACTGCTAGGCTTAGCATCCTAGCCTTGACTGCTCCGGTCCCATGTCCTGGGCTTGAATGTCTGACTCCCTACTTTAGAGTTTCACTCCTAACTCCCATCATCCTTCATCCTTTCTTCCAGTCTTGCAGGTTCATGCAGGCACAGTCTTTGTGTAGTCTTTGCATCAAAATAGACAAAGGAAGGTCTTCTAGACATTCCGGTGCCACTTCAAAGATGCTAGAGATAATTCTGCTGGCTACCCAGAACACACAGAGACCAACACACACATCCATATATATATGTATATACTCATACACACACACATAAAAGGTCATTATTGTGCCATAGTGTTTTAATCAATCAAAATATGATCCCAGAACATCTCTGCATTTCTCCCATTGATTAACAAGGTTATTTATGCTTGTATGATAAAACCCTAAAGATTTTGATGGTTTGGTTTGGTTTCTTTGTTTAATGGCATATCAACTCTTTTTAGGTTATTTAATGCCAAAGCCATTCTCCTAGAAGAACAGTAGTGGTACTATTTAACCCATTGTTGGGAGGATAAGGGGGTTCATACCTTTCCCAAGGGTTTTTGGCCGAAAGTGAACGTAATAGCGTGACTGGAGTACAAACTCGTGTACTACGATTCTGCAGTCCATCGTTTTAACCATTACACCACGAGGACGCCCCCAAAAGATTTTGATGCCAAGAAATCTTTAAATGCAGTTTCTACTTTACCTTTGGAATGAAATGTTTTTTGGCGTAAAAAAGTGTCCGGATGCTTGAAAAAATGGTCATCAGTGGGTGAGATATAAGGAAAATATGGTGGATGTGGCTAAGTCTCATATTCCAAGTCAGTGAGAATTTGTTGAGTTATCCTGGCAATGTGGCTGTGTATTGTGTATGAAACATTGTTATGATCAAGATTGAAAAGTATATGCATCACTTTTTTTTTTTTTTTTCAATGTTCATATAACATTCAAAATCAGATTTTAAAAGAAGTGATAAAATATTAACAAAGAGGATAGTTTAACCATTAGGAATATGAATTTTTCATACTACTACTAATAAAATAATATGTTAGAACAAAATTAAACAATTATACCAAAATTGGATAGTATTTTCTGAAGAACTTAATATTTGATTCATATAAGTAAGTATACTAGTATTTTTTTGATAAAAGGTTAATTTCTTTTCAACCAAATTTCTGTGGAATATTATACAATCAAAATGGATCTTATTAGATATTATTTATTACTGAAGTAATTTGGTTCTTGAACTTTAAGAAATTAGGAGTTCTAGTTCTGTTAATGTGTAAGGAAAACCAAAGTACCAATTCCACTATTGTTGTTAGTCAATAAAAGGTGGTAGAATTTTCTCTCAGGAGCTAACATCTTACTGGGGTCTTGTGTTGAATTTATTACAGTTACTCTCCTGAGCAATTGTGACAGGTTGTACAAAATAACATTTTACTGATGGTAACAGAAATGAACTCTCAACTGTTCAAGGATAGGATGGAATAGATAGGTAAAATCTATTAGATTTGCTGCTATTTTGTATCGCCTCGAAACAAATATTTTTCTGTGATGAAAATTATTTTTGCTATAAGCCAATTCCAAATAATACAGTTTACATTTACGGAAAAAATTGTGAAAAAAATCAATTTTATTTAAAAAAAAAAAATATTCACCTTATTTATTGAATGAACATTGTATAATAGACTTTTTATTTTTAATTCATTATTAATGATATTTCATGTTTCATAGCAGTGGTATTTTCAAATTCATTGCTTAGATAATCAATTTCAAGCTATGTTTTGTTTATCATCATGATCAGCATTTCTAATTACATTGCTATGACAACCTTAAAGGGCAATTTAGTTTTTCCAGTTTCCTTTTTTAAGTTCAAATTTTTTTCAAAATCATTATCTAATGAAACTTATGAATGAGTGAAATGTTATTTTAAATAGATACTCCATAAAATTTTTGTTTTTCCTATTGTATTTTATTCCACATGCAATGTGTGTGTTTGGATAGATAGATGTTTCCCACAACTCATTAAGAATGCCATGCTGTCTATTTCTATTCTTAGCTTCCCTCAGAGTAATTCTGGTTAGTTGGAAATGCTCATTTCCTTTCCATTTCTTGAACTTTAATGAAATTCTTGGAGAAGAAGTTAGAACTACACAAGGATTCTGCATGCTCTTTTGAATAAATTCTGGAAGCAGCACCCTACAAAACAGAAGCTGTTCGTCCACTTACCTCTCATCTCACTTGACACTGTTGGAGAAATAAGGATGAACTCATAAGCAACATTATCTTATGGACTCCTGCACAGGGATACACCAGTGTTGGCCAAGCAGCAAAAACTTATATTCATCAGCTTTGTGTAGATACTGGATGCTGTCTAAAGGACTTGCCAAGAGCAATGGCCAATAGGGATGGATGGCGAGAGAGAGTCAATGGAATCCGCGCTGTCAGCATGCCTTGATGATGATTATATACAGGTTGACTGAAACATAACTATTTCAAAATGTTTAAAATATAATTTCTTGTAAAAGTTACAGTTAAGAAATAATTTTAAAAAATTTTAAAATAGTGAATTACTTTTTAATCACCCTTTATATTGTTGTATAATAAATGTATATTTTTTACAATGATATATATATGGAGATCTTTTGTTTACAGGTGAGATTTAGTAAACCTCTTTTACCTGGGCAGACCTTGAAGACAGAAATGTGGAAAGGAAATGAAGGAATTCACTTCCAGTGTCAGGTGAGTAAAATTATCCTACTTCATGTACTTGTAAAATCACTGTATGAGAGTCTGCTTAAAAGATCACCTCGATGCTCTCATGAAATGTGGCTAAATGACATTTATTTTTCAACATATTCCTCTTTGTCATCCTTACACTTCTTCCATCAGAGTTGCAGTGTTTGGATTCCACTCTCAAAAAATTATCAACAGCAGATATGGCATCATCATGAATTTTCAACCCACCCTTGTGTGTATGTGTGTATGTATATATATATATATATATATATACACATGCACACACACGCACACAACCCATCTACATGAGCAGAATGCGACGGAAGGTAATTTTTAAGTGGAGTTTAACAGGTTTGAATTCAGAGTTCTTCTAGACTGGTTAAACATCCAAGTCTCCCCTACTTACTTACCCATAGCTACTGGGAGAATAGTTGAATATGTGCCTTTCCTAAGAGTATTAGTACTATGTGAAATGCAAACAGCCTCATCCAGGATTTGAACTCAGTTCTTCATGTCCATTTCCTACAATTGTAACTATTACACCACAAGCACCTTTTTTCATATTAGTTAATGCTACTTTCTTAATTCATCCTTTATTATGTTGCTTCTGTTTGTTCTGTTGAACCAGAAAAAAATCGATTTCGCTGCTTGACCCAGAGATTGAATTTAGGATGTTGGATCAAAAAATTTCAAGACTAAATCCTTAAATTTGTAAAAAATTTAGATAAAGATGTGTGCACAGTTGAACAACTTATATAATAAAGTTATGATGTCTAGATTACCACCAAGGTGAGTCAGTGCTGATTCTTAAAACTTTTTGAACATCAGTCTTGATTCTTTTTGATCAACAGTTTTTGGCAAAACAGAATTTTCCCACTTGATCCTAATGATAAAAGGAATGACAGATGCATTGGTCACAAAAACAAATGTTATATATTTCTTTCTCTCTTGCACTGGTTTCAGAAAGAAGATGTGGCATGGCTTTGCCCAGCCAGTGGAGAAAAAAAAGATGTCCTTTCATTAATAACCTGTTGTCACACCCCCATAACTATCTGTATTTACTTATTGAGTGCCCATGCTCAACTGCCTAGAATTTGTACCTCTTGGATCCTGTATGACTGTATTTTACTTGATTTCCACTCTTCCCAGACTTAGCTTTCGTAGTTATGAACTTTAACCTGTCACCTGTCAATCATGCATCTGTAAATATTTGATAAATCTACCATCCTTAGTGCCGAGGGGAGTGAGAAGGCCATTATATCACATTATTTCTTTTTTTATGTATGTTGTGATAATAATAAAACAATAGTAAAACAAAACACCCTTGGCATAAAAACGTACCTTGTTACAGAGTATAAGGGAATTAAAGCTTTTCTTCAGGAAAGGCAGATAAAATCAATGACATAGCCAGTGAACAATCTTGATCTAAACCCAATTGAAAATTTATGATGGAATTTTTTCAAAATCGTCTATGAAAAGGCTCCATACATCAAAGAAGATCTACAAACTGCCATTTAGGGAAAGTTGGAACCACTTTGACAAAAATTATTGCTTTAAATTAGTGAAATCCTGGTTTGAAAGAATTAAAAGTTTGAGGAAAGACAACGAGGTATTAATTCTAATTTTTTGTCAATAAATTCTGTGATTTTTTTTTCCTCAATACTAGATTATTTCATTATATTTCCCTCTGTGTGGTCTGGAAAAAAATTATACCATTAATTTGAATAATTTAATACATTTTATTCAAGAAGTATTTTATGAAACCGGAATGTTTGACAATTAAAGAAAAATATTTTACATCTTATTTGCTGTTAGTTTATTAACTGCTAAATGAAAAACCTTAGTGAACATCCTCTAATAGTAGTGATTCTCTGATTTTTTTCCAGGGGTAATTATAAAATGAATACTGTTATTATTGTATACCATTTGTACAGGGCTAATTATCATTTTTATTTTAGGTTGTGGAAACTGGTAAAATTTGCTTGACAGGAGGATTTGTTGGACTTTCTTCATCTGCTTCCCCATTGCCTTCATCTATAACTAAACAGGTAATAGAATACACTTTAATGTTTGAAAATTCAAAAGAAATGTATGACAAGATAAGAAATTTATTGATACTTGTCTATAGCTTATACATCAACTAGTTTATTACTACTCTTCTACTCCAATGTAGTGAAATGGAATAGTCAGTTTTTTGCTTGTAACTTTTATATTTCTTGTTTGAATTTGTTTAAATTTTAACAGTTTACTCTTGAGAGTATATCAATTAAATATATGCAAATGATCTGGTAGTATTTCACTGATGAACCAAATTTTCTTTGAAATGCAAATTTTTTTAGATTTGAAGTTTGTTATATCTAGTTACAAAAAGATAAAAAAACTCTGGGATTTTTTTATCAGGAAAAAGTATTTATCAATGAACATACTTTTGAAGGACTGTATTAGTATACTTAATACTTTGTTGTAGCACCTTTTACATTTAGTATTTTTTCATTCATTCTGGTAACAAACTGGTTTACCATGACAAATCTCTGGTAACATCAATGCCAACATTTCAGTAATGACTTCATTTCTTTAAGATTTGATGGATAGTATTTTCTTAATCTTCTCTTGAGTATTTCCTGGAAATTTTCTTTTGGATTTGTGTCTGGGCTATTCACAGGTCAGTCTAGAACAGGTATCCTCTTCTCCTTGAACCATTCTTTTGTAGGTTTCACTATGTGGGATATTGCAATGTTATGCTGGAAGATGAATTGATTATCCCCAAACTTGTTCTCAATGTATGGGATAAGGAAATGATCTTGGACAGCCTGATAAACAGTAGCATTAATTGATCTTTTTAAGATGTAGATCTTTCCAACACTGGTGGCAGACATGCAACCCCACACCATTACAGATTAAGGGAATTTCACACTTTTTTCATGCCTATGGCACCATCTCTCTCATATGACTTTCTCCATATGTAAAAGTAAAGCTGGCAACCGTAGTCGAGGGCGACCTAAAGGCTCCCTTTTCAATAGTTACTACATTGAGGTGTAGGAGTAGGCGCTACTCCTTTCCCTGGATTGCTCAACTTTACCCTTGATATGTACCTTATAATGCTGAGTGTTAAGCAAGGAGGTATCAAGTACCATTTTTCAAGTCTTTGGTATGACTTGACCTGGGATTGAACTCTGGTTTCCTGGGCCATTGGTGTAACGTTACCGCCCTCACCCCCACCACATTAGATCATTTTTCTAACCATTCCACTTCTTAGCCGGCCGGTGATCAACTAGTGGCTGAGGGGGTAACGCACATTTCTTTACTGCTACACAAGAATACGATTGGGGGGACAGGAGAAAATAAAACAGACGAACAAACACGAACAAAGCTTGGTGTTAACCAAGAGCAGAAGGAGGTATGCAACACTTCATTTCCGTGTGCGGACTATCGCTAGCGTGGGTTACTAGCGAAAATTCCACAAGCACTGGAATGCCAACAGCTTTTGACTCAATCTTCTTCGCTGGACCCTATCTTGTCTGCTACTGTCTCCGGAGTCAACCGTATCTCTCCGTGGTTCCACGCCAACTCTTTGCTGTCCAGTTGCCAACTCTCTCGTCCGGGTCCCGTTGTCAACTCTCTTTCGCGTCCTCTTACCACTTCCGGATACGGCGAGATTTCAGGTCCAAAAATCCTTTGTCTGGTTTCGCGCCGAAACAGACAAAGGAATCGTCTGCTCAGGCCACCCATATAGTGCTACATTGGGTCTACCCATTAAGCCATTGTCTTCAGATGTAGGAGCCACCATCACCAAAGAAAATACAAAATCTTGATTTATCACTGAAGATGACCTAGTTCTCTTGATCAACAGATCAATTTTGATGATCTCTAGCCCATGTTGAATGTTTTTGTTTCTCTTTAAATGTTTGTAGTGGCTTAAAAATCGGTATCCTGCTATCATGGCCATGCTAATGGAGTCTCTGCAGTATTGAGAGTTGAGAAACAGCTACATCAGCATCATTCCATGTACTGGAAATTTCAATACAATTGGCAAATAAAGATCTTATTCAGCTGACATTCATCTTTAGCTGTTTTGAACAAGTTTGTCTTGTTATCTTCAAGATGACAGCCTTAAAGCATCCCAACTGGACAGCTATCTCGTTTTGAATCTTGCCAGCTTCCCACAGCACATAAATGATGGCTTTTTGTATCTCCAACATATCCTTAAGTCTTGCTATTTATGATAATGGGCAATAATATGCTTAACACTGAAGATTTCACTCTTTTTATACCAATACTTTGACACTGAGAAGACTCATGAAATGACCTCATATATAAATCATTAAATAAATTTAAATTATCAGCCAAGAAATGCCAGATTATTTAAATATACTGAATTTAATACAAATTTCGTTGAACATAATAGACATTTTTTGTCTATATATTTTCTAGTTGATCCTTTCATATTGCCACATGCTATACACTGCAATGACCCAGACGCTCTTCTTCTTACAAAGTAATAGTGTACGTACAAAAGTTACATCACTTTTGTAATAGATCCTCCCCTGATGATGGTCCAAAGTCGGGCAGAAAGTACTTGGGAAATAAACAATTATGAATAATACATCAATCAATTCCCGCCGAATATTATAAAATCAATACGGCAATATGAAAGGATCAACAAGAAAATATGTAGACAAAAAATGTCTATTATGTTCAATGAAATTTGTATTACTGAAGAAATGCTGCCAAAATATACATATATTGAATTTATATACTGTTAAGAGTAAACTGTCAAATTTTAAATTCATAAAAAAAAAACAGAATATTCTATTAACTGAATTGGTGTAAAACTATCCAAGTTAGATGAACCAGACATGCGGGATACTGCTGGAGCCCCACATATGGCCGAGCAAAAGCAGGACGACCAGCTCGAACATACATACAGCAGCTCTGTGAGGATATGGGATGTAGCCCTAAAGACCTGCCAGAGGCGATGAACGATAGGGAGAAGTGGAGAGAAAGGGTCAGGGATATCCGAGCAGGCAGCACAACATGATGATGATGAGATTATACATTTACTAGTTTATTACCACTTTATAACTATTCATGGATGTATTTTAGTTTCTATGAGATGATTTTTTTCTTTTTAGAAAGTAAACTAAAAACTACAGAGCCCAGTTAGCTGGGGTCAGAGAATGCACCAACTGCATCTCTGCAGAGGGGTAAGTCCCTCAACACAATGAGTGTCCTGGATATGACACTAAACAATCTGATGGTGTGGCTCTAGTAATGCTTGAACTTTGGGAAATGTGGAGTAACCCTTCATTGCCATTACTCCCAGGTTCACTCTGACCCAGAGTAGTAGCACCTGATAGGGGCCCTATCTATGGGTCGAATAGAACTGTTTGACATTTAAACTATGTACTTATACTAAACTGAATTATTTGAAATAGAACTGTTTTAATCATTTAACTGTATGTAAACAAATGAATGGTGTTTAATTGAATTGTTAGTTATACATAGCAATACTTGGAACTATTTAACTGTGTGCAAACGAATGAGTAATGTTGGATTTAATAATTAGTATTAAATAACAATACTTGTAACCACTTAACTGTGTGCAAACAAATGATTAATATTGAATACAATTATTAGCATTAGATAGCAATAATTGAAACCATTTAACTATGTAGAAACAATAGTAATACTAGTGTGCAAACAAATTAGTTGCAACTCATTAAAAAATGAAATTACTGACAAACTAGTCTCTTACATATCATATATACCTATTTAAATGTGTGCAAACAAATCACTGATGTTAAATTGTTACTAATACAAAGCAATACTTGAAACCATTTAAATGTGTGCAAGCAAATGATTGATAGTAAATCGAATTATTTATTTTAGATAGCAATACTTGGAAATATTTAACTGTGTACAATAAAAAAAATGAACTCGGGCTCAAATGAGTTTACAAATCATACATAGTTATTATATATGTACAAACAGTATTTGGCATTAAATAATCAACAATGTTTTATATGCCTTAAAACCCCACCAAACCAAATTTTATATATTCAATATATATATATATATATATATATATATATATATATATATATATATATAAAGAGGATTTGACTTTAATAAACCTACAATGGTTGATATACAATAAAATCCAACCACACTATATTTAATATATCTGTATAAAGAGGATCTGGCATTAAATAACCTACAATGGTTGATATGACATCAAACCAAACCAAACCAAAACTTTAATTTAGCAAATATATGAAAAAACATATGAGATACATATACCAAACAAGACCATCGACAAAGTATACACAAGTGAAGGAAAATTTGTCTATTAAACTTTGACTCATACTTTAACAATTTGTTTAAAAACAAAAATATTTACCTACAAATCATATATATATATATATGTATTAAAAAAACATTTAGCATTGAATAACCAACAAGGGTTGATATACCATTGAACACCAACCAAGCAACTAATCAACTGCAAGACTTAACAATTGCCTATATCTATGAAGCTATTGTCCTACACTACAATTGGATGGTTTAATTTTGGGATCTAATGTCAGTTCTTTCCTAAATTGTGGCTGCTCATACCTTGAAGTCATGGGGATGCTGCTAAAGAAATTTCTTTAGAATTGTTTTAATGGTGTAACACACACGCATAATGTTAATCATGTTTTTTTCCTCTTTTGAAGGCGACTTCTAAGAACATAAGTGATCAAGTGTTTGAACAGTTAGCTCTTAAACTGCAAGGACAACTGGATATTAAACATAACATTAATGCTGTCTTCCTTTGGAATATAACACAAAATGGAGAACAAGTGTCACAGTGGAGTAAGTAATAACTTTGTCTTATTTTAATTTAGTGTAGGAAATACATTCAGCAAGCCAGGTTCAAATCCTTTATAGGCTGTTAGTGTTTCACTTCATACTTATGTACTTAAAGGCATGAATCCATCTCTTCTCTATGCCAGCTATGGATAAATGATAGAAATAGAATAGACTAGATATTAAACAATAAATAAATACTGTCTTCCTTGTCTTAACGCAGTTTCTTCCAGGCAGCGGTTTTGTCGATACTGCTGTATGGATGCACCACTTGGACGCTAACAAAACGACTGGAGAAGAAGCTAGACGGCAATTATACAAGAATGTTGCAAACAATATTGAATAAATCCTGGCAGCAACACCCCCAAAGCACCAACTATATGGCCACCTGTCTCCAATCATGAAAACTATCCAAGTTAGACGAACCAGACACATAGGACACTGCTGGAGAAGCAGAGATGAGCTCATAAGTGATGTACTCCTATGGACCCCACATATGGCCGAGCAAAAGCAGGATGACCTACTAGAACATACATACAGCAGCTATGTGAGGATACGGGATGTAGCTCTGAAGACCTGCCAGAGGCGATGAACGATAGGGAGAAGTGGCGAGAGAGGGTTAGGGATATCTGTGCTAGTGGCACAACATGATGATGATGAATGACATAACCAATAAAGCATGAATTCATCTGTTACTTCCAACTATGGGTAGATAGTAGGACAGACTGTTTCTTTAGCCTTGAATGGCAACTAGTCTAGGAAAAGGAAAACTCATATCAAGGTGCACCTAAAATAATGTTTATTGTCTTAGAAAATGGAATCAGTCACCTGAGTTCAAAACCTGGACAAGGCTGTTTATATTTCATTTTACACTAATGTCCTTGGGAAAGGAATGAACCCTCCTCTTTTCTCTCCAGTTATGGATAAATAGTAGAGCAGATGGGGCTGTTTAGTCTTGGTTTGGCAACCAGTCTAAGAGAAGGAAAATCTGAATTCCGACTTACTGTACACTGCTTAAAAATTGACCTTGGGTTACATCGTGCTCATGACATTAAATTGGGTAATTTCATTCAGAAAAAAATAAGCATCACTATTATATAAGTTTACTTAAAGGCTGCGTTTATGGATTGCTCCTCTTTACCCTTGATTTGTACCTTATAATGCTGAGTGTTAAGCAAGGAGGCATCAAGTACCATTTTTTGAGTCTTTGGTATGACTCGACCTGGGATTGAACTCAGGTCTCCCGGGCCATTGGCGAACACTCTAACCGCTAGGCCAATGTCCGGTGACCATTAGTTTATATCAATCCATATCCTATTCATACCAACCTATTTGTTTGGGCTTAAAATTTTCCGATGAAATCACTTACAGAGAGGTAAGACTTTCACACTCAAAAAAAAGGTGTCCTAAGTATGAAGCTAAATTTCATCTGGTGGCGAAGATCTAGTTTTGGTAGTTTGGGGAGTGTGGAGATACCCCTTTCATTTCTATGATTTCCAGGTCTATTCTGAAAATTATTTATATTAGATAAGAATACTTGAAACCATATGACTGTGTGTAAATTATTTGAATTAAGGATAGTTACTTGAAGCTGTGTTGATACATGATGTAGCCTGGAGGACCTCCCAGTAGCAAAGGATGTTTGGCAAGAGAGGGTCAGGGAAATCCATGCTAGCAGCATGACATGATAATGATGATAAGTATTTACTAAGAATTATCATTAGGTACTTGAAACCATGTAACTGCTGGCAAAGAAAAATAAAAAAATAAAAGACTGACTTCAGTATTAAATAACCCAACAATAGTTGGCATGCTGTAAAATGTGATATTTCAAATTGGCTTTGACTTTCACCGTTTTGTTGGAGAAAATCAATGTATTTTACAAAAAAAACTGCTAATGTTGGAATATATAATGAGTGATCAATTTTATCATTATAGCTCTTGACTTGACCCCTGAAGGTGGAGGCATCTATCCTGGTCAGCCACATGTGAAGCCTGCCCAATGTACCTTATCAATGGAAGATAAAGATATCATTGATCTGATTAGTGGGAAACTTAATCCGGAAAGGGTGAGAAAAAGTTCTTTTTTTGTCTTGATATTTCTAGGAGAGTGAGAGAAAGGTATTATATATGATAATGAAAATGTGTTTTTCTTTTTCTTTGCTCATAAGTTTTTAAAATTCAAGTTTTTTATATACTACACAAGCGTAACAGTTATCTTCATAGAAAATTGAATCGGCAATCTGAGTTCAAATCCTAGTTAAGGCTGATTAGATTTCACTTTGCACTAATGTCCTTGGGAAAGGCATGAACAAATCTGTTCTCCCTAACTATTAGTGAATAGTCAGACAGACTGAGTTCTTTTAGCCTTGAATGGTACTTAGTCTAGGAGAAGGAAAACTCATATCAAGGTGCACCTAACATAATGGTTATCATCTTAGGAAATAGAATCAGTGACCTGAGTTCAAATCCAGGATAAGGCTGTTTGGATTGCACTAATAGCATTGGGAAAAGAATGAACCCTCCTCTTCTCTCTCCAGCTATGGATAACGAGTATGGCAGACTGGGCACTTTAGCCTTGGTAAAGCAATCAGTGTGGGAGAAAGAAAACTTCAGATTGTAACCATCTGTACTCCACTTAAAAAAAAAATTGACCTTGTGTTGCATTCTGATTGTAGCAGATGGCTTAAGTATATATATATATATAATGCAAAAATGTTTGAACATTTACTATAGAAATACATTGAAAATCAGAAAATAAGGCAATTGTTCTTATTATAATTCCCCAAATATCTTTGTTATCCATTTGTCTGCCATCATGTAACTCAAAGGTGGCCAGAATTATAGCAAGTAAATTTTCTGTTGTAACTAATGGGATAATAGCATTGCAAAGTATGTTTTTAGTATGTTATTTTTTTCCAAATGCCAAAGTGTTTTAAAGATTTTATTGATAAGTTTTATTAACAAATGTACAATGCAAAACTGAATCCTTACTTTGTTTGCCTATATTTTAAAAATGAGTGAGTAGGTAAAAAAATTTACAAAATCCTCTCCAGATATTTAAGTTAAATGTGATCCATGTATTCATGCTGGCAGTGATTTTCAAATAAGGTATCAGCCCAGTTGGCTGGGGCTGTAGAATACACCAACTGCATCTTTGCAGAGGAGTAAGACCTTCCAACCTCAAATGAGTGTCCTAGATATGACACTAAACAATCTGATGGTGAGGCTCTAATAATGCTGGAGTTTGGGGAATGTGGAGTACTCCTTCATTGCCATTGCTCCCAGGTCCACTCTGGCCCAGAGTGTTAGCCCTTAAGAGGGTCCTATCTATGGGTCTGATAGAACTGTTTGACATTTAAACTGTGTACAAACAAATGACTTATGCTAAATTGAATTGTATGAAATAGAATTGTTTGATCATTTAACTGTGCATGTAAACAAATAACTGACATTTAATTGCATTGTTAGTTATACATAGCAATACTTGGAACCATTTAACTTTGCTGAGTTATATTGAATTGAATTGTTAGAAATAGAACTGTTTCATCATTTAACTGTGTGTATCTACAAAATGTGTTTGCAAATCACATATTTGATATATATGTAAAAACTGGATTTGGCATTAAATTACCAACAGTGTTTGATATGCCATAAAACCAAACCAAATAAGGTATGATATTTATTACGAAATGTAAAATACAGTACCATTTCATTGTCCTTAATCCAAGGTTCACTCTGACCAGGAGTGGTAGTAAAATGAGTTGACAAGACAGGTATTCCTTAACAAGGATTTATTTAACAAAACATTCCCTGACTAAGCAATTCATTAACTGATGGATGCCAGTAAGGGAGGTAACTGCAATAACAAATGCCAAGGCAGATAAGTATAGTACAGGTAGTATCTGTTAGAGTCCCATCTATTGTTTAAATATAACTACTTAATCTGTTACTATATCTGAAACCATTAACTATGTGCAAAAAAATGATTAATGTTAAATTGAATTATTAGTATTAGATAGCAATGCCATTTAAAACCATTTAACTGTATGCAAATAAAACTATTTGTGTTTGATAGCAGTACTTGAAACAATTGAAAATTGTACAAACAATAAATAGCAATTGTATGCAAACAAATGAGATCTGTCTCGTTTAAAAAAATAACCTTATCCACAAACTATTCATTTAAAAATCATATATATATATATATATATATATATAAAGCTGATAGCATTTCACATAGCACTCATACTCTCAGAAAAGGTATGAATCCAAGTATTCTCTCTCCAGCTATGGATATATATAGTAGGGCAGACTGGTTTCTTTAGCCTTGGTTAGGCGACCAGTCTAGGAAAAGGAAAATTCTGAATTCAAACCTGTTAGACTCTACTTAAAAATTGACCATGTTTCAGATCTTGCCCATCTAGAGGGATTGGTAAATACATATAATATATGTATAAACAGGATTTTGTATTAGATAACCATCAAGAGTTGATATGCCATTAAATCAAATAACCTGACTTAAACCAGATATGCTCACCCCTACATGCATATACATACATACTCATATAGACACACTGTTATCTACTTGTATATGCATTATTACACCTAAATAAGACTAAAGAGCTTACAGTGTCACAGAGAAAAGAGGAAAGAGTTTTTTAGTAATTTTTTTTTTTTTATTGTAGTCTTATAATTATTTCTTTCTCTTGTTTCAGGCTCTCTTCTCTGGTCAGTTGAAAGTATCCGGCAATATCAGCCTTTGCAAAAAGTTGTCAAAACTTTTTCTAGACTCTGCACGACTCTAGGCGTCAACATAAAAAGTTTGACTTCTTTCAGATTTCAAATTAAAGATTGTGATTATTTTCTGTTTTTTTTGTTTTTCAATTAAATGACACAGCAAAAAAGAAGAAACCAATGACCATTCAAATTTAAAATTTTCCTAAAATACCCCAAAAAATGATCAGCTTGAATGATTCAGAAGACTCTTTCATGATACTACGAGAAAAAAAAAATTTGAAAGAGATAATATTTGAATGTTAATTTTTTTTCTTAGATTTTTGATTTTATTCATGCATAAAAAAAAAAATTTCAAATGCAGATATGTTTTTCTGTCATTTAAAGAATGTATGTACCATAATACTCATAGAAACTTTTCGTTACTTTTTATTTTATTTTGAAATCTTGATTTTGAATCATTATTTTTCTTTTGTCTATCCTATCTAAAAGTCAAAAATGCCCAAATGACCACAAAAAAAGAAATAAATCAAAAATATTACAAGATATTTGTCAAATAACCAAAAGAAAAATGAATTAATAAGTTCTTTGTTTTTGCTCAAACTTACAGATTTTAAAAAATACTTTCCTGATTGTTTGACTAAATCTGACCAACCGAATTTAATCATACCAATCAGCTAAAGAGAGGCATACATTATATAAATTTGTAAGAAATCAATTTCAAATTTTAATTTCATCTTACCTTATTCATCTTTCTATCTTGGCTAGACACCACCCCAGTAGAGTTGACAGATCTTTACTCTAGTTCAGTATTCAATAATTGTCACGGCCTTATGAGTAAGAAATAGATACAGGGGACGCAACTCCTTCTGTACCTAAAGACGATAAATTAGTTCCAAACGAGTTTCAAATTTTAAGTTTACATAAAAAGTTGCATAAAAACTTTTAAAATTTATAAATGAATTCCGTCATTAAATTATTAGTATTAGATTAGAATACTTGAATCATATAACAGTGTGCAAATTATTTGTATTATGTAGGAACACTGAAACTATATAATTGTGTTTAAATTATTAGTATTATGTAGGAATACTTGAAACTATATAGCTGTGTACAAGTTATTACAATTACATAGGAATACTTGAAGCCATATAAATGTGAAAATTATTAGTATTAAATAGAAATACTTGAAACTATATAACTATGTGTAAACAAATGATTATTATCATTAAGTGGGAATAATTAATTAAAGCTATATAATTGCTTGAAAAAAATGACTTTAACATTAAATAACCCAACAAGAATTGACATGCCATAAAACCAACCAACTCCTTGATTTTACCACATGATTATTAATGTGTTGTGGGGATCAGAAATAATAAATCCCCAGTGATACTGTTTGCTCATAACTGATTATGTTATCAGAATGCTATTCATGGTATCTTTCAGGGCAAAGAGGAAGGTTACTTGCCTGTACCCATCTCTTCCTCAAATAATATGCAACAGATTTTAGTGGTTCCAGCTGTTTTGACTTCTTATTGAATACTCTGGTGACTAACATATTTAAAAATAATGTTTAGGATGGAGCTTTGATTTTGATGCTGACTTGTTAATCAAAAAAGAATTCAAGAATTTTTTTTAAGAATTTCTGATTTTTTTTAAGGAATGAATGAATTAATATCATAATAGGGTTCCATCATTGCTACTAATGAAAATTATATCCTTGAGGAATAAATGAAACTTTATGTTTGAAAAGGTTTTTATTCCATCTCCAAAACTCTGACTTCCTATACAGCCTAACATGTGAGGGACACTCCAAAAATGAAGTAAATAGAATGCATCACTTTGAGAGCACTCCGTATATATATATATATATATATATATATATATAGCGTTTGTGTAGATTGATTGATTTTAATGGTAAGTCAACCTGTGTAGGGTTGTTGCTTTCATTATACATTTATATTTTAAATAATTTTTCAAACAGATCTATTTGAACCATGGATGGAACCCTAACAGGTCAGAATGGACCTAGTAGTAATGGTAATGAACAGATACTCTGTACTCTCCTGATCTCTAGAACTGAAGCCTCACTCAGATGCAGTTTACTGTTATACCTAGACTACCCTCTTTTTTTGAAGGTGTCAGGAGAGACAAGGCTTAATGGCTGTAGAGTTAGCAAGCTGGTGTCACAAATCATCACGACTGAAGTGAGTTTGATGCTCACTGGGTCATGCCCCTCCCCAAACCATTTTTACTAGCATTTGTGACAGTGTTTTTTTTCTAGGTTCTGTCTCTAAAAATGACTTTCTGAATAACCCAATAATTCAAGAGAGTCTCTGCTGGGCAATTACTT
Source organism: Sepioteuthis lessoniana (assembly GCA_963585895.1). Taxonomy (NCBI): domain Eukaryota; kingdom Metazoa; phylum Mollusca; class Cephalopoda; order Myopsida; family Loliginidae; genus Sepioteuthis; species Sepioteuthis lessoniana. Next base: position 42,566,833 of record OY757922.1, on the reverse strand, counting down.
GCTATTGTAAACAGAGGTTTTATACAGATGAAACATTTATTTTGCTTATTGATTTTCAAACAAATGAATTAGAATTATATTTTTATAGCAAATCAATACATTTTCAATTCTGATTGTGTATATTGATGCAAGAAATAAGGAAAAATGGAATTGATGCAAGAAAAAAGAACAAATAAAATTGATGCAAGAAATAAGTTGTAAAATAAGGAACATGGTTTTTAATAAGAATTGAAATTGATTAAAACAAATATAAATTTTGGGCACCTTTCCACTAACATTTCTTCAAAGTCAATCATCAGTAACATGAAGAGTATCAGATTTTAAAATTTTATATATATATATATATAAATTCTGCCATCATGATCTGTTATCAAAGGCTGGATATGTTAACCATTGTAACTTGAAACATCAATTAACTTTTGATCCCACCTTTTTCTCATGGTAATACTTATTTTATTTGTGAAGTAAAAAGACATGAAGAGTCATAAAAAATGATATTCCACTGGTGGATCCCATTAGCCCTGGACAGGATTCAAACCAGGTTGTTTGAGTTGCAATATTAATGGTAAAGATGACTGTGATCTGTCAATATGTGGCAGTCTATATATATATATGTGTGTGTGTGTGTGTGTTTTAGAATAGCTCAAGTAGAACACACATTGTAAGTTTTAAAAAAAGGGCCTTTTTTTGTTTTGTCATGTCTTGTCAGAGAACTCCATGACAAGCAAGTGATAATGAGGAACAAATCAAGACATGACTGAAAAAAGGATCCACATTCTTTTTAACTTACAATGTATGCTTTACTTAAAGCTATTCTAAAATTTTGCATGTACCATAGGATATTTGTGTGTATATGAAAAATGAAGATAATAGGAAAAATTAAATTCACATGTTTAGCAATAAGGATAGATTCTTCAGAAATTAAATTTTTATTTGCAAAAACAAAGTCTACATGTAACTAGTAAGGAGACAAACTTGGTACTTTATATATATATATATATATATATATATATATATATATATATATATATATATGAATCTTCTTTCTGGGTGAAGCTTAAAACTTTTTGAATGACTCATATATATATATATATATATATATATATATATATAATATCCCTTTTTCTTATCTTCAATGGATATAATCAGTATAATGTATTTTTTTATGCCCAAAACTTAACTGACACAGTTCATGCACACACACATATATATATATAAAGAGAGAGAGAGAGAGAGAAAGAAAGAGAGACAGTGAAACTTATATATTCTGTCATATTCAAATTGCTGCTTCTTGTCTTGATAAATATGATAAAAATATAAGATATATTTTTTAAAATTCAAGGTGTACAATTTCAGTATAAAATGAAAAATATGTTGTTAACTTTTAGATTATTTGAAATGTAAAAAATTTTATCATAAAACATTTTCAGCTTTTTTAGAATTCAGCCTCAAATTCCAAAACTACTTTTGTAATGTTTATGAGTTATATATATATTATTTGATTTTCATTTTCCAGCAGTGAAAAAAAAATTCTCAGCCAAATTTCAGACAAATATAATCACGAATTGTATATGTGTATATTTGCTTTTATTATAAAATGTTCTCCTGAAAATTGACGGAAAATAAAAATTAATATAGATAAAATACATTGTTGTTCTTAAATTATTTCTAGTTTTATCTCATTCTATTGTTTTTTGTTTAATTTTTTTTTAACAGTAGCTTCTTCATTATTACTGTTATTTTATATCTAGATATTTCTGTTATATTCAGCTTGTGTGTAACAAAGGCTCCTTAATCCTTTAAGTGGAGCATTAACACATGAGTAAAAAGAATGTTGTCTTCTTTACTAAATATTGAAATGAAAAGAGAACTGAATTTGTGCCTTTTCCATTAAATTAATGATGAAAACTGATATACTAAAATTAGATTGTCTGAATAATATTTTTATAAATGTTTGAATTTTTGACATGTATTATTGTAACTGTAAATTTTGCCTCTTAAATTTGAAGTATGATGAAACCGGATGTAGTTTTACATGCCATAATATTTTGATACTTATTGTTACTTGAAGGTTTAGGCTTGCTTTAATATATAGGAGAAATAAAGAGTTTTTTGTTTTTGTCTTAGTCTGATTGTAAATGGGAAAATTTATTTTAATCCATTTCTTGTTTGATCTGAAAAAGTTCTGTTAATTATTTAAAGCATTGATTTATATCAATGCTTTTAACAGGATGGAAATAAATTTATTATCTCAATGTGACCGATTGTTTGTTTTTTGAAGAGGAAAAAAAAAAAAAATATATATAGATATATATATATATCACAAATTTCCCTGACTCTGTTTCTCTCCATCCGTCCCTATCATCTATTGCTCCTGGCAGGTCTTCTAAACTACATTCTGTGTCTGCACAGCGCTGTTATAGGTAAGTTCTTGTCAGTCAGCCAACACTGGCACAACTATGTGAAGGGGTCCATAGGAGAATGCCTTTTATGAGTTCGTCCTTGCTTCTCTAGCAATAATAAAAAGCTGGACTTTTAAGTTAAAACTTGTGAAATTTAAGGGAAGAAAAAAGTTTGTTCATTTAAAGCCATAGGAAGCAGCATGGTGGATGTGAAGTAAGGTGGATGAATCCAAAGTTTGGTCAATGGCGAGCCTCACCAGATGCCAGGAAGAAGAACTTCAAAGGTCAATGGCCAGGGTTAAATAGTTCAGTCAGGAAACTGCTGCTGCTCATCAATATGCGTAATGTCTATTGATGAGATAAAAACAGCCAACAAAAGATTATCATGATTCTAAATCAAACCATATGATATGAGATATATAAATATATATGAAGATACTTGGATGCCAGGAAACAATTTTCTTTCAACGAGTTGATTTGCAATTTCACTAGTTCATTTTATACAGCTGGCCAACTAGTAGATGATCTGCAACAAAAAAAGAAAACTGGTTTTCATTAAAGGGAAATGGAATCATGTCGTCTTTTCTAGGGCGACAATTTTATCGTTCCACCCTGTATCATACAAGGAAGTAAAGAGTTTGTTCTTGTGATAAGGTTATGCAAAATTAAATAAATAAAATAGAGACTGATGGAAAGAAAACGTGTTGGCAAAATTGTGCCGGATCAATCGTTCAGCCTTGAAAATCAGCATTCAAAATCTTGCCTTCTTTCTTTAGTTTTGAAGATTAACATCTGGTGCCACATTTGTATTTGCCACCAAATAAAAAAAAAAAATGCTAGTCATGAGGAAAAACCAGCTGGCAAACATTTCAATAGCATTAACTTCAGACATTTTGTGATAGGAACACGTCTCAGTCAATATATCAAAAAACACAGGTGGTTTTAATTACTCATTCAAAGAGTGGGGAGTCCTCATGGCGTAGTAGTGTTTAGAAGAGCTAGAATAATCAAAATATACCATATGTCGAGCATTACATAAGTCTCAAAAGTGGGTGTGTTCCCGTGGTAAAGTGTCTAACGTACTTAACTGCGACATCAAAGCAAGCAAGTTCTAACTTCAGTCGCGCTATTACGTTCACTTTTGGAAAAAGTATGAACCTCCTTCTCCTCTGATCTATGGGTTAAATAGTACCACTATTGTTCTTTTACAAGGAAAAGACTTTGGCTTTAAATAATCCACGAAAGTTGGCATGCCATTTCAAGAAACCAAACTTTCAAAGAGGCGAAAAGCATTATTCCTTAACATCTGATCTTTAGTGTAATGACACATCTCTATCATCCTTTTCTTGACTTGTTGCCTACATATAAAGAAGAAAAATAATTGAAAAATGTGTACTTGTACATAAATAAACCGATGAAGCTAGGGAAACAGGAGATACAGAAAACCTATTAAAAGTTTATCTAACTTTTATTTCTCTAACAAAATTCAGGAGAGAATGCCAGTGGCCTTATCATTAAATAGTTACAGTTGCAGCGTTTATGGGGTATATGAAGAGTTTTATTAATTTGTTGTGATGTCAGTTGTCGGTGACAGTGAATCATTGAGGTCTGTTGGGATGATTATGAGTTTTGTATCTGACTCTGTTGTTCTTTTTCTTATCTCATTCACTTGTTTTCTTCTTTTGTCTGTGGAAGGCTGCAAGAGAATTTAAAGAAGGAAGGAAAGAGACGAGGATACTTTCTATACTGAAAAGATTGTTTTGGGCTTCATGACTATTCTGTGACATTTTCCGGAACCAGTAGAAGTAGTCACGTTTCCCAGACAACGTGTAGAGATATATTATAGTCATTTCCTGGGAGTTATAAGTCTGAAGTTTGTCATTTATTCAATGGCTGTTTTTATCGCAATTTTATTTAGTCAACAAAATTTGACACTAGTAATATTGATATTACAAAAAAAAAAATAAGAAGGCAAAAATAAAATGAAATAAGGGGGAAAGAGATCCATGTTTACAATTCAAAGTAGTTTATTATGAAAAAAAGAAAGGTCACTCCAGTTAGTTGTATATGTGTCCCAATGCAAATATGACAAGTAACTCATAAATACAAAAAAAGAAGTGAAAATTATAAAAAATCTTTCACCTACTGTTACACTCACAAAAACAGGGAAAAAGCCTCTACTTCTTCCCTCCTGCTAAACAAGGGTTCACACGTGTAACCTTTTTTTTCTTAGAGACCTAGTTTTTAAAAATGTTTCTTTTCTTTTAATAAAAAGCCACTCTCTGTCTACCTTTCTTCTGCGAGACAATGTCGCTAACAATGTTTTTTTCTTTTCTTTTCTCTTTGTCGATGATCTTCCCTCTTGATTGAGCAAGTCATGGCGTCTGAGACTTGTGTAGTTGTTGGGGTCATCTAAAGTCATTAATTCTTTTTCTTAAAGAAACTAATACTCTAAAATATAAATTTTTATTATAGAAACCTACTTTTTTTCTGCTTCTTTCTTTCTTTTCTTTTTCACCTTCAGCTAAATTTGAATTCCTTTTTGGAATTCTAAAAGTAATACAAAATCCTTCAGGTGGATTTAAATTCTTCTCATTTCTTTTCTTTTCTTTTTGGCTTTCAAGCCTTCTTTGAATTTCCTTCTAGAATTCTGAAAGAAACACGAAATCCTTTAAGTGGACTTAATTCTTGTTACTCAGCTCCATTTCAATTGAGGAGTAAAAAAAGGCAACCCAATTCTAAGGCCTCCTGTTTTCAACTGACTATGATTTATTTCGGTGGGTAACGTCTGGGGCAACAGCACCCTACCCTTCAGAGACTCAAGCCAATCAAATCAAAGCTCCACTGCCACACACAGATTTTCACCGAACACAAAAGCTAACCAACAGTAAAAGAAAGACAATACAAAATAGGCTCCGAATTGACCCAGAAATGTTAGCGCTCCATTCAATAAACGCATTTACCAATAAAATTTCTATATTTTCAATGCGTTATGTTAATAAAGGCAGCTTGCTTGCGGCAGACATGGCGAACTATCTAGCCCAAGGACCCAATTAGCACATGCGGTCATTGCTAGCAGCCGAAAGAAGTGGTATCGGCTGAATGACAGAATTTCTCTTCAGCGTTCGAAATTTAGCCTTGTGTTTTTTGTAGGATGATTTTAGCTGGAGAAGTTGGTTTGTTAGTAGTGAGGGAAAGTTTGTTTGTTTGCGAGGATAGGTTGTAAGGTATGTGTGTTTACATTGTGTTGTTTCCTCGCTGAGTGTTGTAAGGCCCTCGCTAAGTTTGTGAGAAATAAAAGGTAGAATGAAGAAGTAAGATGGCGATAGTCGAAAGGTGTTTTTAGAAATAGGTTTTTATTTGCAGCATGGAATATTGGGTTTGCTTTTGGTGCTGCAAGACTCGTGAAGGGTTGTGAGTATTGAGACGAAATTGAGTTATGAGATGTTGAGAAGGTTGAGGTGGCAGCGTGTCGTTGAACGTGTGACGGATTGTGTTTTAGAGTCACCATGGTTTTTGTCCGTCTGGTTTTTGTCCGTCTGGAGGCGTGCTTTGGTCTCCATTAAAGTGGCCCAGAGGTGAATTGAGAGCTAGCGTGTCGAGAGCGGAATTACACTCAGATCGACATTGCCAATTTTGGGGTGACATAAAGTTGTGCCTGTGTGAGGTATGTTGAATGCATCTAATTTATATTCAACTGGGATTCCTTGTAAGGAATCCATAAATTAGATGGGTTCCCTCGTGTATCCATGTTGCTGCTGCTGCTATTTTAGAGCTGCAGTGAGATGTCTGCACTGGGCGGCGTTGTTCAGCTCAAAAGCATCGCTATTGAAGAACGGCCAGTGGGACGTCTGCACTGGTCGGCGTTCTCCAGCCAAAGAGAGTGTTTGGCAGCTCACCCGATTTGGTGGCTGGAAATGAAGGTCTGGGCTGAATAGGATAAGTCATCCTGATTGGGTGAAATTAAGTGTCGAATTAAATTGTGTGCCAAACCAAAATACGAAATTTTTCCCTTCTGTACAGAAAGCCCCTTTCTTTAGTCATGCACCGTTCTTGCTTCCTGGCTTCTGGGGAACTACTACATTTTTGCATTTATTTTATTTTCATTTTTTAAATTTGTTTTATTAACCCTTACATGTTCTTAGCTTCAATTCTTAACTCCAAATAGGATGTCCTGAAACTTAATCTTAATTAAAACTTTAAAACAGGTGCTGAAAATGAGTCTACTTCTTGGCTGTCTTTCCAGTGACTGTCTCTCAAAAAGGATTTAAGTAACAGTCTATTATCCATCACATAATCAAACTCTTAGTTGTTTAAATTTCTGAGACGAAGCTTGATGATTCTTATCATTAAGGGTTTTCGGACTATTGTCTTCATCGTCATTGTTATTTTCATAACGTTTCGGCCAATACGTCCTCCGGTTCCCGAGTTCGACAAACACCTGAAGAAGCCCAGAGGACATATCGGCCGAAACGTTGTGGAAATAACAATGAAGATGAAGACAATAGTCCGAAAACCCTTAATAATAAAAATAAATAAACTCGTCCATATATCTTCACCATGACACAAATTGGCTGATACAACACTGCTACATACGCATACACTATTATTATCTTTATTGTTATTGTTATTATTATTATTATCATATCGCTTGCTTTCCAAAATAGTACTTCTAATGGCTATCAGGTGGCGTGACTAAAGTAGCATTATAAAAGGCGAGGTAAAGTTCAAACTCTCTCTCTTAGTTCCGGCCTCGACAACACGAAGCAAGCACAAGTGCATGCGTCTCCTGGCAGGGGAGACTCATATGCCTGCTGATTCTGGTAGTACTATGCGCTGTACCATGCTTTGACGTTAATCTATGGGGTAAGACTGAGGTCAAGGCAAGCTGTGTTACCGTTTTTATATCTGACTCCATTCTGAGGTTATTCTATTTTACCCCACGTTGACTTGTTGATGTAACTCCTTAAACAAGAAGGCCCAAAAAGAATTATACAAAAGAAGACAGCAACAGATTGGAGACGAAGACGTTTTTTTTTATTTTTCCTTTATTTCCTGGGTTCAACAACCATTCAATGGGTGAGGTAATTTTCCCTGAAAACAATTGAAATGGTTGAATCCCCCAGTCAAGGTGTTTAAAAATACGTTAATCGTTTCTTGGTATATGTGTGTCCTCATTTGTTGTTTTAAAGCTTTGACAACGTGTTAGTCGCTTTTGTGGTGTTTGTCCACGTTCATTGTTTTAGTTTGTAGTTCGATAGGTCCATTTCGTAACTTTTGTATTTTGGCATACTATTAACCGAGACGGGTGCTAGTGAAAGATTAGCCCAACGTAGCGTCTTAGAGTGACCACGTTGGCTTCCCCTTGCAGTTAGGAGATTTAGATGTCGCTTTACCGTTCACTGCTGAATGATTATGAGCTTCCCCCTTTAGTTGGGAGTTCCCTTTTTCTTTACGCATGCGTCGTCCCTTTTTCCTGTCAGAGACCTCTGGGAGTTTCAGCATATTTTGATAATTTTCTTTTTTTAATTCCATTAAAAAAATTTTTTGAATTTATTTATTCATTCCCTACAAGTCTTCATACATCTTTCATTCTATAAAGAACTCTTCAACAACAAGAAAAGACTTCTCTTCATTATGTTTTCTAAGTATTTCATGTAATTCCTCCATCCTTTTTATTAAGTTTGCTATAGGAATAAATGTTGTGTACATTCGTCGTGAATTTATTCATAGTGTTTCGCACGAGGACATCTCAAACAATAATAGATATTCTCTGCTACAAGTGTCTAAACTGCGTTCTTCATTCTCTAACAATTGTGACAGTGCGTTTTGGTACTCAGATACGACAAATATACGAAGGCAAACCTTTTTAGCGAGGAAAGTTTTGTTGTTATTTTTAGTGAGGAAAAGTTGTGACGTGCGTGTGTGTGTTTGGTTACTTCCTCGCTAAGTTTTAAAAGTAAATAAGTGAGAGGGAGAGAAGTACGAAGTCGAAATGTTTTTAGGAATAGGTTTTAATGGCAGCATGGAATATATAGTTTGCGTTTGTGCTGCAAGCCTCGTGGGAAAGGAAAAAGTAAAGAAACGAAATGGAGTTATGAGAAAGTTGAGACAGCAGCGTGTGTTGTTGGATGTGCGAGGGAGGTATGTTCGCAGTATGTAGCGAAAGTCATGTTTGCCGTTAGAGGAAATAAACTTTGGAGTCACCGTCAGTTTGTGTTTCTGGTCGTTTTGGGGAGAAGCGTGAATGTCTCCAAAAAATGTTGTCCAGAGGTGAAGTAGTCGCTAGGTGCCGGGGCGGAATTAGACATCGCAATCGATAAATAGGCAGATGGGACGTCTGTACAGAACCAAGTCGTTCTGCGAAAAGGGTGTGTTTGGCAGCTTCCTAAATTTCTGCTGCCCAGAAAAGAGATCCGGGATGAATAGGATAAGTCATCTTGATTGGGTGAAATTATGTATTGAATTAAATTACGCGCCAAACCAAAATACGAAAATTCCTACTGCTACACCTTCAAGTCGTCGATATCTAATCTCACTTGATCCTATCCCGTAACTGCATGCAGATTATTTTTATTAGATTAGAATACTTGAAATCATATAATTGTATTCAAATTATTAGTATTAGATATGAAAACATCATCATCATCATGATGTCGTGCCGCCAGCACGGATATCCTTGACCATCTCTCGCCACTTCACCCTAACATTCATCGCCTCCGGCAGGTCTTCTGGGTTACATCCTGTGTCCTCACATAGCTGCTGTATGTATGTTCGGGCTGGTCGTCCTGCTTTTGCTTGGCCATATGTGGGGGTCCATAGGAGTACGTCACTTACGAGCTCGTCCTTGCTTCTCCAGCAGTGTCCGGCGTGTCTGGCTCGTCTAACCTGTATAGTTTTCGTGATGGGAGGCAAGTGGCTGTACAGTTGGCGTCTCGTGGGGTGTTGTCGCCAGGACTTGTTCAATATTGCTCTCAACATTCTTGTGTAGTTGCCGTCAAGTTTCTTCTCCAGCCGTTTAGTTAGCGTCCATGTAGTACATCCATATAGCAGTATCGATACAACCGCTGCCTGGAAGAAACTGCATTTCATTTCATCGGTCCGGTCTGATTTCCATATGATTGAGAGCCTATCTATAGCCATCCATGTTTTCGTCAGTCGTGTGTCGATGTCGTTTTCTGTTGATGAGACGCTTCTTCCTAGGTAGGTGAATTTGTCCACTAGCCTCAGAGAGGCTCCGTCTAGTGTGGTAATGTTGCCCGTTTGGTTGTAACACATATATTCAGTTTTGTGCGCATTGACATGGAGGCCAATGCCTGCTGCAGCTCGTTCCAAACTATGCAGTAGTGTCTCTGCTTGATTAGACATATTCGCCAGTAGCGCTAAGTCATCAGCGTAGTCGGCGTCTGTGATTGTTTTTGCGGGGTACCTTTTGCTTCTTTTCTTAGTCAGCTCGAAGCCATTTTCTCTGATTTTGTCGGTCGAAGTTCTAAGCACGTAGTCTAGACAGATGATAAAGAGGTATGGGGCTAGCGTGTCTCCTTGTAGTACTCCTGCAACAATGTTGAAGTATTCCATGTCTCCATCTGGTGAACGTACTTTCACTTTTGTGTTTCTGTAGAGGATCATTATTGCTGCTACGGTTTCTTTTGGTAGGCCGTATGCTAGTAGGATTAGTTCCATTTTCCCTCTGTGGATGGAATCGAAGGCCTTGGTAAAGTCGACAAATAGTAATGTCGCCTGAAGGTTTTTTGCCCGAACGCCTTCAAGGATTCTACGGATGGTCAGTATTTGTGAGGTTGTGGATCTATTTCTACGGAAGCCATTTTGGTTCTTCCTAAGGATGTTGTCTATTTTGGGTTCTATGTGGTTTCGTAGTAGGGCATTGTAGATTTTGGCTGCTATGGATGTAAGTGTTATCCCTCGGTAGTTCTTGGCTAATCCGAGGTCGCCTTTTTTAGGGAAAGGAAGGATGCATCCCTTCGTCCATCTTTCTATCCTATTTTGACTATAGACTGCGTTGCATTGCCGGAGCAGTATATCGTCGAATTGTCTAGTCTTCCACACTTCTGGGGGGATCTCGTCCAGCCCTGAAGCTTTCCTATTTTTAATTTTTTTAAGAACCGAGTCGTTCTTCTTTGGTGAAAGGCCCTAGTTTAATGTCTAATTGCTTACTGATAATTCTGGTGATCGGTTCATCCGTTATTTTCGGCGGGCTTCCTAGTAGATTTTTGAAATGCTGTTCCCACAGTTTTACTCTTTCTTGTTGGCTTGCAGCTTTCAATTTTGCTTTGGCTGTGCTCTTCCTTCTACTTACTTCGTTTATGGTTTGCCAGCCTATCCTGGATTGTCTATCTTCCACCGAGTCTCTAATCTTATCTATCTGATTTTGTATGTATTCTGCCTGTTCTTTTAGACATATTCCTGCTAATTGATATTGTGCCTTTTCTAGTTTTCGGGCATTTGTGTTTGTTGGGTTCTTCCGATAGCTTTTGGAGGCAGTTTTCACGAGTGCACGTTTTTCTCTAATCTCTGACGTTTCCCAAGGGACTCTATATTTAGTTCTAGGTTTTGTTGGGATACACTTTGATGCCGCCTCTAGGTGTGCTTCAACAAAATTTTCATATTCGTCATTTGGGGTAACTTTTTCTGTCTTCTCTTGTAGTGTTTCGAATCTGTTTCTTAATTCTAATTCATATTTGTCTCTAATGTCTCTGTTTTTAAGTAGGGCCCAGTCATAGTGCTTAGTTGTCGCTGCTCGTGCGGCGTTTTTTCGTAGGCTTAGACGTATTTTGGCCGTGACTATTCGATGATCGGAGGACACACCCTCGAAAGTGGAGTATGCCTCGCAATTCATCGCACTATTTTTCCATTTTCTGTTTATAAAGAGGTAGTCTATCTGTGTTTTACTCTTGTTCGCGTATGTGTGGGTCCATAATTTTCTCTCCCTTTTTTGAAAGTTTGTATTGAGGCATGTTAATCTATTTTCTATCATGAAATCAATTAGATGTTGTGTAGGCTGTATTTGTTGTTTCTGTTTTTCCCGATTTGTGCATTCATATCTCCGCCAATGACTAGCAGGTTGTGTTTCGGAATGCTACGTACTAGGGAGGATAGCTCCTCGTAGAAGGTGACTAGTTCGGTTTCTTCGCTAACATTGGTAGGGCTGTAGCAGGAGATGATCGTTGCTTTGGGGTTGCCATTAAACGTTGCGGCCATCATCCTAGGTTGTATTCTCTCAATGCTATTGAGTGTTTTTAGCGCTCTTGGTCCTATAAGCATTCCCACCCCTCCTACCGATGCATTGACAGAGTTTTTCCATGCCGATACAGTCACCAGCATCCATCCATTGCCAGTTTCGTGATATTTGATATCTTCGGTGTGAATGTATCGATGTTCTTGTATACAGATTATGTCTATCTTATGTTCTACGGCTGATGCAGTTAGCTCTGGTAGTTGACCTATTCTATTTAGGGTTCTAACGTTAAATGTCGCTATCTGTATTGTTTGTTTGCATTTTAGTAGTTTTTGTTTGAGCTCTGTAGCTGATTTTTCGAACACTGAGGCCAGGGCTCCAACCTCAGCAGGACGCGCCCCTTTTTTTTACCCGCGCGAAGAGCGATGCGGTTTATGTATGTGGTTTGAGTATGAGTCATGGTTATCTTTCGATGGCTGTTTTTATTCTCATCTATAGAAACCACTCTTATAGATGAGCAGCAGTAGTTCCCCGATCGAACTGACAATCCTGAGCGTGAAGCTGCAAGACTCACACGTTCAGGAAATGTTAGGCATTGCGAATTCGAACACCTTCACGTACACGATGCTGCTTCCCATGTGTACGTGAAAAAAAAAAAAAAAAAAAAATTAAAAAAAAAATAAAAAGAAAAAATAGAAAAGAAAAAAAAGAAAAAAAAGAAAAGAAAAAATAGAAAATAAAAATGAAATAAAAATAAATCCTTTTACCTTAAGTTTTAACTTAGTTAAAGTTCAGGACTGACGTATATTCAAAGAAATTTGGGGGTATATTTTATCTTGTCATCCGATACAGGCCCTACCAGGTTTTTATTTTATTTTATTTTATTTTTTTATTTTATTTTTTTTTTTTTTTAATGGAGGTGGAATGCTAAATTTCTAAGTTTGGCGCGGTAAATTTAAACAATTGTTAAGTTGACTCGTGATAGTTGCACCTATGCAAATTATTAGTATTAGATCAGAATACTTGAAGCCCTTTGATTGTGTGAAAACTGCATGTATCAGATTGGAATACTTGTAACCATATAACTGTAAACAAATTATTAGTATTAGATAAAATTCCCTTTTAAAAACTTTATTGTCTGTGTTATCTTTTCGAATCAGTATCCGAACTAGAATGCTGCGGAACTTTCTGTTTAAACTTACCGTTTGAAATTACCGTTTAATATGGTAGACTAAAGCCCCCTAAAAACTTTGCCCAGTTAAATACTAAACTTGGTTTTAGTGTCACTCATTTCATATCAAATTTTATTCCCCCTGAAACTTTCCTTATATGGAAATTATATCCATAATTTCTTTATATTTTACTTAAGAGTTTTTCCCACCAGCGTTAGTTGTTTTTTTTTTTCAATGAAGTCTGAGTGACAGGACATTCCCTCAGGTCTCCAAGACTCTTCTGAGCATTCTGACCAATCTTAACAATGAATGGTCTCGATTCTTACTCTGATTTCCAATTCCTCCAGTTTTTCTTCTAAGCCTTTTGCGACCATTCCAAGCAATTAGTATCACAATCACCCTCATGTTCCACAGTTTTTTGTTTTTTTTAAGTTCTCTGGGAAAGTCCAAGTATTTGACTATCTTTTCGCTTTTTTAAATTTTCACTCAGTGGTCAGCCGGAACTGCAAAATCTACTTGATGGCAAGTTCTCTCTTTTTTTTGTTTTATTATTATTATTATTATTATTATTATTATTATTATTATATACCTCGTGAGTTTTTCACATTAGCGTTAGCAGATGGTTTTTCCCTAGTTTGAGTGATAGTAAGTTTTCTCAGGTCTCCAGGACTCTTCTGAGTATTCTAACCAACCTTAACAGTGCTTTGGTCTGGATGGTCTCGATTCTTCCTCTGATTTCCAAATCTTCCAGTCTTTTTTCCAACTACAACAGGTATCAGCATCATCCACATTTTTTTTTAATTCGTTTGTTATTATGATTATTATTATCTAATTTTTAGTTTTTTTTTATTTCTTACAATATTTCACCGGTCTTTACCCAAGACCTAGAGTGAGGGAAGGTTGTAATCATATGTCTTCTATGCATTTATGCTTTTTTTGCAACCTCTTTTCGGTGAAATGTTTCAGTCACACTAATAGCACAATACTAAGGAGATGAGCAGTTCCGCAAAGTGCAATTTTGGTTATTTCATATAGGCTGGGATTGCCAAGTATCTTGTGTTTATCTATGCTTTTCTCGATCTTTATTTCGTAGAAATACAGTTTACAATCTTCACAGAAGCGTGAGATCGAGAGAAAAGGCGGGAGATATCTAACGACGTTGCATAGACACTAGTTTGAATAATAATATTTACTCGTGGTTGAGTCAGGAGCGAACGTCAGTCCTTTAGTTAAACTGGATAAATTAGTGGCCCCTGGTTCTGTTTTTCGTCTGACGATTGTGACAGTGAGTATTCCTTAACCCTGGGAGACACTACTGAAATGGGAGATTCTTGTCTGTTTATACACAGTGGCCCACAAAATACAGAAACATTTTAAAAATTCATAACTTTCTTGTTTTTTATTCAATTTTTATATTATTTTTCAGATATTGTAAGTAACCCGAGAAAATTGAAAATGTCAAGTTACAATGTGAAAGAACAAATTAAAATAACAGAATTTCACGATTCAATTAAGAGGTTTATGATTTTAGCGAACATAAGAGAATAATTCCAAGAAATTCTGAATTCAAATGACTCCCCTATTCACTCATTTTGTCGACCCGACTTCTTTTTGTTGAGTTATTCAAAGGAGCTTGTGTATGTGAATAAGAGTAAGACATTACAATAGCTCAGCAATAATATTCATGCAGATATAAAAGGATCAGTGACAGGAACATTGAGCAAAGTTATGCGAAGTGCTCGAATTAGGATGCAACTTTGTATCCGAGAAAATGGAGGCCATATACAAGATTATCATTATTCCCAAATAGCTAAAAATATATTTCCTTGGGTTATATTTTATGACTCAAAAGTTTAAGTGATTAATTTTTTTCATGTGTCAGCCTTTATGGGCCATCCTGTATAAAAGACAACGGGCTCTAGGCAAACCAAAACTCTAAAAGTTTTGTAGTGGAATGTTAGTTTGTTTGAATATTGTTTCTACATACATAATAAATGAGAGAAGAATTAACAACACAATTTATTGCCGGGGCAAACTCAACAGAATGAATACTTGAATGACATGAAATACAAAAATGTACACAAAATGTCTATGTGGAGAAAAGTCCTAACGTGGGTTGAAAAGTCCTTACCGTAGGTTGGAAAGTTTTTAGTGTACGTGCGTGTAAGAGAAATAGAAAAATTGTGGAATGAGTTACATATCTAAGAGGTGTATTGTTCCGTGGTGTCGTTTTCAATGCGACATGAGATTGTTGGGTGTGCTTTGCTGACTACTGCTACGAGAAGGGTACTGCCGTACCCTTCCAGACACGTGTGCACTAGCTGGGTGCCAGGAGGGAAAAGAAACAGACTTTCCTGCGCTTGCGTTATATATTGCTTTGATAACGACACCCAGTGATCACCTGTAGAATTCTTTGACAGACAAGGGATATAATCTCACAATATGCCATCTAGCGAGCTGCAGCAGAGGACAAAGAGAGGTTTTATCTCAAACTACTATTGGTCCATAAATTCAATTTTGTACTACGTCCATATATCTGTGTTAGACAATTGTTATACGATAAACTTTTCTGTCTCAAGGTGCATATATCTAGGTGCATTAATGCATGTAGGTGCCGTGGTGTAATGGTTATCGTCGTAGGAAATGGACGCGGTGACACGAGTTCAAATCCTGGACGTGACTGATTGCATTTCACATAGCATTAATACCCTTGGGAAAGGTATGAATCCAATTATTCTCCCTCCAGCTATGGGTAAATAGTAGGACAGACTGAGTTCTTCAGCCGTGGTGAGGCAACTAGTCTAGGAGAAGGAAAACTCTGAATTCAAACCTGTTAAACTCCGCTTAAAAATTGATCTTGTGTCATATCCTGCCCGAGCGGAGGGGTTGGGTAAATAGGATTAATGCATGTAGATACAAGTGTATTTGTATGATTATGTATGATTATAGGCATAGCGTATATGTACGTATACACTTGTGGGTGCGTGCATTGACATAATGGTTAGAATGTTCACTAATGATCCGGGAAACCGGGGTTCAATCCCAGGTCGAGTCATACCAAAAATACAAAAAAAGGGTACTTGATGTCGCCTTGGTTAACACTCAGCATTATAAGGTACGGATCAAGGGTAAAGTAGGGCAATATAGAGAGAATGTAATAGTGCCCTCCCTTACGCCTTCGAGTCGCTCTTTACTATGGTCGATAACTTTACTTATATATGTACAAGGTACGATGGGTAAACTGTCGTCTAAATTTCGCATAAATGAAAATAACACAGGCATCTCATTTTATCAAATATATTTACCAAATTAGAGGAGAATATCTTAGAATAGTACGGATAAAGTTTATTCAAAGAAATTGCGATTGGCATCAATAAAGGCTTCCAGTGAATTTCTCACTCTTCTACAAGCCTTTCCGGTGGTCTCCTTGTTTAAATTGTTAAATGCTGCCATGATCCTAACTTTCAATTCATCTTTGGTATTGAACGGAGGTTTTTTAGGTCTATTGCTCAACCACAATTTACATATAATCATAAAGAGGATTGCAATCTGGAGAGTTTAGCGGACAGATGTTAGGGATGATGTAGTTGCAAAAAAAATTCTGGTATGGTTTGTTTTTATGGCACATTAACCGCTGTTGGTTATTTAATGCCAAATCCATTATTATACATACAAACAGTTCTATTTCAAACAATTCAGTTTAGTATAGTTTTTTTGTTTACACAGTTGAATATCAAAACAGTTCTATTTCAAACAATTCAGTTTAGTGTAGTTTTTTGTTTACACAGAGTTAAATATCAAAACAGTTCTATTTCAAACAATTCAGTTTAGTATAGTTTTTTTTGTTTACACAGAGTTAAATATCAAAACAGTTCTATTTCAAACAATTCAGTTTAGTATAGTTTTTTTGTTTACACACAGTTAAATATCAAAACTGTTCGATTTCAAACAATTCAGTTTAGTATACTTTTTTGTTTACACACAGTTAAATATCAAAACTGTTCGATTTCAAACAATTCAGTTTAGTATACTTTTTTTGTTTACACACAGTTAAATATCAAAACTGTTCGATTTCAAACAATTCAGTTTAGTATACTTTTTTGTTTATACACAGTTAAATATCAAAACTGTTCGATTTCAAACAATTCAGTTTTTGCCCAGTCAGCTGAGGCTGTAGAATACACAAACTGCATCTCTGCTGAAGGGTAAGACCCGCCCCCAACGAGTGACCTGGGTATGATACTAAACAATCTGATGGTGAGGTTCCAGTGATGCTGGGGCTTTGGGGAATGCGGAGCACTCCATCATTGCCATTGCTCCCAGGTCTACTCTGGCTTGGAGTGGTAGCACCTGATAGGACCCAATCTGTGGGTTAAATAGAACTAAATTGCATACTTATGCTAAACTGAATTGTTTGAATTAGAACTGTTTGACTTAACTGAATACCTTGAAATAGAAATGTTTTTGACAATTAAACTGTGTACTTACATATAAACTGCGTACTTATGCTAAACTGAATTGTTTGAAATGGAACTGTTTTTGACATTGAAACTCTACTTACACTAAACTGAATTGATTAATAATGAACTGTTTTGACATTTAACTGTGAGTAAATAAAATCTGTACTTATACTAAACTGAATTAGCTGAATTAGAACTGTTTGACTAAACTGAATAGCTTGAAATAGAAATGTTTTTGACAATTAAACTGTGTACTCATGTTAAACTGAATTGTTTGAAATCGAACTGATAATCTGTTTAAAAATAGATTTGGCATTAAATAACATACAAAGGTTGGTATGCCATAAAACCAAAATAACCAACCAACCAATTCAGTTTAGCATAAGTACACAATTTAGCTCTATTCGACCCATAGATAGGACCCTATCAGGTGCTATCACTCTGGGTCAGAGTAGACCTGGAAACGATAACAATGAAGGGATACTCAGCATTCCTCAAAGCTCCAGCACCAGATTGTTTAGAGTCATAATCAGGACGCTTGTGGGAGGGGATCTTACCCTTCTGCAGAGAAGCAGTCGGTATATTCAACAATCCCAGCCGACTGGGCAAAAAACTTTGTTCAGGATATGAAACTTTACAAACTAATAGTAAGGTTCCAATCCTGGAGCTTCGGGAATGTTGAGTATCCCTTCATTACCATTACTCCCAGGCCCACGCTGATCCAGATTGGTAGTATATGTTAGGGTCCCATTTATGGGCCGAAGAGAACTATTTCACTGAGGCAATAAATACTTGATTAAATCCTCGAGAATTGTTTTGCATTATTTAAGCAAGAGGTATATTAAATCATAATACATTTTCTCTGTTACAAGTGTCCAAATTGTGTTGCTCATACTCAAATAATTTTGGTACTCAGATACGACAAATATATGAAAGCAAACCTTCAAGTCGTCGATATCAAATCTCACTTGACTCAACTTTCGCAAAAGCAACGAAAGTCCTACGTGTTTTTGTTTTTTCCTCACCATCCAACGATTAGCCAATCACCGACATAGTAGTCGTTGGTTTCGTTCCTAATTTAGTGGTTTGTCTTTGGCCTTGGTGTTGACGGCGACGATTACGCTGGTGATTGAGCTTTATTTTCAGGATCAGAGCCATACACCCACGATTCGTCACCTATTTCGATGGTTTTTAGAACGTATGTATCGCCAGTTCCGGATGCTTTTACCGACGTCGCGAAAGTGATGAACCACAATAGACTGTGAGATGCCAAGCTCGTTTGATACTCATTGGATTTACATCTACGGCATGGAGCATGGTCTTAGAATCCATGGTTTTAGGCTTTAGCGAGAGGTTTTGTTGTTGTTAGCGAGGGGGAAAGTTTGTTGTTAGCGAGGAAGATGGTTATAACATATGTGTTTACGTTGTGTTGTTTCCTCGCCAAGTTTGTATTTCCCTCGCTAATTGCTGTTAGATATTAAAGGAGTGATGAAGAAGATAAGATGCCGAAGGTCGAAATGTATTTTTGGGAATGGTTTTTATTTGCAGCATGGAATATTGGGTTTGCTTTTGGCGCTGCAAGACTCGTGGAAAGGTTGTGAGTATTGAGAAGAAATTGAGTTATGAGATGTTGAGAAGGTTGAGATGGCAGCGTGTGTCGTCGGATGTGTGAAGGATTGTGTTCGCTGTAGTTAAACGAAAGCCATGTTGCAGTTGGAGTAAACGAACTTTGGATGTCACCGTGAGTTCCATGTGTCTGGTATTTTTGGGGAGGAGAGTATGCGTTGTATCCATTAAAGTGGCCCAGAGGTGAATTGATAAGCTAGGTGTCGAGAGCGGAATAAAAGCATCGCGTTGACATAGCCAATTTTGGGGTGACATAAAGTTGTGCCTGTGCGAGGCATGTTGAATGCATCTAATTTATATTCAACTGGGATTCCTTGCGAGGAATCCATAAATTAGATGGGTTCCCTCGTGTGTCCATGCTGCTGCTGCTATTCTAGAGCCGCAGTGAGACGTCTGCATTGGGCGGAATTGTCCAGCTAAAAAGTTGCTATTGCTATTAAAGAACGGCCAGTGTGACGTCTGCACTGGACGGCGTTCTCCAGCCAAAGAGAGTGGGTTTGGCAGCTTACCCAATTTGCTGCCCGGAAATGAAAGGTCCGGGATGAATAGAATAGGTCATCCTGATTGGGTGAAATTAAGTGTCGAATTAAACTGCGCGCCAAACCAAAATACGAAATTTTCTTTCCCCTACAAGGCTAACCTGACGTTGCCGAATCGTCGAGGTACTTGCAACCCAAGTGAAATTTCCTAATCCATCTGATTACTGTATTGTGATCAAATACATTTTCATCTTTCGCATAACAAATGTTTTTGGTTGCTTCCGATGTGCTATGGCCCAGTCGGAAATCGTAAAGCATAAGTTCCCGAATTAAACTACCTTGTACAGTCATCTGTGTAGCTTTTAAATCACACACAGAATGAAGCAATTCACATGTCAACGAACCAACTATCACAATGCTACCAACCACAGCGCGTACTTTAACACGTCTTGAACTGCTTTGGTCACATGATATACCCACCACAAACTAGCACATACTACCAAAATATTGTAAAACTTTTGACTCACCCTGGTATATTACTAAATTATAAAAGCAATTACCCTATTTTTGATTGTAACTGAAAGTTTCTTATTTTTTATGATTCAAGCTGAGTTCCCTGTCCGCTTGTTTCCTTTGTTGGGTCAGAAAAATATCTTTATTCCTGTGTGTGAGGTTAAGTGAGGAGAGTCTTTCTGTGATAACAATCACGTGCATAACATAGAAGTTTTGGCACAAAATACCAAAAATCACCGGATAGATTCCGGACCAGTCCCCGGCTGCTCGTCGACCAGAAATTCTCTCCAGGAAATCACTACATCAGAAGATGCCTAATATCCTCTCCATAACACCGGTAAGTCTCTCAAACTTGACTCTATACACAGGAAGGACTTTATAGTGTTAGTCATTGTTTTGTTCTTTAATAAAGTGTTAGAATTAAACTAAGTTTTAATTCAATTATTTGTTGCTGTTAGTCTTAAAAATAAATGCTATACTAACTCCAATAATTAGTGTTTCCCGACTGAACACGTGTTAAATTTTACGAATTTAGCGTAAGAAATGTATCACATTCATTTTTGTTGTTTAAAAAAAAATTCTTTTAGAAAATTTTATCTTTGATAAAAAATTTTTAAAAAGCCATTTTGGTACCTGCAACACTCCCTTTTACCTCATTACTAACTGTAGCCTTCGTTAAGTTAACTACTTGCTCTTGTCACACTCCGTGCGTTCAGTATGCTTTTTTTTTTATTGCTTATCATTGCTCCTCTTTACCAAAATATAAAAAAGAAAACATGGATTTCACATCTATTTCTTTGCATGCTGACCAAAAATTATATATAGCTCAGTTGAAATATTAACTGGAGTCGAAGAGCCTTACGTTTCAAAAAGAGAAATTTATTCATGCTGTATCGTTATTGCCAGCAGAGATTTCAAAACAGGTCAGGAATATGATCCTAAAACCGCCATTCACGAACCCTTTTCAAGAATTAAAAAGGGAAATATTGAGCAGAACTGCGATCTCGAAGGAAAAAAAGATAGCCAAACTTTTATCGGAGGAAAGACTGGGTGATAAAAAGCCTTCACAATTTCTTAAGAGGCTAAAAGAATTGGCAGCAACCAACAAAGAAGATGCCATTTTACGGCACATATTTTTGAGCCGACTTCAAGAAAAATGGCAGCAGGTTTTAGCAGCCGTTAGCGACGGTCAGTCTTTGGAGAAATTAGCTATGGCTGCAGGCAAAATAGCAGACATAGCTTCGGAAGACGTCTACATAGCTAGTATACCAACTAGGCACAGTTGCAGCGAAACAAAGTCTCTAGTGGAAGTAATGCAGTATTGTTGCAAAATTTCCGAGAAGTTAGATATCTTCATAGACATCGTTAAAGATGGTTTTGCCTTAGCTTCTCCCATCCGTGTACGTAATTATTCAAAATCCAGGGATAGTCAGAAATATTTTGTACCAAGGATCGTCGAAATAGCCTGTCGGATACAAAAAATAAGAAGGAGCATTTCATGTGCCATATCCATAAAAAATTTGTTGACAGAAAACGGACATGTTACTCACACTGCAATTTTACAAATTCGGGAAATGCTAAGCCGGCAACATTCTGCGACTTCGTATGCCGTCGGGGTTACAAAAAGTCATTTTTTTTATATTCATGACTGCTTTACAGGCCTAAAATTCTTAATTGCAGTGCCCAAATATCATTATTGCCTGCTTCTAATTCAGAAAGACATAGGGATATTGATAAATTAACCCTACAAGCAGTTAATAAACCCGTCATTAAAACGTACTGCCAGAAACGGATCATGCTTGACTTAGGCTTAAAGCGAGAATTTGAGTGTTTTTTGTTATAGACAAACTGATTTTAGGTGTCCATTTCATCGACCATTATGGTTTGCTTATAGATGTTAAAAGGCGTGGCCTTAGGGACCCTTTCACAAATTTAACCAGCACCAGAGTGATCCATAACATTGATGCTCCACGCCCAACTGTAGCAAATGCTTCGTGTGACTCACATTTCACAGAATTTATTAAGAATTTCCCAAATATTGTGAAACGTAATTTTCAAAAAGAATGTCATGGTCACAATGCGACCATCACATAGTCACTAACGGTCCCCTGTACATGCAAAACCCAGGCGTTTACCCATTGAAAAATTCAAATATGCGAAAGAGGAATTCAGCCAGATGATGCAGTTTGGTATCATTCGTCCCTTTTGCAGTAATTGGGCCCCACCGTTACATTTAGTTTCAAAAGGCAACGATGCATGGCGCGCCTGCGATGATTACTGTGCGCTTAATGCTATCACTAGACCCGATAGGTACCCAATCCCGCATATTCACGACGTCTCTGCCATTATACAGGACAAATCAATTTTTTCAAAATTAGATTTAATTAGAGTATATAACCAGTTGCCTGTGGAACCTGCAGATATCCCTAAAACTGCCATAACCACTCCCTTTTGGACTGTTTGAATTTGTAAGACTACCATTCGGCTTTCGTAATGCTGGTCAAACGTTCTAAAAGTTTATTGACCGTGTTTTACATGGTTTAGATTTTGTATGCACCTACATAGACGACTTACTGGTAGCGAGTTGTTCGATCGAAGAAGACATAAATCACATTAAGATAATTTTTAAAAGATTCGAAAATTATGGGATTATAATAAATCCAATTAAGTGTGCATTCGGCAAGACCGAAGTTGAATTTTTGGGCCACTGTATAGGTGTAGCTGGTATTTCTCCTTCCTCTACAAAGACCAAAGCTATAATACAATTCCCATTTCCTACTAAAGTGAATAGTTTACGACAATTTTTAAATATGGTGAATTTTTATCGCCGCATTATACCAAACTACGCAAGTATCCTCCAATTTCTTACTAACCTGTTGACGAACATTAAGAAATGTGATATAGTAGTATCAGGTGATGCACTATCTGCATTTAGTAAGATTAACGCAGCTTTAACTAAAACTACTGAATTATCTCGTCCTTCTTGGTGTAGGGTTGTGTTTGGCAGTGGATGCCAGTACAGTTGGAGTTGGAGCAGTTTTACAACAAAAAGTTTCTGGGTCTTGAAAATCGATTTCGTTTTTTTTTTTTTCACAAAAGCTGACCAATATCCAGAAGAGATACAACCCTTTTGGGCTAGAATTGTATGCCGCTTACGCAGCTGTTCGTCACTTTAGGCATTTTCTGGAGGGGAGATGATTTTACATCTTCACCGACCATAAACCACCTGTTTGGTGCATTCCGGTCGAATTGGGTGAAGTATTCCACCAAAAAGGTGAGACATCTAGACTACTTGTTACAATTCACGTCTGACATCAGACATCTGAAAATAGTTGAAAATATACCTGCAGATACTAAGTCCAGAACAATAAATGCATTTTTTTAAAATCCGTTCATAGACACGACAGAATTTGTGAAGGAGCAGCTTAAAGATCCATACCTTCAGAAGCTACTTCGAGACAATTCAACTTCCCTAAATTTGGCAAAAGTATGTGTTTCTAACAGCAACCAGGACATCGTGTGGGACATTTGTCAAATTTAGATTGTGAAGACTAGAGAAGAAAATATGTCGAAATGACTCAGGAACAAACGGGCGTATTTTCCCCCCTACTGAAGTACGTGTTTCTAACAGCAACCAGGACATTGTGTATGTCATCAATACGGGGAAAATACGTCCGTTTGTTCCTGAGTCATTTCGACATATTTTCTTCTCTAGTCTTCACAATCTATCTCATCCTGGTGCTAATGCTTCCATCAAACTACTAACACAAAGATATGTTTGCCCTCTTATGAAGTCAGATATTCGACTGTGGGTGAGAACCTGTGAACATTGTCAAAAAGCTAAAGTTGAAAGACGTACGCAGACACCCGTTGATCCTTTCCCATCTCCAGATGAACGATTTGAACATGTACACATAGACATTACTAGTTCTTTACTTCCTTGTGAGTGATATACATATTTGTTGACGTACGTCGATCGTTTTTCTCGTTGGTGCGAAGTCCTGCCAATGGTTAATATTTTTTTCTGTGCCTAGTTTCATATTCGGGAAATCCGAATAAGAACGCTTTTATCAATTTGTATGTGTATGAACTTAAAACTTTTAAAAGTTCTATCACATATTTATTCATCATCATCATCAGGTCACGCCATCAACACGTATATCCCTGATCCTCTCCCGACACCCCTCTCTATCGTCCATCGCACGCGGTTGGTCTTCAAGGCTACATCCTGTATCGGCACAGAGCTGTTTTATGTAGGTTCTAGTTGGACGTCCTGCTTTTGCTCGTTCATGTGAAGGGTTTCACGAGAGTATGTCACTAATGAGTTCGTCCCTACTTCTCCAGCAGTGTCCCGCATGTTTGATTCGTCTAACTTGGTTATTTTTCGTGAAAGGTAGTAAGTGGCCGTACAGCTGTTGTTTTGTGGGATGCTGCCTCCAGGACTTGTTCAACATTGCTCGCAGCATTCTTGTGTAGTTGCCGTCAGGCTTATTCTCCATACGTTTAGTTAGCGACAATGTAGTGCATCCATACAGCAGTATCGACACGACCGCTACTTGGAAAAAAAGTGCATTTCATTTTATTGGTCAGGTCTGACTTCCATATGACCGATAGCCTATCGATAGCTATTCATGCCTTTGCTATTCACGTGTTGATGTCTATATCGGTTGATGAGACACTGCTTCCTTGGTAGGTGAACTTGTCTATTAGTTTTAGAGAGCTACCGTTTAGTGTGGATATGTCGCCTGTTTGATTAAAGCACATATATTCCGTCTTGTGTGCATTGACATGGAGGCCTATCTCTGCAGCTTCTCGTTCCAGACTATGTAGCAGAGTTTCGGGAGTATTTGCTATGTCATCGGCGTAGTCCGCCTCTGTAATTGTTTGTGCAGAGTACCGTCTGCTTCTTTCCTTTGTTAGCTTTTTTCATTTTTTATTTTTTTCAAAAGACTAAAAAATTCTTATAGCCTTGAATTCACTATGCCAGCCAAAGACCCTAGCATGGATTGTTATTCACCTGGTATTCCGGGGCCCTCCTAGCGTTCGCGCCGGGTGAGCGATTTTAAATTATTCGCCTTATCCCAGGGGCTTCCCCTTAGGTAGTACCAACTTTGAAGGGTTGAGTTTATTACTTGGTGCCTGCCGAGGGAAAATGCTGAGAGGATCAAGTATTTTTTGTAATTGCCACATGTGTCTGGATTCTTACGTGCTCCCCCTAATAAAATGACCTTGTGTTAAATTTGACTTGGTATGAAGTCAGATAAATCCATATTTTGTGATACTTCTTAGAGAATTTCAATGGTTTTTGTAGCAGCGCTACCTAGTTTTTAGCAAAATTTAATAAAGATTCGTTGTTCAGTATTTTTGGCAATAAGAAAGTGCAACACAAACTTAAATCAATTGATATGCACTGTTAAGCAATTCAAGATTAGACGAATTATTGTATTTAAAAGAAAATTATGAAACCTGTCTTCATCCCTTTCAACATTCCATGTATACAACCTATCATAAAAAAAAAAAAAAAATAATAATAACTAAATCTCAAAACGTGGTAGATTGCTCAAAGATGAGCATTTTACAACAATGGTGACCTTTTTTAATACAAGATATTCAAGCTTAGATTGTGGGGGTTGTATGTAATTTGGTTATTTCAGTAGATGTGCGTTCATACTTTACGGGTATTGCTCTCTTAATTATTCCCACCACAAATACAACACACAACTTTACAATCGCGTGAAAGAAATGGAATAGAACACAACGAACATTAAACAACAAACAATTTAATATGCATATAACAGAATATGAAAATAAATAAAATACATGATGTGTAAATGGCCTTTTGGAAAATAAAGTTTGGCAAGAAGAAAATAAATTTGTTTAAAGATGTGTGTATGTTAATGGAGTCCGTAAATAAGTCGTTCTTACTTACATTAAGTTCATAGCGGGTTTTATGATTATGGCGACGGCGTGTCGCGTTGATGAAAGAAAGTTTGTCGGGTTTTTCTTTTGAATGTGATTCACGGCCATCTGAAGTTAGGGCATGGACTTTAGTCGAGGAAGGAAAGGAATTTGTCGGACACAGTATCGGCTACTGGCTTAGTGGCTTGTGGTGTTCTTAGTGTAAGTCTGTGTTTTGGTTAATGGCTCCCTAACTCAGTGTTATTTATGTCCTACAGGTGGATCAAAGAATCGTCCTAAAATTTTGGCGCGTAGACATTTATTGACCAATCAGATTTGTATTTTACTATTTTATTTTCGAGCCTAAATATTTTCTGTTGGTATACTTCCGATCCTATTTTTCTAGAATGTTCTATTCTATGTTTTTAGCTGATTGGTTGAAAAATATAAAAATGTAACTTAAATGCTAATGCAGTTTTGATCCTAAATTTCTAGAATGTTCTTAAGTATGTTTTATTGCTTATTTTAAGACTAGAAAAAATGTGTATCCCATAAGATGACCTCAATTCATATTTCGCGTGAAAATGGTTATTTAATTCCAACATAAACTGAATAAACTTTTGGTGGCCACTTCGCAAGGTTGCAAACATTATAGATGATATGCATGTCTTCGTGTGCAATAAGGAGGTTTTGTTTGTATCCCCCGTACCAATAGGTATCTCAAATTTTGTGATTCTATAGTGAGAGAATAGAATTTAAAAATAACTAGTTCTGTCATCAAGACGAAAGTCAATGATAAAAATTTCCACTGTTTCTAACCGTTTACTTAAGCAAGCAAAGTAAATAAAATAAAAAATAAAGTCCCAAAACTATATATATATATATATATATATATATATATATATATATATATATATATATTAACCTCCAACAAAAAAAGGTATGAGTATGTGGAAGTATTTTGGTGATTTACTCGAAACCAAAGAGAATAAAAACCACTAAACTCCTTTTTACTTTAGACGAAAGTTTATAAAACAAAACAATGTTCTCTAATATTTTTCATTTGAGATATATATATATGAATAATGATGAATAGTCATTTTTATCTGTACTTAAAAACAAAACATGAAGACTTATATTTTTCAATGCGTAACGAAATTCTGAGGGAGTATTTTTGGAAGAATTTAAGAAATATCACATGATACAAAACCATAACATTCGCTTACAGCATTAATAAATATTTGAACACAGTTTTAAAAATAATTTTCATTGCTAGAATATTTAAAAAAATCTTTTTTATTAATATTATTCATTTGGATTAAATTTCAAAATGAAAATATTGGTTCCAAATAGCGTAATTTTATTTTCAAAAGTGAAAAAGTTTGAAAACATTACCAATCAGAGTCGTAAGCGGCCTTGTTTTTAACATGTTGTTCAACATGGATGTGATGTTTGGGCAGACGCCACCTCCAAAATATTAAAAACCAGAAACATCTCCAAGTTTCTTCTTGTCCTTTGATTTTCTTGCGACTATTAAGCCAATCATGGGTGAAAGACCCCATTCTCCGCTCTCTGTGTCTTGTGTCCGCGCACTTAATGATAAATTATACGAAAAAAGGAAAGTAGCAGCTCAAGAGATAGATAAGTAAGTCCAATTCATCCTTTTTGCTTATAAACATTTTTATAACGATATTTTTTTTTACCTAGTTTTATATTTAGATAATGTCTTTAATTTTGTTTATTCTTAATATTTTATTTCATGAAAATATACATAAAGTACTGGATTCTAAATAAAATCAAAGTTAAACTGAATTTTTTTTTTTTTTGTTTTTACTTTTCAAGAACAATTTTATGACACGAGTAAACAAAAACATACATAAATTTTGTCTTCGGTTTAATTTGAGAATGAAAAAGAATTCATTTTATAAAGAAAGGACAGACCATTGAAAATTCACAGCATTTAACAGCACACTAACAATGTTTTTTGCAGAGAAATAAGGATTAATCTTTGGTACAATTTGATTTATCGTCCCCCACAAAAAAAAAAAAAAAAAAAAAAAAATTGATAAAACAAAACCTCTAAAATTAACTGACTTTTTTTCTTTTGACAAACAAAAATCCAACAAAAATAAAACTATTATTGATGGCCAAATTACTATTTCTTTTAAATAGAAGTGTATTTGCCGTATTCATGAGAAAAATTAAAAAGAGGAAAAAAGACAAACTTTTTTTTTTTTTTTTTTAACAAAATATTTAAAATTTAATTCAAAAATCAAATATCTTAATATAAAAATATGCAAGTATATTTTATTTATTTTACGTGGGTGCTCAATGTTTTTACCCTTTACAAAATATTTATTTGCCTAACTTGTATTTTCTTATCCTATTTAGTGGGTGGATATATATATATATATATATATATATATATATATATATTCAAATTCGTTGTAGTCAAATCTAAAAACTTAGTCTTGCAATATAGAGTTAAAAAATAAAAAATATATTTTTGAATTTTACACATAAGATCTTTTTTTTCCTGACGGGAGCACTAGAATAATTTTTTGTTTTGTTTTTAATTTTAAAGAGCGAAAAAAATGTCAGCAGGTGCTTTTCCTAAAAACTTTTCCATATTAATGTCAACTGTAGGTCTTATTTGTGTTTGATTGTAAAAAGAATTTGACCATGTTATCCTTTTAAAAGTTTACTTAATCAAAGAAATAGAACCAAACTTTTTATCGAATTTGTAATTGATAACAATATTCGTCATTGCGGTGACTTAAAAGAAAAATATGTTTAAATGATTTCCTTTTTAAATAATGAATTTTTTTTTTATCTTAAAACTTTTGACGCTTAAAAACAACTTTTCTTTGTTAAAAAAACTAATATTGATGGTCGAATCAATTTTTTTTCCATTTTAAGAGAAGTATTCACAACAATTTAAGGAAGAAAAAAAAAGGAAAAAGACACTTATATTTTTTTATTTAACCAAAAAGCTTATAAAATACACGTAAAATTTAATTTACAGTGAAATACCTTAAAAATTAAGAAATTTAAAAATAAGTAGATTATGGCTTTAAAAAATGTATTTAAATGATTCTTTTTGAATAATTACATTTTTTTAAAAATCTTAATGTTTTGGAATTCACTTGAATCTATTTTCATTATTTTATTTAATGGTTAACGAACCAAATTTTAACTGTCGTAAACAAATTACAACGTATAATCCGGGATATGTGTCGATTTAAAGCTAAGGTCGAAGGGATCCCTATTAGCTTCTTAAACAGCTTAAATCCATTTTATTCTATATTAACAGAATTCTACGAAATCACCATGAGTTGTTTTGACGAGAACATTTTTATGGTGCTTGTCCAGAATAGTCCGCTGTAGACATTGACGTACTGAAAATTATTCTAAGTCAATTATAGTACATACCTGCAGACATTTCTTCAGCAAGTTATTCTGGACAAGTACCAATTTTTTCTTAGTCTATGTATAATATTTCACTTTCAGAATTTGAGCGGCCCGTATATGTGCTGCTCCCTAAAAGTATGTGTTGGGGCAGCTTCAATTCAGACCGGTGAATCCCTCGTTTCTCCATCGCTATTCCTTATGAAATATTGTTATGTTATTCAAGTTTACGTTTTCAGCGTTTTTATTTTTTTCAGCCCTGGTCTGGGGATAGACGTCGCATTAGAAATTCTAAGGGTTAAATCTCAGGACTCTATTTCCACTTGATGTTCTAAGCAACAAACTCTTTAAATCATTAACGTCCTGTCGACTGGGCTTTGAATATGCAGAGGAGTAAATCCCCTTCCCCTATAATTAAAAAATGTTCTGGGTACTATATTATGCTGTATCTGATAGTGAGGCTCCAGTTTTGGAGATCTGTGGTACCTCTTCGTGGCCATTATTCTCACGTCCACCATGACTCGGAGTGGTAGTACCTGTCAGGGTCTCAAATATCTGTTTAAGAATTATTCGTGTATTGATGTCATATATTGAATGCCATATAACTATAAATTGCTATTGTAAATTATCATTGTAGTGAAGCTATAATTGTTTACTAATTATTATTAGTTGCTTGAAACCATATAACTAAAAGTTCTTTGTATTAGATAGGAATACTTTATAATTGTGAATTGTTTTTATTAAGAATAGTTACTTGAAGCTATAATTGTTTACTGGGGATTATTTACTTAAAACCATATAGTTGTGTGCAAGCAAATAACTTTTATTGAATTGAAATAATTACTTGAAATTAATATTTTAGTGAAACTTAATGTCAGTAGAAAAATGCACAAAGTGAACAGCTTTTACGAGCTCGGGGTGTTTTCAAAAAACGCCTTCTCCGGTCTGCTCTGCCTCTGAGTACGTTCTATATTCAATGATATGGATGTAATCATAACTAACTCATTATTTCATCTTAGTTTGGTACAAAGCCAGAAGCATGGG
Organism: Sepioteuthis lessoniana; assembly: GCA_963585895.1. Taxonomy (NCBI): domain Eukaryota; kingdom Metazoa; phylum Mollusca; class Cephalopoda; order Myopsida; family Loliginidae; genus Sepioteuthis; species Sepioteuthis lessoniana. The sequence continues at coordinate 42,536,635 of OY757922.1, read as the reverse complement.
GCACCCATTGAGAATCGAACTCAATGGTTTGTTGGTCAACTTCGCTAACCATTATACCTTTTACGGTGCCCCCCCATTTAAAAAAATTGAGTTGATGACACGTGGAAATTATGTTGATATGATTTTAAAATTTCATTGAATAAAATAAATTCCTAGTGTTGTAACAACAATAATTTAATCCTTTCCTCATCAGTGTATTACTCATAATCCGGTACACCTGTTGGATGTTACTATAAAAAGCTGATGAATTTCAACCTGATGAATTTCAACCTCAGAGCATTGAAGAATGCTAAAATTTAACATTTAACCGCATCGTGTTGAATTTTAGTATTTGACCACGAAAATTAAATATCTCTGTTCTCTTGTTAAATGGGTAGGTAGGAGCAATATGCGATGGATGATCGACTATAACTTGTAAGAGTTAATTTTATCGTCATAATCTTCTGAGTTTAAAATCTATTTATGCCGATTGTAATATCGGAGATATTTGTCTTAGCAAAATTGTTTACGTTATATAAAATCGTATTTTAAACGAGATCACAAAATCGGATTATGCCACCAAAATAAAAAAGATATGCCAAATATTTTTTCTCATTTTAATTGTTTTGACTTTTTTCCTAAATCGGTTAGACCTTACGCATAGTTTGTGTCTGAAGTTTGTACAACTTCAGACGAGTGGATCCAAAGATTATTTTCAAAAAGATTTTCGAAATAGACCGTCCTACATCACGTATGATGACACTGAGTAACTTAATATCCAAATATTAAATATTTTTATTTTATTTAAAATACGTCGTTTGCTTTTTAATTTTCAAGGATTATCCTATAACTTTTGCTTTAGGATGTTCTTTTTTCTTCATTTTCTTACGGAACTTAAACAAAAAAGAATTTAATTTTGGATTAAAAGTTTATTTAAATTCAAAATAAATAGAGCCATCGTCCTTAATAACACATTCCAGTCTCTATTAACCATTGTGGTTTTACCAAAACACCAGACGGTGTACTTTGAAAAGTTGTTCCTTTTAAAATTAATCTATTTTGGATCTTCTCTGCAGCAGACATAAGTCGTCACAAATTAAATTAGGATTAGATGCGCTTTAGCACTTAACAGAAGATATTCATATTTTATAGATATCCAAAACAGAGTTAATTCTTTGTTTTAATGCTTTGTCAAGACAGCGCAATGTTTTTTTTTTTTTTCTGCAAAAAGATTGGGCTCTGGATAAGGTCTTGAACAGGGCAGATGCTAGGCCCTCATGCTTCCCTGCTACTCATCTATATGTCAATATTCATAAAGTAGTGTTCATATGAATACAAATTTTATTGCAATCTAATTAATGTACGATAATGAATCATACCATTGAATATATGGGAACAATTCAACGTAAAAACTGAAAATAAATACTATGTATCTAAATACAAACAAGCAACAGGCCATTCTATTTTGAATAAATCAATTTTTTGCAGTAATTTTTTTATGTCTATGTGAGATTTTTTTATTTATTTTTATCAAGAGTTGAATAATGTAACAGTACAAAAATAAATACACTCCTTACAACTTCTTTAAAAAAAAAAAAATGAGGTTTCTGTTTGTTAGACAAATCTGTTTTTCATCATTGTGTTTGAACTGATACCTGCCACTCTCAGTTTTAGGGGTACTGACCAACTTCTGTGCCTTTTTTTTCCTTCTTTTTCTAAGAAATACTCCTGATGACTACTTCTTCAGTGACAAGTAATACTCACAATTTGCTCACACTGTTAATTTTTAGATCAGCACAAAGCGTTGCTGAAAGCTACCTTTCCAAGGTCCCCAAGTAGACTCCCTTTGCTTTGGGAGTTTGGAGATAGCACGTACCAGCTCTGGTCTTGAATCAATGTGAACTTCCTCATATCCTCTCAAAATCAAACTAGTCCATTGAATTAGGGTTGCCTGAAATATTTGACTATCTTGTGACACACCTGGAAACTAGCCAACATTCTCTGAGGCACCTTGGTACACATTTTAAGAATTACTATGTCTTCAAATGATATAAAATAGTATCAAATTCTTATAAAACCTATCTACGTGGAAATAGAATATATTGTTAATTAAATATTTTTAGTTTAATAAAACTGGCAAGAGATTAAGTGCTATATTAAAAATGTTGAATTGTTTAAGCTGACTAAACATTAACTAATCTTAACTATCCAAATTTTAAAAATAAAGCATCTTAGTACAAAAACAAAATCAATTTTTGTAATATAGTTTGAATTTAAAAAGTAAAATTGATTTAACAGTGTCAAAAAACAACTTATTTTGAAGATTTTAAAAAGCAATTACTTAAAGATTTTTTTTTTGTTTCTTTATTCAATGGCATATCAGCCTTTATAAGTCATTTAATGCCAAAGTCATCCTTATGTAGTGGTACTATTTAACACATAGTTAGGGGGATAAGGGAGTTCATACTTTCCCCACGAGTATTAGTTTGAAAGTGAATACAAGAGAGTGATTAGAGTTTGAACTTGTTTACTATGATGACGAAATCTAGCACTCTCCTCATTCCCCCCAAAAGACTAGCTTAATTATCATTGTAGGAAATAGAGTAGGTGTGTCAAGTTCAAATTCTGGATGCTGCTGTTGTGTTTCACTTTAAACTAATGCCCTTAGGGAAGGCATGAATCCATTTTTTTCTCCTACCCTTAAATAGTTGAGACTAGGCTCTTTATCCGGCCTTGGTGAAGAATTCTGAATTTAAACCAGCTGTTCTTTGCTTAAAAATTGACCTTGGGTTGTGGTAGAGGGGTTGGGTAAATACATATTTAAAAAAGACCACCTTCTCTTTTTGCTCATTTCTGAACCTGAGTTAGTCACCCAAGCATTAGTTAAAATGTATCTATGATTTAGTGCTTATGATTTCAATCCTTGGGTTGGATAGTGCTATATATTCTGATTTAGTAGAAGAGAATATGATATCACAAGGACAAATTAACTAAGAAAAATTAACTGATAAAAGATATCCCTTAAGCATGCGCAGTTGTATGTGAACAATCTATCCTGTAAATTGAACACACAAATGAACAAGACCAAGAGAAAAATGGTCAGTGTTTAAGCACATCAGTATATAATTGTTTAATTCCTCAAATATCTGTCTAGCTAAGGCTCTGTTACTTTTAGTTAGATATTAACCAAACTGTCAGGAATTATTAGTCATGTCTATAAGTTTTTTTTTTTTTTTTTTTTGTAGAATCTGTCTCTCATCCATTATGTTTGATACTCCATCTCACTTGACATTTGATAACCAACTCTCTAGGTCATCGTTATGAGAGGGGCCCAGTCTGCTGGGGCTGTAGAATACACTGACTGCATCTCTGCAGAGGAGTAAGACCCCCTCCAACGAGTGTCCAGGATATGACTCTAAACAATCTGATGGTGAATGCAGAGTACTCCTTCATTATCATTGCTCCCAGGTCCACTCTGGCCTAGAGTAGTAGCATCTGATAGTCTTATCTATGGGTCAAATAGAAGTTTGATATTTAAATGGAGTGGAAACAAATGATTCCTGTTTGATTGAATTGTTAGTGATACATTGCAATACTTGAATAAATCATATAAATCTAATATGTATTGACCGAATCTGGCATTAAATAATCTATAATGGTTGATATGCCACCAAACCAAAGCAGTCATTATATGAGAGAGACGGCTCTCTGAAGTATATGTACTTAAACTCGGTCATGGTCATTTTCATCTTAATGGTCACCTAGACTTAAAAAAAAAATGGCTTAGAAACCCATATTTTTCTTTTTTTAGGTTAGTCTGGAAAATAATGAAATTAAATGTTGATTCAAAATATTAACTTTTTTGTTTTTGAATGTATGAAATCTTCAAATGAAACCCAAACTATCTTCCATGCATGACACTATGTATAAAGAAAGCAATGACCCTTAGTAAATAAACAATAAATGCAAATAAAACATCTAACTCTAACTGTATGGGAATCGAGGATCCTGGTTCTGTGCATATGCATTTGAGACATGGGAACCAAGTTAACTCATTCTTGATAATGAAATACTTTCCAAAATTCTTCACTTATCATATGATGTAGTACAGTTTTTTTTTTTTTTGTTTAAAATTTTTTTTTTTTAATAACTAACCAAAAGATGTGAGAACTGGTTTGCATATGATTAGCATGTTACATCAGAAGCTTGTGGGTTATTTCTAAGTTTTGAAAGAAAGTGAAACTTCATTTTCAACATAGTTCCATTATGTTTGCAAGTTTGTAAAATGACATGAAAAACTTGATTGTATTTGAATACAATAAATAGTTTGGTTTGGTTTTATGGCATATCAACATTTGTAGGTTAATCAATGCCAAATCCCATTTATAGATATATATTAAATATATGATTTGTAAACTCATTTTGACGATACATATTTTAATGAGCCTGAGCTCATTCTTTTGTATACAATTAAATGGTTTCAAGTATTTCTGTCTAACATGTATATTTCTATTTACTATTAACCATTTGTTTGCACACATTTAAATGATATACATATGACTTGTAAATGAATAGTTTGTAGTTAATTTCATTTTTAAATGAGTTAGAACTAATTTGTTTTCCCACAAGTATTGCTATTCTTTTCTACACAGTTAAATAGTTTCAATTATTGCTATTTAACACTACTAATTCTATTCAATACTAATCCTTCATTTGCTTGCAGTCAAATGGTTCTAATTATTACTATGTTTTATCAATATTTCAGTTTAGACACACAGTTAAATGATTCCAAGTATTGCTATGTATTACTAGCAATTCAGTTAAACCTCAGTTATTTGCTTACACACATTTAAAGGATCAAACAGTTCTATTTTGCATAAATCATTTATTTGCACTTGGTTTAAATGTTAAACAGTTCAATTTGACCCATAGATAGGGCCCTATCAGGTGCAACCACTCCAGGTACTGGTGATGTAATGGTTATCATTGTAACCCAGGGAATCTTGACAAAATGTATACATGAGAATTACTTCATGTATGTATTCACCAATCCCTCCAATTGAGCAGGATGTAACGCAAGGTCAATTTTTTAAAGCATTTTTCTTGAGCACCACTGGTTATCTCTGCAAGTTGGTTAGTATAAATTACTATGTTCTGTGAGAATACTTTCTCTTATCGGGCATGATTTCGGGATCGAAGCATCATCACCACTAATCAAGGGTGCCCAAGCAATAACTTACAATACTATTGGGAGGTGTCTGTGGTGGTTATCATTGTAGGAAACTGAGTTCAAATCCTGGACAAGGCTGTTAGCATTTTACATTGGGGAAAGCTATGAATCCAACAATTCTCTTTCCAGCTATGGATAAATAGAAGAGCAGACTGGGTTCTTTAACATTAGTATGGCAACAGGTCTAGGAGAAGGAAAACTTTTAATCAAAACCTGTTAAACTTTGCTTAAAAATTGACCTTGTGTCACATCCTGTTTGTGTGGAGGGGTTAGATAAATACATATCCTCTCTAATCAATTCTAAATATAGCCTAGGTTTCTGGGTATGATACTAAACTATGGTAAGGCTCTAGTCCTGGAGCTTTGAAGAGTGTGGAGTACCCCTTCATTGCCATTACTCCCAGGTTCACTCTGACCTGGAGTAGTAAAATCTATTAGTCTCTTGTATGGGTCAAGTAGAACTGTTTAATCATTTACTATACTTAAGAGTATTTAACTGAGTGCAAACAAATGATTAATATTAAATTAGTGTAGTATTTATACTTATGAAAATCCTTTGGTTATTTGAAAAACTATTATATAACATTGAAAAATAATAAACATATAAAATTATTATTTTAATATAACACTTCAAATTAATGAAATTTGAATTAAATATTAATTATACAAAAACCGTGTTACCATAAAAATGGAATTTCTCATTACCCTATTGTGAGATGAGGTTGTTTGACTATATAAACGTGTGTGTAGTGTTCACCAATGGCCTGGGAAACCATTTAACTGTGTGCAAACAAATGAGCTCTAGCTTGTTTAAAAATGATACCCACACACTATATACTTAAAAATCATAAGTATAAACAGGATTTGGCATTAAATAGCTTGCAAAGGTTGATTTGCCATTAAACCCAATAAGCTAACCTAACTAATTCTAAATAATTTGTGCAGATTTGATCAGTATTATAAATGTATTTATTTTCTGCTACATGATATTTAGGGTTTAGATTCTTATTTCTTTTGTGTTTGCTGTCTGCTCCATCAACAGGGCTTAGAATAAGCTGACTGTATCTTCTACAGACAAGTAAGACCTCCTCCTCTACATAAAGGAGGTGGGGGAGTATCCTGAGTATGACACTGAACTGCATCTGATGGTGAGGCTCTGGAGAGTATGGAGTATCTCTTTGTTGCTATTATTCCAAAGTCCACTTTAACCTGGAGTGGTAGTATGTGTTAGTTCCAGATGTGGGACAAATAGGTCTGTTTAAAGATTGTATTTGATAGGAATACTTGATATATAACTGTAAATTAGTTGTATTAACAGTTACTTAAAGCTATAACTGTTTACTAATTATAATTATTTTTATTAGATAGGAACACCTGATATTGTATAACTGTGTAAGAAACTCTTAAGAAAAAACTACACAAAAAATGTAAATATACATGGATAATGAATGCATTTCTCTAACCTCTTGGCATGAAATAACCCTAGATGGGTTGACATACCATTAAAATCAATCAACATGATTGCTCAAACCACTTATTAGAAAACATTCTTGGATGATGTTAGCATAGCTTTAAAAGACAAAACTCTGAAGAAACGTTTGTGATATAATAAAACCCTATGCAGTTAAAATAAATCTCTATATTGATATTGTCAGAATTTATGAAGAGGTAGATTTTCAGTATTTTCTGAAAAACTTTGCAACTATGTGCTGAATGTCATTCATATAACTCTAAAATGGTATTGTGAAGCTGTCAATAAAAATTTTTATCTACAAAGTAAAAATAAATTTCCCAAAAGTAAACATTCTGATGGTTTTGGTTTATTTGTTTAATGGCATATCAACACCTTATGGGTTATTTAATACTGAAATTTGATTAATTTCTTAATAATTGATTATAATCATAACTATGTTTAATTTTTTAATTACATTTTTTAATTTATCGATTTGTTTGCATACAGTTATATCAAGTATTCCTATCTAATACATATAATTTTTCAAGCAATTATATGGTTTCAAATCATTATTCCCATTTAATAAGAATAATCACTTGTTTGCACTGTGATATATTTTAAAGTATTTCCATCTAATGCTAATAATTTCCTAAAAGAACTATTTTACCTACAGATGGAACCTTGTTAACGTACTACCACTCCAGGTCAGAGTAGACCTGGGAGTAATGACAATGAAAGGGTATTCCACATTCCCCAAAGGTCCAGGACTGGAATCTCACCATCAGATCATTTAATGTCATATCCAGGACACTTGTATCCCTCTGCAAAGGATCTTACCACTCTGCAGAAATGCAGTCAGTGTATTCTTTGTTCCCAACTGACTGGACTGGAAATGCTTGAAACCAAAAAATAAATATACCTTTAAGATGTACCTATAGTGATTGGCCTAGTGAGTAGAGTGTTCCCCAATGGGCAGGGAGACTGGGGTTCAATTCCAGGTCGAGTCATACCAAAGATTCAAAAAATGGTACTTGATCAAGAGTAAAATGGAGCAATCCAGGGAATGTATTAGCATCTTCCCCTACACTTTGGTGTAGTAGCTATTGAAAAGGGAGCCTTTGGGTCACCCTCAGCTTAGGTTACCAACTACTTTACTTTATCATGATGATTTGTGTATATTTAAATAAAAAAAGGGGGCAGATAAATAAAATAAAATAAAAATTCTTTTGAAAGCTCCTGAGGAGAGTCAGCATTAAAATTTTCTGAAAGAAGAAATAATTGCTCCAAAATAAAATAAATTATAGAAAGTTGGATATTCAGAAGCTCCCATCTTTGAAATTCTTCATAATTTAATTTTAGTATTCGAGGTGTGTTTATGATAACGAATCTCACCAACCTGTCACTGGCAGAAGAAATTTGAACTTCTCTTCTGTTTATTCAGTTTTAAGTTTTCAGTTTTTTAATTTTTATGCTGAAAGTAAGAATTATACAATTAAAGGGAGGTAACTCTCCATTATTTTGATATTTGTCCAAAAATTCATCTTTCGAATACAGAAAATAGTTTTAAAAATAGTTTCAGATAGTAAGTACATGCATATAAGAATCTAACTCATTGGTACCTTCAGCAGGGATTTTAATTCTTTTATCAATCCATTTTGTTCTGGGAATATTTTTGGTTTTTATACACAAAGAAATGCTATATACTTAAAAGAGCAAAATAAAATTGAGTAATAGATGGTAAATAGTCCAAAACTATCTAACAAAAGGGAAAATGGCTTGTTAACTGTGTTGTCACGGATACACTATTTTATCATTTTTATATATATAGTATTTCATCTCTTCTTCCTCCAGATATGGAGGAAATATTAGAGCAGACTGGGTTCTTTAGCTTTGCTAAGGCAACCAGTCTACTAGTAAGAACTTTGATTTCAAAAACCTGAGGAATGTTTTTTTGGGTAGTGTGATGCACCATTTTTCTGTTATTAGCTTATCTAAAAAGTGTTGTTGGTCCTTCAGCACTATAAACAAATCACCTGTGTTGTTTACTTGCTAAGCTTAGGCAAGGTTGTCATTGAATTGATGGATGAACATTAATTTGAGAAAATTATTTCAAATTTTTACTATAATTCTGTTTCATAACTGAAGGATTGCTCAAACTATAACTAGCAAACCTTTGGTGATTACTAAATGGGACTTCAGAACATGTTTTTGGCAGTATTTGAAAATTTTCCAACTTAAAGTTTTTAATGAGAAGTCCATTTGTAATGTAAGTATAATACTCAGCTCAATCCTTATTTTGTCTATGTTAGGTTAGCTAAACAATATTTTTGTTTAACTATATATAGCAATTATTTAGATGAAAAATTTCTTTATCAGAAACGAAAGGTAATTATCAGGTATCTTCTGCTGAGGAAATATCGGCAGTAATATGCAAAAAGATATATATATATATATATATATATATATATATATATATATATATATATATATATATATATAAATTTTATTTTTTTTGTGGTGGTGAGACTACAGCTTGTAGCAATAATTTGGATTGTGACTTGCCTATTGTCTGCTGTATTTTTTTTTCTTTTTAATCAGTACATTAGAAAGAATGGAAAATAATTTTTGCCCTTATGAAGGACAGAAAAAAGAGTTTGGAAAAAAAATCTTTGAAGTTTAAATGATTAATTTATTGATCATGATTCAAGAAAAGGCAGAACAAACCTAATAATTCTCAGTAATACATGACGAAAGTATATATATATAGGGAGGGTACACTTCCTCTTGTCTTAAATTTTTCTATTCTATGTCTCGACACAATGATTTGCTTCTTTGTACTCTGCCTAAAACCTACCCCACCTTTTTTTCCCCTTACAAACATACACAAACAAGCTTTCGCCCTGTTGACTAGGACTGTAGAATGCTCCAACTGCCCTTCTGCAGAAGAGTAAGACCCCTATTTGCTGTGGGTGGTGACCTGTAATGCTTGAGGACGGGATCCTGATAGCTGAGCAGTCTGTGACCAGCAATCAAAGTGGTCATGTGACTTGCAGCACTTCACCCGATCTGATTAATTGACTTGTAATGTCAAGCCCTAGCACCTATGTGATTGTGCCGATTGTATTCTTCAAATTGCTGTTGCGACGAACAAGTAAGTTGTCCAACAGATGACCCGAAGGCTCCTTTTTAATAGCTACTACACCGAGATGTAGAGGAGGGTGCTACTCCTTTCCTTGGATTTCTCCACTTACCCTTGATCTGTACCTTATAATGCTGAGTGTTAAGCAAAGAGGCATCAAGTACAATTTTCTGATTCTTTAGTATGACTTGTTTTAGTATTGAACCCCAGTCTCCTGGACCATTGTCGAACACTCTAACCATTATGCCAATCAGTGGCTGAGGGTCAATCTGGCTGAAATAGCAGTACTTGAACCTATTTGAATTGTGTGAAAATAAATGATTAATATTAAATAGAATTATTAGTGTTAAATAGCAATATTTGAAAATATTTAATTGTATACAAACAAATGAGTTCTAGTGCCTGTAAAAATAGCTTGAGGTAACGCGCACGCATGTGTGTGTATGTATGTGTGTGTGTGTATATATATATATATATATATATATATATATATAATTTGGTATGCCATTAAACCAACTAACCAAACCAACACAAACCTTGACATAGTAGTATATTTCTTTTTCTGGTTGTAGGAATGGTTGTGTTTTTGTTTTCTAACCTATTTAAACTGTATACATCTGCCCTGTGCCATCTGTTGTTTCCCCAGCCCACAGCAAGAATTCAGGAATTTTCACAAAGCTGCCACTTTTTATTCAATAATACCCCCCCCCCCATCACCAAGCCACCCAATATACTTTGTTACGATTAAGTGTCACCATTTTAATTACCTAGTTTAGGAGTGTTATAGTTTTAGATTCTGAACATTAGAACAGGTCTGGAAAAGCTGTTGTATTACAGACAATATTCTGTGTATGAATACACTCTGCACCTTTCGTTTGTGTGTGACACACTTTTAGTTATAAATATGCATTTGGTATAAATGGCATATGGCAAGACAAAAACCTCTCGCTGACATGAAAAATCAAATTCATGTGCCGACTTGTTATCTCAATTTTTTTTTATGTACTTGTGAATCCTGGGCTCTCACTGCTGACCCCCAAAGATGCACTTGAAATGAAATACTACTCTAAGATCTTAAACCTTTCATATAGAGACCTCATCTCAAAGAGGAGGTAAAAAAAATAGCTGCAACCTTTGCGTAAATAGATGGCAAGTGATTGTTAGTTATCATGGGTACCTTTACAACCGCATCTACCTGTAGTTATGAGATGAATGATACATTTGGTGTCATTTGCTTTTATTGAACTAAGAATTTGGTCAAAGAGCAGGAGGTCTCAAACACGCAAACTTCTTTTCAATGGCACGTGGTAGAAAAGATTTCATGTCTAATATTTTTGTAAAACTTTATAATTTCTCATTTGCTCCTGAAGATGTTTCTTTTCAAGGAAGAGGATGTACTTAAATATTTCTGTCACTTTCACAAAAGCTGAAAAGTAGAAATAATCCAATGTTATATATATTTGAAAAACAAAACAAAACATTCTTAATAGCTGAAATCTACATCAGCTTGTTTTAAAGATCTGTTGTGGTGTAGGGGTGATTGAGATTATAGAAAATTAATTTACACCACAAGACGTGAGGATTTTTTTTTCATAACACGAGAAGTGGATTTGACAACTTATATTTGTGTGGAGCATGGACTTTTGTCTCCGTACATTCCCACTTAAATATGTGTTTGTTGATGAAAAATAAATTGTGGTCTATCAGCTGTATTGCAGATTAATGCAATGTGTGGAAGTCATACTTCCATCCCTATTTCATTTTGGCCTGTTGTGCTTCTCTCTACTCCGATGTAATAGCTCTTGTAATATCTTAGTGTGTACTACAAAAGGGGAGATGGACTTTTTAAATATGCCGATATGGGAGAAACGAGTGCAGGGAAAGAAAGAGGAGGTAAAGAGATGAAAGGGAGAAGAAAGATTTAAATTGTTAATATATGCATGAAAATAGAACAGTTATTTTTAGCAAAATTATTTGTTCTAATATAACGTGATAAAGAGACCAATGAAATTCTCTGGGATTTTGAAATACAAACAAATCACCTAATTCCAGTCAGAAAACCAAACATAATGTTTATTAACAAGTAAAGAACTTATCTTGGGGGTTTTGCTGTTCCAGCCGACCAAAATGAAAGACCAGTAATACTCTGGCGACCATAATGCCTGCTATTCGTTATGAGAGAAAATAATAAAATTTATTTGTAAATCAATTCAGTTCTTTGTTTCTTTTTGGCAAATACATCGATCACTTTGTTGTAAAAAGTATCAGCACTACACTCTACTTTTTATCTTCTTGAAAAGATTTTTATAAAAATGAAAACCAAATTACTTAATCACTCTTCACTTGAGGAATACATCATAAAATTATTTAAACACATTAGTGAAGACAATCTCTCACAGGAAGTAGATGTGGCTGCTATGGTCAGAATAAAATGTAGTAATTTGGTTATTTCTTCATAAACTTGGTTTAGTTCAAGTTCCTGTATTATATCTGCAACTTCTTGGATGCTTGACACTTGCTTTGCAAAATCTGCAGCATAATATGATTTTCAGCTCCATCGAAATCCAATGTTTTTCTATACATCCAAAATTGAAAACCTTTCCTTCAGAATATTTTTTTTTTTTTGTGAATGTGAAATTTGATTTAACAATTCAATAAATCTGAACTCTCCCATCTTTGTGAACAAAAACTTCATCCAAAATTTTGTTCAGAACCAAAAAAGACAAATTTGTCATCTAAATCTCTCCAACTATAAGTCCTTTGATTTCAGCTGCATGAAACGATAAAATCCCAACCACTTCAGTAGAGAGTATCTGATGGCTTAATGCAGCTGGAAAGCAAGTAAAAGAATTTCTAATTTTCGAGGGATTTCTCTTTGTGACCCTCTTTTTGTTATTCTGTCTCTTTTTACATGAAATCGGCTTAAAGGGAATAATAAAAAAGGAAGATGAAAGCCATGGTTTTTCTGACCATAAGAATGCAAGCAAAAATATTTTTGCTTTTCTGTAACTCTCTCTCTCTCTCTCTCTCTTTCATTCACCCAGTCTTATGGTTCTGTTCCCCATGCTTCCTACTGAAAGGTAATAGGGAAGCTACCAAATTCATTGCTTTTACTTGTGACTTTTCTTGCTAAACGAAACGTTTTTTTTTTCTACTTTCATTTATCCTATAAAAGGAAGAAATAAGAAATGCCAAAAAGTAGAAGTACAAAGAGAATAGTGAAAATTATCAATAATAATTTTTTTTCTCAGAAAAAATATTAGGTATGCATTGCATACACAGACCCATTGCCTCTAATATATGTGTATATACACACTCATACACAGAGGATGCAATGAAAAGATTGTTGCTATTTTAAATAATTAATTCTATGCATGTGCTTTGTTTCAGGTTGTCTATTGTGCTGCAAACTAGAGTCAGTTGAGTTTTGTCTGTGCTGAAAGTAGTGCCATTACACACTTCACTCTTCCAGAAATTTGGAAACGGCATGTACTATTGGCATTTATACTGAATGCTCTAATATGAAGATTTCACTGTGTTTGCTCTGTCTTTTAGATTGACACCCAAAGGATTTGAAAAGAGTTCAATGAGTCCAGTGGTGATTATAAAGGTACTGCAGCTTAGAAGCCTCATTCTGATAAGAAAAGAACATTAAAAGTTGTTGGTGAGATCCAGGCCATTATTGACAATGATCCCAGTAAATCAATCCAGTCCATAATTAGGGACATGGGAGTGTCTGAATTTCTTATGCAGGTAGTACATGACAACATTTGTAATTTCTCATACAAGATATGAAAGGGCTAATTTTCATCACAGGCCCTGAAGGATATGAGGAAAGATTGCTGCAAAGCTTTTCAGCAAATTCAAGCGTCCCCTCCAACTAAACATGATTTGTTTTTTCTCCGATGAGAAAAATTTCAGGATCAGATGGTGAACTTGCAGAATAACTGTTGGTTTACTCTGTCCCTACAAGATGTACTGATATTGATTAGAACCAAACACCCAGTTCACATCATGGTGTTAGGGGTGGTCACTTGCGATAGTGATGTTATGCTTCCATGTATCTTCCCAAATGGCCTCAGACTCGAGAGGCCTACATCAAATACCTGGAGGAGGTAATGCTCCTTGATAAAACGGTGACTACTGGAAGATCCTATATCTGGCAATAGGACTGTGTACCATGCAACACAAGTAGGAGAATCTAGTCTTGGCTGTGAGAATGTTTCTGTGACCACATAACTTCTAACTCTTCTGATGGCAATCCCCTTAATTAAGAGACCAATAAAACTCTGTGCAACACCAAAGATAAACTGAAGGTAAAGATAATGGTAGCATTTGCCAATTTAGACAAGGAGACTGTTGGAAAAGCTGGCAGAAGTTTCCAAAGTCATCTGGAGGTTGTGGTTGAAGCCAATGCTGATTTCTGTGAATAAATTTAATCTATAGTATTTCCAGATATATTTTAGTAAAATTATATGAAAATATCTGATTAAGTGAGATGTTGGTGTTTTCATTTTTGTGTAATTTAAACAAATATATACACACACACACACACACCACATTTATGGTGACTCTTGCTCATCAATATTACTCTGGTAAATATCTTTAACGTAATTTACTATATATGATTTTATGATATAAGAATCTTAGCATTGAACTACATGTTTTCTTTTTTTTTTTTTTCTAAATGCATTTGATGAACATTTACAAACCACATTTTCAATTCACGCCAATTCACTCAACTTATATATTTCTTTCTTTCCTTCCACAAAGAAGATAGCGACTTAAAACTGATTACTGATATATAATTTTTGGGACTAGAATCTAACTGTTCAGTAAAAAAAAGTAAATGACTGAAATTTACTCTTATCTTGATAGTGAATGTTTATATATGTATATGGCTGGTTGAAAAGTTCATAGGCTGACCAAATGAAGTTTATGTCACGTGGTCTACCACTGAGAAGAGAGAAATAAGGAATTTCTACTATCCCTCCGTGTTTGAATTAGCAGGCCACCAAAGAATGACCGTTAAGAGAGGGATAGGAATCTAGGTCAATCCCTTTCGGCCGAAGTAACGAATCCAGGTCAGAATGGAAACCAACAGATGTTTGCACTCTGTGACCGGATGGGTAAAGAATGGGGTGTAGGGACATATAATAGTCCTAACGAATCGCCTGACAGGGGAAGAAGATAGAAGCTAAATGATTGGCTAGAATCCTAAAGCAGAAATAGCTCCCCCCCTTCTTCCATCAGCGGAAATAGGGGTAAAGAAAAATCAGTTTTGAAAATGCAGTCGCCGTGAGTGGACGCGGGATCTGATGCCAAGACTCCGGGTGAAAAAAGCGGGAAGAATCTTGGACAAGAAAAGAACCTATGCCTTCAAACCAGAGCATTATAGATATATAAAATTTCGTCAACCCGTAAAAGAGAAAATACTCTCCAAAGGAACCCGTCGAAAAGATAAGTAAACATTAAGACTGTTTCTCCCTACACCCAATTATATACTCTCTCTCAATTTAAAGAAAGACGAAAGAAAAGAAAAAAGGAAGAAAGACATTTATAGTCATGTATTATCTGCTGATAATATAGCCAACACGTTGAATATGTGTGTCCGCGTGTATATTAAAAAGATTGTTATATTTTAATGTCCCCCACGTGTTGAAGTTTGTTCATTGTGTCGTCTGCTGTCAAGTTGCTTATTTCATGTTTCTTTTTCAGCTTCTTTTGCCTCATGTTATTCCCACCTAAATTGTCCTATTCTTTCCTTTAAAAAATATTATACGGGAAACCGGAATTGTTGACTACTATAGCTAATATTATTATATCTAAACCTAGAGGTCCATATCTTCCATTGTTCTAGGGGTAGGAAGGGCTAGTGGCCTGGTGGGTGTGTGTGTGTAATGTGAAATTTGGAAACCCCTTGCCAGCGGCAGTCAGTCTAGCCCTAAATTAACCCCCACATAATATGCCAGTTCCTATATGTCCGAGAAAGGACTCTGAACAAGGACTTATTCTGCGAGGGATCAAGTGCCAGACCGCCCCGTCTTCACACATGCGAAAAAGAAACTCCCTGTTTGGTGATAACAATATTTAAATGCACCAGTTCCCATACACTTTTAAATGGTTGCTCATCTGGGGATCCTTTTTATTTTAATTTGCCGTCACATTTACTTGTATTTACGATCCACATATTATCCATAGTGCTTAAATCTCACTAGTAAAATCATCAATAATTCTGAACAAGTACCAAAGAATTACTTTTACAAAAAGGGTTAATCATAGAGTAAAATTTATTTTCTGTAATTCAATTTATTTTGCTGTATTTATGGAAATAAATATTGCATATATTTGTATATATGACTCCTAAATAAATCATTAAAAATTTTGGTTTTTAATCATTGTTGGATGTTTCAAATTAAACTATGGAATTATCCACAGGATAAATATAAAATGGATCAATTGGATTAGAAATGTTTGTTCTAGCATAGGACCATATAATGGAAGATTGTATTGAGCCAACTTAAATTGGTGGGGAGGGCCTGCCTGCCTGCCTTGAATATTAACATTTAAGAATCCTGGCTTATAGCTGAGATTTGAATATTATCTATTGTTACTTGTGAGCAATATGCAACTGCCTCAGCTACCAAACAGCATCATTTTGTTGTATTTTTGAGTGAAAAAAGAAAATGCTGTGTACACGTGTCTATTAGAACTAGCTGATGTACCTGTCAACACTGGGTCAGAGGTCAGGACTTTGATTGAAGTTGGTTATTTTACAATCTTTGTTGTTGATTTAAAAATTTATGTTGAACAGCTGTAAATGATAAGACCACATAAGAAAAAAGATTTTGCTAATTTTTATGTGAGGAACAATTTCAGTTTTGTCCAGAAAATATTCTAAGATACTTCAAGTTGGTATATCTTGAAAAGCTACCTATAATTAGTCATCTGTATATTGCTAAAATTCTCATTATGATTGTATTATGTAACTATAACCCAGCTAAAATAGCACTTGATAACATCATTTTATTTGTGCAATACACTTAAAGTGCACTAATTTTAAGAATAACCAATTTAATTTGCAAATAAATGATAATTTTGTGTGGTCTGTATTTGTACTGCAAATTGCTTTTTAAAGTTCTCAATATTATGAAAATGACTATGAAAAGCAAATAAGATTCTTTCACTCCTTCCTAAATAGAAGCATCTATATGGTGATGTACATTTTTTCATTGGATAAAGATGTCCAAAATGATTGTATTAAAAACGAAATAATTGTCATGGACTATTAAGTAAAAACCATTATTTATTATAGCTAAAATAACATTAAAAAGTATATGTAATATATATATATATATATCTAATAAAGTAAAGATAGATACCTTCTTTAGAGAATGAGAAAAGTTTGTTACAAGGACAAATGCTGCTCATACACTAAAAATTCAACCCTTGAAAATCAAAATTAATATTGGGTCTATCAAAGAGGATGTGGAGACCCCCTCAACTTACCCCCCCCCAAAAAAAAAACTTGTTTCTAAACATTTTTATATGCTTAGTTCATGGACTCTGATGTCTGTTTGAGGAGACATCAGGTTAAATCTTTATTATTCTTATCATCATGGAGCATTCTTCTCCCTCTCAACTTTTATTTTTTAATGTTAGGTTAGAAGAGGGTAATGAAAGTTGTGTCGCTCAACTTTAGTCATCCTACTATTTAATTATAGCCCACTTAGTTTCTACTGTCAACACAGTTAGTGGTCTACCATTGTTGTTACTAGGATTACAGCCTTTTATAGTCACATAGCTAGATAATTATAATTTATATTCATACAGCCAGTTTTTTTCTTCTGTTTTATCCAAAGTTGTATGAGACTTAATTCAAGTCATTCATATTTAGCTTATTAGAAAGTATAATGGAAAATTATTGAAAGAATAAATAAATAAATAAATAGGAAAAGTAATTTGTTATTTCTAATGTTCTCATCTTTTATTTCAAACTTTGATTTTGAATTGAATGGCAATTTTGCTGACTTTGTAAAGATCATGTGACTTGACTTTCCAGATGTTTAGACAAACTGTTTAAAATCTTAGATGAATGAATAGATAGATAAATAAAAAAAAAAAAAAAAATTTAAATGTCTAATCGTTATGAGATGAATAAGTCAAAATAGCTGAAGAAAATAATATGAAAGTTCAAAAACATAAAAAAGGTTAAGTTAAAAAAAAAGTAATGAACAAATTTAAAAAAAATGGAGGTGTACTTAGCATAAATTATCATGGTAAGAAATGGAATCTATGACTTAAGTTCAAACCTGGTTGAGGTTGTTTGCCTTTCACTTCACATTAATGCCATTAGGAAGGGAATGAATCCATCTCTTTTCACTTCCTCCAGCTATGGGTAAATAGCAGAGCAGACTGGGTTCTTTAGTCTTGGTAAGGCAACTAGTCAAGAAGGAAAACTCAATTCAAACCAGCAGTACTCTGCTTAATAAATTTACATTCTACCTATGTCAAAGGGGTTAGATAAATGCATTAAAAAAATTGTATTTATTTTCTAATCATAGAATTTGAGTAATTTTCCTGACTTATCCTGGAGTTTATTCTTCCCAATATTTAATTGACAGTTAAAAACATCTAATTCTAAAAGCACAGACTATTTGACCATTTTCCTAACTTGTATAGAGACAAATCATAAAATCATCTTTCAAATTACCTGACAATTTATCTATGCATTTAAAGATTAGTGATAAAATTAGACTTCCTAGAATAATTATTAACACAAACTTGTTTCTCTATACACTTGCTCTGAAACTTTAAGAATCCAAGTTAGAAACTTTTCAAGATAGAAAGCTGGAATAACAACATATCGAATAAACTCTTCCTGATAAAACCGATGCTAGGAGAGTGGAAACCAGCTTTTGGAGAGTTAAGAGAACAAAACTCTTTTTCTTAATTGTTCATTGGTCACTCAAGACTTAGGCACTTTATACTTAAACAACAACAGTGTATAGCATGTCAAACACCCTTCATGGTTAAAAATTTTCTTAGAGAATGCAGAACTTTAGACCATGTTTTTTCAACACGGATAATATGAATGACTGATTTAAAAATTTCCACAGGGATGACATTTTGTCCTTGAAGAATTTTTACCAAAAATTATAAATATTGAAATTGCACAGTCAGCTGGGGCTGAAGAATACACTGACTGCACTTCTGCAGAGGAGTAAGAGCCCCCCCTCCAATGAGTGTCCTGATATGACACTAAACGATCTGATGGTGAGGTTCCAGTGATGCTGGAGCTTTGGGGAATGCAGAACACCTCTTCATTACCATTACTCCCAGGTCCACTCTGGCCAAGAATGGTAGCACTTGATAGGGCCCTATATATGGGTCAAATAGAACTAAACTGTGTACTTATGCTAAACTGAATTGTTTGAAATAGAACTGTTTTGACATTTAACTGTGTGTGGACAAAAACTATACTTATATTAAACGGAATTGTTTGAATTAAAACTGTTTGACTAAACTGAATTGCATGAAATAGAAATGTTTTTGACAATTAAACTGTGTACTTACATTTAGACTGTGTATTTATGCTAAATGGAATTATTTGAAATGGAGCTGTTTTTGACATTGAAACTGTACTTACACTAAACTGAATTGTTTCAAATAGAACTGTTTTGACATTTAACTGGGTGTAAACAAAATCTATACTTACACTAAACTGAATTGTTTGAATTAGGACTGTTTGACTAAACTGAATCATTCGAAATAGAAATGTTTTTGACAATTCAACTCTGTACTCAATTGTTTGAAATCGAACTGATTACTTGTATAAAAATGGATTTAGCATTAAATAACCTACAAAGGTTGATATGCCATAAAATCCAAACAACCAACCAACATAAATGTCTAGATGATCAATACCATATAAAGAAATTATTTGAAAATAATCCTAGAGAGTTCTGATAAATCATTAAAAAGCAATAAAACCTCTTCAGAAGCAACTACACAAATATAAATGAACGTTGGAATGCATTTAAAATCAATTATATTTAGAGATCTGAAGAAACTTGTCTTTGAATTCAAATTTTGTACACTGCACTGATTTGAATGTTTAACAAGTGCACCATAGATGTCATTTTTGTAACTGCAAAAATAATGCAGTTGTTATTTCTGACTTGCATCAGTGTTAGTTTTTAAAAATACAGAATTTGCAGTTAATTGAAGTTAATTCATATTTAAAAAGAAATTCTTTGCTTTAAATATCAATTAAGTTTTTATTTTATTCTAAATTTCTTTTTTCTTCCAAGCCCTTTTAAACTTTTACAATTGTAAGATATTGTGCTGTATTTTCTATAAGATATTAGTCTTTAATTTCTCTTACCTACTTGATAAGCTGTAGTAATGTATTTACCCAGTCCCTTTGCCAAGAGCAGGATGCAACACAAAATCAATTTTTAAGTGGTTTACACCGGATTTGAATTTAGATTTTTCTTCTTGACCAATTGACTAATAAGTCGATTGGTCAAGAAGAAAATCTAAATTCAAATCTGGAGAGCTCTCCTATTTGTTCATAGCTGGAGGGAGAAGAGATTCATGCCTTTCTTAAGGGTTGTAGTAATGTAAATTATTTGAACTGGACTAGTTTGGATATTTTCCTCCCCCCCCATAATTTCAAGCTTCTCGAGATAATCACTTTTTATTGAAAACTCTTAAATAATTGGAGCTCTTCATACACATCAGACATCACTGTCTTTATCTGTTTGGCCTAGTGGGTAGAGTGTTTGCCAATGGCTTGGGAGACCAGGGTACAATTCCCAGTCGAGTCATACCAAAGACTAAAAAAATGGTACTTGATGCAGCCTTGCTTAACACACAGCATTATAAGGTACGGATCAAGGATAAAGTGGAGCAATCTAGGGAAAGGAGTAGTGCCCTCACCTCCACCTTGGTGTAGTAGCTATTGAAAAGGGAGCCTTTGGGTCATCCTCAGCTATTGTCGCCAACTTCACTTTATTTGTCCTATTCTGCATCTACAAGTGTTGATTTATTTTTTCAATATAATGAATAATTCTTTGTAGTAGATTTCTATGGATTATCTTTTATGGATTAGCACTTTTGCTGAGGATCAGTGTATCATCTGTTCACTTTGTTTAGGATCAAAGTGTTGCTCTTTGGACCTTTACCAAAGATGGTTGTCATACTTGGGCACTCTGAAAATGAGATATTTGTCGCTGCCTCCCACCAGACAGGACTTGACACAAGGTCAAAAGCCTGAAGGCCGATTAAAGTGGGGGTAAAGGGGAGGGGAAGGTCGGGAACAAGCCGAGACTCGAACCCTGCTGGTCTGTGCTGCTCATCAACCCACAAAGTGCAATTTGGGTCTAATGAGGCAAGCAGTTTCACGAATCCAAATTTGGATCTGGGCACGTATGCCAGGTTATAGCTTAAACTAGACAGCAAGGTCTAGTGCTATTCATAGGGGACAAGGGTTGCAGCTTGCCCAACAGAAGCTGGGGACCTTTCGGCCTCGAATCTGCCATTGATTGATACCCCATCCGACACGAATGCCAAACGGCCCAGCCAAAAGGCCAGGTAAGTATCCAACATTCCAAGAAAATGAGATCCTTGTCCACTGACCTCTGACAATTAGTTCCAAAGAATAGCATAAGAAAAAATGACCCTTTCATTCCCATCTAGAAACCCTTCTCTTTCTAGTTTATTTGTCTAATGGCATATCCACTTTCATGGGTTGATGTTTGTCTTGCCTCCCACCAGACAGAACTTGACACAGGTCATTTTATAGTAGGGGTTTGGGGAGGGGGAGGTTGCACACAAGCCAAGACTCATGCCCTGCTGTATTATGCTGGTCATAGGATCACAAGGTGCAATGTGAACTATGTTAGCCTTTGCCAAGTCTCCTGGCACATATGCCAAATGATCTTGCTGGTCATAAGTTAACTATACCCAAAGGTCTAGTGCTATGCTTGTCATTGAACTTTCCTCCACCCAAAGGTAGCCTGGTCAGAGCCAGTGGTGGTGGTGGTGGTGGGGATTATGGTACTATTTAAGCCATAGCTGAGAGGATAAGAGGGCATTGGTCTGAACATAAATGCAATAGCATGATTGGAGTTCAAACTTACTTATTACTATTTTGCTGTCCAACACTTTAACCGTTATGTCATTGGACTGCCACCATCCTCTTTCTGTTAAAATCTGTTGACCTAAACTTAACTATCC